>CM024763.1:131627788-132227788 GCA_014218235.1 Colocasia esculenta | reverse complement strand
ACTAGAGTCAAGAAGTCCACGGGGCCGATGAGCTTTCGTTCAACCTGTGCTCAAGATATGTAAGATCATTGAGAGACTTCAATGAAAAGACATTCAGATGTTCAAATCAATAAAAGGTCGAAAAGAGCGACAAAATGTGGGGAGTAGTGTACGTACTTGTAAATGTCGAACATACCCAATATATATCTAGAAGCAAGTAATGCACCCTCGAACCATCAGACATTTTCGTGGATATCATGCCATGTCGCCATAACTATTGCACCATGCTGGCCGGATCGTGGCCTTTATAGTCGTCATTACGCTGTGCATGATCCACATGCCCATTAGTCCAACGATCACGTTATGCCTTCTATGTAAGATCAGGCCAAGGCAACCCGATTCAGATTTGAACCAAGATGAGTCTCGTCGGCCTAAGAAACCTCCGACATCGGCCAAGGTTGATGCCTAGAACTTTGGAGCATGGGAGCTATCCGTGCTAGGTCTCTTTACTTCTAACCTTGCAAGTTCTTAAATTTATTTTTTCAAATGAAGATACTGACTAGTACTTGCAAGACAAAAAGAGTAGTTAGAGAGGGGTCTGGGAGTTGTCTCGAGAAAAAATTCTCTAATGCTCAAATCAAAGGTCTAATTGAAATGTGAGGAGGAGGTGGAAGAGTAAAGAAATAGTTTTTGACCTAAATTGGCACTCTACCTCTCATTGAAGTCAGAGCATCTTTTTTAAGCATTCGCTAGTGGTCCTTGAGTGTGTATCCCTCATTTTCCAACTATATAGATGAGTTGTTCATAGGAGATGATGGTGTTGTTCCAAAAATGTTGAATGTGTCCCCTTAACTCCCAACAATGTGGCTGAACAGTAGGGGAGTGGGAAGAATCTCCGTCAGTCAAGTAACTCATTGTTCTCCGAGTTGGGATCCTCTCAGCCCCCCACAGAAGGGGGCTCGGTCAGTACAATAGAAGGGGTGAAATTTTTTTTCATTTTAACCCCTGTGTAAAACTCCAAAAATGTTACATAAAATGGGTTAAAATGAAAAAAAACCACCCCACCCCATTGTACTGGCCGAGCCCCCTTCTGCGGGGGGCTGAGAGGATCCTAACTCTTATTCTCCTAAGGTGAAGAGGTGAATCAATTCCACAATCTCGGTGCCCATGGAGAGGGTCTGCAGAACCCTTCCGAGGGGTGGTGTTATTCTTGACTCCAAGCCGTGAAAGAAAGGAATTTCTTGCACCTATCAGGAGAACATTTTGGGGCCGTTAAGCCATGTCGTAGTGTGACAAGGACACAGAGCGACAAGAGAGAGGTGCCATGTGCTATATATGCAGGTGGAAGTCATACTAGGTCTGCGCTCTCAATCCCACCTATCTTTTGCGGGCCGTGACCATGGGTAAGGGTTTGGTGGATACTTATTTTAGCCCTTGTGAATCGGTGGGACAAATGGTTGGACTTGAATGGGCCGACTTAATTTTCCCCTTCGCGTAACTTATTCCCTACTTTTTTTAGTAGAGGTAGAAACAATCATTCAGTCTCTATTTTTAATAACATATAAAGTTAATTTATTTCTGCGATATGTACTTTTTATTTTTTATTTTTTATAATGACAAACTATAGACCGAGTCCCTTGTCTCTCATCAAAATCTAACTCACTTGCATCTCTCCCATTAATATTGTTGTCAACGAAATCTCCTTAGTCACTACCTACGTTGACTACTTGATTATAACTAATATTTTATTTTTCTTAATTTCTAATTTTCTTCTAAAAAATGGATGCCAAAAGTGCTATTTCTATTTTCAATTTTAGCTTGTTGGCAGCTCTATTTATAGCAAATATTACACATCACCCACCCAACTGCTAATTGGGGGTGACTATTGATTATGACCGATAAACTTTGTCATATAGTTGACAAGTACTAGACTATAGAGTTGATAAAGATTTTTTTACTGATCATTGGGCTACGTTCATCTGTCTTCAGTTGTCGACCATCGTTGTCAATATTCGTCGTTATTATTGGTTATGGTCCATCACCATTGCCGATCATTGTCGAAATTGTTAATTACTGTCACTATTAATTAACACGATCATCGTCAATTGTTAACCGTTACATCACGCAACCATCTTGCGACATAAACATGACATAATTCACTCAGAACTTGGACTCTCTCTAGTTAGCATTTTTCCTTCTAAGAAAACATCAAATGAGAACGGTTTACCTTTAAATAAACTGGAACATATTATTTCAAACAATATGCCAATTAAACATCCCCAAGAACTCTCCATCTTGTAGATCACTTCATCATCTGTTTATCCTGTCGTCGTGAGATCCAGTTAAAAGATAAAAAAGAATTAAAAAAAAACAAACAAACAATATAAAGTGAGAATTGGACTCTCCTCTAACCTTGGCCCAAAGCAAACAACTCTCTCACAAGAATTCCCGTAGCCCATAAACAAACCGCAAGAAAGAAAAAAATTTTCCGTTGCCGGGACTCGAACCCGGGTCTCTCGGGTGAGAGCCGAGTATCCTAACCAACTAGACTACAACGGAAAGCGTTTGATAATTATACTAATATTAACTACATGTAAATCTATACCATTTCGTCCCACTTTTACAATCTTACCTGAACAATGTTATTAGATGTACAATAATACTTACTGTTTATGAATGACTATTGCAAGATCATCCTTTCAATAAAATAAAGTTTGTTGCAAAGAAACAATTTTATTGATCAATATAAGAAGTGAAATTGGACTTCTCAACTAATATGGTTGTTTTCTCACAACACACAACTGTTTTATGGTAAGAATATTTTTTTATAATAAATATTTCTCTTTGCAACCACATAAGGTAACAAGTTATGAGGTAATATATCATATTAAAAAAGTGGAGCCTACCCCTTAAGTGCCCATGGACAACACAACATCTTAGGCCCGCACACAGTGTTGTGTTTATCTATAGACGTTTATTTACTTGTCAGCACGGGCAATAGACATTGGGCAATGTGTACTTTTCTTTTGAATGGATGACAAAATCTCATTGGCTTCACTATTCCCAAACACAAGACTCGGGGGATACAGACCTCTTAATTAAAGTTGCGAGATCTTCGAGTCTTGTACTTGGGATGGCTCTTATCAAGATGAGAGTCTAACATTTCCTATAAACATTTCTCTACTCTTAGATGTAAGGAACTTATCTCTTTCCCTCTTCTCCGAAACATGGTAGTTGTCTTTGTCCTCTGTGTTTAAGGAAAAGAGGCTAACCAACTAAACTTAAGTCACAATCCACTAGCTCATTATAAGTTCATATCCATTAGCTTGGGTCTATAAGATAAGTTGGCAATGATGTTTTAGCCCATTGTACCTTTTCCAACTCCACTTATCTTCCTCCGGATCGTTACATTTCATTTAGTGTAATTTATAGTCTAATTTAGATTATCTTTATAATCTCAACATGTGCAAATAAATCCTCAAAACTATCCTTCTCTTTTTTCTTTCTTTTTTTTTGTTGAGTGGCTCTTCAATGGAATGGAGAATATAAGTTTTTTGGTTAGTAGTGGTTTCGTGATATGAAGTATGAATCGTAACTTATCTCACCTATGTAGTCTCATATGGCTCAAACTAAATTTAAATTTTAATAATAAAAAATTATTAAAGAAGAAATAAATAATTGATGTGCCAAACTATACGAAGTATCAGAATTTATCAAGTACAATACGATACATCCAAACCACATTAATATGGTGCGGTTCAACAAATCATACTTCAAGACGCCCTACTTCAACTCTCATTGACCGAGTTGCTTGGATATAGATTTGTTCATGCGGATACGTTTGATATCAATTTTATAATATATTTAAGTAATTAATTACATAAATATCAATATTTAGATGGGTGATAATTTATTTCTTTGTCCACCTGGTGTGAATATATCATTAACAAAGTTGGCTCAAACCCTTTCAACTAGCCCTTGTTTACAAATTACATATATATATATATTAATTATGTTAGATACAACCGAAACATTACAATATGTTAAAGAATTTATCCGGAAAAAAAACCCAGCAGGCCCCAATCCGAGCATCCGACGACGCCCAGCGTTTCTTCATATGGACACACAACATAGCAGAGACGGAACCCTAAAACACAACTCTCAAAACTCTCTATTCTTCTTCGCCGCCACCCGCTCTTCCCGGTGTCTCGCGCTATAAAACCCCGCCGGGCGGAAGGCTCCCTCCCTCCCCCGTCCCCTTCCCGGCGTGATCAACCCCGTCGCCCTCCTCCCCCCTCTCTACCTCTTCCTCTCCTACTTTCTGCTGCCGAAGTTTGCAATTTTTTTTCTGCACAGTTCTTGGTTGCTACGTGTTCGTCCTTGCTTTGATCTGATTCGGCTCCTCCCGGTATCTTCCGATTCGGCCCGTCGGTGAATTGCTCTGCGAACGATAAGTGATGTGTTAGCGCATTTCAATCAGGGCCCATCCTATGTCTCTCTCTCTCTCTCTCTCTCCGCATCTTCCTGTCTTGCCGTGTGATGCTAAAGTTTGCATCTTTTTTTTTATGTTTCTGCTTCTTGTTTGCTGCTGTATGTTGGTGGTTCCCTACATTGATCTGACATGTTCTTCTGGCGACATGCTTCGCTGGGTAGGTTGTGATGCTGGATTCCCCTGCTCATGATGAGTGATGTATTAGCGGATTTCAGTGAGCCCCTTCTGGGTCGATGAACTGAAAAAACCATTGTTGTTACACACACTGAAGCTGCGAAGCACCCCACTTCTTTCCTCCTCTTAGGATCCTGCTTGTACCATTCTGAAAAGAACAAAAAAAGAACTTTTTTGTTCTTCTTGTGACATGTCTCTTTCTGGGTAGGATCCTGCCTGGTTCGCTGATCTTCCTTTTTTTCATTGTTCGATCTTGCAAATAAACAGTTCTGTTCTTGTGATGTTTTCTGGTAGATGATGCTGAGGGCTATGATGATTTAAAGGTGTGTGGGCAGAGGGGGGCCATTCAGATGGCCCGCCGTGAGCCCTTTCCACCGATCTAAACGACTTCTCCTTCCACTGAGCCTTCTCCTACCCTTGTGTGAAATCACAATCTCCATCATAATTCTTGTTGTTTTTAGATGGTTCCTCGTTTTCCTTTCTTTAAGATGCTGAATGGTATTGTGATTCACCCTTCTTAAAAATTGTGCACTTTTTTGTTGTCTGTTTGTTCATATGCAAAATGCAACTAATGTCTCTCTCTATCGGGGGATTTCAAATACACGTCTTTGGGTAGCATGTGTTCAGCATATCACTCATCCATAATGGCCATATGAACAGTGCTCCTGGAGTAGTCAAGATGTGACTTGGTTGGCCCTGGTACTGGGTAGCGAGCAACTGAGCACGAGCAAATGCAACTTGACCAGATGTTTTCCTTGATGTGGGTATGGTTTTTCATAAAAAGAATTTGTTGAAGGCCAATAAGTTGGGATGTCTGATCACAATGGTGGTGGTGAAAAAGATGCCAATTTAGATGGAATGGATAAAAAAATGATATTATTGTAGAGATTTGGACTGTAAATCCCCCTATTTTTGTCTATTAAACTACTGTGAAGCTCCACTAAATTTGTTGAAGTATTGAATATATTTTAATAACACTTAAGCACCAGTTATTAAATGGTAAGATTGGAGAAAAAATTTGCAATGTTGTGTACCTTTGCACCGGTCGCCTAGGAATCCTTAATTGGAATTATGGGATCTGTTTCGATTGAATTTTTGGTCATTAATTTTTAAATCAATTTTCTAGTATTTTGTCAATAACAAAAACTTTCAAAGGTTCAAAGCATTTCTTATTTTTGTTTCAACAATGTATACTAATTCTTTCTTAATATTTGCGTAATCTAGCTGTGTAAAGTATAGGTATTTATAGGTTTACTATAAGTACATCATAATAAGTATATTCACCATAAAGAAAATTAGTTCCTACTAAAATCTGACTTCGCCACGAATCAATTTAGTTTACAGAAAACATGTTTATATAGAGATTTCGTTTGAGTTCAAATGAATTTATGATAAATATATATTTTTAATTATATAAACTAAGATTATATTGTAAAATGACTTCACAAATAATTGTAAAACATATATGAGAAAGGCTTATTGTACTTGCACATTATATTTTAAGTGTAATGTGATTAGGCAATAGCTGACAATCTAATTGTATTTGCACATTGCTTAGTCACATTATATTTGAAGTATAATGTGAAAGTACAATAAGCCTTTCTCAACATATATATGATGTGTCTAAACAGACCCCTTGATATCTTATGGTTATTAATCTTTAACCAGTTGTTCAAATTCTTATGAAATTGCAATTAAAGAATAGACTCTTCAACTCCCATGTAATTGCAGATTATATCATTTGCCTTTTGTTTCAATAAAAGCACAAAACCCCTCTAGATGACTATTTTATTCTTGGATTCAAATTAAATATTAGCAAGTTTGAATTAATTTAATGTTTATGTGATAACGACTTGGAATTGGCTTGCCATTTCATAGAAGGATATAGCTAACAACCCTAACTTGGATATTCGTACGATCAAGAGAAACGTTATTGTGACAAAACTGTGGAAATGGGGAGATTGTCGACTGGAATCACAATTTGAAAGTGTAAACAAAGATGTTTCGACCACGAAATGATGTCTTATCGTCTGAGGTAATAACAGGTGTCTCTGAGTACCGATTCTGAATTGAGGTCTTATAAGTATTTCTGATAACTGAGCGAAAAGTTATACCGGTTTGAGTGAAGGGGTGTCTATATGAGATCGCATCGACAGCCTTCGACCACGCACTCGGAGAGGAATTTGAGCGCCAGACAAGAAATCTTCGAATTCGACCATGTGACGATCGGGTCGAAGTGCCAATTCCGAATTGGGGCTTTGCAGACGGTTCTGATTGACGAGCGAATAAATATCTGCACTAGTACACATGCTCTGCAGTGCAATTTTGGCCTTGGAACGTAATTCTGCGAAATCAGCGTCCCGTCGACCGTCTCGGAGTGCCGATTCCAAATTGTGGTCACATAAACTTTTTCGATACTCAGACAGAAAGTTATGACCAGTTCTTTACTTGAAGGGGTGTGAATAATTTTGAAGGGGTGATTATATCGGCGATATTTGTGTACCAATATTTATGACTTGGGGAGGAGTTCTCACGTCGAGTTGAACACAACTTTCGATCGCCGTGAAAGGCTCATTCCGTGTGGTTGCCCCGCCAGGGATTTGCGTGATCGAGGGAGATGTTATTGTGAGAAAATCATGGAAACGGAGAGATCGTCGGCTGGAATGGCAATTTCGGAGTGCGAAACGAAGGTTTTTTTTTATCACGAAACGACGTCTTATCGCCTAAGGCAATAAGGGGCGACGAGCGCCTCTGAGTGCCGATTGCGAATTGGGGTCTTCTAAGAGATTTTGATAATCGAGCAGCAAGTTATGCCCATTTTTGCGAAGGGGTGGCCGTATGCGATCGCATCGGCAGCCTGCGACCATGCTCCCGGAGAGAAATTTGGGCGTCGGACCGGAAATCTCTGAATCCAACCATGTGTCGACTGGGTCGAAGTGTCGATTCCGAATTGGGGCCTCGCGGGCGGTTCCGATCGACTGGCGAACAAATATCTACGTCTTACCCAAGGGGTGTGATAATCGGTGTAGTAGTAGACACGCTCCGCGGTGCAATTTCAGCCCCGAAACGGAATTCAGCAAAACTAGCGTCCCGTCGACCGTCTCGGAGTGCCGATTCCGAATTGTGGTCACATAAGCTTTTCCGATACCTGGGCGGAAAGTTATGGCCAGTTCTTTCCCTGAAGGGGTGGGAATAATCTGGAAGGGGTGACTATATTAGCGATGTTTATGCACCCATATTTACGACTTGGGGAGGAGTTCTTGCGTCGAGTTGAACACAACTTCCAACTGCCGTAATAGGCCGACTCCGTGTGGCTGCCCCTCCAGTGATTTGCGTGATCGAGGGAGATGTTACTGCGAGAAAATCATGGAAACGGGGAGATTGTCTGCTGGAATCACAATTTCGGAGTGTGAAACGAAGATTTTTTGACCATGAAACTTCATCTTAGCACCTGAGGCAATAAGGGGCGACAAACGCCTCTAAGTGCCGATTCCGAATTGGGGTCTTATAAGTGATTCCGATAACCGTGTGAAAAGTTATGCCTGTTTGAGCGAAGTGGTGTCCGTATGCAATCGCATCGGCAGCCAGCGACCATACTCCCGGTGAGGAACTTGGACACTAGATCGGAAACCTCCTAATCTGACCTTGTGTCGACCCGGTCGAAGTGTCGATTTCGAATTGGGGACTCGCGGACGGTTCCGATCGACGGACGAACAAATATCCATATCTTACTTAAGAGGTGCAACAATCGGTGCACTAGTACACATTCTCCGTGGTGCAATTTCGGCACTGGAACGGAATTCTTCGAAACCAGCGTCCTGTCGACCGACTCGGAGTGCCGATTCGGAATTGTGGTCACATAAGCTTTTCTGATACCCAGGTAGAAAGTCATCGCTAGTTCTTTCCCTCAAGGGGTGGCAATAATCCAGAAGGGGTGACTATATCGGCGATATTTGTGCACCCATATTTACGACCTGGGGAGGAGCTCTCATGCCGAGTTGAACACAACATCCGATCGCCGTGACAGGCTGACTCCGTGTGGTTGCCCCGCGAGGGATTCGCGTGATCGAGGGAGACGTTACTACTAACAAACTGTGGAATTGGGGAGATCATCGGCTGGAATCACAATTTAGGAGTGCAAAATGAAGGTTTTTCGACCACGAAACGACGTCTTATTGCCTAAGGCAATAAGGGGCGAAGGGCGCCTCTAAGTGCCGATTTCGAATTGAGATCTTATAAGCGATTCTGATAATAGAGCGGAAAGTTATGTCCGTTTGAGTGAAGGGGTGTTCATATACGATCGCATCGGCAGCTCGCGACCACACTCTTGGAGAGGAATTTGGGCGTCGGACAGGAAATCTCTGAATCTGACATTGTGCTGACTGGGTCGAAGTGCCGATTCCGAATTGGGGCATCGAGGGCGGTTCCGATCGCAACATGAACAAATATTCGCATCTTATCCAAGGGGTGTGACAATCAGTGTACTAGTACACACGCTCCGCTCTGTAATTTCGGCCTCGGAACGGAATTCCACGAAACTAGCGTCTCATCGACCGTCTCGGAGTGCTGATTTCGAATTGTGGTCACATAAGCTTTTTCGATACCCGGGCGGAAAGTTAAGGCCAGTTCTTTCCCTGGAGGGGTGGGAATAATCCGGAAGGGGTGACTATATCGGCGATGTTTGTGCACCCATATTTACGACCTGGGGAGGAGTTCTCGCGCCGAGTCGAACACAACTTCTGATCGCCGTGACAGGTCGACTCTGTGTGGTTGCCTTGCTAGGGATTTGCATGATTGACGGAGATGTAACTGCGAGAAAACTGTGGAACGGGGAGAACATCAGCTGGAATCACAATTTTGAAGTGCAAAACGAAGGTTTTTCAACCACGATACGACATTTTATCGCCTGAGGCAATAAGGGGCGATGGGCGCCTCTGAGTGCCGATTCTGAATAGTGGTCATATAAGTTTTTCCGATACCCGGGCGGAAAGTTATGACCAGTTCTTTCCCTGAAGTGGTGGGAATAATCCAGAAGGGATGACTATATCGGCGGTGTTTGTGCACCCATATTTACGACCTGGAGAGGAGTTCTCGCACCGAGTTGAACACCACTTCTGATCGCCGTGACAGGCTGACTCCGTGTGGGTTCCCCGCCAGGGATTCGCGTGATCGAGGGAGACGTTATTGTGAGAAAATCGGGGAAACGAGGAGATCATCAGTTGGAATCGCAATTTTGGAGTGCGAAACGAAGCTTTTTCAACCACGAAATGACGTCTTATCGCCTATGAAAATAAAGGGCGTTGGGCGCCTCTGAGTGCCGATTCCAAATTGGGGTCTTATAAACGATTTCGATAATAGAGCGGAAAGTTATGCCCATTTGAGCGAAGGACTGTCCGTACGCGATCGCATTGACAACCTGCGACCACGCTCCCGGAGAGGAATTTGGGCGCCGGACAGGAAATCTCTGAATCCAACCTTGTGCCGACCGGGTCGAAGTGCCGATTCCGAATTGGGACATCGCGGGCGGTTCCAATCGCTGTACGAACAAATATCCGCGTCTTACCCAAGGCATGCGACAATCAACGTACTAGTACACACGCTCCGCAGTGCAATTTCGGCCCCGAAACGGAATTTTGTAAAACTACCATCCCGTCGACCGTCTCGGAGTGCCGATTTCGAATTGTGGTCACATAAGCTTTTCCGATACCCGGGCGGAAAGTTATGGCCAGTTCTTTCCCTGAAGCGATAAGAATAATCCGGAAGCGGTGACTATATCGGCAATGTTTGTGCATCCATATTTACAACCTGGGGAGGAATTCTCGCGTCGAGTTGAACACAACTTTTGATCACCATGATAGGCCGACTCTGTGTGGTTGCCCCGCCAGGGATTCGCGTGATCGAGGGAGACGTTACTGCGAGAAAACTGTGGAAACGGGGAGATCGTCAACTGAAATAGCAATTTTAGAGTGCGAAACGAAGGTTTTTCCACCATGAAATGACATCTTATCGCCTGAGGCGATAAGGGACAACGGGCGCCTCTGAGTGCCAATTCCGAATTAAGGTCTTATAAGTGATTCTGATAATCGAGCGGAAAGTTATGCCTGTTTAAGTGAAAGTGTGTCTGTATGCGATCGCATCGGCATCCCGCGACCACGCTACCTGAGAGGAATTTAGGCACCAGACAAGAAATCTCTGAATCAGACCTTGTGCCGATCGGGTCGAAGTGCCGATTCAAAATTGGGGCCTCGTGGGCAGGTCCGATCGCCGCGAGAACAAATTTCTGCATCTTACCCAACGGGTGCGACAATCAGTGTACTAGGACAAAAGCTCCGCGGTGCAACTTCGGCCTCGGAATGGAATTCTGCGAAACTAATGTCCCGTCGACTGTCTCTAAGTGCCAATTTTGAATAGTGGTCACAAAAGCTTTTCTGATACCTGGGCAGAAAGTTATGGGCAGTTCTTTCCCTGAAGAGGTGGGAATAATCCGAAAGTGGTGACTATATCAGCGATGTTTGTGCACCCTTATTTACGACCTAGGGAGGAGTTCTTGCGCCGACTTGAACACCACTTCCGATCGCCGTGACAGGCCGACTCCGTGTGGTTGCCCCGCCAGGGATTCGCGTGATCGAGGGAGAGGTTACTACTAAAAAATCGTGGAAACGGGGAGATCGTCAGCTGGAATTGCAATTTTGGAGTGCGAAACGAAGTTTTTTCAACCACGAAATGATGTCTTATCGTCTGTGGCAATAAGCGGCGATGGGCGCCCCTGAGTGTCGATTCCGAATTAGGGTCTTATAAACGATTCCGATAACAGAGCGGAAAGTTATGCCCATTTGAGCGAAGGGGTGTCCGTACGTGATCGCATCAGCAGCCCGCGACCACGCTCCTGGAGAGTAATTTGCGCGCCGGATAGGAAATCTCTGAATCCAACCTTGTGCCAACTGGGTCGAAGTGGCGATTCCGAATTGGGGCATCGCGGGCGGTTCCGATCGCTGCGCGAACAAATATCCGCGTCTTACCCAAGGGGTGCGACAATCAGCGTACTAGTACACACGCTCCGCGGTGCAATTTCGGCCCCAGAATGGAATTTCGCGAAACCACCGTCTTGTCAACCGTCTCGGAGCGCTGATTTTGCATTGTGGTCACATAAGCTTTTCCGATACCTGGGCGAAAAGTTATGGCCAGGTCTTTCTCTGAACGGGTGGGAATAATCCGCAAGGGGGGACTATATCGACGATGTTTATGCACCCATATTTATGACCTGGGGAGGAGCTCTCGCGCTAAGTTGAACACAACTTCCGATCGACGTGCCAGACCGACTCTGTGTGGTTGCCCTTCCAGGGATTCGTGTGATCGAGGGAGACGTTACTGCGAGAAAACTGTGGAAACGGAGAGATCGTCAACTGGGATAGCAATTTTGGAGTGCGAAATGAAGGTTGTTTGGCCATTAAACGACATCTTATCACCTTAGGCGATAAGGGACAACGGGCGCCTCTGAGTGCCAATTTCGAATTGAGGTCTTATAAGCGATTCCGATAACCAAGCGGAAAGTTATGCCTGTTTGAGCGAAAGTGTGTCCGTATGCAATCACATCGGTAGCCCACGACTATGCAGCTGGAGTGGAATTTGGGCGCCTGACTGGAAATCTCCGAATCAGACCTTGTGCCGATCGGGTCGAAGTGCCGATTTCAAATTGGGGCCTCGTGGGTAGTTCCGATCGCCGCGCGAACAAATTTCCGCATCTTAATCAACGGGTGCGACAATCAGTGTACTAGTACAAAAGCTCCATAGTACAACTTCGGACTCGGAATGGAATTCCGCAAAACCAGCATCCCGTCGACCGTATCAGAGTGCTGATTCCAAATTGTGGTCACATAAGCTTTTCCGATACTCGGGCAGAAGGTTATGGCCAGTTCTTTCCCTGAAGAGATGGGAATAATCCGAAAGGGGTGATTATATTGGCGATGTTTGTGCACCCCTATTTATGACCTAGGGAGGAGTTCTCGCGCCGAGTTGAGTACAACTTCCGATCGCCGTGACAGGCCGACTTCATGTGGTTGCCCCGCCAGGGATTCGCGTGATCGAGGGAGACGTTACTGCGAGAAAACTGTGGAAATGAGGAGATCGTTGGCCAAAATCGCAATTTTAGAGTGCAAAACGAAGGTTTTTCTACCACAAAATGACATCTTATTGTTCGAGGCGATAAGGGGTGATAGGCGCCTCCGGGTGCCGATTCCAAATTGGGGTCTTATAAGCGATTCTGATAACCGGACGAAAAGTTATGCTCGTTTAAGCGAAGGGGTGTCCGTATACGATCCCGTCAGCAGCTTGTGACCACGCTCCCGCAAAGGAATTTTGGCACCGGTCAAGAAATCACCGAATCCGACCTGTTGCCAACTGGGTCGAAGAGCCGATTCCTTAATGGGGCCTCGTGGGCGGTTCTGATTTCCGCGCGAACAAATATCTGCGTCTTACCCAAGGGATGCGACAATCGGTGTACTAATACACACACTCCGCGGTGCAATTTCAACCCCAGAATAGAATTCTAGGAAACCAACATCCTGTCGACCGTCTCGGAGTGCCGATTCCGAATCGTGGTCACATAAGCTTTTCGATACTTGGGCGGAAAGTTATGGCTAGTTCTTTCCCTGAATGGGTGGAAATAATCCGAAAGGGGTGACTATATCGGCAATGTTTGTGCACCCATATTTACGACCTGGGGAAGAGTTCTCGTGCCGAGTTAAACATAACTTCCGATCGCCGTGACAGGCCGACTCTGTGTGGTTGTCCCTCCAGGGATTCGTGTGATCGAGAGAGACGTTACTGCGAGAAAACTGTGGAAACAGGGAGATCGTTGGCCGGAATCGCAATTTAAGAGTGCAAAACGAAGGTTTTTCTACCACAAAATGACATCTTATCGCCTGACGCGATAAGGGGCGACGGGCGCCTCTGAGTGCCAATTCTGAATTGGGGTTTTATAAGTGATTCTAATAACCGAACGGAAAGTTATGCTCGTTTGAGCGAAAGGGTGTCCATATGCGATCGCATCGGCAGCCTGCGACCACGCTCTCGGAAAGGAATTTGGGCACCTTACAGGATATCACCGAATCCGACCTTGTGCCTACTGGGTTGAAGTGTCGATTCCGAATTGGGGCCTCGTGGGTGGTTCCGATTTTCATGTGAATAAATATATGTGTCTTACCCAAGGGGTGTGACAATCGGTGTACTAGTACACACGCTCCGCGGTGCAATTTCAACCCCGGAACGGAATTCCAAGAAACTGACATCCTGTCAACCGTCTCAGAGTGTCGATTCCGAATCGTGGTCACATAAGCTTTTCGATACCCGGGCGGAAAATTATGGCCAGTTCTTTCCCTGAAGGGGTGGGAATAATTCGGAAGGGGTGAATATATCGGCGATGTTTGTGCACCCATATCTATGACCTGAGGAGAAGTTCTCGCGCCGAGTTGAACACAACGTTCGATCCCCGTTACAGGCCGACTCCGTGTGGGTACCCCGCCAGGAATCTGCGTAATCGAGGGTGACGTTACTACTAGAAAATAGTGGAAATAGAGAGATCGTTGACTGGAATCGTAATTTTAGAGTGAGAAACGAATGTTTTTTGACCACTAAACGACGTCTTATCGCCTGAGGCAGTAAGAGGCGATGGGCGCCTCTGAGTACCGATTCTGAATTGGGGTCTTGTAAGCGATTCCGATAACCGCGCGGAAAGTTATGCCTATTTGAGTGAATGGGTGCCCATATGTGATCGCATCGGCAGCTCGCGACCACGCTCCTGGAGAGGAATCTGGGTGCCGGACCGGAAATCTCCGAATCTGAACTTATGCCGGCCTAGTCGAAGTGCCGATTCCGAATTGGGGCCTCGCGAGCGGTTTTGATTGCCGGGCGAACAAATATGCGTGTCTTACCCAAGCTGTGCGAGAATCGGTATACTAGTACACATGCTCCGCAGTGCAATTTTGGCCCCAAAACGAAATTCCACAAAACCAATGTCCCATTGACCTTCTCGGAGTGCCGATTCCGAATTGTGATCACATAAGCTTTTCCGATATTAGGGGCTGAAAGTTATGGCCAGTTCTTTCCTTGAAGGTGTGGGAATAATCCGGAAGGGGTGACTATATCGGCGATGATTATGCACCCATATTTACGACCTGGGGAGAAGTTTTCATGCCTAGTTGAACACAACTACCAATCGCCGTGACAGACCAACTCCGTGTGGTTGCCTCACTAGGGATTTGCTTGATCGAGAGAGACGTTACTGCTAGAAAACAGTGGAAACAGGAGATCATTGGTTGGAATCACAATTTTAGAGTGCGAAATGAAGGTTTTTCGACCACGAAACAACGTCTTATCACTTGAGGCAATAAGGGGTGACGGGCGCCTTTGAGTGTCAATTCTGATTTGGGGTCTTATAAGCGATTTCGATAATCGAGCGGAAAGTTATGCCCGTTTGAGCGAAGGGGTGTCTGTATGCGATCGCAACGGCAGCCCACAACCACGCTCCCAGAGAGGAATTTGGGCGCCGGACCGGAAATCTCCGAATCTGACCTAGTACTGACTGGGTCGAACATCCAATTCTAAATTGGGACCTCAAGGGCGGTTCCGATAACCGCACGAATAAACATCCGCGTCTTACCCAACAGGTGCGATAATCGTTGTACTAGTACACACGCTCCGCGGTACAATTTCGACGCAAGAAGAGAATTTCGCGAAACCAGCATCTTGACGACCGTATCGGTGTGCCGATTCTGAATTGTGGTCACATAAGCTTGTTTGAGTGCCGACTGAATCGAAGTGCTGATTCCGAATTGGGGCCTTGCGGGCGGTTCGATCGCCAGGCGAACAAATATTCGCGTCCTATTGAGGGGTTCGACAATCGAGATACTAGCACACACGCTCCGTGGCCGAATTTCGGCCCCGAAATGGAATTACATGAAACCAATGCCCTGTCGATCGTCTCGGAGTGCCGATTCCGAATTATGGTAACATAAGCAATTCTGATACCCGGGCGGAGACTTATGCCTAGTTCTTTCAATGAAGGGGTGGGAATAAACTGGAAGGGGTGACTATATCGGCGATGTTTGTGCATCAATATCTACGACATGGGGAGGCGTTCTCGCGACGACTTGAACACAACTTCTGATCGACGTGATAGGCCGACTGCATGTGGTTGCCCCGTCCGCGATTTGCGTAATCGAGGGAGACTCTACTGCCAGAAAACCTTCAAAACGGGAAGAACGTCGGCTGGAATCGCACTTTTGGAGTGCGAAACGAAGGTTTTTCGACCCTGAAACGACGTCTTATCGCCTGAGGCAAAAAGGGGGCGACATACGCCTCTGAGTGCCGATTCCAAATTGGGGTCTTATAAGCGATTCCGATAACCGAGCGGAAAGGTTTGCCCGTTTGAGCGAAGGGGTGTCCGTATGTGATCGCATCGGCAGCCCGCGACCATGCTCCCAGAGAGGAATTTGGGCGCCGGATAGGAAATCTCCGAATACGACCTTGTGCCGACCGAGTCAAAGTGCTGATTCCGAATTGGTTACTCGCGGGCGGTTCCGATCACCGGACGAACAAATATCCACATTCTACCAGGGGGTTCGACAATCAGTGTACTAGTACACACGCTCCCTGGCCGAATTTTGACCCCCGAACGGATGTCCACGAAACTAGCGCCTTCTCGACCATCTCGAAGTGCCTATTCCAAATTGTGGTTACACAAGCGATTCCGATACTCGGGCGGAGAGTTATGCCTAGTTCTTTCGCTAAACGGGTGGGAATAAACTGGAAGAGGTGACTATATCGGCGATGTTTGTACACCCATATCTACGACTGGGAGAGGAGTTCTCGCGATGAGTTGAACATAACTTCCGATCGCCATGACAGGCCAACTGCGTGTGGTTGCCCCGCCCACAATTTGCATAATCGAGGGAGATGCTACTGCCAGAAGACCTTCGAAACGGGGAGAACGTCGGATGGAATCGCACTTTTGGTGGGCGAATCGAACATTTTTCGACCCCGAAACATCGTCTTATCGCCTAAGGCAATAAGTCGGCGACAGGCGCCTCTGAGTGCCAATTCCGACTGAAAAGTGATTCCGATAACTGAGCGGAAAGGTATGCCCATTTGACCAAAGGGGATTCCGTATGCGATCACATCGGTAGCCCGCGACCACTCTCTCGGAGAGGAATTTGAGCGCCGGACTGGAGATCTCTATATGCGACATTGTGTCGACCGGGTCGAAGTGCTGATTCCGAATTGGGGCCTCGGGGGCGGTTTTGATCGCCTGTCGAACAAATATCCGCGTCCTACCGAAGGGTTCGACAATCGGTGTACTAGGACACGCTCCATGGCAGAATTTCAGCACCGGAATGGAATTCCCCAAAACCATCGCCCTGTCGACCGTCTCGTAGTGCCGATTCCGAATTGTGGTCACATAAGCGATTCCGATACTCGGGCGGAGAGTTATGCTCAGTTCTTTCGCTGAAGGGGTGGGAATAAACCAGAAGGGGTGACTATATCGACGATGTTTATGCACCCATATCTACAACCTGGGGAGGAGTTCTCACGACGAGTTGAACACAACTTCCGATCGACGTGACAGGCCGACTGCGTATGGTTGACCCGCCAGTGATTCGCGTAATCGAAGGACACGCTACTGCCAGAAAACCTTCGAAACGGGGAGAGCGTCGGCTGGAATCACACTTTTAGAGTGTGAAACGAAAGTTTTTTGACCCCGAAACAGCATCTTATAGCTTGAGGCAATAAGGGGGCAACGGGCGCCTCTGAGTGCCGATTCCGAATTGGGGTCTTATAAGCGATTCTGATAACCGAGCAGAGAGTTATGCCCGTTTGAGCGAAGGGGTGTCCGTATGCGATCGCATTGGCAGCCTGCGACCAAGCTCCCGGAGAGGAATTTGGGTGCCAAATAGGAAATCTCCGAATGTGACCTTGTGCCGACCGGGTCAAAGTGCTGATTCCGAATTGGGGCCTTGCGGGCGGTTCCGATCATCAGACGAACAAATATCCGCATCCTATTAAGGGGTTCGACAATCGGTGTACTAGTAAACACGCTCCGTGATGGAATTTCGGCCCCGAAACAAAATTCTGTGAAACCAATGCCCTGTCGACCATCTCGGAGTGCCGATTCCGAATTGTGGTCACATAAGCGATTCCGATACCCGAGCAGAGAGTTATGCCCAGTTCTTTCGCTGAAGGGGTGGAAATAAACCGGAAGGGGTGACTATATCGGCGATGTTTGTGCACCCATATCTATGACTTGGGGAGGAGTTCTCACGACATGTTGAAGACAACTTCCGTTCGACGTGATAGGCCGACTGTGTGTGGTTAACCCGCCCGCGATTCGCATAATCGAGGGAGGCGCTACTGCCAAAAAACCTTCGAAACGGAAAGAGCGTCGATTGGAATCGTAGTTTTAGAGTGTGAAACGAAAGTTTTTTGACACCGAAATGGCATCTTATTGCCTGCGGAAATAAGGGGTCGACGTGCGCCTCTGAGTGCTGATTCCGAATTGGGGTCTTATAAGCGATTCCTATAACCGAGCAGAAAGTTATGCTCGTTTGAGCGAAGGGGTGTCCGTATGCGATCGTATCGGCACCCCGCGACCACGCTCCCGGAGAGGAATTTGGGCACTGGACAGGAAATCTCCTAATGCGACCTTGTGCCGACCGGGTCGAAGTGCTGATTTTGAATTGCAGCCTCGCGGGCGGTTCCGATCACCGAGCGAACAAATATCCATGTCCTATCGAGGGGTTGGACAATCGGTGTACTAGTACACACGCTTCGTGGCGAAATTTTGGCCCCAGGATAGAATTCCATGAAACAAGCGCTCCGTCGACGGTCTTAGAGTGCCAATTCTAAATTCTGGTCACATAAGCGATTCCGATATCCGAGCGGAGAGTTATGCCCAGTTCTTTTGCTAAAGGGGTGGGAATAAACTGGAAGGGTTGACTATATTGGCGATGTTTATCGGAGGAGTTCTCGCGATGAGTTGAACACAACTTCCGATCGCCGTCACAAACCCATTGCGTGAGGTTGCCCCGCCCACGATTCACGCAATCGAGGGAGACGCTACTGCAAGAAAACCTTCAAAATTGGGAGAGCGTCGGAAGGAATCGTTTTCGACCCCAAAACGACATCTTATCGCCTGAGGTAATAAGGGGGCGACATGCTGCCAATTCTGAATTGGGGTCTTATAAGCGATTCTGATAACCGAGCGGAAAGTTATGCCCGTTTGAACGAAGGGGAGTTTGTATGTGATTGCATCGGCATCCGACGACCACGCTCCCAGAGAGGAATTTGGGCGCCAGACAGAAAATCTCCGAATGCGACCTTGTGTCGACCGGGTCGAAGTGCTAATTCTGAATTGGCACCTCGCGGGCGGTTTCGATCGTCGGGCGAACAAATATCAACATCCTACCGAGGGGTTCGACAATCGGTGTACTAGTACACACGGTACGGGCCGAATTTCAACCCGAGAATAGAATTCCACGAAACCAGTGCCATGTCGACCGTCTCGGAGTGTCGATTCTGAATTGTGGTCAGATAAGCAATTCCGATACCCGGGCGGAGAGTTATGCCCAGTTCTTTCGCTGAAAGGGTGGGAATAAACCGGAAGGGGTGACTATATCGGCGATGTTTGTGCACCCATATCTACGACCTGGGGAGGAGTTCTCGCGACGAGTTGAACACAACTTCCGATCGACGTGACAGGCCGACTGCGTGTGGTTGCCCCGCCCGCGATTCGCGTAATCGAGGGAGACGCTACTGCCAGAAAACCTTCGAAACGGGGATACCGTCTGCTGGAATTGCACTTTTGGAGTGCGAAACGAAGGTTTTTCGACCCCGAAACAACGTCTTATCGCCTGAGGAAATAAGGGGGCGACGTGCGACTCTAAGTGCCGATTCCGAATTGGGGTCTTATAAGCGATTCCTATAACCAAGTGGAAAGTAATGCTCGTTTGAGTGAAGGGGTGTCCGTATGCGATCGCATCGACAGCCCGCGACCACGCTCCTGGAGAGGAATTTGGGCACCAGACAGGAAATCTCCTAATGCAACCTTGTGCCAACCGGGTCGAAGTGCTAATTCCGAATTGCAGACTCGCGGGCGGTTCCGATTGTCGGATGAACAAATATTCGCATCCTATCGAGGGGTTGGACAATCGGTGTACTAGTACACACGCTCCGTGGCAGAATTTTGGCCCCGTAATGGAATTCCACGAAACCAGCGCCCCGTCGATCGTCTTAGAATGCCGATTCCAACTTGTGGTCACATAAGCGATTCTGATACCCGGGCGGAGAGTTATGCCCAGTTCTTTCGCTGAAGGGGTGAGAATAAACTGGAAGGGTTGACTATATCGGCGATGTTTATGCACCCATATCTACGACATGGGGAGGAGTTCTCACGATGAGTTGAACACAACTTCCGATCGCAGTCACAGGCCGACGGCGTGTGGCTACCCCGCCTACGATTCACATAATCGAGGGAGATGCTACTGCTAGAAAACCTTCAAAACTGGGAGAGCGTCGGAAGGAATCGTTTTCAACCCCGAAACAGCATGTTATCGCCTGAGGTAATAAGGGGGCGACATGCTGCCGAATCCAAATTGGGGTCTTATAAGCGATTCTGATAAGCGAGCGGAAAGTTATGCCCGTTTGAGCGAAGGGGTGTTCGTATGCGATCGCATCGGCATCCGGCGACCACACTCCAGGAGAGGAGTTTGGGCACCGGACAAAAAATCTCCGAATGCGACCTTGTGCCGACCGGGTCGAAGTACTGATTCTAAATTGGGGCCTCGGGGGCGGTTCCGATCGCCGAGCGAATAAATATTAGCGTCCTACCGAGGGGTTCGACAATCGGTGTACTAGTACACACAGTACAGGCTGAATTTCGGCCTCGGAATGGAATTCCGCGAATCCAGCGCCATGTCGGAGTGCCGATTCCGAATTGTGGTCATATAGCGATTCTGATAACCGGGCGGAGAGTTATGCCCAGTTCATTCGCTGAAGGGGTGGGAATAAACCGGAAGGGGTGACTATATCGGCGATGTTTGTGCACCCATATCTACGACCTGGGGAAAAGTTCTCACGACGAGTTGAACACAACTTCTGATCGACGTGACAGACTGACTGCATGTGGTTGCCCCGCCCGTGATTCGCGTAATCGAGGGAGACGCTATTGCCAGAAAACCTTCGAAACGGGGATACCGTCTGCTGGAATTACACTTTTGAAGTGTGAAACAAAGGTTTTTCGACCCTGAAACAACATCTTATCGTTTGAGAAAACAAAGGGGCAACGTGCGCCTCTGAGTGCCGATTCCGAATTGGGGTCTTATAAGCTATTTTGATAACCGAGCGGAAACTTATGTCCGTTTGAGCGAAGGGGTGTCCGTTTGCGATCGCATCGGCAGCCCACGACCACGCTCCCGGAGAGGAATTTGGTAGCCACACAGGAAATCTCTGAATACGACTTTGAGCCAACCTGGTCAAAGGGATGATTCCGAATTGGGGCCTCGCGGGCAGTTCTGATCGCCGGGTGAACAAATATCTGCGTCTAATCGAGGGGTTGGACAATCGGTGTACTAGTACGCACGCTCCGTGGCGGAATTTCGACTCTGAAATGAAATTCTGTGAAAAGGCCCCCCAGTCGACCGTCTCAGAGTGTTGATTCCGAATTGTGGTCACATAAGCTATTTAGATACCCGGGCCGAGAGTTATGCCCTATTCTTTCGCTGAAGGAGTAGGAATAAACCGGAAGGGGTGACTATATCGATAATGTTTATGCACCCATATCTACGACCTGGGGAGGAGTTCTCGCGACGAGTTGAACACAACTTCTGATCGATGTGACAGGCCTACCGCATGTGGTTACCCCACCCATTATTCGCGTAATCGAGGGAGACGCTTCTGCCAGAAAACCTTCGAAACGAGTAGAGCTTCGACTTGAATCACACTTTCTGAGTGCAAAATGAAGGTTTTTAGACCCCGAAATGGCGCCTTATCTCTTAAGGAAACAAGGGGGCGACGTGCACCTCTGAGTGCCGATTCTGAATTAGGGTCTTATAAGCGATTCCGATAGTCAAGTGGAAAGTTATGCCCGTTTGAGAGAAGTGGTGTCCGTTTACGATCGCATCGGCAGCCCGCGACCACGCTCCCAGAGGGGAATTTGGGTGCCAGACAGGAAATCTCCGAATGCGACCTTGTGACGACCGGGTCGAAGTGCTGATTCCAAATTGAGGCCTCGCAGATGGATCTGATCGCTGGGCAAAGAAATATCTGCGTCCTACCGAGGGGTTGGACAATTAGTGTACTAGTACACACGCTCAGTGGCCGAATTTCGGCCCCGAAATAGAATTCCGTGAAACCAGTGCCCTGTCGACCGTCTCGAATTGCCGATTCTGAATTGTGGTCACATAAGCGATTCCGATACTCGGGCGGAGAGTTATGCCCAGTTCTTTCGCTGAAGGGGTGGGAATAAACCGAAAGGGGTGACTATATCGGCAATGTTTAGGCACCCATATCTACGACCTGGGGAGGAGTTCTCGCAACGAATTGAACGCAACTTCTGATCAACATGATAGGCCGACTGTGTGTGGTTTCCCCGCCTGTGATTCGCGTAATCGAGGGAGTTGCTATTGTCAGAAAACCTTCGTAACGGGGAGAGCGACGGCTGGAATCGCACTTTTGGGGTGCGAAATGAAGGTTTTTCTACCCTGAAATGGCGTCTTATTGCCTTAGGCGATATGAGGGCGATATGCGCCTCTGAGTGCCGATTCAAAATTGGGGTCTTATAAGCGATTCCGATAACCGAGCGAAATGTTTTACCAGTTTGAGAGAAGGGGTGTCCGTATGCGATCGCATCGGCAGCCCGCGACCACGCTCTCAGAGAGGAATTTGGTTGACGGACCAGAAATCTCCTAATGCGGCATTGTGCCGACCGGGTTGAAGTGCAGATTCTGAATTTGGGGCCTTGCGGGCGATTCCAATCACCGGACGAACAAATATCCGTGTCCTACCGAGGGGTTCGACAATCGGTAACACATGCTCCATGGCCGAATATTGACACCAGAATGGAATTCTGCGAAACCAACGCTCTGTCGACCGTCTCGGAGTGTCGATTCCGAAATGTGGTCACATAAGCGATTCCGATACTCGGACGGAGAGTTATGCCCAGTTCTTTCGCTGAAGGGGTGGGAATAAACCGGAAGGGGTGACTATATCGCTGATGTTTATGCACCCATATCTATGACCTGTGGAGGAGTTCTCACAACAAGTTGAACACAACTTCCGATCGCCGTGATAGGCCGACTGCGTGTGGTTTCCCCGCCCGTGATTCGCGTAATCGAGGGAGACGCTACTGCCAGAAAACCTTCGAAACGGGGAGAGCTTCGGCTGAAATGGCAGTTTGTGAGTGCGAAATGATGGTTTTTTGACCCAAAAATGACATCTTATTGCCTAAGCCAGTAAGGGGGCGACGTGCGCCTCTGAGTGCCGATTCCGAATTGGGGTCTTATAAGCGATTCTGAAAATCGAGTGGAAAGTTATGCCCGTTTGAGCGAAGGAGTGTCCATTTACGATCGCATCGGTAGCCCGTGACCATGCTCCTGCAGAGAAATTTGGGTGCCGCACAAGAAATCTCCGAATCTGATGTTGTGCCGACCGGGTCGAAGTGCTGATTCTGAATTGGGGCCTCGCGTGCGGTTCTGATCGCTGGGTGAACAAATATCCGCATACTACCGAGGTGTTCGATAGTCGATGTACTAGTACACATGCTCCGTAGCCCAATTTCGGCCCCGAAACGGAATTCTGAGAAACCAGCATCCTGTCGACCGTCTCGGAGTGTCGATTCTGAATTGTGGTCACATAAGCTATTCCAATACTCGGGCGGAGAGTTATGCCCAGTTCTTTCGCTGAAGGGGTGGGAATAAACTGAAAGGGGTGACTATATCGGCGATGTTTATGCACCCATATCTACGACTTGGGGAAAAGTTCTCGTGACGAGTTGAACACGACCTCCGATCGACATGACAGGTCGATTGCGTGTGGTTGCCCCACCCACGATTCGCGTAATCGAGGAAGCCGCTATTGCTAGAAAACCTTCAAAACGGGGAGAGCGTCGGCTGGAATTGCACTTTTAGAGTGTGAAACGAAGGTTTTTCTATCCCAGATTGGCATCTTATCGCCTTTGGCGATAAAGGGGCGATGTGCACCTCTAAGTGCCGATTCCGAATTGGGGTCTTATAAGCGATTCCGATAACCGAGCGGAAAATTATGCCCGTTTGAGCGAAGGGTGTGTGTATGTGATCGCATCGGCAGCCCGCGACTATGCTCCCGGATAGGAATTTGGGCGCCGGACAGAAAATCTCTGAATGCAACCTTGTGTCGACTGGGTTGAAGTGCTGATTTCGAATTGGGGCCTCGCAGGCAGTTCTGATCGCCGGGCGAACAGATATCTGCGTCCTACTAAGGGGTTGGACAATCGGTGTACTAGCACACACGCTCCGTGGCCGAATTTCGGCCCCGAAACAAAATTCCGCGAAACGAACACCCTGTCGACCTTCTCAAAGTTCTGATTCCAAATTGTGGTCACATAAGCGATTCCGATACTCGGGCGGAGAATTATTCCCGATTTTTTCGCTGAAGGGGTGTGAATAAACTAGAAGGGGTGACTATATCAGCGATGTTTATGCACCCATATCTATGACCCGGGGTGGAGTTCTCGCGGCGAGTTGAACACAACTTCCGATCGCCGTGACAGGCCGACTGCGTGTGGTTGACCCGCTCATGATTCACGTAACCGAGGGAGACGGTATTGCCAGAAAACCTTCGAAACGGGGAGAGCGTCGATTGGAATCGCACTTTTAAAGTGTGAAATGAGGGTTTTTCTACCCTTTAAACGACATCTTATCACCTTAGGCAATAAGGGGGCGATGTGCGCCTCAGAGTGCCGATTCCGAATTGGGGTCTTATAAGCGATTCCGATAACCGAGAGTAAAGTTTTATCCGTTTGAGCGAAGGGGTGTCCGTATGCGATCGCATCGGCAGCCCGCGACCATGCTCACGGAGAGGAATTTGGGCGCCGCATTGGAAATCTCCGAATGTGACCTTGTGCTAACCGGGTCAAAGTGCTGATTCCGAATTGGGGCCTTGCGGGCGGTTCCGATCGCTGGGCGAACAAATATCCGCATCCTAGCGAGGGGTTCGATAATCGGTGTACTAGTACACACGCTCCGGGGCCGAAATTTCGGCCCCGGAATGGAATTCCGTAAAACATGCGCCTTGTCGACCGTCTCGGTGTGCCGATTCCGAATTGTGATCACATAAGCGATTTCGATACCTGAGCGGAGAGTTATACCCAGTTCTTTCGCTAAAGGGGTGGGAATAAACTGGGAGGGGTGACTATATCGGCGATGTTTGTGCACCCATATCTACGACCTGGGGAGGAGTTCTCGCGACGAGTTGAACACGACTTTCGATCGATGTGATAGGTCGACTACATGTGGTTGCCCCACCCGCGATTCGCGTAATCGAGGGAGACGCTACTGCGAGAAAACCTTCAAAACGGGGAGAGCATCGGCTGGAATCGCACTTTTGGAGTGTGAAATGAAGGACTTTCGACCCCGAAATGGCATCTCATTACCTGAGGCAATAAGAGGGCAACATGTGCCTCTGCGTGCCGATTCCGAATTGGGGTCGTATAAGCGATTCCGATAACCGATTGGAAAGTTTTGTCCATTTGAGAGAAGGGGTGGTCCGTATGCGATCGCATTGGCAGCCCGCGACCACGCTCACAGAGAGGAATTTTGGCGCCGGACAGGAAATCTCTGAACGCGACCTTGTGCTGAATGGGCCGAAGTGCTGACTCTGAGTTGGGGCCTCACGCGCGGTTCTGATCGTCGGGCGAACAAATATCTACATCCTATTGAGTGGTTCGACAATCGGTGTACTAGTACACACGCTCCGTGGCGGAATTTTGGCCCCGGAATGAAATTTTGTGAAACAAGTGCTCTGTCGACCGTCTCGGAGTGCTGATTCTGAATTGTGGTCATATAAGCGATTTCGATACCCAGGCGGAGAGTTGTGCCTAGTTCTTTCGCTGAAGGGGTGGGAAGAAACCAGAAGGATGACTATATTGACGATGTTTGTGCACTCATATCTACGACCTGGGGAGGAGTTCTCGCGACGAGTTGAGCACAACTTGCGATCGACGTGACTGGTCGACTGCGTGTGGTTTCCCCACCCGCGATTCGCATAATCGAGGGAGATGCTACTGCCAGAATACCTTCGAAACGGGGAGAGCTTCAGTTGGAATCAAACTTTTGGTGTGCGAAATGAATGTTTTTCAACCCCAAAATGGCATCTTATCACCTGAGGCAATAGAGGGGCGACGTGCGCCTCTGAGTGCCGATTCCGAATTGGGGTCTTATAAGTGATTCCGATAATCGAGCGGAAAGTTTTGCTCGTTTGAGTGAAGGGGTGTCCGTATGTGACAACAATTCAGAATCAACACTCTGAGACAGTCGACAGGGCGCTGATTTCGTGGAATTCCGTTCTGGGGCCGATATTCGATGTGATAGGCCGACTGCGTGTGGTTGCCCCGCCCACAATTGGCGTAATCGAGGGAGACACTACTGCCAAAAAACCTTCGAAACGAGGAGAGCGTCGGCTGGAATCGCACTTTTAGAGTGCGAAATGAAGGTTTTTCGACCCCCAAAATTGCATCTTATCGCTTGAGGCAAAAGGGGACGACAGGCGCCTCTGAGTGCCGAGTTCGAATTGGGGTCTTATAAGCGATTCCGATAACCGAGCGGAAAGTTATGCCTGTTTGAGCGAAGGGGTGTTCGTATGCCATCGCATCGGCAGCCCGCTACCATGCTCCCTCCCGGAAATCTCCAAATGCGACATTGTGCAGACCGGGTGGAGGTGCTGATTTTGAATTTGGGCCTCGCGGGCGGTTCCGATCGCCAGACGAACAAATATCCGCGTCCTACCGAGGGGTTCAACAATCGGTGTACTAGTACACACACTCCGTGGCTGAATTTCGGCCCCGAAAGGGAAATCCGTGAAACCAACCCTCTGTCGACCGTCTCAGAGTGCTGATTCTGAATTTTGGTCACATAAGCGATTCCGATACTCGGGCGGAGGGTTATGCCAGAATAATCGAGGGAGACACTACTGCCAGAATACCTTCGAAATGGGGAGAGCTTCGGCCAGAATCACACTTTTGGTGTGTGAAATGAAGGTTTTTCAACCCCGAAATGGCATCTTATCGCCTAAGACAATAACGGGGCGACGTGCGCCTCTGAGTGCCGATTCCGAATTGGGGTCTTATAAGCGATTCCGATAATCGAGCGGAAAGTTTTACCCATTTGAGCGAAGGGGTGTTCGTATGCGATCGCATCGGCAGCCTGCGACCACGCTCCCAGAGAGTAATTTGGGTGCCAGACAGGAAATCTCCGAATGCGACCTTGTGCTGACCGGGTCAAAGTGCTGATTCTGAATTGGGGCCTCGCGGGTAGGGGTGTAAACGAGCCGATACGTTCGACGAGTAATTCGAAACTCGACTCGATAAAAATTCGGTTCAACTCGTTTATTTAATTAACGAGCCGAGTTTGAACAAAAAAAAAAGCTCGGTTCATAAACGAGTCGAGTCTGAACACATGTGAGCTCGACTCGATTACACTCGTGAACAGCTCGTTTAAGAACTCGTTAAGAGTTCGATTAAATATTCGTTAAGAACTTGTCTAAATACACATTAATAATTAATTTAAATATGAGAATATTATTTCATAAAATTATTATTCAAATATGAAATATTTACGAAGATCTAAATATAAAATACTAAATATCAGAGATATATACACAAATTATGTGCATAAGATATCCGATAAAAATTAGTTTAAATCAAAATATGAAAAAAAGTGTATACACAAAATCATATTTGGCAAGGTTCCTAGGCACCGCTAAATGTCATCTTCTTCCTCCAGACCACGCGCAGGTGCTACAGAGCGTTGCCGGTGCAGTTGAGTGAAGCCTTCCGGTGGGCCACCGGTGGACCATTGCTGACCCCTCGCCGATGCCAGAGGGAGCTTCCAGTGGCAACGGCGATGCAGCCGCAGTGTGGCCTGTTGCTGTGCGTTGTGACCCTGGCTGCTTCCGCGGGGCAGGGCGGGGAGGCCGATTGTTCGCCGCCGAACAAATCTCCCTGCAGCCCACCTTCCGCCTGCAGCTGTCGGCTCCCGACTGGACAGGCAGCCACCCACCCTGCGATCTCCCACCTTGACCCCGTCACCCCCAACACCCTTCCCTCACCAGCCAAATGCCCATTGCCCACCCCCTGCTTCTCACTCACAAACCATAATCCCATATCGAAAATGCAAAAACTGGGGTGGCCTTTGGCCATTATAAAATAAAGTCCCCATTTCGTTCTCCTCTCCTCAAGTTTGTCCTTGAGCTCTAGTTTGAGTTCAAATTGGGTCTTCAAATATTAAACTCTGCAAAAATTTATTTTGGCTATTGTTTAAGTATTTATTAAAAATAAGTTTCATTTAAATATTTTATTTTAATTTAGATTTTAATTTTTAACATTAATTGGATTCGAATTGAGCTCGTTTATATATAAATGAGTTGTTCAACGAGCCGAGTTCGAGCTCACAAAATATTTAACGAGCCGAGTTCGAACAGTTGTTAGGGAAGCTCGACGAGTTTCGAGCCGAGTTCGAGCTTGTTAAAAATAAACGAGTTCGAGTTCGAACAGAGTATAACTCGGCTCGACTCAGATCGTTTACACCCCTACTCGCAGGTGGTTTCGATGGCCGGGAAAACAAATATTTGCGTCCTACCGAGGGGTTTGACAATCGGTGTACTAGTACACATGCTCTGTGGCCGAATTTCGGCCCCGGAACGGAATTCCGCAAAATAAGCACCATGTCGACTGTCTCGGAGTGCCGATTCTGAATTGTGGTCACATAAGCAATCTCGATACTCGGGCTGAGAATTATGCCCAGTTCTTTCGCTGAAGGGGTGGGAATAAACCGGACGGGGTGACTATATCGGCGTTGTTTATGCACCCATATCTACGACCTAGGGAGGAGTTCTCGCGACGAGTTGAACACAATTTCTGATCGTCGTGACAGACCGACTGTGTGTGGTTGTCTCGCCCGCGATTTGCGGAATCGAGGGTGACACTACTGTCATAAAACCTTCAAAATGGGGAGAGCATTGGCTAGAATCGCACTTTTGGAGTGCGAAACGAAGGTTTTTTGACCCCGAAACGGCGTCTTATCGCCTGAGGAAATAGGGGGGCAACGTGCGCCTGTGAGTGTCGATTCCGAATTGGGGTCTTATAGCGATTCTGATAACCAAGCGGAAAGTTATGCCCGTTTGAGCGAAGGAGAGTCTGTATGCGATCACATCGACAACCCCGACCATGCTCCCGGAGAGGAATTTGAGCGCCGGACAGGAAATCTCCAAATGCGACTTTGTGTTGACCGAGTCGAAGTGCTGATTCTGAATTGGGGCCTCGCGGGCGGTTCCGATCGCCGGGCGAACAAATATCCGCGTCCTACCGAGGGGTTCGACAATCAGTGTACTAGTACACATGCTCCGTGGCGGAATTTCGGTCCCGAAATAGAATTTCATGAAACAAGCGCCCTGTCGACTGTCTCGGAGTGCCGATTCTGAATTGTGGTCACATAAGCGATTCCGATATCCGGGCAGAGAGTTAAGCCCAGTTCCTTTGCTGAAGGGGTGGGAATAAACCGGAAGGGGTGTGTAACGTCCTAGTAAAATTCCATTTACTGAATATGATAGATATTAAATACAAGAACTAACATAAAAGTTTCTTTATATACAACTAGTTGGCGAAAGTTTATTACATGATACCCCGCATTGTAGTCTAAATGAGGAGTAGGCAAAAGTAAACTGTAGCCTTATTACATTTCCATTTATCTACAAAGAAAACAAAAGACGACATCATTGCTTGATGTAGGGTGATCCACTCAACACACAAATCCCCCTTAGGCTTCATTTCCATCTTGTCCTCCTGAAAATGGTAGATTGAATGGGCTAACTAGCCCAGTAGAATTCAATTCCTTGAAATAGAAAAGATTCACATGTATAATCTCAAGATAGGATCATGTATATGGTTAACACTGAGTGTTCAGGATTATGAACGAATGAGTCAAATCAATAACACATGTAGAGCAAGAATAGTACAAAAACATGATCAATAACTCAAGATGATTCTTAAGTTCAGAATCAAACACATATTCACACATACATGTATGCCATGATGACTAATCAAACACGAAATGATGTATGCCAACTTTCACGTGTCCTCATCGCTCCCGCGCGGCCACTAACGAATTCGGGTGCTCTCCCCAGAATTGAACCAGCCCTTATTTTTTAGGCATAATTCTCAAATGAGTCCAAGACTCACAACTCTTCATCATAACACACTCACTCATACAATGGTTCTGGGTACACATGTACTCCACATATCTCACACAACAAGAATTTGGAGACTTCTTCCACTGATTTCAGAAATTGATAACTTTATACAGATCAATAGTGTTTGGAACTTCTAAGAGATGATTCAAGGTAAGATAAAGGAAACTTGAGTAATTATAGTAGGTGTTTAGGTGGTAGAAACATCAAAAAAATAAGTAAGTATTTGGCTAGATCAATTGGGTGTAGTTTCAGTAAGGATTTGAGCAAGGTAAGTGCTGAAAACATGACCCTGGCAGTGCCTGTTGATAGCCAGGATGTACCTATCGACAGGTACTGCTTCCCCAGTAGCAGAAATGTGGTTCTGACAGTGCCTGTCGACAGCCAGGATGTACCCGTCGACAGCCACTGTCAGGAAATACCTCCTGGGTTCTGAAAACATATTCCTGTCGACACATAAAGGCATGACTGTCGACAAGTGCTATGTGAATTTTTAGAAAATGATCAAAACTATCTAGGAAGGCTTTAGCAAGCTCTCCTATAATTCCTACCATGTTTATGACCATATACAAGTATGATTTCAACTATAAGAATTTAAACCAATGTCCCACGGAAGTGAAAGAAAAGTGATGGAGCACAGTGTACGTGGATAACCCAAAAGAAATGACAACCTCAAAGGAAGAATTACTGAAAGAGCATTTCTCTCAAAATTCTCTTTTCTTCCTCCATCAATCATTCATCAAGGTACACTCACTTGAGACTTTCATGGTCTCTCAATGAATTAACTCTAAGAAGGTAGGAAGAACTGTCATAGCTCAACCAACACTACACAGTGAGATTAACATGGTTTCAGATTTAAACAAGTTAAGATGATAAAGGAAGTGATATGTTGATTCCCACAACTAAACACTAACTTGAACATGATGGGAAGTTTAGTTCCTATCACGGAACTACTTTTCAGATTTGAAGAATAGCATGCTTATGGTACTAAATATCTTCAAACCAGTAATCCAAGGATGAAAAGTAGAAGGAAGAAGAAGAAATGGGAAGTGAATCCTACCTAACTTGAAGAAGATGAAGAAATAACCACAAGTAAGGGAGTGAAGCAGTTGAAGATTGTTGTTGTAGTAGCTATAACCCCCAAGATGGCTCCACAATCCCTTCCCAGCAACAGCTCCAGCAAGAACTCCAGCAGTAGCTTGAGTAGGAACAAGGGACAAGAAGAATTATAGCTCCAGCTATCCCCAACTGTAGAGCCTTGTATGCACAACAGCAGCACAACAGGAGAAAGGGTTGGAAAGATGGGTTTGTAGGAAGATGGGGGGTATTTATAACCCGATGGCTTTTCCATGCACAATGGCACGTTGGTTGCCAATGTGTCATGGTAAAAACCATTTGGTTTTTACCTCAACACGTAGCCCATGCAAACTCTCCCTTAGTTACACACAGGTAACATAGGTGTTACCCTCCCCTTTAAGTGTGCTGGCTTCCCCTAAGCCTCACACGTAGGTGTAGACACCCGGTTTTGACTAATGGGTTGAACCACTTCTCTTGTTGTCTTAATGGGCTCCTAATTGGTCACTCACCTTGAGCCCATAATTTGCCTTGCTTTGAGTCCTTTAAACCATTAAAATGCCTTGAAATCCCGAAATTTATCACTTGAGAGAGTCCTTGGGGCATGATAACTCTTGTCCTATCATGTAGTTAGGTGATAATTCTCAAATAATGCGGATTCATTATCGCGACGCCTCGTGGCGCCGCGTCTCTAGTCGCGACAGCGCTGGCGGCCGCGACAGCCCATGCATTATCCATGCACGTAGGCAATGCTGTCGCGTCCACCCGCACCGTCGCGTCTTAGTCGCGGCCCTACGATACGTCGCGACAATGACCGAATTCGCTGGCCTCCTTAACTACTTCCTATTTATCCTCCTTTGAGTTCAACTTAATCCTAAGGATTATCCCTACCCTTTGGGGCGGGATCCTAGCCTTAGGGACTCTTGTGAGGATCCCCAAGGACTCTCAACCTGATTTTTATAAGGCTTTATCTCCTATTATGATTTTTAAAACCTTTTTGAAGAGATAATATCACTAATTCTTATCCCAAGCTCTATATAAGCAAGGCCCCTCCTCAAGGATGAGGGGAGCCTCATTACCACCCCGAAGGGCTGCCAAAATCTCCTCTGACCTATACTTAGCACTACAGCCACCCATTTTGCCATTCTCCCTTCACATTCCACTCCTCAAAGCCACTCTTCCACCATTAACGGAGCACGGAACGTGAAGAGGGCGACCCCGACGACCTCCTGGAGCTCTTGCACATCCTTGGAGCCGCACTCACGCCAGGGAGTCGCCCCAATGGGGCTCATTTTCTTCTCCTTTCTCTCTTCTTATTTCTACATGCATTTTTGCGTTATTCTTAGATAGAGCATTTCACTATCTACCCACGTTTTTCCCATACCCATAGGGGTTCAAAACCACCCCAGGTGCGTTCCCGCCACGATCTCCCATTTCTCTCCATTTTTAGAATAGATACTATGCTTCACATATTCTAATAGGGCGTTTTTGTTGTGATTTTCTTTGGTTGGCAGGCAAGCAAGTGAGGTCTACGAGAAGCTCTCATCCTCTAGCCGGCTGGAGGACGAGAAGAAGGTCTCTACCCTATTTCTCCCGCATTCATAGAACGCGACGACCGAGGGTGACGCGACTATAGACACGTCGACGGAAGCTGACGCGTTACCAGTCTATCGCGGTGCCAATGGCGACCGCGACATCAGGTTAGTTTCTATTCTCTCTCCTTTTCCTAGTGTAAGTCAGCCATCATCTCATTTTCATTTTTAGGCGACTATCTAAGTGGCGATCACATCCTATTTTCCATGCTATCATATTTGATATTCATGTCTGTGTTGAGGGGGGTACAATCCCTGTGATTGCAGTAGGCACCCAGAAATTCTCAGAAAAATGGCCACCGTAATTGGCCTAAAATTCAGATGACCCAATAAACACTATGTAAACATGTCCAAATGGTATCTATTTATCTTAAAATTTTAACCACATGCTAATATGATGGTTTTTACAAAATATGGTGATTTTAGTTTAATTTTTAGATTTTATTTTACATATGGTGAAAAATCACCCAGAAAATAATTGCATCGGCATAACCTCGAAATCCGTACATCAACAAATCTGGATATTTACATTTCTATTATCATCACATTTTTCTAAGAATTGTGATGTTTTCGGATTTCATTTTCGTTACCATTTTTCAGTGTCACCCTGTCGGGGCGCGCACCTCTGAGCACGACACTGGGGTAACATTTCTTAATGCTAATTAATCCTAAATATAAATTATTTCAATCTCATAATAATAATTTATTCTAATAATCTTATCATTCATGTTTTCTAACAATTTAAAAATTTTCGGGGTGTTACAGTCTCCCCCACTAAAAGAAATTTGGTCCTCCAAATTTAAGAACACAAGGGTATGGGTACTAACCTGTAAACAATTCTGGATATTTGATCTTGATAGCGTCTTCTAGTTCCCATGTTGCCTCTTCTTGTCCACGCTTACTCCACTGAATCTTCAGTAAGGGAACTTCCTTGTTTCGAAGTTGCTTGATTTTTCGATCAAGAATCTGTACAGGTTTCTTCTCATATGCTAAACTTTCTTGTATCTCCAGATCTTGATATTCAATAATGTGCTCCGGATCATAAACATATTTTCTCAGCATTGACACGTGGAAAATATCATGTACATTAGATAATTGCGGTGGGAGGGCCAATTGGTATGTCATTTCTCTAATTCTTTTCAATATTTCAAATGGTCCAATATACCTTGGACTCAATTTTCCCTTGATACCAAACCTTCTAATTCCACGTCGAGGAGATACTTTAAGGAATACATGCTCTCCTTGCTGAAATTAATTCCAACTCCCTTCTTCGTCGATCAACATAACTTTTCTGTCGGTCTTGGGCAGCTTTCATTCTATCCTATACCAACTTGATAATTTCTGTGGTTTCTTAAATCATGTCAGGTCCAACAATATGTGATTCTTTTAGTTCCACCCAACACAGTGGTGATCTACATTGGCGACCATATAAGGCTTCAAATGGTGCCATTTGAATGGTAGACTGGTAACTATTATTATACTCAAATTCCATAATTACTAAATGAGTGTTCCAGTTATCTCCAAATTCTAGTACACAAGTACGACACATATCTTCAATAATTTGATTCACTTGTTCTGTTTGTCCGTCAGTCTGAGGATGAAATGTTGTGCTAAACTTTAATTTAGTCCCCAATATATCTTGTAGTTCTTTCCAGAAATGTGAAGTAAATCTTGCATCCCTGTCAGAAACTGTCTTTCGGAATTCCATGTAATCGGATAATGTCTTTCATATATAATGCTGCCATGATATTAACAGACCACCTTGTCCTGATTGCTAAGAAATGAGCTGATTTAGTAAGTCGGTCAATGATTACCCAAATAGCATCAAATCCACTTCGTGTTTTAGGTAATCCTACAATAAAATCCATACCAACACTGTCCCATTTCCACTCTGGTACTTCAAGTGGTTTTAACTTTCTTGCCGGTTTCTGGTGCTCGGCTTTAACTTTCTGACAAGTCAAGCATCTTGCTATAAAATCCACAATATCCTTTTTCATATTGCACCACCAGAAATGCTTCTTCAAATCTTGATACATCTTGACAGCTCCAGGATGAATAGTGTAGTATGATCGATGAGCTTCTTCCAAAATTTACTTCTTAAATTCAGAATTATTTGGCACACACAATCTGTTCCGGAATCACAGATTTCCAAAAACATCCTCATTAAAGTCAGGTCTAGAAGCCATTTTTTCTCTAATTTCTGTCAATATAGGATCATTGTCCTGTTGCTCTCCAATTTGTTTTATCAAATCTGATTGAACTGTCAAATTATCAATTATAACTTTTCCTTCTTGTGGTTCACCCTTCAAGCTTAATGTGGAAAACTCCTCTAACAATTTCCATTCCTTTACTTATAATTGAAACACCTTAGCTATAGGATTTCTGCTAAGTGCATCTACTACATTATTTCCTCTCCCTGGTGTAGACGCGAGATTTGGCCCATCTCCCGCAAGGCTATTTGGCCCATTAAGCCTCATTTGACCAGTTGTTGACCAGCCTCGGATCCCATGTAGACGGCAGCATCGATGGCCGCCGACTACTGGTTGGTGCGGGTAGTGGTCGAGCGCGACTCGCACGTCTCCGGCCCTCCTGTCGGTGACCCTGGGATCCGGGGCCACCTCCCACCTCGTCATGAGAGGCACCATCGTCTGGCGCCCCTCTACCAGTGTCCCGCGTCCCATGGGGAAGCGGGTGTACCCCCAGATCTGCAAGGCAGTAAAAAGAATGGTCAGTCAGTCAGGCAGTTAATCAATAAAAAATCAATGATGAGCTTTAAAGGAAATTGCGTACCTGTAAGAAGGGGGTAAAGCCCCCTGTGCTCTGAGAGCGCCGTGAGCTGCTGGGGAGGAGAGAGAAGAGGTGTCCCAGCATCGCAGCGTCCCAAGCATACCGGCCAGCCTGCGCCAAGTCCCTCAGCAGCAGCACGAACTTGCAGTTCATCTGTGATGACTGCGTCGCAAACAGCAGGCGTCCAAAGAGGTAGCTGACAAAAATCCGCACCGAGCGCTCCTCGCTCCGGTCTCCTAGGTCGAGCGCCCCCCGCACTCCAGCATAGAACTCATCCAATGTCTCTAGGGGTCCTCTCCTCCTCCCCCTCCATCCAACTGCCTCTGACAGTGATCCGAGCAGGATGCTCCGGATCGGTCTCCTCCTCCCGGCCACAAACTCTGGCCCCAGCAACTCCGCAATGTCGTCATGATAGTCCCTCCTCTCCAGTCCGACTACCGGCTCTCCCTGAACCGGCAGTCCCGTCAGATACGCCATATCCTCCAATGTGGGTATCATGTGACCCCAAGGCATGATGAATGCCTTGCAGTCCTCCTCCCATCTCTCCCTCAACGCCTCTAGGTACGGCACATCTAAGTGGAAAGGGCGTACCGATAGGAGATGTCCGAACCCCATCCTCGCTATCTGGGCCTGCTGGGCCTCTGGAAGCGCCTGGTACCATGCCCAACACAGGTCCCAGGTCACCCTGCTCCTCATTCGGCCCTTACCCTATAGAAAACACAGAAATATTAACGTCAGCATCGACTGCCGTTGATTAACAATTGGCGTCAAGGGGTGGCCGCTTACTCAGAGTCGGCATCTAGTGGTGGCCGTCAAGTTCCACTGTCGACGTCTGGCCCATTGCCGTCAAGTTCACCTTGGCGGCAAGGGGTTGGACGCCAGGAGGAACTCGACGGCAACCGATGTTGCCGTCAAGATCCTGTCTAAACCGACGGCACTTCCCCTGTTTCCCCTTCTTTTCACCAAATCAAATCACACTCACACTGAGGTTTTAGGGTACTCACCCGGGGTCATCGAGGTGCCTCCGCCTCCGTCTCGTCTCCTCCCTCGGTCTCGTCCCCCTCCGGTACATCCTCCACCGCCACTTCTTCTTCTTCCTCCGCCGTAGCCATCTCCACCTCGTCCTCTTCCTCCTCCGGTTGACGGCGGCCCCGGATGGTGCTTCGTTTCTCCCTCGTCCTCATCTTAGTCTTGAGCAAGGTGTGTGGGTTTTCTTTCTCCCGGCGCTTGGGAAGATGGAATGGCGCCCGGGAGAAAGCGTCGGTTCAAAAAAAGGCAGTTTTCTGGTTTAACGTCCAGGTCTGGCCGTTTAACTTTTCCTGACGTCAAGCCCTGGCCGCTGACGTACAGTCGACGACCATGTGGTGGACGTCAAGATCGCTTCAATGTCAGACCTCGAAGTCTGGTCGACGGCTAGGTCTGGACGTCTAGTTTGAACTCGACGGCTACCTATGTGGACGTCTATTGTCAGTCTCAGTGATTGGCGACCATCGATGTGGACGCCAATCACCCCGCACTCAGCCCTCACAGCACACTCTTTTGGCCCCTTTTGAAGCCATTTCATGCCACACACTCCACATCAATCAATGCAAGTCAATTGAACACAAATGCAAAAAAAAAAAAAAAACATCTTTATTCATCTAATTTTGTTACACCCATTCAGATCTGAAAAGTACATCACTTTGCCCTACGGGCCATGAAATAGCCACAAGAAATGGGAAGAATGCTATAATTATATTCCTCATACTTCCAGATCTCTTCCCGATTCTCCTGAACAGCCAAACCCACCTTCCTGCTCACTGTATGTCTTGCCCAAGCCTTCATCGCTTTCTTCATCAGCCTCTCGTTTCTTCCGGTGACTATCAGGTCGATGCCGTTGAATGGAGTTGGAATTCCCCGTGGAATCCCAAGCTGACAGTGGCACCGGTGTGGCTGGTACACCACCATCCGATCTGCTCCAATCAGCCATAAATCTTTGTCTTCCCTGGTCCGTGCTCTGAACTCGATAGTCCTCATAAATAGTGGCCTCACGATGAATTCATCCATGCCCAGATATGCCAAGTGATCTCTCCAAGCATCTCGGCCCTTCAAGTGCGCGGTCACACACTTGATCTCATCCTCTGGCTCGTACCATGCCCTGCTACAATGCACTTAACTCTGAAGGAAGACTCTGGAGGGGGTAGGTTGTGCATCAGCAAAATCAAACTTTAGATGAGCTTCCATCCATACCTGGAGCAGAAACAAACTCCCGCACGTGCGTCCGCCTAGGCTCATGGTGGTGAGCGAACTATACAGGTGGGCCAGCACTGCAGGGGCAAGTGACTGCCCGCGCCATAGCAGAATGAGTATCCCAACATGCTCGTACAGGATGAAGTCGCCGCTCGTGGGGAACAGGAACACCCCGTCCAGGCAAAGAGTCAGTCCTCACGTCGCCCTCTCTCCGCCAATCTCCCGGGCATGCTGGATCAGCCACCAAGCCAGCCGGTCCAGGAAGATTCCATTCTTGTTCGTCATTCACAGCACCTCCTTCTTGTCTCGTACGATGTCCGCGAGAATCTCTTCCCACGGGAGGAGAGGAATCGCCGCATCATACTCCAGGCACCGTTGCCACCCCAGGAACAGCTCCACCTCCTCCAGCAACACGCTCGCCTCGAAGCCCTGGAATACGAACGTGTGTGTGTGTGGGTGCCATCTCTCTATCAGCGCCCCCAGGGCATCGAACCCCCACCACATATCCTTCATGTTCTTCGCTAGCACCACCATGAAGTTCAAATGCCACATGCCAATGAAGCTCCGCATGTCCAGGGTTATCGCGTTCACCAGGTTCACGAGCCAGGAAAAGGCCCGTACCTGGCCTTGGCTTGGGAATGCCGGGATCTCCTGCATGAGGGCGGGGTTCTGTAAGAGTGCTGTTTGGGGCGTTTTCAGCCCGGGAAAGAGCAGAAACAATCATTACTTACCTCTCCATTGGCTAGACGCGCGCTCAGGTGTCCCGGAACTTCACTCAGAACTCCGGGATTCGCGCCTGCAGATCGTCCGGTTGATGAGGAGGCCATCTTGCTGTTCTTCTCTGTCTCTTTGCTCTCTGGTTCGCAGCAGGAGCAGGGAGGGACGGAGGTAGGAGATGGTAGAGTCCTTATGGACTCCCATCACCTATATTTTCGGTCTGATCCGCTGTCAGGTCGGCGTCCAGATCTGTGGACGTCAGTTCCAGGTTGGCAGCCACATCTGTGGACGTTAACAAGAGTACTGGCGGCCACCGATGTGGACGTTTACTGACCGGAAAATTTTAAATTCTTAATCTTTATATGGCCATTATCCTTTATCTTGTGCTTCGAGCTGTTTTGCAGATATCTTAAGCACAAGCTATGCTTCAATTTCGAAACGCTCATGCGACTTTGAGCGTTACAGGTATGTCTAACATAGGACCCCACCAGAGGCGAATAGCTTGGCGACCGTGAACCCTGAGTTCCCCTTCATCAAAAACCATGATGGGTTTGCGATCTCTCAGTTATTCGTATGGCCTTTAGAATTTTCCTCTGGTGCTAACTTGCATTTTAGATAGGCAACCCACACCAGCATGCATCTTCACTGCTAACATTCTCTTACTAACACTCAAAAAAAAAATGGTGATTTTCCTCGATTATATGATTGCTCCATGGCTCCCCCAGCTCAGGTAGTCTACTGGGTCCGCCCTTCATGACTATCCAGGTCGATATTGGGTCTTTGTTGCCCCCCTTCTCCACTTGTCCCACCATGCTTTTCACAAATGATCATTCCAGCCTTATTGAGTTCACTTGAGCCTTCGCCAGCCGCGAGCTTAATTCCGGACTTCAGGTTTTCCAAGCATGTGATTCCAGTTAGAATCTTTTGATAATCCTTTGAGAGATCAACCAACTCCTTGTCTCCACGACCTCCTAAATTCGGGACCGACGTCCTGATTAGGCCAGCGAGCCCGCGAGCTCCGGTTGTGAGATCCTCCTGATTCAACCGTCATATTACAACTCCTTTGACTCAGACACACCGGAAACTAGTCAAAGTCCGACACGGCCATGCCAGGGACCCAGCCATTGGGTCGCAGTTGTAGTTACACGGGTAGATCACCCTTTTCCTACCCCTATTTGTCTCTCAGACGATTCGTCATTTGTTTCTAGCCTGTCTCTTTCGTTTGGTTTGCTAGAACTCCTATCCTCGGAGATGGCCCTTCCATTAAATCTCCGCGTCCTTTGTTTACCGAGACACCAACCTTTCAGTCCGCTCTGCTCCCTTGCAAGACCGGACGTCTCGGAGGGGCATTTGTAGACGCGAGATTTGGCCCATCTCCCGCAAGGCTATTTGGCCCATTAAGCCTCGTTTGACCAGTTGTTGACCAGCCTCGGATCCCATGTAGACGGCAGCATCGATGGCCGCCGACTACTGGTTGACGGCATCCCCCTGGACGTTGACCCATGTTAGCGTCCACCTCGCTGGACGCCTGCATGAGGTTGGCGGCCTGATCCCTGGACGTCAAGGCCGTTTACCTGGTCTGCGCAACTAACCCGAGATTCCAGCCCACTTGCACCATTCTCTCGGCCATGCAACGCATGTGGCCGTTCCCAACGGGTATATGGGCCACCTAGGCACCCCCTTGACCCAGTAAAAATCCTACATGGCCTCTACCCATTGGTTGGAGCATTTAGCTATGGATTGCCAAGTGTGTAAGTGTGTTTCTTCACACTTAGCATCCTAGGCACTCCAACCCCAAGCTCCTCTGTCTATATAACACCCCCTTAAGCCCTCTGAGCCAGGGAGGGGAGGCTGGACGTCCTTATGCTGAAGCTTTGAGAGAGGAGAGAGAAAATATCACCCTACCTTCCACCACTCATCCTCTTCACTCTCTCCACATTTGGGACATTCAGAAGGGTTGCTTTGGAGCTGGAGGAGCCCTACAAGGAGCCAACAACGCCAACAACGAGGATCTACACCCTCTCCTCTCTCTCTTCTCTTACTTGCTTTGTAGCTAACTTGTATGTTCCACACACTTTCCCACACATCCTAGGCATGTAGCTCATCTTCCTACACACCTAGAAAGGGGTTTCCCAACCAAAAACGGAGGGAAGAAGGGTGGTCATAGCACTTGGCCACCCCTCTTCTCAAGTCCGCAACCGGTACGGGACTCGCCTTTGGGCTTTTCTTTCTTTCTTCTGAACATTTGCTACACTGCATTTAGTCTAATAGAGGTTTTGTTTGTGGCAGGAACATTGTGAACGTGACCGTGGAGCTCTCCTCCTTTGGTCGGCCGAAGAAGGAGAAGTTGGAGCCCCATCTCCGCCCGCTGCGTGAGGCCACTGCACCGACGTGATCACAGCAACTCCTTGGGCACAGGTAAGGCCCTGGCGATCACAACCCTCCCCTCTCATCTCTGGTTTTCTTTGTTTCCTCCTCAGTCAACCTTGTCAACCGGGGAGTCAACCAAGTCAACCAACAATCCATCGTCGCCAACGAGAGACCAGTGACATTCGCGAGCACCCGGAGGACATCCACCGTCGACAACGGGGACACGGCCGGGAGGCGAAATGGATCGTCCACACCTGGATGGTATTCAATTTTGAAGTCATAATCTTTAATATGCTCCATCCACCTTGTCTGCCTCATGTTTAGTTCCTTTTGTGAAAACAAATATTGGAGACTCTTATGATCGGAGTACACTATAAATTGATTGTCATATAGGTAGTGTCTCCAAAGCTTAAGAGCAAAAACTACTGCAGCCAATTCTAAATCATGTACTGGGTAGTTCTTCTCGTGAGTTTTCAATTGTCTTGATGCATAAGCAATGACTCTTCCATCTTGCATCAATACACATCCCAATCCAATATTTGAAGCATCGGTATAAACCTCAAATGTTTTTCCTTCCACTGGTAAGGCTAGAATTGGTGCAGATGATAAACATTCCTTTAACAATTGGAATGCTTGCTCACAATTCTCACTCCACACAAATGCAGTTCCTTTTCTAGTCAACTGTGTGAGAGGCGAGGCAATTCTAGAAAAATTCTGGACAAACTTCCGATAGTAACTGGCCATACCCAGAAAACTTCTAACCTCAGTGAGGTTCTTAGGTTGTTTCCATTTTTGTATGATTTCAATCTTTGAAGAGTCTACTGATAATCCTTCTTTAGAGATAATATGTCCTAAAAACATCACTTGCTTCATCCAAAATTCACATTTACTGAACTTTACATATAACTGGTGATCTCGTAATAATTGTAAAGTAATCCGTAAATGTGTTTCGTGTTCTTCTATGCTCTTAGAATAAATCAGTATATCATCAATAAATACAACTACAAATTGATCCAAATAAGTTCTAAACACGTCATTCATCAGACGCATAAATGCAGCAGGTGCATTAGTTAGTCCAAAGGGCATCACTACATATTCGTAGTGCCCATATCTTGTTCAGAAAGCTGTTTTGTGAATGTCCTACTCTTGAATTCTAAGTTGATGATAACCAGATTTTAAATCAATTTTGGAGAAACACTGAGCTCTAGACAATTGATCAAATAGATCATCAATTCTTGGAAGTGGGTATTTGTTCTTTATAGTTAATTGGTTTAACTGTCGATAATCTATGCATAATCACATAGACCCATCTTTATTTTTTACAAACAATACTGGAGCACCCCAAGGTGAGGTACTAGGTCTAATAAATCCTTTTTCTATCAATTCTAACAACTGCCTCTTCACCTCTTTCAATTCTTCTATTGACATCATGTACGGTGTTCTTGAGATTGGTGTAGCCCCTGCTACCAATTCAATCGAGAAATTCACCTCTCTATTAGGTGGTATACCAGGTAACTCTTTGGGGAAAACATCGAGAAATTCCCTTACCACCGGAATATCTCCCAATCTCGTGATATCTTGATTTAGTAGGGTCACATAGGCTAAGTACCCTTGACAATCTTTCTGTACTAACATACAGGCCTTAACTGCTGAAATTATTAGTATTCTTCTGATATGGGGTTTGTCAAAGGTTATAGAACAAATTTCCTTTCCTGGAAAAGTGACCTGCGTTAACTGGCAATCTAAATTGGCGTGGTATTTAGATAACCAATCCACCCCAAGGATCACATCATAATCCCACATTTCTAGACATATCAAGTCACCATGTAAATTATGCCCTTTAACTAAAATTGGCTAGCAGGGTAATATTCCTCAAGCTTCTTACCTTCATTCAAAGGAGTTGTGACTTCAAGTTGTACAGATAATGAAGTAGGTTGTATTTCTAGAGATTTAGTAAACTCATAACTAATAAAGGAGTGCGTAGCTCCTGAATTTGGTTTGGCTGGCGTATTCTTGATCATCGGACAGTCTGGAATACGATGTTGAGTACTCCCACACTTGAGACATGCACCCAACCAACCTACGCCAACAATTTCCGGCTTTATGTCCACTGATGTGACAATGCTTACACACACTCTTATTTTTCATCAGGGCCTTTCCTGCTTTCTTCACAGATTGTTGAACTTTCGAGGCATTTCTCGACTCAAACTTTCTTTTCCGATCCGAAAATCCTTCTCCTGACCTTCCTCAAATCTTTTCCACGGTATCGGTCGCAGCTTCTACTGCCAAAGCTCTCTTAACTATGTCCGAGTATGTAACGATCAAATGTGGAGTTAGCTGCATAATAAAAGTAGGACGTAATCCATTCATGAACCTTCTAGCCTTTAATTGATCCATGGCTATCAAATGCGGAGCATACTTGGACAGTCGAGCAAACTGGGCCTCATACTCTGACACTGACATCTTTAGCTATTTCAAATTAGTAAATTCATTTGCCTTCCTTTCCTGAATTACCTCAGAAAAGTATTGATCATTAAATAACTCCATAAATTCTTCCCAACTAATTTGGGTCGGATCCTCTAACGTGGATTCTATTGTTTCCCACCAAGCTCTAGCATCTTGATCCAACTGAAAAGTCACCAACCGAATTTTCTCTTCCTCTCTGCATTTAATCACTCCGAATATTCTTTCAATGTCCTTTAGACACTTTTCGGCCTCGTCCGGATCCGTACTTCTGGCGAATCTCGGAGGATCTAAGCTTCAGAAATCCTTGAATAGACTTGTCCCATTATGGCTATTATTTTTGGCTACTGATTTCATCACTCGGGTCAGGTCATACATTGAACTTTCCATTTTTCTCCAGTTGGCGTCACCTCCTTCCATGACCAAATTGAGAAAGTATCTGAAACATTCAATAGTACATACATTAATTCCACAATCCACCCAAACTTGTATTCATCACATACACATTTCAAATTCACATAACACACCATTTCCATTCTCTAGTCAAATATTTACATCATAACATACTATCACTAATTCACTAACTAAGTTACTATAGTCTTCTCCTTCCAAGTCTTCCATATTTACAAAACAGACTTCCACTAACCCCTCACTTCCCATACAAATGGAAGTTATATATACATTCTATACTTAAACAAAAAGAGAGGTTTACAAAAAAAACAAGTTGCATAAAGCTCTTTCTAGCTTTGAGTTAGATCTATAACAGACTCCATAGATGGTTGCTGTTCCCCTCCAACTCCGTGGTGCAGTTCTCTTGCCGCATCCGTCAATGCTTCCCAATAACCTTCAAATTGATGGAGCAACATATCTTGCCCCAACTTCAAGCTGTCCAACTGGTTCATAACTTGGGTCATAGTTTCCAGGGAAGCACGAGAATTGCCCGCCAAGAAATCACCCGCAGTCAAATTGATCACCTCCTCCTTGATTTGTACATGGGCTTCCCGCTGCGCTTGGGCATACAACTCAATGTCTTGGCATAGTATTTCTAGCGCTGCTACCAACCTCTCTTGGGCATTCATATCCATACTGAAACAAATATCAAGTTGAACATTTATATAATTACAAAATCATACTAACCAATCCCAAATTTCTACTGCAACTCACTGGTTATCCCTAGGTTTATCGAACTAAGCTCTGATACCAATTTATCTGTCACGTCCTAGTAAAATTCCATTTACTGAATATGACAATATTTAAATACAAGAACTAACATAAAAGTTTGTTTATATACAACTAGTTGGCAAAAGCTTATTACATGATACCCCTCATTGTAGTCTAAATTAGGAGTAGGCAAAGTAAATTGTAGCATTATTACATTTCTATTTATCTACAAAGAAAACAAAAGACGACATCATTGCTTGATGTAGGTGATCCATCAACAAACAAATCGCCCTTACTTCATTTCCATCTTGTCCACCTGAAAATGTAGATTGAATGAGCTAACTAGCCCAGTAGAATTCATTCCTTGAAATAGAAAATTTCACATGTATATCTCAAAATAGGAACATGTATATGGTTAACACTAAGTGTTCAGGATTATGAACGAATGAGTCAAATCAATAACACATGTAGAGCAAGAATAGTACAAAAACATGATCAATAACTCAAGATGATTCTTAAGTTCAGAATCAAACACATATTCACACATACATGTATTCCATGATGACTAATCAAACACGAAATGATGTATGCCAACTTTCACGTGTCCTCATCGCTCCTGCACGACCACTAACGAATTCGGGTGCTCTCCCCAGGACTGAACTAGCCCTTATTTGCCAGGCGTAATTCTCAAATGAGTCTAAGATTCACAACTCGTCATCATAACACACTCACTCATACAATGGTTCGGGGTACACATGTACTCCACATATCTCACACAACAAGAATTTGGGGACTTCTTCCACTGATTTCAGAAATTGATAACTTTATACAAATCAATAGTATTTGGAACTTCTAAGAGATGATTCAAGGTAAGATAAAGGAAACTTGAGTAATTATAGTAGGTGTTTAATTATAGTAGGTGTTTAGGTGGTAGAAAAATCAAAAAAATAAGTAAGTATTTGGCTAGATCAATTGGGTGTAGTTTCAGTAAGATAAAGGCATGGCTGTCGACAGGTGCTATGTGAATTTTCAGAAAATGATCAAACTATCTAGGAAGGCTTTACCAAGCTCTCCTATAATTCCTACCATGTTTATGACCATATACAAAGATATTTCAACTACAAGAATTTAAACCATGTCCACGGAAGTGAAAGAAAGTGATGGAACACGGTGTATGTGGATGACCCAAAAGAAATGACGACCTCAAAGGGAGAATTACTGAAGAGCAATTCTCTCAAAACTCTCTTTTCTTCCTCCATCAATCCTTCATCAAGGTACACTCACTGAGACTTTCATGGTCTCTCAATAAATTAACTCTAAGAAGGTAGGAAAAACTGTCATAGCTCAACCACACTACAACACATGAGATTAACATGGTTTCAGATTTAAACAAGTTAAGATGATAAAGGAAGTGATATGTTGATTCCCACAACTAAAAACTAACTTGAACATGATGGGAAGTTTAGTTCCTATCACGGAACTACTTTTCAGATTTGAAGAATAACATGCTTATGGTACTAAATATCTTCAAACCAGTAATCCAAGGATGAAAAGTAGAAGGAAGAAGAAAAAATGGGAAGTGAATCCTACCTAGCTTGAAGAAGATGAAGAAATAACCACAAGTAAGGGAGTGAAGCAGTTGAAGCTTGTTGTTGTAGTAGCTATAACCCCCAAGATGGCTTCACAACCCCTTCCCAGCAACAACTCCAGCAAGAACTCCAGCAGTAGCTTGAGCAGGAACATGGTACAAGAAGAACAATAGCTCCAGCTACCCCCCGCTGTAGAGCCTTGTACGCACAGCAGCAACACAACAGGAGAAAGGGTTGGAAATATGGTTTGTAGCAGGATGGGGGGTATTTATAACCCGATGGCTTTTCCATGCACAATGGCATGTGGTTGCCAATGTGTCATGGTAAAAACCATTTGGTTTTTACCTCAACACGTAGCCCATGCAAACTCTCCCTTAGTTACATGCAGGTAACATAGGTGTTACCCTCCTCCTTTAAGTGTGCTGGCTTCCCCTAAGCCTCACACGTAGGCACCCAGAAATTCTCAGAAAAATGACCACCGTAATTGGCCTAAAATTCAGTTGACCCAATAAACACTATGTAAACATATCTAAATGGTATCTATTTATCTTAAAATTTTAATCACAGGCTAATTTGATGGTTTTACAAATTATGGTGATTTTAGTTTAATTTTAAAATTTTATTTTACACAGGGTAAAAAATCACCTGGAAAACAATTGCGTCGGCTTAACATCGAAATCCGCACGTCAACAAATCTGGATATTTACATTTCTATTATCATCACATTTTTCAAAGAATTGTGATGTTTTCAGATTTTATTTTCGTTACCGTTTTTCGGTGTCGCCCTGTCGGGGCGCGCACCTCTGAGCACGACACTGAGGTAACATTTCTTAATGCTAATTAATCCCAGATATTAATTATTTTAATCTCATAATAATAATTTATTCTAATAATCTTATGATTCATGTTTTCTAACAATTTAAAATTTTTCGGGGTGATACAGGGTGACTATATTGGCGATGTTTGTGCACCCATATCTACGACCTGGGGAGGAGTTCTTAAGACGAGTTGAACACAACTTCTGATCGCCGTGACAGGTCGACTGCGTGTTGTTGTCTCGCCCGTGATTCGCGTAATCGAGGGAGACGCTACTGCTAGAAAACCTTCAAAATGGGAAGATCACCGGCTAGAATTGCACTTTTATAGCGCAAAACGAAGATTTTTCGACCTGGAAATGGCATCTTATTACCAAAGGCAATAAGGAGGCGACGTGCGCCTCTGAGTGCCAATTCCGAATTGGGGTCTTATAAGCGATTCTGATAACCGAGCGGAAAGTTATGCCCGTTTGAGCGAAGGGGTGTCTGCATGCGATCGCATTGGCAGCCCGCGACCACGCTCCTAGAGAGGAATTTGGGTGCCGGACCGGAAATCTCCGAATGCGACCTTGTGCCGACCAAGTCAAAGTGCTGATTCAGAATTGGGGCCTCGCAGGCATGGACGGACGCAACACATAGGCAGTGGGGTCATGTGACCACACTGATTTTTTTTTTCCCCAAATGACCATGGGTGTTGCAGGTTTTAAAATTTTTTTTTTTTGTAAAGGGTGACCCCAATGAATCACCCGAAGGTGACCCGATTCAAGCCCCAAAAAAAAAAAAAAATCTTTTGCCAATTTGCCCTCCCCCTGCTTCGCCTTGCCCCAGCCCGTGCGTGCCCCTTGCTCCGCACGACGGATGCGGAAGGAAAGCCCCGAAGGCCGAAGTCGACCTCGGCCCTCCTTGCCTCAGCGGTCGTCGATCAGATCGTAAATCTCCGAATGCGACATTGTGTCGACCGGATCGAAGTGTTGATTCATAATTGGAGCCTCGCAGGTAGTTCTGATCGTCGGGTGAATAAATATCCGCATCCTACCGAGGGGTTCGACAATCAGTGTACTAGTACACACGCACCATGGCTGAATTTTGGCCCCAGAATGGAATTCTGTGAAACCAGCACCCTTTCGACTGTCTCGGAGTACTGATTCCGAATTGTGGTCACATAAGCGATTCTGATACCCGGGCGGAGAGTTATGCCCAGTTCTTTTGCTGAAAGGGTCGGAATAAACTAGAAGGTGTGACGATATTAGCGATATTTGTGCATCCATATCTACAACCTGGGGAGGAGCTCTCGCGATGAGTTGAACACAACTTCCGATCGACGTGATAGGCCGACTACGTGTGGTTGCCCCGCCCGCGATTGGCTTAATCGAGGGAGACGCTACTGCTAGAAAACCATCAAAACGGGGAGAGCGTCTGCTGGAATCACACTTTTGGAGTGTGAAACAAAGGTTTTTTGACCCAGAAATGGCATCTTATTGTCTGAGGCAATAAGGGGGCGACGTGCGCCTCTGAGTGCTGATTCCGAATTGGTGTCTTATAAGTGATTCTAATAACCGAGCGGAAAGTTATGCCCGTTTGAGCGAAGGGGTGTCCATATGCGATCTCATCGGCAGCTCGCAACCACGCTCCCAAAGACGAATTTGGGTGCCGGACTGGAAATCTCTGAATGCGACCTTGTGCCAACCGGGTCAAAGTGCTGATTCCGAATTGAGGCCTCACAGATGGTTCCGATCGCCAGGCGAACAAATATCCACGTCCTACCGAGGGGCTTGACAATCGGTGTACTAGTACACACGCTCCTTGGCGGAATTTTGGCCCCGGAATGGTCTTCCACGGAACCACCGCCCTATCGACCGTCTCCAAGTGCCGATTCTGAATTGTAGTCTCATAAGCGATTTCGATAGCCGGGCAGAAAGTTATGCCCAGTTCTTTTGCTGAAGGGGTGGGAATAAACCGGAAGAGGTAACTATATCGGCGATGTTTGTGCACTCATATCTACGACCTGGGGAGGAGTTCTCGCGACGAGTTGAACACAACTTTCGATCGCCGTGATAGGCCGACTGCGTGTTGTTGACTCGCCTGCGATTCGCGTAATCGAGGGAGACGCTACTGCCAGAAAACCTTCGAAACGGGGAGAGCATCTGCTGGAATCAAACTTTTGGAGTGCGAAACGAAGGTTTTTTTGACCCTGAAACGGCATCTTATCACCTGAGGCAATAAGAGGGTGACGGGCGCCTCTAAGTGCGGATTCTGAATTGGGGTCTTATAAGTAATTCTGATAACCGAGCGAAAGTTATGCCCGTTTGAGAGAAGAGGTGTCCGTATGCGATCGCATCGGCAGCCCGCGACCGCGCTCCTGGATAGAAATTTAGGTGCCAGATTGGAAATCTCTGAATGCGACCTTGTGCCGATCGGGTCGAAGTGTTGATTCCAAATTGGGGCCTCGCGGGTGGTTCCGATTGCCGGGCGAACAAATATCCACGTCCTACCGAGGGGTTCGACAATCGATGTACTAGTAGTACACATGGTCCGTGATGAAATTTCGGCCCCAGAACAGAATTTCGCAAAACCAGTGCCCTGTCGACTGTCTCAGAGTGTCGATTCCGAATTGTGATCACATAAGCGATTCCGATACCCGGGCGGAGAGTTATGCCCAGTTCTTTCGCTGAAGGGGTGGGAATAAACCAAAAGGGGTGACTATATCGGCGATGTTTGTTCACCCATATCTACGACCAGGGGAGGAGTTCTCATGATGGGTTGAACACAACTTCCGATCGCCGTGATAGGACGACTGCGTGTTGTTGCCTCGCCCGCGATTCGTGTAATCGAGGGAGACGCTACTGCTAGAAAACCTTCGAAATGGGGAGAGTGTCGGCTAGAATCGCACTTTTGGAGTGGGAAATGAAGTTTTTTCGACCTGGAAGCGGTATCTTATTGCCAAAGGCAATAAGGAGGCGTCGTGCGCCTCTGAGTGCCGATTCCGAAAAGGAGTTTTATAAGGAATTCCAATAACTGAGCGGAAAGTTATGCCAATTTTATTGAAGGGGTGTCTGTATGTGATCGCATCGGTAGCCCGCGACCACGATCTCGGAGAGGAATTTGGGCGCCGGACCGGAAATATCTGAATGCAACCTTATGCCGACCGGTCGAAGTGCTGATTTTGAATTGGGGCCTCGCGGGCAGTTCCGATCGCCAGGCAAATAAATATCCGCGTCCAACCGAGGGGTTCGATAATCGGTGTACTAATACGCACGCTCCGTGGCAGAATTTGGGCTCCAGAATGAAATTCCGCCAGACCAACGCCTTGCCGACCGTCTCGGAGTGACGATTCCAAATTGTGGTCACATAAACAATTCTAATACCCGGGCGGAGAGTTATGCCCAGTTCATTCGCTGAAGGGGTGGGAATAAACCGGAAGGGGTGACTATATCGACGATGTTTGTGCACCCATATCTACGACCTGGGGAGGAGTTCCCACAATGAGTTGAACACAACTTCTGATCGCCGTGACAGGCCGACTGCGTATTGCTGCCTCGCCCGCGATTTGCGTAATCGACGGAGATGCTACTGCCAGAAAACCTTCAGAACGGGGAGAGCGTCGGCTGGAATCGCAATTTTGGAGTGCAAAATGAAGGTTTTATGACCTAGAAACAATGTCTTATTACCCAAGCAGTAAGGGGATGACGTGCGCCTCTGAGTGCCGATTCCAAATTGGGGTTTTGTAAGCGATTCTGATAACCGAGCGAAAAGTAATGCCCTTTGAGCGAAGGGGTGTCCGTATGCGATCGCATCGGCAACCCTCGACCATGCTCCCGAAGAGGAATTTGGGTGTCGGATAGGAAATCTCCAAATGCGGCCTTGTGCCGACCGGGTCGAACTGCTGATTCCAAATTGCGGCCTCGTGGGTGGTTTCGACTGCCGGGCGAACAAATATCCGCGTCCTACCGAGGGGTTCGACAATCGGTGTACTAGTACACACTCTCCGTGGTGAAATTTTGGCCTCGGAATGGAATTCTACGAACCCAGCACCCTGTCGACCGTCTCGGAGCGCCGATTCTGAACTGTCGTCACATAAGCGATTCCGATACCCAGGCGGAGAGTTATGCCCAGTTCTTTCGCTGAAGGGGTGGGAATAAACCGGAAGGGGTGACTATATCGGCGATGTTTATGCGCCCATATCTACGATCTGGGGAGGAGTTCTCGCGACGAGTTGAACACAACTTCTGATTACCGTGACAGGCCAACTGCTTGTTGTTGCCTCGCTTGCGATTCGCATAATCGAGGGAGACGCTACTTCCAGAAAACCTTCGAAACAGGGGAGAGTGTCGGCTGGAATCGAACTTTTGGAGTGTAAAATGAAAGTTTTTCTACCTACAAACAGCGTCTTATCAATTGAGGCAGTAAGGGGGCGATGTGCATCTCTGAGTGTCGATTCCGAATTGGGGTCTTATAAGCGATTCCGATAACCGAGCGGAAAGTTATGCCCGTATGAACGAAGGGGTCTCTGTATGCGATCGCATCGGCAGCCCGCGACCACGATCCCAGAGAGGAATTTGGGCGCCAGACTGGAAATCTATGAATGCGACCATATGCCGACCGGGTCGAAGTGCTGATTCTGAATTGGGGCCTCGCGGGCGGTTCCGATCGCCAGACAAATAAATATCCGCATCCTACCGAGGGTTTCGACAATCGGTATACACTTACACACGCTCCGTGGCAGAATTTGGGCCCCAGAATGGAAATCCGTCAAACCAGCACCCTGTAGACCGTCTCGAATTGCCGATTCTAAATTGTTGTCACATAAGAAATTCCGATACCCGGGCGGAGAGTTAGTCCCAGTTCATTCGCTGAAGGGGTGGGAATAAACCGAAAGGGTTGACGATATCGGCGATGTTTGTTCACCCATATCTACGACCTGAAGAGGAATTCTCACGATGAGTTGAACACAACTTCCGATCACCGTGACAAGCCGACTATGTGCTGTTGCCTCGCCTGTGATTCACGTAATCGAGGGAGACATTATTGCCAGAAAACCTTCGAAACGGGGAGAGCGTTGGCAGAAATCGCACTTTTCGAGTGCGAAACGAAGTTTTTTCGACCTGGAAACAACGTCTTATTGCTTGGGGAAATAAGGGGCCGACGTGCGCCTCTAAGTGTCGATTCCAAAAATGCGCTTATAAACGATTCCGATAACCGAGCGAAAAGTTATGCCAATTTGAGATAAGGGGTGTACGTATGCGATCGCATCGGTAGCCCGCAACCACGATCCCGGAGAAGAATTTGGGCGCCGAACTGGAAATCTCTGAATGCGAACTTATGCCGACCGGGTCGAAGTGTTGATTCTGAATTGTGGCCTCGCAGGCGGTTCCGATCGCCGAGCGAACAAATATCTGCATCCTACCGAGGGCTTCGATAATCAGTGTACTAGTGCACACGCTCCGAGGTGGAATTTCGGCTCCAGAACGAAAATCCGTCAAACCAGCGCCCTGCCGACCGTCTTAGAGTGCCGATTCCAAATTGTGATCACATGAGCAATTCCGATACCCGGGCGGAGAGTTATGCCCAGTTCTTTCGCTGAAGGGGTGGGAATAAACTGGAGGGGGTGATTATATCAGCGATGTTTGTGCACCCATATCAACGACCTGGGGAGGAGTTCTCGCAACGAGTTGAACACAACTTCTGATCGCTGTGACAGGCCGACTGCATGTTGGTGCCTCGCCCTCGATTCGCGTAATCGAGGGAGACGCTACTGCCAGAAAACTATCGAAACGGGGAGAGCGTCGGGTAGAATCGCACTTTTTGTTTGCAAAATGAAGGTTTTTCGACCTGGAAACGGCGTCTTATTGCCCTAGGCAATAAGGGACGATGTGCGCCTCTGAGTGCTGATTCTGAGTTGGGGTCTTATAAGCAATTCTAATAACCGAGCAGAAAGTTATGCCCGTTTGAGCGAAGGGGTGTCCGTATGCGATCGCATCGGTAGCCCGCGACCACACTCCCAGAGAGGAATTTGGGTACCGGACCAAAAATCTCTGAATGCGACATTGTGCAGACCGGGTCAAAGTGCTGATTCCGAATTGGCGCCTCGCGGGTGGTTTCGATCGCCAGGCGAACAAATATGTTCGTCCTACCGAGGGGTTCAACAATCGATGTACTAGTACACACGTTCCGTGGAAGAATTTTGGCTCCAGAACTGACTTCCACGAAACCAGCGCCCTGTCGACCAGCTCGGAGTGCCGTTTCCGAATTATGGTCACATAAGCGATTCCAATACCCGGGCGGAGAGTTATGCCCAGTTCTTTCACTGAAGGGGTGGGAATAAACCGGAAGGGGTGACTATATCGGCGAAGTTTGTGCACCCATATCTACGACCTGGGGAGGAGTTCTCACGACGAGTTGAACACAAATTCTGATCGTCGTGACAGGCCGACTGCGTGTTGTTGCCTCGCCCGTGATTCGCGTAATCGAGGAAGACGCTATTGCCAAAAAACCTTTGAAACGGGAGAGCATCCGCTGAAATCGCACTTTTGGAGTGCAAAATGAAGGTTTTCGACTTGGAAACGTCGTCTTATAAGGCAATGTGCGCCTCTGAGTGCCGATTCCGAATTGGGATCTTATAAGCGATTCTGACGACCGAGCGGAAAGTTATGCCCGTTTGAGCGAAGGGGTGTCCGTATGCGATCGCATCGGCAGCCCGCGACCATGCTCCCGGAGAGGAATTTGGGTCCCGGACCGGAAATCTGCGAGTGCAACTTTGTGCCGACTGGAAATCTGTGATCGCCGGGTGAACAAATATCCACATCCTACCGAGGGGTTCGACAATCGGTGTACTAGTACACACACTCCATTGCGGAATTTGGGTCCTAGATCGGAATTCTGCGAAACCATCACCCTTTCGACCGTCTTAGAGTGCCGATTCCGAATTGTGGTCACATAAGCGATTCCGATACCCAGGCTGAGAGTTATGCCCAGTTCTTTCGCTTAAGGGGTGGGAATAAACCGGAAGGGGTGACTATATCGATGATGTTTGTGAACCCATATCTACGACCTTGGGAGGAGTTCTCGCGACGAGTTGAACACAACTTCCGATCGCCGTGACAGGCCGACTGTGTGTTGTTTCCCCGCCCGTGATTTGCGTAATCGAGGGAGACGCTACTGCGAGAAAACCATCGAAACGGGGAGAGCGTCGGCTGGAATCGCACTTTTGGAGTGCAAAACGAAGTTTTTTAGCCCTGGAAATGTCATCTTATTGTCAAAGGCAATAAGGGTGCGACGTGCGCCTCTGAGTGCCGATTCTAAAATGGGGTCTTGTAAGCGATTCTGATAACCGAGCGGAAAGTTATGCACGTTTAAGCGAAGGGGTGTCCGTATGCATTCGCATCGGCAGCCCGTGACCACGCTTCCGGAGAGGAATTTGGGTGCCAGACTGGAAATCTCCGAATGCGACAATCGGTGTACTAGTACACACACTCTGTGGCGAAATTTTGGCCGCAGAATGGAATTTCACAAAACTAGTGTCCTATTGACCATCTTAGAGTGCCAATTCCGAATTGTGCTCACATAAGCAATTCTGATACCCGTGCGGATAGTTATGCCCAGTTCTTTCGCTGAAGGGGTGGGAATAAACCGAAAGGGGTGACTATATCGGCGATGTTTGTGCTCCCATATCTACGACCTGGGGAGGAGTTCTCACGATGAGTTGAACACAACTTCCAATCTCCGTGACAGGTCGACTGTGTGTTGTTGCCCTGCCCATGATTCACGTGATCGAGGGAGATGCTACTGCCAGAAAACCTTCGAAACCGGGAGAGCATCGGCTGGAATTGCACTTTTGGCATGCGAAACAAATGTTTTTCGACCTTGAAATGGTGTCTTATCGCCTGAGGCAATATGGGGGCAACGTGCGCCTCTGAGTGCCGATTCCAAAATGGGGTCTTATAAGCTATTCCGATAACCTAGTGGAAAGTTATGCCCGTTTGAGCGAAGGGGTGTCTGTATGCGTTCGCATCGGCAGCCCGCGACCACGCTCTCGGAGAGGAATTTGGGTGCCATACTGGAAATCTCCGAATGCGACAATCGGTGTACTAGTACACACACTCTGTGGCAGAATTTTGGCCGCAGAATGGAATTTCACAAAACTAGTGCCCTATTGACTATCTCGGAGTGCCAATTCCGAATTGTGCTCACATAAGCAATTCTGATACCCGTGCGGATAGTTATGCTCAGTTCTTTCGCTGAAGGGGTGGGAATAAACCGAAAGGGGTGACTATATCGGCGATGTTTGTGCTCCCATATCTACGACCTGGGGAGGAGTTCTCACGACGAGTTGAACACAACTTCCAATCTCCGTGACAGGCCGACTGTGTGTTGTTGCCCTGCCCATGGTTCACGTGATCGAGGGAGATGCTACTGCCAGAAAACCTTCGAAATCGGGAGAGCGTCGGCTGGAATTGCTCTTTTGACGTGAAATGAATGTTTTTCGACCTTGAAATGGTGTCTTATCGCTTGAGGCAATATGGGGGCAACGTGCGCCTCTGAGTGCCGATTCCAAAATGGGGTCTTATAAGCTATTCTGATAACCTAGTGGAAAGTTATGCCCGTTTGAGCGAAGGGGTGTCTGTATGCGATCGCATCGGCAGTCCGCGACCACGGCCCGGAGCCGAATTTGGGTGCCGGACCAAAAATCTCCGAATGCGACCTTGTGCCTCCCGGTCGAAGTGCTGATTCTGAATTGGGGCCTCGCAGACGGTTCTGATCGTCGGGCGAACAAATATTTGCCTCCTATCGAGGGGTTCGACAATCGGTGTACTAGTACACAAGCTCCGTGGTGGAATTTTGGCCCCGGAACGGAATTCTTTAAACCAGCGCCCTGTCGACCGTCTCGGAGTGCCGATTCCGAATTGTGGTCACAAAAGAGATTCTGATACCCAAACGGAGAGTTATGCCCAGTTCTTTCGCTGAAGGGGTGGGAATAAATCGGAAGGTGTGACTATATTGGCGATGTTTGTGCACCCATATCTACTACCTGGGGAGGAGTTCTCGCGACGAGTTGAACACAACTTCTGATCGTCGTGACAGGCCGACTACGTGTGTTGTTGCCTTGCCCGCGATTCTCATAATCGAGTGAGACGCTACTGCCAGAGAACCTTTGAAACGGGGATAGCGTCGGCTGGAATCGCACTTTTGCAGTGCAAAAATGATAGTTCTTCGACCTAGAAACGGCGTCTTATCGCCTGAGGCAATAAGAGCGCGATGTGCGCCTTTGAGTGCCGATTCCGAATTAGGGTCTTATAAGCGATTCCGATAACAGAGCAGAAAGTTATGCCAATTTGAGCGAAGGAGTGTCCGTATGCGATCGCATCGGCAGACCGCGACCGCGGTCCCGTAGTGGAATTTGGGTGCCGGACGGAAATCTCGGAATGTGACCTTGTGCTGGCCGGGTCGAGGTGCTGATTCTGAATTGGGGCCTCGCGGGCCGTTCCGATCGTCGGGCGAACAAATATCTGCGTCCTACCGATAGGTTCGACAATAGGTGTACTAGTACACATGCTCTGTGGTGGCATTTTGGCCCCGAAATAGAATTCTAAGAAACCAGTGCCCTGCCGATTGTCTCGGAGTGCCGATTCCAAATTGTGGTCACATAAGCGTTTCGGATACCCGGGTGGAGAGTTATGCACAGTTCTTTTGCTGAAGGGGTGAGAATAAACCAGAAGGGGTGACTATATCGGTGATGTTTGTGCACCCATATCTACGACCTGGGGAGGAGTTCTCACAACGAGTTGAACACAACTTCAGATCGCCATGACAGGTCGACTGTGTGTTGTTGCCTCGCCCGCGATTCGCGTAATCAAGGGAGACGCTACTGCCATAAAACCTTCAAAATGGGGAGAGCGTCGGCTGGAATCGAACTTTTGGAGTGTGAAAATGAAGGTTTTTAACCTAGAAACGACGACTTATCGCCTGAGACAATAAGGGCGTGACGTGCGCCTCTGAGTGCCGATTCCGAATTAGGGTCTTATAAGCGATTCTGATAACCGAGCGAAAAGTTATACCAATTTGAGCGAAGCGGTGTCCGTATGCGATCGCATTGGCAGCCCGCGACCACACTCCCGGAGAGGAATTTGGGCGCTGGACCGAAAATCTCCGAATGTGACCTTGTGCCGACCGGGTCGAAGTGCTGATTCTGAATTGGGGCCTCGCGGGTGGTTCCGATCGCCAGGCGAACAAATATTCGCATCCTACCGAGGGGTTCGACAATCGATGTACTAGTACACACGCTCCGTGGCGGAATTTCGGCCCCGGAACGGAATTCAGCAAAACCAACACCCTGTCGACCATCTTGGAGTGCAATTCCAAATGTGGTCATATAAGTGATTCTGATACCTAGGCGAGAGTGATGACCAGTTCTTTCGTTGAAGGGGTGGGAATAAACCGGAGGGGTGACTATATCGGCGATGTTTGTGCACCCATATCTACAACCTGGGGAGGAGTTCTCGCGACGAGTTGAACACAACTTCCGATAGTCGTGACAGGCCGACTACGTGTTGTTGTCCCTCCCACGATTCGCGTAATCGAGGGAGATGCTACTGCCAGAAAACCTTTGAAATGGGGAGAGCGTCGGCTGGAATCGTACTTTTGGAGTGCAAAAATGAAGATTTTTCGACCTGGAAACAACGACTTATCGCCTGAGCAATAAGGGCGCGACGTGTGCCTTTGAGTGCCAATTCCGAATTAGGATCTTATAAGCGATTCCGATAACCGAGCGGAAAGTTATGCCAATTTGAGCAAAGGGGTGTCCGCATGCGATCGCATTGGCAGCCCGCGACCACGCTCCCGGAGAGGAATTTGGGTGCCGGACTGGAAATCTCTGAATGCGACCTTGTGCCGACCGAGTCGAAGTGTTGATTCCGAATTGGGGACTCGCGGACGGTTTCGATTTCCGGGCAAACAAATATCTGCGTCTTACCGAGGGGTTCGACAATCAATGTACTAGTACACACAATCTGTGGCGGAATTTCGGCCCTAGAATAGAATTACGCAAAACCAGCGCCCTGTCGACCATCTCGGAGTGCCAATTTCGAATTGTGGTCACATAAGCGATTCTGATAACCGGGTGAAGAGTTTTGCCCAGTTCTTTCGCTGAAGGGGTGGGAATAAACCGGAAGGGGTGACTATATCGACGATGTTTATGCACCCATATCTTCGCATTGGCAGCCCGCGACCACGCTCCCAGAAATCTCAAAATGCGACCTTGTGTCCGACCAGGTCGAAGTGTTGATTCCGATTGGGGCCTCGCGGGTGGTTCTGATCGCCGAGCGAACAAATATTTTACGTCCTACCGAGGAGTTTTGACAATCGGTGTACTCCGTAGAAGAATTTCAGCCCCGGACAGAATTCCGCAAAACCAGCGCCCTATCGACCGTCTCGAATTGCCGATTTCGAATTGTGGTCACATAAGCAATTCTGATACCTGGACAGAGAGTTATGCCTAGTTCCTTCACTGAAGGGGTGGGACTTAACCGGAAGGGGTGACTATATCGGCGATATTTGTGCACCATATCTACGACTTGGGGAGGAGTTCTCTCGATGAGTTGAACACAACTTTCGATCGTCATGACAGGCCGACTGCGTGTTGTTTCCCCGCCCGCGATTCGCGTAATCGAGGGAGATGCTATTGGCAGAAAACCTTCAAAACGGGGAGAGCGTCGGCTGGAATCGCACTTTTGGAGTGCAAAAACAATGGTTTTTCGACGTGGAAATGGCGACTTATCGCCTGAGCCAATAAGGGTGCGACGTGCGCCTCTGAGTGCCAATTGTGAATTAGGGTCTTATAAGCGATTCGGATAACCGAGCGAAAAGTTATGCCGATTTGAGCGAAGGGGTGTCCGTATGAGATAGCATTGGCAACCCGCGACCACGCTCCTGGAGAGGTATTTGGGTGCCAGACCGGAAATCTCCGAACGCGACCTTGTGCCAACCGGGTCGAACATTCCGAATTGGGGCCTCGCGGGTGGTTCCGATTGCTGGGCAAACAAATATCCGAGTCCCACCGAGGGGTTCGACAATCGGTGTACTAGTACACATGCTCTGTGGCGGAATTTCGGCCCCGGAACGGAATCCCGCGGAACCAGCACCCTGTCGACCGCCTGGGATTGCCAATTCAGAATTGTGGTCACATAAGCGATTCTGATACCCGGGCGGAGAGTTTTGCCCAGTTCTTTTGCTAAAGGGGTGGGAATAAACCGGAAGGGGTGACTATATCGGTGATGTTTGTGCACCCATATCTATGACTTGGAGAGGAGTTCTCGCGACGAGTTGAACATAACTTCCGATCGCCGTGATGGGCCGACTGCATATGGTTGCCCCGCCTACGAGTTGCGTAATCAAGAGAAATGCTACTGCCAGAAAAACTTCGAAACGGGAAGAGTGTCGGCTGGAATCACACTTTTGGAGTGTGAAATGAAGGTTTTTCGACCCTGAAACTGCGTCTTATTGCCCTAGGCAATAAGGGGGCGACGTGCGCCTCTGAGTGCCGATTCCAAATTGGGGACTTATAAGCGATTCTGAAAATCGAGCGGAAAGTTATGCTCGTTTGAGCGAAGGGGTGTCCGTATGCGATCGCATCGGCAGCCCGCGACCATGCTCCCGGAAATCTCCGAATGCGACCTTGTGCCAACCGGGTCGAAGTGCTAATTCCGAATTGGGGCCTCGCGGGCGATTCCGATGTCCGGGCGAACAAATATCCACGTCCTGCCTAGGGGTTCGATAATCGGTGTACTAGTACACACGCTCTGTGGCGGAATTTCGGCCCCGGAACAAAATTTTGTGAAACCAGCACCCTGTCGACCGTCTCGGAGTGCCAATTCTGAATTGTGGTCACATAAGCGATTCCGATACTCGGGCGGAGAGTTTTGCCCAGTTTTTTCGCTGAAGTGGTTGGAATAAACCGAAGGGGTGACTATATCAGCGATGTTTCTGCACCCATATCTACGACCTATGGAGTTCTAGTGACGAGTTGAACACAACTTCCGATCGTCGTAAAGGGGCGACTGCGTGTTGTTGCCTCGCCTGCGATTCGCGTAATCGAGGGAGACGCTACTACTGCCAGAAAACCTTCGAAACGGAGAGAGCGTCGGCTGGAATCGCACTTTTAGAGTGTAAAATGAAAGTTTTTCGATCAGGAAACGGCGTCTTATCGCCGATGTCCGGGCGAACAAATATCCACGTCCTGCCTAGGGGTTCGATAATCGGGTACTAGTACACACGCTCTGTGGCGGAATTTCGGCCCGGAACAAATTTTGTGAAAACCAGCACCCTGTCGACCGTCTCGGAGTGCCAATTCTGAATTGTGGTCACATAAGCGATTCCGATACTCGGGCGGAGAGTTTTGCCCAGTTTTTTCGCTGAAGTGGTTGGAATAAACCGGAAGGGGTGACTATATCAGCGATGTTTCTGCACCCATATCTACGACCTATGGAGGAGTTCTAGTGACGAGTTGAACACAACTTCCGATCGTCGTAACAGGGCGACTGCGTGTTGTTGCCTCGCCTGCGATTCGCGTAATCGAGGGAGACGCTACTGCCAGAAAACCTTCGAAACGGAGAGAGCGTCGGCTGGAATCGCACTTTTAGAGTGTAAAATGAAAGTTTTTCGATCAGGAAACGGCGTCTTATCGCGTAAAGCAATAAGGGGACAACGTGCACCTCTGAGTGCCGATTCCTAATTGGGGTCTTATAAGCGATTCTGATAACCGAGCGGAAAGTTATACCCGTTTGAGCGAAGGGGTGTCCGTATGTGATCGCATCGACAGCCCGCGACCATGCTCCCCGAGAGGAATTTGGGTGCCATAACAGAAATCTCCGAATGCGACCTTGTGCCGACCGGGTCGAAGTGCTGATTCCGAATTGGGGCCTTGCGGGCGATTCTGATCATCAGGCGAGCAAATATCTGCATCCAACCGAGGGGTTCGACAATCGGTGTACAAGTACACACGCTCTGTGGCGGAATTTTGGCCCCGGAATAGAATTTTGCGAAACCAGCGCCCTGTCGACCATCTCGGAGTGCCGATTCCGAATTGTGGTCAAATATGCGATTCTGATACCCGAGCGGAGAGTTATGCTCAGTTCTTTCGCTGAAGGGGTGGGAATAAACCGGAAGGGGTGACTATATCAGTGTTGTTTGTGCACCCATATCAATGACCTGGGGAGGAGTTCTCACTGTCAGAAAACCTTCGAATTGGGGAGAGCGTTAGTTGGAATCACAGTTTTGGAGCGAAGGTTTTTCGACTTTGGAATGGCGTCTTATTGCCCGAGGCAATAAGGGGACATGTGTGCCTCTGAGTGCCGATTCCGAATTGGTGTCTTATAAGTGATTCCGATAATCGAGCGAAAAGTTATGCCTATTTGAGCGAAGGGGTGTCCGTATGCGATCGCATGGGCAGCTCGCGACCACGCTCCCGGAGAGGAACTTGGGTGCCGGACCGGAAATCTCCGAATGCAACCTTGTGTCGACCGGGTTGAAGTGCTGATTGCAAATTGGGGCCTCGCGGGTGGTTCTGATCGCCGGGCGAGCAAATATCTGCGTCCTACCGAGGGGTTCGACAATCGGTGTACTATTACACATGCTACGTGGCGGAATTTTGGCCCAATAATGGTCTTCCACGAAACCACCGCCTTATCGACCGTCTCCGAGTGCCGATTCTGAATTGTAGTCTCATAAGTGATTCCGATACCCGGGCGGAGAGTTATGTTCAGTTCTTTCGCTGAAGGGGTGGGAATAAACTGGAAGGGGTGACTATATCGGCGATGTTGTGCACTCATATCTACGGCCTGGGGAGGAGTTCTCGCGACGAGTTGAACACAACTTCTGATCTCCGTGACAGGCCGACTGCGTGTTGTTGCCTCGCCCACGATTCGTGTAATCGGGGGAGTTGCTACTGCCAGAAAACCTTCGAAACGGGGAGAACGTCCGTTGGAATAAGACTTTTGGAGTGCGAAATGAAGGTTTTTCGATCTGGAAATGGCGTCTTATCGCCTGAGGCAATAAGGGGGCGACATGCGCCTCTGAGTGCCAATTCTGAATTAGGGTCTTATAAGCGATTCCGATAACCGAGCGGAAAGTTATGCCAATTTGAGCGAAGGGGTGTCCGTATGCGATCGCATTGGCAGCCCACGACCACGCTCCCGGAGAGAAATTTGGGCGCTGAACCAGAAATCTCTGAATGCAACATTGTGCCAACTGGGTCGAAGTGCTGATTCCGAATTGGGGCCTCGCGGGCAGTTCCGATTACCGTACAAACAAATATCCGCGTCCTACCGAGGAGTTCGACAATCAGTGTACTAGTACACATGCTCTGTGGCGAAATTTCGGCCCCGGAACAGAATTCCGCGGAACCAGCACCCTGTCGACCGTCTCGGAGTGCCAATTCCGAATTGTGGTCACATAAGCGATTCCGATACCCAGGTGGAGAGTTTTGCCCAGTTCTTTCGCTAAAGGGTGGAATATACCGGAAGGGGTGACTATATCGGCGATGTTTGTGCACCCATATCTATGATCTGGGGAGGTGTTCCCGCGATGAGTTGAACACAGCTTCCGATCGTCGTGACAGGCTGACTATGTGTTGTTGCCTCGCCCACGATTTGCGTAATCGAGGGAGACGCTACTACCAGAAAACCTTCAAAACGGGGAGAGCGTCGGCTAGAATTGCACTTTTGGAGTGCAAAACGAAGGTTTTTCGACCTGAAAATGGCATCTTATCGCCTGAGGCAATAAGGGGGCGATGTGCGCCTATGAGTGCCGGTTCTGAATTAGGTCTTATAAGCGATTCTGATAACCGAGCAGAAAGTTATGCCCGTTTGAGCGAAGGGGTGTCTGTATACGATCGCATCGGCAGCCCGCGACCACGCTCCTGGAGAGGAATTTGGGTGCCAGACCGGAAATCTCTGAATGCGACCTTGTGCTGACCGGGTCGAAGTGCTGATTCCGAATTGGGGCCTCGCGGGTGGTTCCGATCGCCGGGCGAACAAATATCTGCGTCCTACCGAGGAGTTCGACAATCGATGTACTAGTACACATGCTCCGTGGCAGAATTTCGGCCCCGGAACAGAATTCCGCGAAACCAGCGCCCTGTCAACCGTCTCGGAGTGCCGATTTCGAATTGTGGTCACATAAGCAATTCCGATACCCGGGCGGAGAGTTATGCCCAATTTTTTCGCTAAAGGGGTGGGAATAAATCAGAAGGGGTGACTATATCGGAGATATTTGTGCACCCAAATCTACGACCTGGGGAGGAGTTCTTGCGATGAGTTGAACACAACTTTCGATCGCCGTGACAGGCCGATTGTGTGTTGTTGCCTCGCCCGCGATTCGCGTAATTGAGGGAGATGCTACTGCCAAAAAACCTTCGAAACGGGGAGAGCGTCGGCTGGAATCACACTTTTGGAGTGCAAAAACGATAGTTTTTCGATGTGGAAACGGCGACTTATCGCCTGAGGCAATAAGGGTGCGACGTGTGCCTCTGAGTGCCAATTCTGAATTAGGATCTTATAAACGATTTCGATAACTGAGCGGAAAGTTATGCCAATTTGAGCGAAGGGGTCTCCGTATGCGATCGCATTGGCAGCCCGCGACCACGTTCCCGGAGAGGAATTTGGGCACCGGACCGAAAATCTCCGAATGAGACCTTGTGACGACCGGGTCGAAGTGCTGATTCTAAATTGGGGCCTCGCGGGCAGTTCTGATTGCCGGGCAGACAAATATCTGCGTCCTACCAAGGGTTCGACAATCGATGTACTAGTACACACGCTCTGTGGCAGAATTTCGGCCCCGGAACGGAATTCCGCGAAACCAGCGCCCTGTCGACCGTCTCGGAGTGCCAATTCCGAATTGTGGTCACATAAGCGATTCCGATACTCGGACAGAGAGTTTTGCCCAGTTCTTTCGCTGAAGGGGTGGGAATAAACCGGAAGGGGTGACTATATCAGCGATGTTTCTACACCCATATCTACGACCTGCGGAGGAGTTCTCGCGAAGAGTTGAACACAACTTCCGATGGTCGTAACAGGCCGACTGTGTGTTGTTGCCTCGCCCGCGATTCGAATAATCGAGGGAGATGCTACTGCCAGAAAACCTTCGAAATGGGGAGAGCGTCGGCTGGAATCGCACTTTTGGAATGCAAAATGAAGGTTTTTTTTTACCAGGAAACGACGTCTTATCGCCTGAGGCAGTAAGGGGACAACGTGTGCCTCTGAGTGGCGATTCCTAATTGGGGTCTTATAAGCGATTCCGATAACCGAGCGGAAAGTTATGCCCGTTTAAGTGAAGGGGTGTTCGTATGTGATCGCATCGGCAGCCAGCGACCACGCTTCCCGAGAGGAATTTGGGTGCCAGACCGGAAATCTCCAAATACGACCTTGTGCCGGCCGGGTCGAAGTGCTGATTCTGAATTGGGGCCTCACGGGCGGTTCCGATCGCCAGGCGAACAAATATCCACGTCCTACCGAGGGGTTCGACAATCGGTGTACAAGTACACATGCTCCGTGGCTGAATTTTAGCACCGGAACAGAATTCTGCAAAACCAGCTCCCCGTCGACCGTCTCAGAGTGCCGATTCTGAATTATGGTCACATAAGCGATTCCGATATCCGAGCGGAGAGTTATGCCCAGTTCTTTCACTGAAGGGGTGTGAATAAACCGGAAGGGGTGACTATATCGGCGATGTTTGTGCACCCATATCTATGACCTGGGGAGGAGTTCTCGTGATGAGTTGAACACAACTTCCGATTTCCATGATAGGCTGACTGCGTGTTGTTGCCCCGCCGATGATTCACGTAATCGAGGGAGACGCTACTGCCAGAAAACCTTCGAAACGGGGAGAGCGTCGGCTGGAATCGCACTTTTGGAGTGTGAAATGAAGGTTTTTCGACTTGGAAATGGAGTCTTATTACCCAAGGCAATTAGGAGGCGACGTGCGTCTCTGAGTGCCGATTCCGAATTGGGGTCTTATAAGTGATTTCGATAATTTTGCGGAAAGTTATGCATGTTTGAGCGAAGGGGTGTCCGTATGCGATCGCATCAATAGCCCGCGACCACGCTCCCGGAGAGGAATTTGGGTGCCGGACCGGAAATCTCTGAATGCGACCTTGTGCCGACCGGGTCGAAGTGCTGATTGTAAATTGGGCCTCACGGAACAAATATCCGCGTCCTACCGAGGGGTTCAACAATCGGTGTACTAGTACACACATTGCGTGGCGGAATTTCGGCCCCAGAATGGAATTCTTCGAACGGCGCCAGCGACCTTTCGGAGTCGAGTCGATTTCGAATTGTGGTCACATAAGCGATTCTGATACCCGGGCGGAGAGTTATGCCCAGTTCTTTCACTGAAGGGGTGGGAATAAACTGGAAGGGGTGACTATATCAGTGATGTTTGTGCACCCATATCTACGACCTGCGGAGGAATTTCACGACGAGTTGAACACAACTTCCGATTGTCGTGATAGGCCGACTGCATGTTATTACCTCGCCCACGATTCGCGTAATCGGGGGAGACGCTACTACTAGAAAACCTTCAAAACGGGGAGAGCGGCGGCTGGAATCAGACTCTGCCTTTGATCCGAGTGAAAGGCTGCTTCATGTTAGACAAATCACTTCTGCCTTTGATCCGATTAATGTACTAATTTGTGTATGACTTCGATACTTGCTCATGGATTCTTATTCATTTTTTGTTCTTCTCTCAGTCGCCGGTTGGAAGTCTTTGCATGCTATGTGACTGTTTATCATTGATGGATGTTTTCTCGTGGTCTTTTTGGAATGGATTTTGGGTTTCTTCATGTACATATGCAGGGGTAAGGCGAGACGTCCCCCTTGTAATTTTATGCACTTCAATCAATAAAATACCAAGGGCCGGCCCAGAGTCCTAGATAAGTTCCTAGGTTAAAAAAAAAGGATATATCTCTATGTATATATAACTAGATGAAAGTCTCTGATCAGAGCAGTGTATATAATCAGAAGGGTTTTTGATATCTATAAGTAATGGGTGGATTGAATCGATTGTGTCAGACAGTTCTATTCAATTTGAGACATTATATGTGAAAGACATAAATTGCATGGTAGCCGATGATCGAAAGGCACAAATTAAATGTATATTCTTGATATCATCTGGGGGTTACGACACGATCCTTGAAGTGACTGTAATCAGTGGATGCTCTTAAGTTGTGAAGAAAATGGACTTAACAGTTGTACAAGAATTAAGGAGTTAACTCTTATTGATCTGACTTTGGAGATTTGACCAATCAAATATGAACATTAAAATGAGATTTAATAGTTCATCAATCTATGACCAAGTTAATATTGAACCTATTGAGTCACACACAAAAGAGCCTAGAAGGCATGGGGGTGTTTACGAAATACATATTCCAAGAGGTTTTTTTCTGTGATTGTTGCATCCATTAAAATAATGGCATTTGGTTGCCCAATGCTGATCAAGAAAGCCTTAAAGGGGAGGAAGCCATTTTCCTCCTCTAAAAGGGGAGGCTTCGTACAAAATCAAATGGGCTACTCTTGAATAGGGTGGCTCGGGTGGACTCATCTTAAATGGGGTTTTGGCTGTCTTAGTAAAAAAAAGGGAAATGGAGAGTTGAAAAGTCAGGGGCTCATTACTCCTTTTCCTTCTTTCCATGCACACAAAGCACCTCTACCTCTCCTCTCATCTCCTATAAAGGCACACATCCACTTAGAGTGGGGTGATATGGTTTGTCAGGTCTGAGATTGAAAAAGGGGAGGAGGTACCAGAGGAGGCACCGTCACGTGGAGACCACAACGGAGGGAACCTCTGCCCCATCAACTCGTGTGGATTGTCATAGAGGTCAAACATGTGGACGGCTCCGTATGAAGTATTTACTGCATTGACCGTGAGAGAGTCGTTATCTCCACTCGATAAGATCCTGAAACATCGGATAGTAGTTGATATCTCGATCTTGGTCGTATTTTTATTTATTCGGTTGTGCATCGAGATCTCCTAGGATGCCTAAAATCTAATAACCATGCACTCTCCATGTAACGCTCCAAAAATTTAAAATGTTAAGAAAATAGAAATAATTTGGTTAAAATATCTTATGGTTGTTATTAAATTGTGATAATTAGATGATAGACTTAATTAGTGGTAATGAACGTTATCCCAGTATCGTACCTCAAAGTGCGTACCTCCACAGGGCGATACCGGAAAATGACAACAAAATAAAAATATGAGAATATCATAATTTCCAGAAAAATGTGGAGAAATCAAATATATAATTATCTGAATTTTTCAACGTACGAATTTTAAGGTACAATCGACGCGACCATTTTTCGGGTGATTTTTCACCTAGTGTAAAATAAATTCTAAAAATAAAACTAAAATCACCATGATTTGTGAAACCATCCAATTAGTCCATGGTTGAAATTTAAACTCAATTGGACACCATTTAGAGGTGTTTGCCTAGTGATCATTGGGCCAGCCGAATTAGGGACTAATTACGGTGATGATTTTATGGGAATTTTTGGTGTGTCCACGTGTGAAGTGTTGTGAAGGCCACAACACATGGTAGAAGCTTATATGCTTATGCCTTATGTGTAAGTGTTGGATGGGTTGCATGAAACAGGTGTTACAATGAGAACCCAATCGATTTTACTATTACACCTGTACGTGAGAGGTGTCACCGTGCATGGGCAAGCGACTGGGTTATAAGAACCCTTCTCCAGTCGACATCCCCTTTTCTCTTTTCCACCTCTGCTGCTCGTGCTTTTGCTGTTTTGCTATGGGTTGCTGTTACTCTTGCTAGTCTTCTTACCGTGGGTGTTTCCTTTGCTTTGGGGGGGGGGGGGGGGGGGGGGGGGGGAATTACTGCTGGAGCTGTAGTGGATCTTAGTGGAGCTGGTGCTTCTTCTAGAGGAGTGGCAAATTGTAGTTGTTGGTGGACTACCAGTGGCAACCTTGGACTCTTTTTCTTCTGTTGGTTGTATGTTGATGCTATGCTTGCAAAGCTCTCCACAGTTGGTGTGTAGCTGGGGCTATTGGTTCTATTCCTTCTTGCATCCCTGTTCTTGCTCAAGTTGTTGATAAGGGAGCTGCGAAGCTAGCTCTTGGGTGGAGTTGTTGCTATTGCAACAACAAGCTATAGTTGCTTCTTCCCATGCTTGTGGTTCTTCTCCGACTGCTACAATGTGGTATTGAGGATTTCTACATCAAGAAAGAATTCGTACAACTCAGATAGGTAGGATTCAATTCTTTCCTTCCTCTCTTACTCTTACTCTTGAACATGCTATGGAACTTACTAATTAGGTGTTCAAGCTTTCAAGCTCTTATTATTCTCTAAGTATCCTTAGAATAGCATGTGCATCATGTACTGCTATAAAAGTTTACCTTGAATTCAAGCAGTCAATGCTTTGGCAAAGGATAATCTTACAGTTCCGTGTTGTGTAAGATTCTCTTCATATCATTTCTCTTTTCTAAATCTTTGAACTCCACCTTTGTTAAAGAGGACTTGATCACTTGCTTAATTACTATAATATGTGAATTCTCTTTTGTAAGCCATGAAACCATCCCTTTATAGTCTTGTTTTAGTTGTGTGGTTGTAGGATTCCTTCTTAATCCTCTAGTTCTCTTGCCACCTTTCCTTGATTCTTTGGTAAATGGCATGTGATACTTTAAAGCATGCTATTCTTTCAGTTTGAAAACTCAGATTATTGTGAAATCTGAGAAGTCATGTTATTGATCATGATATTTCCAAAGTTTAGAAAATATGTCCATGTTAGGAAATCAATATTACACCAAGTTTTAGTTGATTCTTAAGTTACAAGTAACCATATGTTACTAGCTTTGATCCAGTTGACTGAATTTAGAGTGTTGATTCTATTATCTAGACTGGATAGAACCTCAACGGTTTTCTACGTTTAGTTAACTTGATTCGTTGAGAAGTTATAAAACTTTCAAAAGAGTACATTTGATATATGTTCAGCTGAGAATAGTGAAGAGAAAGTAGTTCTTGAAAGAGTACTTTCCATTATCTCCTTCGAGTTAACTTCTTGCTAAAAAACATCTTTGCAAATTATGTTTCATGATCTTCCTTTTTCTGATCATGTTTCAATGAGTATTACATCCGAAATCATACTTTCTTAGGGTCCTATTTATGTTAGGAATGTTAGAGAAACTTTATAGAACCATTAGAGGTTGAATGGACTGGTTTTCTGACAATTGACACAGCCCCTGTCGACAGACGAAGAGCTAGCTGTCGACAGGAACCCCTGGCCAGAACCAGAAAACCAGCACTGTGTGTGGCTGTCGACAGGCCTCTGGGTTGCTGTCGACAGATGCACACAAGTCTGAAACCTCAGCTCTGGAAATCAGCCCCTGTCGACAGCAGATCCAAGCCTGTCGACAGGTCTGGTCAAAGTCATGTTTCCAGCTTCTTTTTGACTCCGTTCTTCCCTAAAAATCCTATTCAATTGTTCTACTTGTTAGTCTACCTTTATCATATAGATTTTACCACCAAAACACTCACTTAAATCAGTCAAGTTATCTTTCCTTTTTCCTTGAGTTATTTCATCAAGTTCCGAACAAAGTTGTTCTTGTGAAACTATCAATTTCTGAAATCAGTGAAAGAACCAAAGTTCTTTGGTTCTTGTGTGCAAACCTTGAGTAACTATGAGTAAAATCCTTGTATCCTTGACTCATTACAATAATGAGTGTGTTATGATGACGAGTTGCGAGTCTTTGGGACTCATTTGAGTAATATGCCTGACAAATAAAGGGTTGGTTCAGTTTTGGGGGGAGCGCCCGAATTCGTCAGTGGCCGTGCGGGGGCGATGAGGATAGTGGATGTTGGCATGCATCATTAAGTGTTTTATTAGTCATCATAATACACATGTGTGTGTGAATAAGTGCTTGATTCTAAACTTAAGTGACATCCTGAGTTATTGATCATGCTCCTATATTACCTTGGTTCTTCATGTGTTATTGAATTGACTCATTCGTTCATAGCTTTGAACACTCATTGTTAATAATGTTCATGTTCTTATCTTGAGATCATACATGTGAATCCTTCTTAATTCAAGGAATTGAATTCTACTGGGCTAGTTCGCTCACCAAATCCTACTATTTCAGGTACCTATAATTCTAGAAGGCAGAAACTTCGGGATTTATGTGTGGAGAGACCAACCATGACGACATTTTACTTATGAGATTGTAAATTAGAAATCATGTAACATCTATTGAATGATGAATAACAATTTTTATTTAGTGAAACCTCTGAGCAAATGTCCTATTCAGTTAGTTCAATTGTACTCTTGATTTCTCGTTCGTTCACGTTCCGGCATTTATAGATATATTAAATATCGTGACGTGACACCCCATGCTAGGACACATGTTGCCTACCCATTTATACTGACTTTAGCTTACTTCCTATTGTGGTTCGAACTCTTGCTCTCAATGGGATCTCTTTTAAACCAAATTCAAGATGGAATACATCAAGTAATTTAATATTCTAAATATATAGATATAATTAATTATAAATATTATTATAATCATCTTTGACTGCTTCAAACTTAGAATAATTAATCAAATTATTTAAATTATTGGTCACTACATTACTACCCTTAAACTATAAAAAATCTAATTACATGAGTTTTATTTATTTATTTCAAACAATATATTTTGAAATCTTATTTGTCATGCTTTAAAATAATGACTTTAATTATTTATTTAAATTATTCAGATATAACATACCTTATATCTGAACATATCAAATCACAAGCACTTTAATGAAGGGAGCACTACAATCGACACTCAAACTCTCCATTAAATAATAATTTTGTATGAGAAAGAGATTGTAAATAGGAAGAATAGATGCTATAGACATGTTCTCCAAAATGATCTTCGAGTTCAACATGAAGAAGAAACTTTGGATCATTTCATGGTGTGGCAACATGTTCATGAACTATTCTGCAACAAGGTACCTAAGGATTCTTTTACACACCTTGCTACCTGCCATCCTCAAAAGAATGTTTTTATACGCTAGGGCAACCTTGGCTCCTTCCCATCATGGTATGACACACTTTTGCAAAAAATAAGGATTGCTGTATTTCTTGGAAATCCAACTTTGGTATGCCTAAATATCTTCCCAATTTTCTTCAGATCACTAGTGTACCATAAGAGTGTTGACACTTTTATTACACAATAACAACATGAATATGCCAATTTGATGATGATGTAACTTTTATTACCGACAATCGTATTAGTTTTTGAGCTCATTGAAAAGAGTAAAATAAATATTTTAAAAGATCTCAAACATGCAACCTCAAATTCAAACAAGAATCTATTTTAATCATGTAACTAAGTTGACTTTTAGACTCTTTCATACTTAAATTTTCAAAACTGATTTGTAGACTGCACATGCATGTGAAAAGTTAATTAGTCTAATATAAGTAAACTTTGTTATCATCAAAATTTGGAGAGATCACAACAACTATAATGCTAGTCTCATCATAGATTTTGAAGAAATATTGTGAAGCTCAGAGAGCATGAACTTTTAGTTGTTCATGGGCTATCATTTCCTTAGTAGGTGGGATTCTCCTCATTACTCTCATGCTCACTCAAACTAGTTTTCTCATTTGATGATAATTCTCTTCAAAATTGCAGGCGCTTTGGCAATTTTAGTGAAGGATCTAATGTACCATTATGACATGAAATATCTTTAATGATAACTAGGTATCAATCATTCTCCAAAGAGCGTATATATATTGTCTTTAGTGTCTTCACACTAGTGACTAATCACCTTTATCACATTAGCTAAATTAATATGTGTTGGGCCACGCTATGGAGACCCAGGGGGAGGGGGGTTGAATGGGTCTCAATATCAATGTTAGTAGAAGTTAATAGAAATAAGCATGCAAATCAAAAGTGAACACATAAAGAACACAATGATTTTATCCTAGTTCAATGTTGAACACCCTCAACCTCTTATGTCCTGTCCTCAAAGTAATAGCATGAGGATTTCACTAATCACCCAGCCATGTTGGTCATCCTTAGAAGATGAAAATTACATATGGACAAAACCGATCTTCCTCGCACCATAGGGAACAACCCATACTCGCCAATTTTCCTTGCAAAGAGGGAAATACACCTAAACATGTTGATCTTCATTAACAAGAGGTAACAACACCCTATAGTCGTAGCTTATAGGTCTTCCTCACCATGGAGGGAAAACAAGGGATACGTAGGCCTACACTTCTTGAAAAAGCAATGCCAAGAAGAGTGTCTCTAGAAAGACAAGTCATGGCACACCGAATCACAAAAACCAAAATTGATGTTCGATGTCATTGGCTAGAGCTCGACAAAGATGGCATGGAAGCTCTAATGTTAAGCACTTTCTTCTCCTCTCCTCAATGATGATCTTTTTGAAGCTTGTTCTTAACATAAGAAGATTGGAAATGGTTGAAAGCTCTCTTAGTCCTATTTTGGAATGTCAACTCACTAGTTTCTCTAGAAGGAGTTGTGTTTGATAGTGGTGGCTTACTCTCATTTCTTTGTTGCTTGCTCTCTTAGCTGTACCCTTCAACTTCAAGCCTTCCAGCCATCTAAATAGACTCTTCGGTTTGATGACTACTGGAATGAAAATAGTCACTGAAGCACGAGATAGTCATTCCTCACAGCTAGATTGATGGTCTTGATGTAACGTCTATAACCCATTGGGTAGGCTCTTCAAATCTTTCAATTTGTCTTATGGACGAGCAACATGAGTAAGGTTTTGATTACTTGATGACTTCCAGATTGTCCATCATCCATTGTGCTTTCTTTTCTATTTGGCCACTTTCAGCTAGGCAATGTTCACTACCTATTTGATGGGTTCTTCATTGAATGTGCTTTGTTTAAGTAGGCTAGTAACTTGTATCTATCATAGGATAAAGAAATCTAACAAAGGTTTGAACCCTTTGCAAAACATTAGAGTAATCTCCTAGTTAAAGATATCAAATCAATATCTTCCTTTTTGTATTCTCGAGTGCTATAAAAAATAAAATATTAGTACCTTAGCAAATCGGGATTTTTTGGGATGTGCAAGACTTTTTTGCTACTATCTTGTCCTACCTTGTCCTTTTCGAATGCATAGCTCTTGTCTAGGTATAATACTTTTTCATAAAAAATTGTTGTTATGTAGCTCAATAAAGCATGTTAGTGTTCATGAGAGATTGATAATATAATATTTGCACTTGAATGATAAATCAACAAATAGTCTGATTTATATTAATAAGTAAGTATTTAAATCAAACAAAAAATTTTACATGTCAGGCTCTCAAAGACTTTATGCAATGATATGAATGTTTATATAATATGTAACATGATAGTCAAAACAAGTAGTCATTTCAGATTGTTCAAATAATATTATTTTATTTTGTTATCCTTAAAAAATGCATAATCAGTTAAGAAGCTTAAACTCATAAGATGCATATAGTCGATTATTGCAAGTTTGATCTCTAGACAATTGTCAATATTAAAAACACAATTGATTTAACTAGTAAACATGTTAAAACCTAATCGATTATAGCAAATCTCATTGTTGAAAGCATAATTGATTAAAAGAATATTCAAAACAAAACTTAAATCAATTATTGTACCAATCGCTAAAATACTTAATCAATCATTGCATACATGGACATAAATCTTAACATAGAACCATGATCGATTACTCTATACATAATGAGCTTGATCTATCATTGTATTCATCAATAAATCTCAATATTAAAAACAAAATCAATCTAAAGATTATTCAAGTAAAAACTTGATCGATTATAAAGCTAATAGAATGTGGATAGGAAAGTGCATAGCTAAAGACAATTGATTAGCTTATAAACAGTTAATCGATCATTGTAGAAATCTCAACATTGAACCAAAATCGATTAATGTACATATGTAGAAAAAAATCAATAACATCTTGGATAATTTCATTGAAACATAATCGATTACATAGTATATCAAGTAACATTTAAATCAATTATCAAGATCATGAAATAAATCACAATCCAATATACTATGGACTTCGCCACTTCCACACTGTTGAGGATATGATCAGTTAGCTTAATGTCTGAGGACTGACTCACAAGGAAGGACATAATGGAGTATAACATGAACAAATTGAAGCATAATCAATTAATAAATATTGAAACATAATCAGTTAGCATACATTGAAACATAATTGATTAGAAAGTTTGAATTGTAGACATTTAACTATGCCTCCATCAAGATCGAAACAAAAATTCTTTGAGCATGAAGGGTGCTCAGTAGTGCAAACAAATGAGACTCCTGATGCATTCATATATTCTTGATTGTTGATCTTCAGCTTCTTTAAGTCGATGAGTTCCACTATATGTTGATCATAATCTTACCCCCTTGGCACTCTTCAGTTCATCTCAGATTTGGAAGAGAAAACAATGAGGGGCCATTGGAGCTAGATGAAATTTTTTTACTTGAATTGAAAGGATTTTCAAGGATTTAACATATATATCCCGATGAATGGATATATTTGAGGAAGGTAGAAAGCATTAAGAATACTCGACAAAGCTAAGTTTTGCTCTCAATTTACAAAAAAGAAAAGAAGAGAAGGTTGTTAAATAATCTAAAAGATTAACTACCTCAAATATGTTTTAGATCTCTAGTAGGATTAAATGCAACATAATCTCAAAAGCAAAATGGTGAGCTATGTTTTCCCAAGGTGCTAACTTCTTCTTTTTATTTTGATATCGCCTTTCAATTAGAGACTATCATTCATGACATAAAACATCGCCCATGGTATAATGGAAAATTGAATTGTGTAGTGATTCGAGTTTGGACCCCCCCCCCCTTTGTCAAGAGGCCTCTAACCCAAGAGACAATAGTCCCATATCGAAAGTTACGTAACTCAGACTCTGAGATTTTCTAATATAAAAAGGACGTTGCACATGTACTAACTCTTCATATTACTCTTTACTAGTCATGTTTTCCTATTTGGGCGTCGAAGATGATTTTCCTTATTTAACCCTACTCCGACATTGGTGAGTTTTTTCTTCCCTATTCCAACATCGCATTCCTTTGCTTTTTTCTGTCTTCTTTCCTTGCTAGCGATTTGATCTCTCTACTCAACCAAGACCAAATGCTTTAGCTATTAGGCCGTTTTGATGTTGAACAATCACAACTCTCCATTAACCTAAGGCTATCTAGAAGTCTGACATTATCAGGTAATACTTGTAATCCTTTGCACTTTGTGACTCCTAATTGTTAGTAACATGATAGGTTCTATCCTTACTAATCGTTATGAATCTGACCTTCGTCAAAAAGTTCAATCCCAAAGATAGTAGGCTTAAGCTCATGACCTTTATTTTCATGGATTCGGAGGGGATTTTGAGAAATACATATGTTAGGATCATGAAATCCTTGCAACTCCCTTTTACACAAATATTAACAAAAGAAATGTATGCTAGGAGCAAGGAGAAAGAAAATATATATTTTCCTATTCTTTTATCATGAATGTCATTGGATCAATATGCATATTACTAAGAACAACTTTTTTCATTGCATTATTAGAATATGGACTTAAAAACTCTTACCTTTTGTAGATTAAGAGATTGTCCAAGAAAACATGCCACAGATTATTTTGTATTAATGTGAAATCTAACAAGGTTTAACTGATATACGCCTAATCTAAGCATGGTTTTGGCTGATGTACCCAACTTGTTGAACCAAGAGGGTTTTCAAACAGAGCTCACTAATGTTAATGTTGATTACTTGGCGTAAAGATTTCTTCTTAAATGTATAATATCCACTGCATTTATAGCAAACAAATATTATGGATATGGAATCTTTTGTAACAGATTTCATACTAATCTTTCTATAATGATATGGATACACACAATCCTTTGTAATGGATTTCATATCAAATCTAATAAATGCTCCGGATATGAAACATCTTCCCAATCAATGTTAAGGATGCTCATATCCTCCTATAAAAGGACTTCAAATGCACATCCATGGAACAACCATTCGTTGCAAATGTTCTTCCTTTCCCCCTTCAATCATGTCCCTAGGTTTTCCCTATGTTCATGCTTTCACACCACCTTCTATTTCAAGAATTTGGTTACTTCTCTTGGAGATTGTGGTCTTTAGCTCTAAACATATGTCTGAGCTAAGGATACACAATCTTCTAGGATTGGGTGGCGTAGGGAAATGTTGGAGCTCCAAGAAGTTCTTGTGCCCTCGGCACTTTGGAGGGGCAAGACATAATAGGATGGGTAAATCACCACCTACCTTCCTTCTTCTATCCGTTCACTTGTTTTCCTTATGATTACTATTTGTGAAGCTCTTTTGTTTAGACTCTCTCTCTCTCTCTCTCTCTCTCTCTCCTCTCTCTCTCTCTATATATATATATATATATATATATATATATATATATATATATATATGAATATATATAAGCTTTTTTCTAACACCACTTTTAACACACCAATTATGGATTTGTGTCACAACTCCCTTTTTTAATAAAGGGCCCACTATTTTGTTGTAATTACATGCTGATGTGACATGTTGTTATTGAGAAGTATTTATTGTACTGTCAATTATACTTTGAGTGCACTTTTACTTTCTATTAATAGGTAGATATAATATACCCTCATGCATTGGTCTTTGGAAAAGTGGAAAGAGCACTCAAAAATGCATATGACAAGTACAATAAGTATCTTTCGCTATTTGTTGGAGTCAAGTTTGGTGTCAAATATATATATATATATATATATATATATATATATATATTTCTTTGTTTCATGGATAGAATATGGTTTTTTTTTCCCACATAGCCAAGCTCATGAAAAAATTTCACTTCTTCTGTGAGTGCAGCTCATGGCTCATGAACCTGGTGTCCATGACCTTCATCGGCCGCCGCTGCCGGCGGGTGCCAGAGAAGCAGCAACCTGCTCCTTCGCCGGTGTGCAAACTTGGAAGACTTGAACCCACCGGCGGGGAGCAGGCGCCGGCCATGCCACCTTCCAATAACTGAGGAGTGCGTCAAGATCATATCAAGGAGCCAGCCATGCACCCATGAAGCCAGCATGCAGCCAGATCATTTCTAAAAGAGATCATATATATATAGTTGTAGTTAGATTGAGTAGTCATCTATTTTTTTACTCAAATCTGTGTGATATTATATATACTTTTTTAATTGAGGCCATGTATATATGTACATGTTCTTCAACAGTGAGTAAGAAATTCCAAATGCAGTTCATATACTACATGAGACCTATGTCATGTCAAACTTTGCTTATATATGTGTGTGTGATGAGTTTGCTGATGACAGTGAGGACAATGTACCTGGTCCAAAAAAAAAAAAAGGACAGTGAGGACAATGATAAGCATATGTGTGTTCCAAATCATTTAATTTTGTTCTAATGTTCTAAAACTTATAATGTGCTTAATTCCACATTTATAAATGAGTTTGCATCCCTGGTGAGTGTAAAATGGGTGGGGAAGTGTGGGCTCCACATGATTAGCCCTCTACTAGGAAGTTAAAGGATTTACTGAGGAAAATAGGGGAGTGTGGGCTCAACATAGATTTTTGCAGATCAGCCCTCTGTTGAAAACTTACAGAGCCTTACAAAAATGTCTGAACATAGGGTTATTCTTGCTTGTTCCTTCATTAAGTGCACTTAAGGGACCCAAAATGCTTGATAAATGGGTACATTAGGTAGCTAGCTTCCCTCCTTCAAAAATGTAAAACACAAGTTTTGTATAGTTGATTGCTCTCTTGTTCCTTCATTTTGTGAATTGAAGGAATCCATCTTCTTTATAAATGTGTAAATTATTGAGTAGCTAGCTAGCTGCCCTATGTGGAAAACCTAAAAAACTTTTGACAAAGGGCTATTATTATTTCTTTCATTAAATACATTTAAGGGATTTAAATTCTTTATGAGTTCATTATGTGAATTTAAGGGATTTTGATTCTTCATAAAGCTCTTCTTCTTCCTTCATTAAGTGCATTTAAGAGATGCAAATTATTCATAAATGGGTTAACCGGGTAGCTAGCTGCCCTTGGTCAAGAAATTTAAATAACTTAAAAAGTTTTTGACTAAGAGCTGTTCTCGTTCCTTCATTAAGTTCATTTAAGGGATATAATTCTTCATAGATGGATAAATTGGGCCCTTGGTCAAAAAACTTAAATATCTTAAAAAGCTTTTGACTAATTAAGAGCCGTTCTTGATCCTTCATTAAGTGCATTTAAGGGATATAATTCTTCATAAATGGACATATAATTGGATAGCTAGTTGCCCCTCTATTGAAAACTTAAAGATCTAAGAAAATTTTTGACAGAGGACTGTTCTCACTCCTTCATTAAGTGAATTTATGGGATTCAGATTCTTCATAAATGGCCGGTAAACTGGACAGCTAGCTAGCTGCCCTACGTCGAAAACACAAAAAATTAAGAAATTTTGGATCGAGGGGCGCTGTTCTTGCTCCTTCATTAAGTGAATTTATGGGATCCAGATTCTTCATGAATGGGCAAATTGGAAAGCTAGTTGTAGTCCTTGCGGTATTCACTCTTAACAAACTCGTAATATTGTATCATAGATATTGGAGTGCATATATGCATACAATATATGATATCACAAAGGGTAATTTATCCATAAAACATAAACAAGAAATCAACTAGTTGACGGCAATAATTCCTATACATGTATATGCATATTACATTAGCCAATTAAAAATCGAAAAGCTGTGTTAAAGAGGGTTTTTTTAATGGCCCCTGCCATTCCATACTTCTCATGTTTGTTGCTCACGTCAAACAATTTTGTTATTTGGCCTCCATCCGGATATGGTTTGCTGAGGGAACTAAAAATATTAGCATTGTGTTGGTATTTTTAGAATTTAATTTAAAAGTTGCTTCCGGTTCTTGAGGCATATCTCATGTTGAAAGTTGAGGAAAAATTCCTCTCTTTTATAGGGTTGCTTCTTTTCTTTAAAAATGTCCTCTTTAGGGAAAGCTATGGAGAAAGGCTCATTTGAGCTAGTGGGCTTTACACCTTATTTCACACACAAGCAAATTGTCTTATCTCTGTAGCTTTTCCTAAAGATCATCTTTAAAGAAAAGAAGCAACACCCTATAAGGGATTCCTCCGTAGCCGTGGTGTGGAGGTCTAATGGGTCTCTTACATGGCTTTTTTTTTTATTATTTTACTTGTTCACTTGTTGACTATCTATTTGAACTCTTTTGGTTTTGCTTCCCTGCTTTGGAGCCTGAACCATCGCTCCCCTTAATGGGAGGATGTTACTGCAAGAGTTTTAAGAGAACTCTCAGATTGATGTTTTTTCTCTCTTCGACTGGCTCTCTATCTCTGCTTCTACCCGAAGACTTCTTGCACTTCCACTCGTGTTCTTGGCTTCCTGTCAAGGGAGAACTAATGATCGATCTATAGAGATATTCATCTAGTAACGTGATTGGAGTGCACATTCGCACTGTAGTTGTATGGGTCGTCGTATCTTGAAAAGAATTCATCATCATCATATTGCACTGTACTAAGGGTAAAACGACTTTAAAAAAATGATATCGTATTTCGACCCTAAATTTGCATACTTAATGATCTTTTTTATTGCCATCTGGAGTGGATAGTTTTTATTTGCTCCTGCTATATGCATCTCGACTTTCAACATATTGTTACGACAAATGTGAACACTAGTAATGAATCGAGGAGTAAGGACTTGCTCTACGACAGTGGGGTATGCCAATTGCCCCAGATATAAGCGGGTGAGTTCCGCAATATATATAGAGTTTTTTTATTTGAGACATAGGTGGCGTTTGATAATATTTATTTAAAATATCTAAAGTCTATTTTTTTTATTTATTATCTAAATCTGTAATTTAATAAATACTTAAAATAAATTAGATTTTTATTAAGAGTTGTTTGATAATAATTTAAATGACATCTGAATTAATATATTATTTAAAATTTTTTAAAAAATAACACCCTCGTCAACACTGCTTCCACTTGCGCCGCCGCCGCCACCTCCTCCGGCAACCCTCCTCCTCCGCACCCTCGGCTTTCAGGTCTCCTCCTCCACCCCCGCCAAGAAGCTCGCCGCCATCCTCTCCGCCCTCGACTACCTCCGCTCCCGTGGCTTCCCCGAGGCCCAATTCCCCCGCCTCGCCTTCCTTTGCCCCGGTATCTTCTCCTCATCAGGCACCATCCCTGCCCTCGACCTCCTCTTTGCCTTCCTCACCGGGGAGGTCGCGACATCACCCAAGCAGGACTGCAGACTGATCGTCCGTTGCCCCACGCTGTTCACCGCCAGCGTGGACTTCCGGCTGCGGCCGACCTTGCTCCTGCTCCGCGAGCTGGGGGTGACGGACCTGAGCTCCCCCACTGCCCTCAACACCCACCTGCTGAACACCCGCGTGGAAAAGCTCGCCTTCAAAGTCAAGTTCCTCCAGGGGCTGGGCTTCTCCTACGAGGAGGCGGAGCAAGTGTGCGCCCGCCTCCCGGCTATCTTTGGCTACAGCGTGGAGAACAACCTGAGGCCCAAAGACAAGTACTTGGTGAACCAGATGGGCAGGAACATAGAACAGATCAAGGCCCCTAGTACTTCGCTTTCAGCCTAGAAAAGAGAATAGTGCCCAGGCATCTTCACATCATGGAGAGGAACCTCACAATCCCACTGCAGAAGATGTTGCCATCCTGATCACGCCCTCCATACCGTGCCTTCCCCGAAGGCCTCCGCGATCAGCTCTCAATGCTTCGGTGTCCCCACTGGATGTTTAGAGATCTACTTCTTTAGGATCTCAAAGTCCTCGTCGTTCCACTCTCTCTCCTCCACCTCTCCTTTCTCCGCCCTGTCCCCCGTATTCGCGGCCACCCCATTCCTCTACTCTCTCTTCTTCTCTGTCGGTAGCACGGATCTGATCGAAGGCCGCGGCTTCTCCGATCTACGAGCCTTCATCCGTCGGTTAGGATTCCGCTTCCTCTACTCCTCTACCTCTTCCTCCGGCGACGGATCCGGATCTCGTGACTCCCCGAGGCCAACCCAGACATCGCCGCCCGTGATGTAGGAGGGAAAAGAGCGAGGACAACCTCTTCCTCCACCTCCGCAGAATCCTCCACCGCCACCAACACTTTCGGCACTAGGAAGGGTCAGAAGGAAAAAAAAGTGGCGATCCCTTCACTTTTTTTGAAAATGTATTTTAAGATAACAGATATATTTGTAGACATTTAGTAAAATAGTTTATCAAACAATTTAAATCTCCAATATTTGATTGAGAGGTTCAATAAGTATTATCAAACAAGACCATAGTGTCAGATCACCATAGGAGATACAACGGAGCATTGGTCCCGGAGTCAAGAGATCCGACTTGAAAGTGCCGAGATGGTGGCTCGGTGCAGAGCTCCGAGAGCAGCACCGAGATCATTCCAAGTAGTATTAATGGCACGTAATGTAGATGTATTCTTTAGTCCCACATTGAAAGATAGTGAGAACAAGTGTGTGCTTATCAGCAAGAGCCTCACCTCTTCTCCCAAGAGGACCCTTTTAAAGGACAAAACCCCAAGCATGAGGACAATACCTCTTGGGAGGCACACTTAAATCACGTCTCTTCGTTGCTGTGTAGAGGTAATCTTTAGTCCCACATTGAAAGATAGTGAGAACAAGTGTGTGCTTATCAGCAAGAGTCTCACATCTTCTCCCAAGAGCGTCCTTTTAAACGACAAAACCCCAAGCATGGGGACAATACCTCTTGGGAGGCACACTTAAATCACGTCTCTTCATTGGCGCCGTCTGTGGGATCGAACGAGAGGCCATGCGCCCTACCCGAGCGTCTCATCTTCATGAGACCCGCACACCCTTATCCTCACTGGGGGGCTGTGTAGAGGTAATCTTTAGTCCCACATTGAAAGATAGTGAGAACAAGTGTGTACTTATCAGCAAGAGTCTCATCTCTTCTCCCAAGAGGGCCCTTTTAAAGGACAAAACCCCAAGCATGGAGACAATACCTCTTGTGAGGCACACTTAAATCACATCTCTTCACGTAATATTGCGTACAACTTAAAATTCCTAATAAAAGACCAGCTTGTATGAGTGGAGTTTATGAGGAGAAAGTTTATTTTTATGATATTACTTTGCCAACTTGATCATCGGCATTTTATTTGGGAGAAAGGCTTATTGCACTTGCATATTGCACTTTAAGTACAATATGACTAGGTAACAAGCCCATGTGGCATCCAACAATTGGATTGCCACTTTATCACTCCTCATGTGAGGGGTGCCACATGGGCTATTGCCTAGTCATATTGCACTTAAAGTGCAACATGCAAGTACAATAAGCCTTTCTCTTTATTTGGATGGCTGTCAGGAATCAGGGATAAGAACGACTATTCATAAATACATGGTGAAAAAAATAAGCTGACATATAATAGTGATATACAAAGATATGTGTTTACGAATAAGGCGGAAATAGATTCACTAGGTATGTCCCTTTATAAAGAAGACATTTGTTTTCAATAATGAGAGTTTAGTAACATCATTTGATAACACATTAAAATAATACACCAATTAAAATATTTCACAATCTCATCATTTATGAAGTGTTTTTTATTTCTGTTATTTTAATTATGATGTGGCACAATTTTAATGGTGATGTTCCTTTAATATGTTACTAAATAGTGTTACAAAATTATTTCTGTCAAATTGACGTTGACAAATCATTTCTTAACAAATTTTCACCAATTTTATTTTCTAATTACACTGTAGTTACGTGCTCCCCAAGATCCTGTGGTAGACATGTGGACTTAAGAACTTCTTCTTCTCCATAGTTTGATCCAATTAAAATATCTTTTGCCTTGGTTTGCACTGCAGGTAAGGCTGGACATCATCACATATAGTCTATAGAACCTTTCTCATAGTCATAAGGTACAGCAAGGTTGAGATGTTACTATAATGGCTCTGGTGCATCTGGGGTTGGCATCACCTTTGACCCAGTGGAGCTTTAAGAACCCCACGCAGGTGGATCCACAGAATGCAGCATTCAGCTCTCCGCCCACCTTCTTCTGCATCTCCTCCTCTCCTTTCTCTTCTACTTCTTCGCCATCGGCTTCTTCTTCTTCTTCTCTACACTTCCGACAGATAGTAATCCAGCATGGCCATGACAGCTGCAACACTGTCTTCTGTCATGTGGAAGATTGACCGGCTGCTGGGCATGCTGGGTTCATGGGGGCACTCATCTTTGGAATTGGTGTCCGTTCCGTTCGAAGAAGCCCTCAACAGTCTCAGGAGCATCTTACCAAAGCTCCAGTCTGCAGCCAATGTTGTCGAGGAGGAGGAGCTGCCAGAGGCGGTCCATGATGCCGTCGGAGAGTGGATGGACAAGGTGAAGGCCGTAGCTTACGATGCCGAGGACGTCTTGGACGACTGCGAGCACGAGCTGCTACTGCAGCTGCAGCTGGACGCGGCAGCGCATCCGGCGGCGGTCGGCGACTCCGTTGCCTCCGCCACGGCAGGAGACTTACCAGTACTGCTTCGGATTTCAGACATCCGGAGAAAATTCGAAGGGATCATGACGGAGCATGCTCAAACGCTCAACCTGAGACTCGAAGGCATCGCAATGATGTCTTCCCCTACCATCCTCTCGCCGGTGCCACCTCCTTCGGACCCAATCCAGCCCACTGTCTACGGCAGGGAAGATGACATGGAGAAGATCGTGCAGCTGCTCTTGTCGTCATCACCAGATTCACCACAGCAGCAACACGGCGACCAGCATCCTCCCATAGTTGCAGTAGTCGGTGAAGAGGGCATCGGGAAGACGACCCTGTGCCGGCTGGTGTACACAGATCCCCGGATCTGTGAGCACTTCGACTTCAGGATATGGGCCTCCGTCTCCCAGCAGTGCCTTGCGATGGACGCCATCGCTGGGTACTCCTACTACAGAGAAGAAGGTTATCTCCCATATCTGTTGCAGTGGGAGCTAACCAACAAGCACTTCTTGCTTGTGGTAGACGGCCTGGAACCTGAGGATCTAGGATTCTGGGAAAGCGTATATAACCATTTGAGTGTTGGAAGCAGAGGAAGCCAAGTTCTACTCACAAGTAGAACAGAGGAGCATCTTGCCAAGGTCATGGCGGCCGCAGTGCCCTCCTACTACAGACTTGGTTACTTGACAGGGGAGAGCAGCTGGTCCCTGTTTAAGGATTTTGCATTCCATGGCCGGGATCATGAAGTGCCTCCTTCCATAGAAGCTATTGGGAGGGAGATCTGCCGGAAGTGCGAAGGATCACCCCTGCTGCTAAAGATGATGGGAGCTCTTCTACACTCAGGTGCGGCATCGAAGGAGAAGGTCTTGCAGAGCAGATGCTGGAAATCAAAGCACAGAGCTATCCAGGCAGTTCCCGGATTCTGCTTTCGCCGGCTGCCGTCGCATATCAGGCGGTGCCTGGTATATTGTTCTCTGTTTCCCAAGGGTTATCCGTTCACCAGAGATCAACTGGTCCGACTATGGATGGCACAAGATTTCCTCCCACCGGAGGAGGGGAAGCAGATGGAAGATGTGGGGGACGACATCATAGAACGGCTGCTGTGGTGCTCATTCCTGGCGCACCCGCCGATTGGTGAGCAAACTCTGGTGATGTCGGGTCCAATCCATGATCTAGCAAGATCCCACATGGCAGTGCTGACAGAATCCTCCAGGAAGGATGATGTTGAAGAAATCTCCATGGATGCCCGGCATGCTTCTCTGCTGCCATGCAATGCTTGCAACGGAGAGATCCATCTGCCGTCCTACTCAAAACCTGTGCATCTAAAATCATGTTTCCTGGTGAAAAGTTGGGGCCATGCAGGTGATGGATTCTACTTCCCGGCTGAGGACGTGCTCCGTCTGCAGATCCCAGGTGACTTCTTCTTACCTTTGGGCCACTTGAGTTCCCTGGATTTGAGCTACAGCAACGTGGAAGAGCTGCCGGAGTCGGTGGGCATGTTGACGCACCTGCGCTATCTCAGCCTCAACCGCACCTACATCAAAGAGCTGCCGGAATCCATGTCTACCCTCCACAGCTTGTGGACATTGGAGCTGCGATCCTGCATGCGACTCCGCGCGCTGCCTAGAGCTTTCAAAAAGCTCACCAGTCTGCGGCATCTCGACACACAGGCATTGAGGTTCCCACTGTTCGACATTGGAGAACTCACCAACCTCCGGACGGTAACATGTTTCATCTTGCGGAGGGGAAGACGAAGCAGCACCAGCACGATAAGCCAGTTGAAGCACCTGGGAGGCCTCAGAGGAGAGCTCCATATCATAGGGCTCAATCAAGTGTTGTTTGCGGAGGAGGCCGAGGAGGCCAAGCTGGGCAACAAGGAGCACATCGAGAAGCTGACGCTGGAGTGGCCTGCTGGTTCTTTCACCTGTGATCATGATCACGATCACGAACCGAAGGAGGTAGAAGAAGAGGAGGAGTTCTGGGAACTATTTGATCTGTTTGATGATAATGCGGCCCCAACCTCGGAAGTACCGGTTGCTCAGAAGAAAGAGACTTCAGCATTGGTGCGCCGCGAGAGACCACTGCCCAGGGCCAACAGGTGGTTCAGGGAGGAGGTGTTCGAGAGCCTCCGGCCTCACCCAAACCTCAAGCACCTGGCCGTCGAAAGCTACTCCGGCGCGAGGCTCCCCAGCTGGATGGGAGACCCATCCTTCTCCAGGTTGGTCTCTTTAACGCTAATATGGTGCAACAAGTGCAGGGCACTCCCGCCAGGTCTCGGCCGGCTGCCGTCCCTTAGGCAACTCACCATTAAATACTTTGGGATGTGGCGGAAGCAAGATGGATCAGAGACTGAGCCGATCATCTTGAAGGGGTTCTCATCCTTGGAGGAGCTGCGGGTCGAAAACATGCCGTGGTGGGAGGAATGGTGCGGCCCAGAAGAAGATGACAGCAGCCCTCTCAGGCTCCGGTCTCTCTACATCGACGCCTGTCCCCGGCTGAAGAGGCTGCCACAGTGCCTTCCTTCTCTCAAAGAACTAGAGATTGCAGGTTGCCATCAGCTTATAGGCTTGCCCACTGCTCCATCCCTGGTCCGCCTGGTGTTCTACGGGTTAACTAATGCCCACTCAGATGTGAAGTTAGGCATCTCCTCCTGGCTCGGAGGGCTCACTACCTTGAAGTCCCTGTCCATCTCCGGGATTGGCGATCTCACAGACCCTCCTCTACCAAAGCTTCCTACTCTCAGGAGGCTGGCGATCTATTCTTGCGAACCGAACAGAAGGCCTCCCTCCCTTTTGGGACTCCATGACTTTGTTGGGCTCCAGAACCTGAAGATAAGCTTTTGCAGGGGGCTCTGCTTCTTACCAGAGGAACGACTGCCGTCGACGCTCAAGGTTCTGTCTATCGAGGGGTGCCCATTGTTGCGAGATTGGTGCCTGCAGCAGCGGAGCACGCTCGCCCCCGTTCCTTGGATCACGTTGGATGGGGCTTCCTACGATCAGGTCGTCCAGGATGCCGAAGCCACCGATCAACCTCAAGCGCATGTACCATAGAATCAGAAACCTCTGTGTCCAAGCAAGTTGCAGCTCCTGGCAACATTAGTTGTGTACTATGAATTATGCTTTTCAGAAAGAGGAAGTCTTGTGCACACCAAGCACCCATGTCTCTTGCTCTTGGATGTACACCAAGATTTTCTCTTTCAAAAAATAGTAGGCGACCAATGACCGATCATCAGTGTCTAATATTTATCAGTCATAATTTAGTAATTGTTAGTCATTGTTGGAATATTTAGTGTTTGATTTAAAAAAAAATTTTGTTTCATTTGATTTGGTGAACTTGGCTTTTTTTTAATTGACTTCAAATGTAGTATATAGCACTGGTATCCAAACTAAGGCAAGCGGATTAAGTAAACTCAGAGTACGAAACTCCAGGTTTTTACCATCTGATAATCCTAAGAATTAGTTAGCAGAACCTTTATCTTGGTCACGGTTTAACCTACCTCGGTTGCCAAAGCAGGTTTGCTTTATCCCAGTGGGCAAGGTTAGTTAACCCAATTTATTGTTCTGTGCATGGAAAAGCAAAGAACTGTGTATTATAAACTGAAATGATGACAGATAATCTTGGAAGCCATTCAAACATTGCCATCATCCTGGAAGCAAGATGGATGCTAGATGGAAGCACAGTGTAACAACATACTGCAAGTTGTTGAACTAGACACATATATACAAGAACAAGAAGAAAATGGGGAAAAACACAGACTGTTTGCATACAAACCATCGATAAACTGAGCATACATATTTCTCACCCCTGAAATTGTATGAAGGGTCTTTTGATAGAGAAACAGAATACAGAAGTGAAGATATGTGTAAACACAATCGTACGAGTGATAAACATGTAATATTTACTTTATCAATAGTTTATATTCAAAATTAGAAAAGAAGAATATAAACGGCTTAAATCCAAGGACAAGTTCAGGAGGGATTTCCCATATGCTTGTGATGAAAAGAAGTACAAGAAAAAACATCCTCAGATAGCCCCAATGACCCAATACACCTAGCAACCTTTTCCTCCAAATAGTTGCATAGTATAATGATAAAAACTTCCTGCATGTCATCAACATCCACCTCGCCGAATGACAGCGCTGATCGTACACACATGACACGTAACTGGCGTGCAAGAAATATTTTTCAAGTATAATAATATTGTAAAAATAGGCAAAATGATGCTTCTCATTGAACCCAGGATTGTGCTGTTCAACACCGTCTGTTGTGTAGACCAAGAGCATACAAGAACAACATTTAATTTCCGTGGAAATAATTAGCAAGAAGAGTATGTAAAAAATACTTAACATGAAAGCACACAGTAGATTGTGGAAATAGCGCGTCGAATAGACTCGTTGCAATGTGAATAAATGCCATCAGATACAAACTTGGCGAACCCATGAGAGGAGAAGTAGATAGTTCTTGAGGATATAACCATATATTTCCTCTGATCAAAGACATGGAGGTAGCCAACATGAAGCATCTCTAAAAGGACTTTAAGAGATAACTAAGTTCAAGTTTATTGGTTGGGAACCCCTTATTATTTCAAAGTTCATGGTCAAACATGAATACAAATGCTTCAGGATTATCAAAGTTTTGAGGCAGGTTTTACGCGCCAGAAAACCTGTCATTATTTATTATCCTTTTAATTCGAGACCTGGTAAAATAAAGAAGTTTTGTCAGGATCAGGCTAGCACTACATCAAAACCCGAATTGTATGGAGGGATCACTATCTTTCCCTTTAACTTAGCTATCAACCTTGTGGGTTAGGTTTGTAAGATTTCATGATTTCATCATCATCATCATCAGAGCCTTATCCCATTATTTGGGGTCGGCTACATGAATTCTTTTCCACCACAAATTTCTATCAAGTGCTATAATCGTGTTTAAACTCAAAAAGTTCAAGTCTTTCCTAATAACATCGCACCATCTCATTGTAAGATTCCATGATTTGACCCTCCAAATCTCATGCCACACAATGTCACTTAGGAGAGACACTAACTCAGCCCTCCAAACCTACCATGCCAATAGTTTGATACTCATGATTAGTTCAGCTATGATCTGGAATATTAGAGGCAATGGGAACTCTGCCTCACATGTCTTCGCAGATATAAAGTGGAGCACAACCTGCAATTTGCTGCCATTTTAGAACCCAAAGTTACCATTTTATCATGTGGATAAGATCGAAAGAAGGCTGCGGTTTGGACATGTCGCTAGAAATTTTGATCAGGAATTGAAGAAATGGCTTTTTTTGGTCGGATGCCCTCCATTTCGAGGTTGTTGAAACCAACATCCAATATCTTACTGTTGCATTGAAAGGGGGTCTCTTTTATTTATGCTTCTTGTGATGTTGGTCTGAGGAGACATCTCTTTGATGCTCTATTATAATCTGTTGACTTTAATGCATCGGTTCCCCCTTCGAAGAAAACTGGAGGGCCTACTCAGCTTTCTCTCCAATCCATGACTGATTTCCAGGCTTTTACATCTACAGTAAGGTTTATAGATGGGGGTTTAGAATATACATAGTGTAATAACCAGGAAGGTGCTGCGCTTATCAGGGTCAGACTTAACAGAGTTATGTTTAACTCAAGATGAGCTGGAGAAATGCTGTTTCAAACATCTCTAAGGGACCTGTGGGATCAATCTCCCCTGCTTCTTACTATTCCCCCAATCGATAAGGCTCCAGCAAGATTTTGTTTTCAGTTTATGTGGACAACACATTCATCTCTTTTGCAGGATGTACAAGGTGCTTGGAATAATTCAGCATTGTCAACCAAATCTCTTGTACACCTTGCAAAATAAGCTGAAAGCAACCAAAACCGCATTGATAATCTGGAATAAAGACTGTTTTGGGAATATCTTTGTTAACATTCACAGAGCTGAAGATAAAGTGCTGCAGGTTCAGATCCATTTTGACTGTGATCTTTATGTTATAAGATTGAACTGAACATTGCTCAGGCTGATTTGAGGACGGCGACTTCTAGGGAAGAACTTTTTTGGTGTCAAAATGTTCATGTCTATTGGTTACACCAAGGTGATAGAAATACGAAATTTTACCATCTGCAGATTAAAGTCAATAGAAAGCTTAATTATATTTCTAAACTCAAACTTGACAACTGAACCTGGTGAGATGATCAAGCCGTCTTGAGGGAGCATGCATTCATTTAATTTCAGAAGCTTCTTACCTCAGAGCCCCCATTCTATATAACACAGCTTATTATCTGCAATTCCTGAGCTCATTACAGGTGAAGATAATGACCAATTATGTGCCATCCCTTCCACTGAAGAAATTAAAGAGATTGCCATTTCAATGGCAGGCAACAATGCCCAAGGCTGGATGGTTTCACTGGTTCCATTGTTTTACTGATTACTGGGATATTGTTGAGGCTGATGTTATTAAGGTGGTCCAAAGCTTTTATGAAGGATTCCCTTCGCCTCAGGGAACCACCTCTTCCCTCATTGCTTTGATTCCTAAAGCAAATGCTCCCTCTTTGTTTACAGATTTCCGACCTATCAATCTCTGTAATTTCTGCTACAAGATTATCTCCAGAGTTCTATGTGATTGGTTTGTCCCTAGTCTTCCAAGAATAATCTCTTAAAATCAAGGGGCGTTTGTTAAAGGAATTACTGACAAAAACTCTTTACCCAAGAACCACTATTGCTTAATCCATGACCACATTTAATTTCTGTGGAAACATAAAAATAAGAAGAGCATATATGATGGCACCGTACAATTTAAGAGATTTCTAAAAGTATTCTTAGACAGGTAGAAACTATGAGAAAATAGCATCAATCAAATGTGAAAATACTTGCATATCATCATCTACAAAGTTTGCAAACCCATGAAAGGAATGGCAGATACATCTCGAGGACATCATCATTTCTATGATCAAAGGCCCACCAACAGGCTAGAAGAACTTGAAGAAATATGTATGCCTGTGCATATTGGTTTTAAGGCCCCTTATTATTCAGAAGCTTAATTATGAGGGCCATATAGCAGAAACATAAACCCCTCAACCTGCGTAGAAATAATGCTCCGGGGTTTTCAATGTTTTGAAGTAAATTTAACTCACATGGGAAAGCTGGCCATCTCTTGCTATCCTTTTAACTCAAAATATGGTAAAATCAAGAATGAGGAGAGAAAAGGTTAAATGGGCAGCTAGTTTGAATGATTCATAGCCAACAGAAACTCTTCAGACGCTTGGGAAAAGGAAAAGGATAGGATGATGCATGTTTACCTTATTCCAAGGAAGTGAAATTTTCAGCGGAAACCTGAACTCCATCAACCCATAAGTAACTGAGGCTTGCCAGCATTTTTGGGTGCCCTTTGCACCATGAGAGCAGCAATGGGCAACCGGTGAGAGACATTAGTTCTAGTCTGGGTGGGGGACCTTCAGTTGCAGTGAAATCCAGGTTTGGACAATTTGTCACTGATAATCGCCACAGAGATTGAAGAGATTTCAAGCCCTGAGTGGAAGAAGAGGAAGAAGAGAGAGATCGAAGCTCTTCACAGTCTTCTAAGTACAATTCCTTTAATCCTGGAGGGAGATGGGGCAATGCCCTCAGCCTCGGGCAACGCTCGAGGATGAGCTTCCGAAGAAATGGGAAATCACCTTTCTTTGTTCCCAGCCACTCTTTCCAGACAGGCATGTCATGGAATTCTAATTTCTGGAGACGTGGGAAGGCGATACTGGTGTATGTTGCTTGCAGCTCCCGTTCAGACTTCTGATCATATGAAGACAAACAGTCCAGCACAACACTTTCCAGACTGCTTGCCCCTCCCACATAGAGCTCCTTGAGGAAGGGTAGTTGGCTAAGTGCCGGGAGGATTTCACATTTTGGGCACTGAAATAGGAAGACAGAGGATAATCTACAATGGAGGAAGTCACTGCATAGATCCTTAGCGAAAAAATATGTACACCAACCAGCAAGCCCTGAACCTGTGTATCCTCGAATCACTAGTTTCTTGCTTGAAATGCAAAGTGAATAAAGGTTGAAAAGAACTTCTTGCTTGATGGCATCTATAACATTGGACCTATCATTAGTACAACAATCCCATTCTATCTCCAAAGTATGGATTTCAATGTCTTGCAGGGAACAAAAGTGTGCAACTGCACTTGCATCACGCACATTCAAGAACACCAAGTAGAGATTGTGGTCGCCACCTAGAGAAACCAAAACAACCAAATTAAGCAAGCACTTCAAGGATGAGAAAGTAGTTACAATAAGATGTTTTCATAAGAGGACCATCTAATAATTCTTGTACGTACCATCTTTGTTTGAGCATTGGACTTGCTTTAATCTCTGGAAATGCTGGTGTCGGCTGCATTGCTCTCTCTCTCATAGGGGTTCCCGTAGATGCACAAGACCTGTAGTGTTGGTGGTAACTGTTCGACATCCAACAACTGGAACAGCGGGCATTCACTAATTGTCAAGTATTCCAAGGTGATAAGGTCTGTCCAAGGAAGAGATGTCACATTTGCACATTCAGTGATAGTAAGTCGGCGGATCAAGGAGAAACCAGAAGGCAGAGATGTCAAATTTGAACATCTATTCACTGTGAGTTGACAGATGTGGTAGCACATGCCCAAAATATAGTCTGCCTCTCGTCGGCCAACATCCTCAAGTTGGAGACATGGTTGGTCCTCCAATGATGCAGCAGTGGAGAAATTAGATGCACCAATAAGGCCCACTTGATATATGTCTTGTATTTTGATTGTTTGCACACATGGCAAATGTGATAGTTCAAGAGAATGACCAGGCATGCACCGGAGTTTAGGGCACCCAGAGATGGAGATATCCTCAACAGCACCTAGGTTGATTAATGAGAGGGATTCAAGATTTGGACAACTGTCAATAGAAAGTTTCTTGAGTTTGGGACAACCTCCTTCCTGGGCACCACACCATGACTTCCAATTGCCTATCTCTTTTAGCATTAATTTCTCCAGCTGTGGAAAGCCCCCAGAGAAAAATTCCCTGCCTATATACTCCACTGCTCTGGCTTCATATATGTACAGTGACTTGAGTGATGGGAGCTGCCCAAGTGGTGGGAGGAAAATCCATTTTCTACAATGCTCTAGTGTAATAGTGCCCAATCTGGTAAAGGACCGATCTCCCAACCAAGATGGAAAAGATGGCCCTTTGAATCCCGATATTTTCAGAATTCTAAGCTTAATACTGGGTTTGAGACTTTCCAACACCTCATTGTCAATGCACGATGAATCAGTCCAGTAGTCCCATCCTAAATACAAAGATTGGATGTCTTTCTTCTTGTCCAGACAAGCCTTCTTCGCCTCATTCACATCAACCAGGTTCTCAAGCCCTTTGATGGCAAACTCTCCTCTGATGTTGTTCATATCTTTCAATTCCCCCAATTTAGCATGGTTATGTTCTGAACTCACATAGAAACCGGGCACTGTCTGAAGATCTGTTAGCTTCCCAATTCCCACTGGATATTCAATAGTATCCCAGCTGCTCAATATGAGGTGTCTTAGGTTGAGCAAATTTGATATGCTGTTAGGCAATCCATCAACTTGCCCTAAATCTAGTGTTTCAAGGTGATACATACTGCCCACAGATTCGGGAAGTGCCTTAACCAAGATGGATAGGCGAAGATAACGTAAATGTGTCAGGTGAGCAATAGACTCTGGCAAACGATTAAGGCCAACACCACCCAAGTCCAGCACTCTAAGATGTTCCATTCTGGTGTACAAATCACTTAGAAGCTCATGACCAGAGATTGAATTCCAAAGGTCTTTACCGGGTAATAAGAAGGACCTAATAAAGGATTCTGACTCAGATATAACTTTTGTTGATGATATAATGGTCCCTCGGGAATCACTAGTGGGTAAAATTGAGATGTGCCGAACATGACTCGGGATGAGACAAGACTTATCCCCCTCTATACTATAACATTCATCTCCAGAGGCACATCTTGCAAGATCATGCATTAAGTCATGCATCTGCAATGCTTCAGGATTCTGTGGACATTTTTGAAAGAATGACCTCGACAATAGGTTATCAATGTACCTCTGGCCAATGTCTTCCATGAATTCTCGTCTGTTTGCCTTGATGTAACCCTGTGCCATCCACATGTGGATGATTTGATTCCTATCAAACACATAGTCTTTTGCGAACAGGGAACAATACCTGAAACATCTCTTAAGTGGGGCTGATAAATGCAGGTAACTCAACCTTAGTATAGGAATAATAGAATCTTCTTGATTAATAGTGGCGTTCCAAACTTCGCTCTTGAGGATTTCATTCCACTCATCATCATCTTTAGTGCGCAGTAGGCCTCCAAGTGTTTTTGCAGCCAGAGGCACACCTCCGCACTGCTTGGCAATGTTCACCCCAATAGCCACAAGATTCTGATATAGATTTGGATCTCGACCTTCGAAGGCATGCAGCATAAACAGCTCCAAGGTATCTTCATCTGACAGAAAACCCAAATCGTAGGCCGAATTTCTGGCCACCATTTCTGAAACTTTCCTACTTCAAGTTGTCATGATAATCTTAGTGTCTGCTGATCTGTTGCGTAAGGGTGCCATGAGTAGATTCCAACTGTGTATATTAAGATTGTCTGCTTCCCAGACATCATCTAGCACAAGTAACAACCTTCCCTGCCCTTTCAATTTCTGAAAAAGCCTTCGCTGAAGTGGATCCAGCTCTGACAAACCACTGGCTTCCACATTCAAAGACTGCAACATAGCTTTGGTCAGCCGTATTACATCAAAATCTTCGGATACACAAACCCATGATTTGAGCTGGAAATGCTGGTTCACTTGATCATCTTGGTAGGCAAGCTGGGCAAGAGTGGTCTTGCCAAGACCACCCATGCCCACGATGGCCATCACTGAGACATGATCATCCATGTCATCGCTTCTTCCAGATTCTTCTGCATCAGATGATAACAACAACTGCTTAATCTTTGATAACTCTTCATCTCTCCCCACGATGTGTGGCTCTTCTATGACAGAACTAGTTTTCCGCCTGGCAGATATGCTTTCAGCATGCATGCTTTCCTTGCGGTAGTCTAGTTTCAGAGCTTGCTCAGGCTTCTTGATCTTCTTAAATATTGAGACAATATCTTCCATCCTCTGCTCAACACAACACGGGTATTAACAAGTGATGCTAAATTCTTGGAAGTTCGTTTAGGTATCTCCATGATGAGTGTTTAGCTCCTTTTTGCAGCACAAAACCAGACCAGCCACACTTCAAGCTGATGTCCTCGGCCTCATCCTCGAACAACAGGTAACCAAAAAAAAAAAAAAAACCCTCATGCGCTGGGGTGCAGGGCTAGAGTAGCATACCTGATCATGAAGCCTGTCCATCTCCGACGTCCTCATGTTTCTTTGTCTTGGCAGCTCAGTGACGCTTCCCGCAGTCCACCCGCCATCCCCCACAAATCCGAGACGCAACGCCTCGCGAGGGAACTCGTCCAGCAAATCCTCGGCGGCGTCTGCGACTTCCCGCAGCTCCCGCAGCCAGTCGCGGATGGACTCCTCTGTTATGTCCATGTCCTCTGCGTCGTCGAGGGTGGCTTGCACCCAGGCCAACATCCGTATCAGCCACCGGGCTTTCACATGTATGCTGCTGATCGTGTCGCAGCTGGTGGGCGTCGATGAGGAGGACGACGATGGCATCGGTGATGGGGTCAAAAAATGGCGGGAGCGGAAGAGCGTTACAACCGCGGATCTGGTAGCGTCTATTCTTCTTTCTAATTTCCACTCCCAACCTCCAACTCCTATCTTGCTACCTCTTCCTTCCTTCCCTGTCTTATTCCTAGGAAGGGAACGCCTTATTAGATTAATTTTATTAACAAATTTCAAACAGGCGCAAGACATTATATAAATAACGGATATAAATAATCTCATCTCTGGACTAGCCTTAATCATCCTCATCTTCCTCTTCATCGAAATCTTCGTCTCAATTTGTTGTCTTACAATTTGGAATGGCTTTGAGAGCAATTGTCTTTTTCCCTTTTGGATCCATCCTCATTCCTCTTCGATTATTTATTTCGTTAAGTCATTGATGACCAAAATCAACTCGTTCAAGGACAATATTGACAAACTTTTCGAGGCTTCAATCACAATGGTTTTATTGTGTCAAGTTTTTTTTTAGAAATACTAGGTGCATAGTGCGATTGGCTTGGCTGACGCGTAGATGGGGTCTGCACGCCAACCAATCGATTGGCGTAATCGGATAAATAATTTATCCAATTACCCAGTCACATAGTATTTTCTTTTTCTTTTTTTCCCTTCTCTATGCACATAATCCTATGCGCTCAAAAATTGATATTTGGACGCGCCCCATCCCCTCTTCATGTTATCCAAGTGCGCCACAAGTACAAACTTTTAGTGTGTCAAGTTGGTGGCAATGAGTTGAGATTCTGAGAACTTCTTTGACCAACTCTCTATTGATATATTCTTTCTCAAGTCTCTTAAGTCTATTTGTTATCTCAGTCAATTTTTTGAACATTTTTGAAATCTTTTTATCTGGCTTCATTTTTAAATACCTTATAGCCATATGCACGAGCAAGTTTAGCTTCGTCTCCTTGATATCAAAGATTTTCTCATAGATAAACTTCAATTTATCTTATATCTCTTTAGTTGAAGTACATATAAAGAATTCATTTGTATGAATAGCATACGATATTATATTCATCACATTAAAATTAACAATGAATTTTTGAATTTGTTCTTTAATCCAAGTATCGTCTTCCTTAGAAGCTCATGAACACTTTTATCTACCACCTTCTACATCTCATATTCTTGGACTCTTAAAAAACACGTATATTATGTTTTTTCAGTATATATATACTTTGTTCCATAAAATAATTATGGTGGGCGGTGAATAGTGTCTCTTTAGAAGCATTACTCTATTTGTCATTATGTTGAATCCCTCAAGGTCAGTAGGCCTTGTAGAAATTGAGATTTAGCTTTGATGTCAAATAAAATTCCAAAGTATTGGCAAATCAAGAGAGGGGAGGGAGTGAATTTGAGTTTAGCCCAAATTCGATGTAAAGATCCCTAAATTGCATAAACCGATGCTAAATCACACAAGCACATTCAAGTAACCATGGAAGCAACAAATATAAGTATTTTTCTCGATAAATACTCAGTACAAGTGTACACTTGCACTTGCATCTACGAATAGCAAAGGATTGAAAAGGCAATGCTGTCAAAGGCAGAGAATCGGCTCTTTTCTTCATTACCCACGACATTTCCAAGAGTCAAGAGAGCCCAAAAAGTGATTGCTCAATCCACATGCTCGGAACCAACAACGGCACAGTTAGATCACAATTCCAACCTCCTTTTGAATCATTTACGTTCGGCTCATTGTCCTACGAACCTTGGTAGACCTAAATCAAAGAAACTAGTCGAGGTGAAGCGTAGCAGTGTTGAGGCAAGGCTTCGCCGTTTGAGAACATCAAAGAAGGCGTGGACATTGTAGTTGTTTAGTTAATAACTCTCATAGGGCAGGAGTTGGATAAAATGAAAGGCTAGAGCAGGCATCTATTTATTAGGTGATGCGTATGTTATGTTTGTCTATAGATGTTGGGGAAGTCATGTTGTTGATGTTTAGTCCGATCGGGGAAGTCAATTAACATCGATCACTCAATTCCCGGAAACAAAGACTATGGGAGCTGAGTCTCCACCAAGTACTTTTTAAATAGACGAAAATCCCAATTTTCTCTGATTATTGTGATGCATCTGTCACCGGCTTCTTCCGCCTTGGTATTCCATATAGAAGCAAAACATAGCAGAAGTGATAGAATTCTCAGTCGATGGTTGGCGGGGATGAAGTCAAGAGTTGTTGTGGTGTTGTCTCGTGACTCAAAATCAAGTTCTTAGGCAGATGGAATGGATGAGCGAAGCGGAGGTACGAAGTAATGAGTTACTCGAGCAAAGCGAGAGGCGCGTAGCTGCTCGACTGTTAAGGAGAGGAGAGCAGGCGGCAGGTAGAGAGTTCATTAATCAGAGTTCGGGTTTGGTAGGCTATAAGATGTTGATGTTTCAGTGCACTTAGCTATTAACGTTTAACTAATGAAATGTGATGCGTATGTGATGTTGTTGAGGTTGTGGATATGAGATGTCGAAGAATCGAATGTGGGGTCCTGTCCGTAAATTAATCAAGTACTTAGGGTAGGGATTCGGCTCACCAAAGGCTTCTTAGTTTGAGAATACCCTAGAATCGAAATGTTAGGTTATGCGCCTTCGGCTCTTCTATTCGGGGATCGTGTAGCTAGGCTTCGCCAACTGAGAATATAGAAAAGGCTCTTTGCCACGATGTTAGCAATTGAATCAGAAACGGAAGAGTTGCAAGAGAGAGCTCCCATTGATGTACCAATAGACCCTAACATGTCATTTATGAGCCTAATCTAAAATTTTATGAACTCAACTCAAGTTTTTATGAGACCAACTACAAAATTTCTGAGTCCACTTGCAACTCAAGTGCAAGTGTATAGTTTTCTCATATTTCTCTCAAAGACAATGAATGGGTAGAAGAACAAGATCCAACCACCGAGAGACAAGTTTTAAAATGGTTCAATCCCACCCATGTGGAACTTACATCTACTCTCCTCTGATGTGTGAGGATAATTCACTTCCTTCTTAAGAACTACACACATAATTAGACTAACAACTCACCCCAAATGATGTCTTGGCATTGACACCCACATACAGAGCAAATGTACACACACAAGTTCTCTCGATACAAGATTTAACACATTTAATTCCAACTAAAAAAATGGAGAAGAATATAGCTCAATCAAAGATCTCTACTCCCCTCATATAAGAGGACTCAAAACTCCTCAAGAACAACTCTAAATCTTGTAAGGAAATTTTTTTGCCATCACTCCAGATGATATCCTTCAAGTATCCATCAAGAATTGATTCAATCGTGGCCCATCCACACAAAAATATGGATTCACAACCATGAAAAACACAAAAACAAGAAGAGCAATGATGGAAAGGGGTAGAACCCTCTAAAACTTTTTGGTCTCCCCTCACTTTGAGAGAGAGAGAGATCATTTATATAAGAGATGTACATAAGTAGGGACATAACAATCTCATGAAGATGGGACACACTCAAAGATTACTTAAGTAATCGCAATTGGTCGATATATGTCTTTTCATAGGTCAATTTACGTGAGGAAAAAAATTTCAAGAAAATTTTAGTAGCATTTTCGATCAACTTGTGCATTGTATAGATTGACCTACAATAAATCCTGCAACACAATGCTCTCTGGAACATTTAAGTAGATATGCAGTCTATTGTTAGTCGACGTGCACATTGCCTACAAACATAGGGTTGCTCTCGAGGTGCAATAGGTTGACGTGAGAGTAATCTTAATTATAATAATATATTTATGATTATCAATTAATATTTAAAACTTCTAACAAACATGCATAACATTATAAATCACTAAATATGGATAATCAATGCAACATGAAATTGTCTAACATGTAAGACGTGGTAATAGATCTATTCTTGTAAGTCGACCTAAGCCATGTTTTTTTTTATTAGAACTCAGATTATTTGAACTTTATGAGTTTTTTGCATCACATCAGCATCATTGTATTCAACTCATGAGCCTTCTCGACTTTAAAAATTAACCTATTTTTTGTGATCACAACTTGGAGATTACCATATCAACAAGATTAGGTTTTGTTGTCGTCAAAAGTACCGGGGGATTCAACACAAACATATTTATTGACTTCTAGTATGGCAGGTTATATAGTAGAGTCTCTCAGGGTATTTTTATGTCCGAAATAGAGATATACGTGTTAATGCAAAGTGCATGTTGGTACATTGTTTAGCCTGCATTTATTATATTTATAAAATATAGCTTATCACAGATAAGCTGCGATTCCACTATATATGTTTAAAGGAAACAAGTACAAGAAGAGCCATTTTGTACCTAGCTCGGAGAAACACAATTCATGCTAACAACTTCTTCCCCGAGGGTAAAGTGATGCCATCCACAACATACACAGTTTAAGTATTGGGTCAATTAATAGAGAGGAGTTCATCTCAATACAGGGTTGGAGGGAACCCGATAAATATTAGAGGGGGCATTTTATAGAAAAGTCCCTCACACTCAACCCCACCTCAGCACCTACATGTAAAAAGGGTTTTCATATAAAATATCCCTCTAATACTTACCAGATTCCCTCCAACCCGATACTGAGAGGAACTCCTCTCCAATTAATAGGGTTGTGGAGGATAACATCGGATTAGAAGAGTTGATTGTTCTAGAAGTCTCTTGAGTATGGTGATAAACCATGGTTATCCCATACTAAAAATTGTTGACACCCTGGGTTTTTGTCTCCCTTTGTACTGATTTGGCTTGACTAAGACATGCCTTTCTTATATGAAAAATTCTTATTGCTCGTGCGCCCGGCAAATGATTTGCCCGGGCGCCGGGGGTGGCACGCGCCCCGCAGCGCCTAGGCGCGCAATGCGGACGCAGCGCCCGGGCGCAAAGCAGCTCTCTTCTTATATAGAAGTTGAGTAGTCAGATTGGTCGGGTAAAAAGTATTACTCGGCACGCCTTGTCATTGGGCCTTGTCATTGACTGAGCACGTAGGGATAAAAAATACTACTTATAGAAGTTAGCCTTGTAACATTCTCTGAGATAATGCACACCACTTAAACCACCCCATTTAAGAGGTTTGTTCTCACTCCACCATTTTTTTACATCAAAGTCAATAGGACTTGTATGACCTCAGACTTTGAGAGCTTTGAGTTCAGTGTACACTTCACATATGTTTATTTTACATTTTTTACTGATTGAATGCATCAATTGATGCACGCTCGGTTGATTGGAGTCATTTGATCTTTTTCAATTGATAATTGAAAATGTTGATTGTTATATATAGTTGACCGGGTCATCGATCTTGTGCGTTATTATTGATATATAATTATAATTTAAGTGTAAACTTCGTTCATTTAAATATGTAAAATATATTCATATATGATATAAATAGATTGAATAGATATAATTAATTCTGTTTGACCATAATATAATTGAATATATTACATGAATATATAAATAGATCAAAAATGTTTACATGGCATTGAATGTAGTTAAGTATATATTCATGTATACGAAAATATGTACGAAGATATAAATAGATATAGTTAGATCTAACTAAATATATAATATAATTGAGTGTATTTTAATTATATATAAACGATTAAATTTACATCAATAGGCAAAATCAAATATGCATAAAGAATTATATTTAAATATATAATAATTATATATAATTTTATTTACATAAGAATAGTTCAAAATTATATATATATATATATATATATATATATGTCAGCGGCTACTGTGAAGCCCGCGGACATATGAAGCCAAGTTTTTAACTCGCGCCAAAACCCCTCTCCCCCTCCAGAAGAAAGCGCCAAATCCCCAATTCTCTCTCTCTCTCTCTCTGTCCGCGTTCTTCCCCAGGCTTGCTTTCTTCGCCATCTCCGCCTCTGACAATTGCACTCCGGTGTGATCCAGCGATCGCGACAAGCAGCGGCGGCAGCGGAGAGATCTACGAGGTGGTAGTGCCTGGGTTTGAAGGCTGCGAAACATAAGCTAGCAGAGGTAGCAGCCATGAGGATGAGCTGTAATGGCTGCCGGGTGCTGCGCAAAGGGTGCAGCGAGAATTGCAGCATCCGCCCCTGCCTGCGGTGGATCAAGAACCCCGAATCGCAGGCCAATGCCATCGTCTTCCTTGTAAACTTTTTCGGGCGCGCCGGGCTCATGAACCTCATCAACGGCCGCCCCGACCACCTCCGCCCTGGTGAGCTCCCGTTTTGATCCCGCGTCCGCGGCATCCTCTTCCCGGAGCCGTCCGAGGAACAGTTTTTTCTCTGAAGGGAGTGTTGTTGTTCTTGCAGCCATCTTCCGATCTCTTCTGTACAAGGCGTGCTGGAGGATCGTGAACCCAATCTATGGCTCGGTGATGCCTCTTTCATATAGAAGTGAACCTTGCAGCACTTGGGAGAGTGACGCGGGACAGGCGACATTTAAATGACATTTTTATCAAATGACTTTCTTTAATTTTAATGGGCAGATAAGCATGCATATACAACATGAATTTTAAGTAGGGTCCACTTGTATAGTAAGTGCTCATTTCGCATATCCTTCTCGATTTAAACGGGGGATCGTGGCCGAGTGAAGTCCGGCCGCTAGATAGGGCACAGTTCGATAGTTAACAAATCAGATGGCAGTTTATAAAATATGGGAACCTTTCACACACAATATTTATAACTCCGACAGTGAACCCTTTAAGTGGAAGGAAACTCTCTCTCACTCAAGCACGGCAAACTCGAAGCAGATACTAAATAAGCATGGTAATTTATGAGAGTAACCAGGTACCTAATTGCTGGTCGGGTCCACCGAGTCGGAGGACGTGTGTCCGGTGTTACTGGAGGGATCCAACGAAAGCGCTGCAAACTTGGCCAAAGCTGAACCGCGACGACGAACTCGTGGCGCGGCGCTCGGGGTGCTGCTGGGGCGGTGTGCAGACGGAGCCCCACGTGCGGACGTGGGTGCCGACGAGAGGCCGGCGAGGACGGCGGCCCTGCACTGGTGGGCGATCTGGGGCGCGATGTCCTGGTGCGCAGACCGTGGGTGTCCACGCAGGGGGGGTGGTGCTGGCGCGCGGGTGAGAGGAGAAGAGAGAGAGGGGAAGCGACTGGGGGGGGGGGGGGGAAGTGAGAGAGACGGCGGGAGAGAGGGAGGGAGAGCAGAGAGAGAGCGAGTGAGGAGAGAGGGGGGGGGGACGCCGCAGCAGCAGCAGGGGAGAGAGAGATGGCGGTTGGGAGAGAGAGGGAAGCAGCAGCGCGGCAGAGAGAGAGAGGCGAGTGAGGGAGGGAGAGAGAGAGAGAACCAGGGGAGAGAGAGATGGCGGTTGGGAGAGAGAGAGAAGCAGCAGCGCGGCAGAGAGAGAGAGGCGGGTGTGGGAGAGAGAGAGAGAGAACCAGGGGAGAGAGAGACGGGGGAGAGAGAGAGAATGCAGAAGAGAGAGAGAGATAAACCAGAGGAGAGAGAGAGGTGGTGGCGGCAGCACCTTCCAGCCGCAAGAAGCAGGAGGGAGGATAGAGGAAGAAGACAGGCGGCTTCAGCAGCTCTTAGGGCAAATTTTTTTTCAAAATAGCATCATCCCCTTCCCTCAAACATACACACATATATATAGGGTACATATAATTGCACCCTAACCCACAAAATACATCACAAGAACTAAAAAAATCTCAAAATGACAAATAACTACTGATAGAAAATAAACACACTAGACTAATGACAAATACATAAAAGGAACTAGCTAGGTAGTGCGTCGTCATCTCCCAACCACAAGGAGATCGGCTTGGCGGGTCCGTGGCTCCGGAGTCGCATGTGTCTCGTGTCCGCACCAATTCTCCCCGGGTGGCGAGAACTCGACTCCGTCGAGTGTGTGCTGATGCCGCTCTGATGTCGCTCCAGCAAGTCGGGGTCGATGCGCTGTAGCTCCTCCCTAGTGATCCAAGTATCCTCTGACGGCGGTCGATCCTTCCAGCGAACAAGGTAACGAGGGTACTCTCGGCTCCTCGTGGAGATCACATGCTCATCCAGTATTTGCTCTATCTGCTCGTGCCATATTGGATTTTTGGCTGGTGGACACTCAGGTGTTGGGTCCATTTCAAGGGGGGAAGAAGGCTCAAAGGGGTTGTTGGGTATTACTGTCGGTTCTTTATAAGCCACCAGATCTGATATGTTAAATGTCGAACTAATGCCATATTCCGGTGGAAGGTCCACAACATAGGCATTTGATCCAACCCGTTTAAGAATCTTGAAGGGGCCGGCTCCTCGAGCATGGAGCTTCTTTACAGTTCCAGAGGGGAACCGCTCAGCTCGCAACCTGACCATAACAAAGTCTCCCTCTTGAAATTCATGGTGTCGGCGATGAGAATCTGCCCACTTTTTATACATGTCATTACTTATGTCAATTTGTTTGCTAATTTCTTCGTGCAGACTCCTAACATGTTGAGCAAATGACTCTGCCGACTCTGACACTCTAGCTTGGATGGGTAGTGGAATTAGATCTATCGGTTTTCTTGGCTTGTACCCGTGAACAATTTCAAATGGACTCAACCCTGTTGACCTATTGACAGAACTGTTGTATGCAAACTCGGCACGAGGCAAAAGGAGATCCCAATTTCTCACATGTTCACCCACTAGACAGCGCAGTAAGTTTCCCAAGCTCCTATTGACCACCTCCGTTTGGCCATCAGTTTGTGGGTGATAGGCAGAAGAAAATTTAAGTTTAGTCCTCAGCAAATGCCACAGGGTCTTCCAAAAGTAGCTAACGAAGCGAACATCCCTGTCAGAGACAATTGTTTTTGGAAGGCCATGCAACCTAACGACCTCATCAAAATACAAATGAGCAACCTTGGAGGCATCTGAGGTCTTAGAACAAGGAATGAAATGGGCCATCTTAGAGAATCGGTCCACTACCACAAAGATGGAATCAGATTTCCGGATGGTCCTAGGCAGCCCTAAAACAAAATCCATGCTCACATCCTGCCAAGGGCAATCAGGTACAGGAAGAGGGGTGTATAGGCCCGTATTCTGTTTTCTCATCTTGGCAACAGCACATGTGCGGCACTGGGCAACAATTCGGGCCACATCTCGCTTGAGACTAGGCCAATAAAATTGACTTTCCACGGCCTCTATCGTCTTATTTCTTCCAAAATGGCCAGCTAACCCTCCTGCATGTAATTCCCAAACTAGAAAGTCTCGCAAGGAGGTCCGGGGAACACAAAGCCTGTGGTCACGAAAAAGGTACCCATCCTGCAGAAGATAATCACTATGCTCATGGGTAGGCCCAGATTTCAAAGTAGAATAAATATGGCCAAAGTTTGGACAACCCTCATAATCCTCCTTCACCTTTTCGAAGCCAGTGACCTCTACACTGACTAGGGACAACAAGTGAACCCTCCGACTGAGCGCATCTGCTGCGCGATTCTCAACTCCAGCCTTGTGCTTCAATACAAATGTGTAATCTTGGAGGAACTCGACCCAACGAGCATGACGGAGGTTCAATTTCTTTTGTGAGTGCAAATATCTCAAGGCCTCATGATCTGAGAAAATCACAAACTCCTGCGGTAGCAAATAATGACGCCAATAGCGCAAAACCTGCACAACCGCATAAAACTCCTTATCATACGTGGAATAGTTAAGCCTTGAGTCACTCAACTTCTCACTAAAATATGCTACTGGGTGGCCTTCCTGACTCAGAACTCCTCCAATGCCAACTCCAGAAGCATCACAAGCAACCTCAAATACCTTAGAAAAATCTGGCAAGCGTAGAACTGGTGCTTGTGTCATCCTCTCCTTGATTTCCTTGAAGGCACTCTCTGCTGCCTTGGTCCATTTAAACACTCCCTTGCGAAGGCAATCAGTTACAGGAGCCATAATGGTGCTGAAACCCTTGATGAAACGTCTATAAAAGGTTGCCAAGCCATGAAAACTGCGAATATCATGGATGTTCTTTGGCTCAGGCCAATCCAGAATTGACTGGACCTTGGCGGAATCCATAGACACTCCTTCAGATGAGACAATGAATCCCAAGAAGGACATTGAGTCTGTCATAAAAGCACACTTCTTAGGGTTGGCATACAACTTCTCCTGCCTAAGTGTCAAACAGACATCACGCAGATGTCCCGAGTGATCTTCTCGGGTCCGGCTATAAATGAGGATATCATCAAAATATACGACCACTGATTTTCCAATGAAGGGTCGAAGCACTTCGGTCATCATCCTCATAAAAGTACTTGGGGCGTTAGAAAGCCCAAACGGCATGACTAACCATTCATACAAGCCATCCTTTGTCTTAAATGCCGTTTTCCACTCATCCCCTGGCCTGATTCTTACTTGGTGATAGCCACTCTTCAAATCAATCTTAGAAAATATCATTGCTCCCGCCATCATGTCCAACATATCATCTAGTCTGGGGATTGGAAACCTGTATTTCACAGTGATCTTGTTGATGGCACGACTATCCACACACATTCTCCACGTACCATCCTTCTTAGGGACCAAGAGGGCAGGCACTGCACAAGGACTCTTACTCACCCTCAAGAAGCCCTTCCTTAAAAGCTCTTCAATTATCTTCTATAGTTCAGCATGCTCCATGGGGTTCAGGCGGTAGTGTGAAAGGTTTGGTAAGGTAGATCCTGGCACTAAGTCAATAGCGTGTTGGACGTCACGCATAGGTGGGAGACCATCTGGAAGGTCTTCAGGAAATACATCCTGGAACTCCCCTAAAAGGGCTTCTACCTCAACTGACTGCACCTCAGGTGCTCCCTCAGCTACTTCTCTCAACACAACAATTAAAACATGGGCAGCATTCTTGACCTCCTTCCCAAATTGACGGGCATTAATCAAGTGAATGGATTTGGAAGAGGTTGCCGCACTCTCCTCTCTTGTTCCCTTCTGATCTCCACTTGTCCTTTGGGGAGCACTCTTAGGCGGCATAGGGTTCAATCTAATCCTCTTACCTTTATGCTCAAAAGAGCAAGAGTTTGAACGCCCAAAAAGCGTAACATCCATATCAAACAACCATGGTCGGCCCAAAATGATGCTGCCCACTTCCATTGGGAGCACATCACACCAGATGTCGTCCTGATATGAGTTGAACCGAATAGGGACACGACATCTCAGCTGGATGGGAATAGACGACTCATCAACCCAAGATACCTTGTAAGGATTTGGGTGATCCACAGGGGTCAATCCTAGGCGCTTGACAGTATCAGTGGATATGGCATTTATGCAACTCCCGCTGTCAATGATGACCTTGCAAACCTTTCCCCCAAGTTTAAGATAGGTATGAAAAATGGAGGTTCACCGCCAATCGTCACTTTCTTTAGGTTGGGTCAAAGTGCAACGAACCACTCCCATTTGGCGGCTAATTAAGGGGTCATCAATAGGCTCCACTCTCACTAAGCAACCACGTGACTGATCTACCCCAATCGTGTCCTCAAATTCATCAGCAAATTCAGGAGGCGGATCATAATCCTCAACTTCCTCTTCAGGATTTGGATCAGTTTCCTCAGTATCAACCTCCATGGCTAAGGCTCTAGTAGGGCACTGGTCCATATAATGGCCATAACCATGGCACCTAAAGCAACGATCTCGGGATCGGTTGCCTCTACTAAATTCTCCTCCCCCTATCACTTCCTTGCCCCTCATAGCACTCCTATCTTGTGGCACTTGAGTCCTACCCTGAAATGTGGATGTTCCAGCTTGGTTGGTGGGGTTGCGAAAGATTGGCTGGTTTTGGGGACGGTCCAAAAGGGGCGGCCGACGGCTCATGTTGTTGGGAGGGGTAGGAAGAAGGGGTTCTGAGTTCCTAGGGGTATATTGCTGTTGACCAGGGTTGGTCCACTTACGAGAATCCATTTGTTGTATGGGTGGCCTCCTAGGGGCTGGTGGTTGGAACCGTTCAACATCAAGGGCCACCTGATACGCATGTTCCAAGGTGGTCACATCCCGCATGTAGAGTTCACGCTGGATGTCTGCATTTAAGCCTGTCCTAAAGCGTGATAACGTCAATTCATTGTCCTCATTGACATTGCACCTGGTGAGGAACTCATCGAATTGCGCTATATAATCTGAGACAGACATATTCCCCTGGGAGATTCTCTGCCATTGATCAAAAAGTCGCTACCTATAAGTGGTCGGAAGATATTTCTCTCGCAGCTTTTGTTTCATCTCATCCCAAGATTGGATTGGTTCTTCACGTCTTGCTGCAATTAGACGCTCCACGGTGAGCCAATGGGCCCTAGCTCTACCCTCAAGCTTCATCTTTGCAAATCTGACCTTCCGGGCTTCTGACATCTCAAACCACTCAAAGTAATAGTCCATGCCCGATTCCCAATCTAGATACACTCGGGGCTCAAGTGATCCTTCAAAACCAGGGGCATCTACTTTCACATTCCTCGTAACCCTCTCATCAGGATCATCCCAATCTCTATACTGTCTATCCTCTCCATAAATGTCAGGGTCACGTCTAGGATTTGGCCTCCGCCCACGTGGTCCTCTAGGAACACCTTCATGGGCAGGTGGTGGGTCACCTCTTCTTTGGTCCACGGGACGCTCCTCTAAACGAGCCACTCTAGCATCTATTCCCGCAAGGGTCTCACCAAAACGGCCAAATTGGGCCGCTAATTCTTGGATAGCAGTAGCAAGATTGGGTTCTCTATTTTCCTCAGCCATAGTTTCATCAAGCAGGTAACCCTTGCCTCTACGAGTGGGCATACAAGACACTGATGCAGACAACTAAAACATGAATGCAAAACACTTTTTTTTTTTGACACTACCTAATTTGTGCGGAATTAAAAGAACTTGACACACCCTATCTAGTCCTAAGCTCTGATACCAAAACTGACGTGGGACAGGCGACATTTAAATGACATTTTTATCAAATGACTTTCTTTAATTTTAATGGGCAGATAAGCATGCATATACAACATGAATTTTAAGTAGGGTCCACTTGTATAGTAAGTGCTCGTTTCGCATATCCTTCTCGATTTAAACGGGGGATCGTGGCCGAGTGAAGACCGGCCGCTAGATAGGGCACAGTTCGATAGTTAACAAATCAGATGGCAGTTTATAAAATATGGGAACCTTTCACACACAATATTTATAACTCCGACAGTGAACCCTTTAAGTGGAAGGAAACTCTCTCTCACTCAAGCACGGCAAACTCGAAGCAGATACTAAATAAGCATGGTAATTTATGAGAGTAACCAGGTACCTAATTGCTGGTCGGGTCCACCGAGTCGGAGGACGTGTGTCCGGTGTTACTGGAGGGACCCAACGAAAGCGCTGCAAACTTGGCCAAAGCTGAACCGCGACGACGAACTCGTGGCGCGGCGCTCGGGGTGCTGCTGGGGCGGTGTGCAGACGGAGCCCCACGTGCGGACGTGGGTGCCGACGAGAGGCCGGCGAGGACGGCGGCCCTGCACTGGTGGGCGATTTGGGGCGCGATGTCCTGGTGCGCAGACCGTGGGTGTCCACGCAGGGGGGGTGGTGCTGGCGCGCGGGTGAGAGGAGAAGAGAGAGAGGGGAAGCGACTGGGGGGGGGGGGAAAGTGAGAGAGACGGCGGGAGAGAGGGAGGGAGAGCAGAGAGAGAGCGAGTGAGGGAGAGAGGGGGGGGACGCCGCAGCAGCAGCAGGGGAGAGAGAGATGGCGGTTGGGAGAGAGAGGGAAGCAGCAGCGCGGCAAAGAGAGAGAGGCGAGTGAGGGAGGGAGAGAGAGAGAACCAGGGGAGAGAGAGATGGCGGTTGGGAGAGAGAGAGAAGCAGCAGCGCGGCAGAGAGAGAGAGGCGGGTGTGGGAGAGAGAGAGAGAGAACCAGGGGAGAGAGAGACGGGGGAGAGAGAGAATGCAGAAGAGAGAGAGAATGCAGAAGAGAGAGAGAGATAAACCAGAGGAGAGAGAGAGGTGGTGGCGGCGGCACCTTCCAGCCGCAAGAAGCAGGAGGGAGGAAGGAGGAAGAAGACAGGCGGCTTCAGCAGCTCTTAGGGCAAATTTTTTTTCAAAATAGCATCATCCCCTTCCCTCAAACATACACACATATATATAGGGTACATATAATTGCACCCTAACCCACAAAATACATCACAAGAACTAAAAAAATCTCAAAATGACAAATAACTACTGATAGAAAATAAACACCCTAGACTAATGACAAATACATAAAAGGAACTAGCTAGGTAGTGCGTCGTCATCTCCCAACCACAAGGAGATCGGCTCGGCGGGTCCGTGGCTCCGGAGTCGCATGTGTCTCGTGTCCGCACCAGAGAGTGCACATCTCTCCAAAGGAGTGGTATGGTCTCACTCTACCATGGCACATCAAGGTCGGCTGAGATTTGCATGTCGACTATTCTTTGGGGATTTGAATTCACTGTACACTTCACACATGTTTATCTTGCATACGAGGCCCCGGCCTTCCTTCTTGTTCCTCTGGTCTGAGACCTGGCAATTGATCAGGAGTAAAGTTGCTTATAAGGAGTTTATTCGAGTGAACCAAAGATAATCATCACCCATTGTCAATACATGGATAATGGAAAGAGAAAGAAACCTCAAGTTTATCGATGGGAGAAGCCCATATTGTCGAAATGCTTATGAGGGTTGCATAGGAGAAACATGGAGGCAGGTTGAATCCTCATCATGCATGGGAAACCACGACAGTCTCTCTTATCCTTTTGATCTGAGACCTGGTAGATCAAGAGGCAGAGAACATTAATGATTAAACGAGGAGCTTATTCTTGGATAATTCATCCGGTTGGGAAATGCAGAGGATAGAAAGATGCTTTCCTTAATTAGGAGGAGGTGAAAGTGAAAAGTGTGTGAGAGGGAGGTAGAAAGAAGAAGATTCACTACCTGATGCTTTTTTCATCCCTTGTGTGAACTTGAACTCCATCAATCAATAAGTTAGGGATGTCTGCCAGGATTCTTGAGTGCCCTTCAGACCATGTAAGTAATAGTGGACAATTGGTGAGAGACATATGTTGAAGTATCGGTTGGGTTGCTTTAGTTGCAGAGAGTGATAACCACGTCAGAGGGTTAAGAGATATGAAGCTCTTAGTATGGTCGGGGGAATCAAATATAGAGAGAGATGTGAGCTCATGACAGGCTTCCAACTCTAATTCCTCTAAACTCGGAGGAAGATGTGGCAGTGCCATCAACCTGGGACAGTGCTTCAGAATAAGCTTGCGGAGTAGTGGGAAGTCTCCTTCCTTTGTTCCCAACCACTCTTTCCAGACCGGCATGTCGTGAAATTCTAACTTCTGGAGTCTTGGGAAAGCAATGGGACTTTGTGTTTCTTGCCACCCCTCTTCAGACATATTATCATGATCCTGCATAAAACTTTCCAGAGTACTTGCCCCTTCCACAAAGAGCTCCTCGAGGGAGTTCAATTGGCTGAGTGGCGGAAGGATTTCACATTTTGAGCACTGAATGAGGGAGACAGAGGATAATGAGTAGAAGAAAGGATGCCAGCGTGAACTAGCGAACCTTGAACCCTTGTGTCCTCGGATCACTAGTTTATTGAGATTCCTTATGTTCCAAAGTGCAGTTAGGGAATGATAAAGCTTGCCAAGAACTTCTTCTGCAACTGAATCTACAAAATTGGACCTATCATTTGTACAACAGTCCCATTCAATCTCCCAAGTATGGATTTCTCTGTATATCTTGGGACGAGAGTTACTGGCGGCTTCACTTGCGTCATGACAAAAGTTACTAGCGGCTTCACTTGCGTCATGCACATTCCGGAACACCAAATAAAGGTTGCAGTCTCCACCTAGAGAAACCAAAACAACCAAATGAAGCAAGCACCTCAAGTATTTAAAGTCAAATAAGATATTTAGATCATAAAAGGACCATCTAATTACTCTTGCACATACCTTCTTTGTTTGAACATTGCTGGACTTGCTTTAATCTCTGGAAATGCGGGTGTCGGCTGCATTGCTCTCTCTCATAGGGGTTCCCATAGATGCACAAGACCTGCAGTGTTGGTGGCAACTGTTCGGCATCCAACAACTGGAACAACGGGCATTCACTAATTCTCAAGTATTCAAGGGCGGAAAGGTCTGCCCAAGGAAGAGATGTCAAATTTGCACATCGAGTGATAGAAAGTCGGCGGATCATGTGGCAGAGCTCATGCAGCATAAAAGATGCCTCCAACAGGTCAACATTTGCCAATTCTAAACATGATGTATCCTGTGTCTCTGTGCCCCCAGGGAAGAATAAGGCACGTATGTATTCTGCTCCACGTATATATTTGACCACCATTTCCCACATAGATGATGATTGTGGTAGTTGAAGAGAACCTGATGAGAGCTGGAGCTGATTGCATCTACTAATTTCCAAGTATTCCATGGTGGTGAGCTCTGCTAATGGAAGAGAGGTCAGATTTGCACATTGAGTGACAATAAGTCGGCGGATCATGTGGGAGAACTCATGGAGCAAAAAAGATGCCTCTGATTGGTCAACATTTGTGAATTCTAAACATGATGTCCCAAGTGCCTCTACGCCCCCAGGGGAGAATAAACCATGTATGTATTCTGCTCCACGGATACATTTGACCTTCATTTCGCACATAGATTGTGGTAGCTGAAATGAACCTGATGAGAGCTGGAGCTGATTGCAGTCTCTAATTTCCAAGTATTCCAGGGCAGTGTGGTCCATCAGAGGAAGGGAGGTCAAATTTGCACAATTAGTGATAACAAGTTGTCTGATCATGAGGGAGAACTCTTTCAAAGAAGATGCCACTAGTTGGTTGACCTGTGTCAATTCCATGTGTGATTCCCAAACTACTTTTATGCTCTCTGCTCCATGTATCCCATTGACATTGATTCTCTGTAGAGATGGTAATTGCCATAGCTGAGGAGAAATTGATGTGATCTGAAGCTCAGGGCATTCTGTGATTGCCAAATATTCCAGGGCACTTAGGTTGCCTAAACGCAGAGACGTCAAATTCAAACACCTCCTCACAGTGAGTTGGTAGATGTGGGAGCACATGCCCAAAATATACTCTACCTCTCGTTGGCCAACATCCTCAAGTTCGAGACATGGTTGGTTTCCCAATGGTGCAGCAGGGGAGAAAAAAGATGCATCAATAAGCCTCACTTTATATATGTCTTGTATTTTGATTGTTTGCAGACATGGCAAATGTGATAGTTCAAGAGAATGGCCAGGCACGCACCGGAGTTTAGGACACCTAGAGATGGACATATCCTCAAGAGCACCTAGGTTAATTAAAGAGAAGGATTCAAGATTTCCACACCGTTCAATTGAAAGCTTCTTGAGCTTGGGACAATCTCTTTCCTGGGCACCGCACCATGACTTCCAATTGTACAAGTATCCCAATGTTAATTCCTCCAGCCGTGGAAATCCACCAGAGAAAAATTCCCTGCCTATATACTCCACTGCCCTGGCATTTGATATATACAGTGACTTGAGTGATGGGAGCTGTCCAAGTGGTGGGAGGGAAATCCATTTTTCACAGAGCTCTAGTTCAATAGTGCCCAATCGGAAAAAGGACTGATCTACCAACCAAGATGGATAAGATGGCCCCTTGAAGCCCGATATTTGCAGGCCTACAAGCTTAACACTGGGTTTGAGACTTTCCAGCACCTCTTCATCAATGGACGATGATGCAGCCCGGGGGTCCCATTCTAAACGTAAAGATGAGATGTTTCTCTTCTTGTCTAGACAAGCCTTTTTTGCTTCACTCACGTCAGCCAGGTTCTCAAGCCCTGAGATGGCAAACACTCCTCGGATGTTGTTCATATATTTCAATTCCCCTAATTTAGCATGGTTGTGTTTTGGACTCACATGGAAACCGGGCATTGTCTGAAGTTCTGCTAGTTTTCCAATTCCCACTGGGTATTCAATAATATCTCTGCCTCTGAGGTGCCTTAGGTTGAGCAAATTTGACATGCTGTTAGGCAATTCAGACACTCCCCTAAATCTAGTGTTTGAATGTGACATATACTGCCCACAAATTTGGGAAGTTCCTTAAATAAGCCGGAGATGCGAAGATAACGAAGATGTTTCAGGTGAGCAATAGACTCTGGCACACCATAAAGGCGAACACCACCCAAGTCCAGCACTCTAAGGTGTTCCATTCTGGTGTACAAATCACTTAGAAGCTCATCATGAGAGATTAAATGACAAAGTTTTTCATCAGGTAATAAGAAAGACCTAAAGGATTTTGGCTCAGATATATCTTTTGTAGACGATATAACGGTCCTTCGGGGATCAGCAGTGGGAAAAATTGCGAGGTGCCGAACATTACTTGGGATGAGACAAGACTTGCCACCCTCCATACTATAACATTCACTTCCTGAGACACATCTTGCAAGATCATGCATTAAGTCATGCATCTGCAATCCTTCAGGATTCCATGGACATTTTTGGAAGAATGACCTCGACAATAGGTTGTCGATGTACCTCTGACCAATGTCTTCCATTAATTCTCTTCTGTTTGCTTTGATGTAACCCTGTGCCATCCACAAGCGGATTATTTGATTCCTATCAAACACATAGTCTTTTGCGAACAGAGAACAATACCTGAAACATCTTTTAATTGGGACAGGCAAATGCCAGTAGCTCAACCTTAGTATAGGAATAATAGAATCTTCTTGATTAATAGTGGCTTCCCAAACCTCGTTCTTGAGGATTTCATTCCACTCCTTATCATCTTTAGTGTGAAGTAGGCCTCCAATTGTTTTTGCTGCCAGAGGCACACCTCGGCACTTCCTGGCAGTTTCTTTCCCAACAGCTGCAAGATTCTTATATAAACTTGGATCTCGACCTTCAAAGGCATGCAGCATAAACAGCTCCAAGGTGTCTTGGTCTGACAGGAAACCCAAATCATAGGTCAAAGTTCTCGGAGTCATTTCTGAAATTTTCCTACTCCGAGTAGTCATGATAATCTTAGTGTCTGCTGATATGTTGCGTAAGGGAGCCATGAGTAGATTCCAGCTGTGTATATTAAGATTCTCTGCTTCCCAAACATCATCTAGCACAAGCAAAAATCTCTCTTTTCTGCTCAATCTCTGCAAAAGCTTTTGCTGAAGGGGATCCAGCTCTGACAAACCACTGACTTCCTTCTCCAAAGACTGCAGAATAGCTTTGGTCAGTCGTACCACATCAAAATCTTCAGACACACAGACCCATGATTTAAGCTGGAAATGCCAGTTCACTTGATCATCGTTGTAGGCAAGCTGGGCAAGAGTGGTCTTCCCCAGTCCACCCATGCCCACGATGGCCATCACGGAGACATGATCATCCATGTCATCACTTCCTCTGGATTCTTCTGCATCAGATGATAACAAGAACTGCTTAATTTCTGCTAATTCTTCAATTCTTCCCACGATGTATGGCTCTTCCATCAAGGGGCTAGTCGCCCGCCAGGCATATATGTTTTCGGCATCCGTTTGTTCCTCGTGGTAGTCTAATTGCATAGCTTGCTCAGGCTTCTTGATCTTCATAAATCTTGAAACAATATCTCCCATCCTCTGCTCAACACAACACAGGTGTTAAGAAGAAAAGCTAAATTTTAATTAGGAAGTTTGTTTGGTTAGTCGTGGTTCATACTTCTAGATGTGATTATCCCATGTTTTGGGTGTTATCCATGTTGTAGTGGTGGAGAAAGAGAGAAGAAGTTGGCTTTACCCACGTTATGGTTTGTAAAGGCCTATCCAAAGGCTGGAATCTTCTCTGCTCGAGCTTTAACCACCTAGACCTGTTCTTTGTGAGTGTTTAGCTCCGTTTTGCAGCACAAAACCATGGCAGCCACTTCAAGCTTATGTCCACAGCCTCATCCTCCAACGAACAGGAAACAGAAAACCTCATGCGCTGGGATTGCAGGGCTAGAGTGGCGTACCTGATCAAGAAGCCTGGCCATCTCCGACGCCATCTCTCTTTGTCTTGGCAGCTCCGTGATGCTTCCTGCAGTCCACCCGCCATCCCCCGCAAATCCGAGACGCAACGCCTCGGGAGGGAACTCGTCCAGCAAATCCTCGGTGGCGTCGGCGACTTCCTGCAGCTCCCGCAGCCAGTCGCGGATGGACTCGTCTGTTAGGTTCATGTCCTCTGCGTCGTCGAGGGTGGCTCGCACCCAGGCCAACATCCGGATCAGCCACCGGGCTTTCACATGTATCCAGGTGAGGTCGCAGTTGGTGGGCGTCGATGAGGACGACGACCATGGCACCAGTGATGCCGCAGGCGTCAGGGTGCTAATGTGAGCGGCAGCAACTCCCTCCACCGCCTGAGCAGCCGCGGATCCGATGGCCTCCTCCATGGTCAAACAGCAAGGTGGCAGGGATAGATGGTCTCTCTCTCTCTCTCTCTCTTCTCCAAAACAATCACAGGGTGGCGACTCCAGCTCAATAGTTTATATATAAGTTTTAGGTGGAGATGCTCTTCCCCCGCTCAATAGTTTCGGCCTTTCCGGGATTAGTAGGGACGTATGAATATCGTTATTAAGCAATTACGCAAATGGATTGTCTCATCTCTAAAGTCGCTGTCGTGATAATTTGAAGAGTATTTAGGACGTTGTTCACTTAATCTTATGCCTCAAGTTTAATCGAAAGAGTTAATAGAAACTGATGAAGTTCGTTAGAGTTAATATATGATACACACACACACACACACATATATATATATATATATTTATATTTATTTATTTATATAATGACATTTGTTTAAAAATGTTCTAATAATGTTTTGTTTATATATATTTTTAGAAATGATATAAATAATTAAAATAAAACAACTTATCTAAGAACATCATAAAATACATAAGAAATATATATAGTGTTAAAATAAATATCGTCAATAAAAAAATCCACATAAAATAGTTGATATATAAATCAAAACAACTAAGATTAACCAATTAGATTTTTTTTAAAAAAAATTCAAATTAAGAAAGAAAAAAAGAAAAACATTGCGGAAACTAATGCTAAAACACACAAACACAGTTAATTAATCATGGAAGCAGCAAACGCAGGTGCATTTCTCTTAAAGATAGTGAATGGGGTAGAAGAAAAAGGATCAAAACCACCAAGAGACATCAAGATTTATAGTGGTTCAGTACCACCCATGTGAGACTTACATCCATTTCCCCATGGTGTGCGAGGATAAACCACTTCCTTGCTCGGGACCCCACACACACACATGGAGTGACCACTCACCCCAAACGATGCCTTAACATCAAAAACATATATACACACACAACAAATGTTCACACTCAGGTTCGCTCAAAACAAGTTCTAACATGTGTAAGCTCGACTACAAAGAAAATGGGAGAAGAATATAGCCAAATTGTAGATCTCTGCTCCCCTTGTCGAAGTGGACTCAAAACTCCTCAATAACAGCTTCAAATATCGCTTCAATATAGATGATATCCTTCAAGTAATCATCAAGAACTCCTTCAATTGTTGTCCATTCATACAAAAATCTGCAACCACAACCATGAAGAACACAAAGATGAGAAGAGCAAGAATGGGAGGGGTAGAACCCTCTAGAACCTTTTGGAACCTTCTTCTATACTTGCCGGCACAGAGAGAAAGAGAGACCTCATAACGTCAAGGCGGACACCTAGGCGGCGTCTAGGCGCCGCTTAAGCGCCAAGGCGTTTCTTTAGTCGCCTTAAAACACATTACCTTTCTAAGAGGAGAAAAGACGCCTCAAGGCGCCGCTAAGGCGGCCAGGGGCACTTGGGCGCACCTAGATCTTTTAGGGATCCACAATATCTCACTTAGACAGCAGATTCAGGTCGATTTTCAGGACTGAGTCCAGTCCGATTCCAGGTAACATCTTATTTACCTGAATATCATTTAAGTAAATGTTATAATTTGTTGTTTCATTTACTTAAGAAATTACATGTAAATAAGGAAGTACCCCTCATTTGAATCCAATAAAAATATCAAAAAGATTATATCTCTTACAAAAAAAAGCCAACTCTCTAATCGAAAAAGAAAATCACGATTTCGATGATTTTAGCGAAATGTTAACTTTCTAATCTCTCATAATTTGACCTATCTAAAAATTTGATAATTCAAATAAACCATATGGAACACTAAAAATCTAAAATCTGATAAAAAAAAGTCAAACGTACATATGACTTCTCCAAGGGAGCTGCCCTCCTACTGACAGCACTTAGTCTGTTTGAGATCTCTCAGGATTTGATCAAACTTAAACTATCTCACCCAAACACATGAGACTTGTCAGTTTCTAGTTTCTTTTCAATTTTTAGACATATTATGGGATTATGTAATGGACTCATTTAATTTTTACTTGTTTTAAGTGTGTTAAGATATTGCACTTCTTATTTTTATTTAACATATTTACATGTATGTGTATTTACTGGTTTGTTTTAAAAGTTGAAAATTAGTTTTCTGATGATAGAATGATATTTGCACTTCTTGTTCTTATTTAGTGTGTTTATTTATTTGAAGATGTCAATTTAGATTTTTTATGACTTTATGATATATAATGTGAGTTTGTTTACTTGGAGTTTAATTTTTGTTGCTTTCATTGTCTTTATGTCTGTGATATCATGATATTTTTATTGAATTTTTATCATTATATATATTTATAGATACATAAATATTATGTAAGAGGGACACTTGAAAACAACTCATACTTAGTTCCGTCCTAAATGCCTAGGCACCGCTTAGGTGAGCGCCTAAACGCTTAGGCGATCCGAGACCCCACCTACGCCTTGGTCGCCTTGACAACTATGCCTCATATTTATAGGGGAAGTGGATAAGGAGGGTCATAAAAACCTCACGCAGATGTCACACGCTCGAAGATTTCCTGCGTAACCATAATTGGTCGGCCTTCAGTCTGTTGTTGGTCAAGCTGCATTATACCTGCAAACACATGGTTGCTCTTGAGTTGTAATATGTCGACTGGTACTTACCTGTAGATCGACCTAAGCCCTATTTTCTCAGAACTTAGATCATTTAAACTTTGAGTTTTCATGCCACATGGCCATCATTCTATTCAACTCATGGGTCATGAAATAATCTGTTTTCTGTGATACAACTTGGAGATTTTCAGATCAAGAAGAATTGATTTTGTTGTCATCAAAATCATCAAGAGGCTCAACAACTTCAACAAGAAACACCACAACAAGAACACAAAAAACACAATAAAAGGCAAGTTTCTAGATAGCAAATCTGATGAAGTATGGACGATGCTTCCTTCAAAACCCTACGAGCAGATCTTGAGAAACCATCATGTTCTTGAGGAGATCTTCCTTGTTCAAGAGGCCTTCTAATAACAGCTCTAATTTCCCCCTTTTTTTCTTTGTTGATGGTCGTTGCCACTCCCCTAAGAAGCCTCCGAGCTTGACCTTATATCCTCTCCCACACAGCCTTTCTTACTGGAGTACAGCACAAAAATAGCAGGCTCTGTCTTGGAAGAAGAATCTCAGTCCGTGCTACGTGGTGTCCAACCATTTTAAAACACTATGAGCTATTCTTTGAGTTTCTTAAATTCCTTCAAAACAACAGCTTAGAACCTGCAGTCATCAACTCCCAAAAATATTTCACAACCAAGTTAGACCACCAAATAAATTAGTTTTGTAATCATAAAAGATACAATGGGAGGAACTCAATAGCCTACATCCACAGACATATGAGGAGGGATTCCACTATGTTTAAAGGAAGAAAAACAACCCTCATATAGCTCCAACTACCCAATACACCCAACAGCCTTTACTAGAAGGACAAACAATTGATAGCTATAATACAAGAGGGATAACTATGATACAAAAGGAATAAATACTGTGAAAAGTGATCCTCCTCCTTCAACAAGATATATTGCGCACTCCAACAACCTCTATTGCTTAATCCAAGACCACATTTAATTTCTGCAGAAACATAAAAATAAGAAGAGGATGTATGATGTCACAGTACAATTTAAGAGATTTCTGGAAGTAGTCATAGACGAATAGAAACTACGAGAAAATAATATCAAACAAATGCAAATACTTACATATCATCAGCTATGAAGTTGGCAAACCCATGAAAGTAATAGATACATCTCGAGAACATCATCATTTTCTATGATCATAGACTCACCCACAGGCTAAAAGAACTTGAAGAAATATGCCTGGGCATATTGGCTTTAGAGCCCCTTGTTATTCAGAAGCTCATGAGGGCCATATAGCAGAAACATAAACCCCAATAATGCTCCAAGGTTTTCAATGTTTTGAAGTAAGTTTAACTTGCATGGGAAAGCAGCTGGCCACCATCCCTTGTTATCCTTTTAACTCAAAATCTAGTAAATCAAGAATGAGGAGAGAGAGAGAAAGGTTAAATGGGCAACTTGTTTGAATGATTCATAGCCAATAAAAACTCTTCAAAAGCTTGGGAAAGGAAAAAGATAGGATGATGCATTCTTACCTTATTCCAAGGAAGTGAAATTTTCAGTGGAAACCTGAACCCCATCAACCCATAAATAATTAAGGCTTGCCAGCATTCTTGTGTGCTCTACACACCATGCAAGCAGCAATGAGCAACCGGCGATAGACATTAGTTGAAGTCTTGGTGGGAGACCTTCGGTTGCAGTGAAATCTAGGTTAGGGCAATTTGTCATTGATAAGTTCCATAGAGATGTAAGGGATTTCAAACCCAGATTGGAAGAAGAGAGAGACAGAAGCTCTTCACAGCCTTCTAAGATCAATTCCTCCAATCCTGGAGGGAGATGGGGCAATGCCCTCAGCCTTGGGCAATGCTTGAGGACGAGCTTCCAAAGGAACGGGAAATCACCTTCCTTTATTCCCTGCCACTCTTTCCAGATAGGCATGTCATGGAATTCTAACTTCTGGAGACATGGGAAAGCAATGCTAGTGTATGTTGCTTGCTGCTCCCGTTCAGACATACGATCATCATAGGGCAACAAACAGTCCAACACAACACTTTCCAGACTGCTTGCCCCTTCCACATAGAGCTCCTCAAGGAAGGGCAGTTGGCTAAGTGCCGGGAGGATTTCACATTTTGAGCACTGGAGGAGGGAAACAGAGGATAAGCTACTATAGAGGAAGTCATTGGGTAGTCCCTTAGAGAAAAAATCTGTGTACCAACTGGCAAACTGTGAACCAACATATCCTCGGATCACTAGTTTCTTGCTTGAAATGTAAAGTGAAGAAAGTTTGAAAAGCATATCCTGCATGACGGCATCTATATCGTTAGACTTATCATTACTACAACAATCCCATTCTATCTCCAAAATATGGATTTCCATGTGTACCAGGGAACCCAAGTGGATGGCTTTACTAGCATTATGTACATTCCGGAACATCAAATAAAGGTTGCGCTCTCCACCTAGATCAGCCAAAAATGATCAAATTAAGCATGCACCTCAAAGATGAGAAAGCAGTTACAATAAGATATCTAGATCATAAGAGGACCATCTGATTATTCTTGTGCGTACCTTCTTTGTTTGAACATTGTTGGACTTTCTTTAACCTCTGGAAATGCTGGTGTTGACTGCATTGCTCTCTCTCATAGGGGTTCTCATAGATGCACAAGATTTGCAGTGTTGGTGGCAACCATTTGGCATCCAACAACTGGAACAGTGGGCATTTAATAATTTCCAAGTATTCCAAGGTGGTAAGCTCTGTCCAAGGAAGAGATGTCAAATTTGCACATCCAGTGATAACAAGCTGGCGGATCATGCTGGAGAACTCTTTCAGCAAAAGAGCGGCCACCAGTTGGTCGACATTTGTTAATTCCAGGTGTGACTTCTCAAATACTTTTATGCTCTCTGCTCCATGTATCCCATTGACATCAATTCTCTGCAGAGATGGTAACTGCCATAGTTGAGGAGACACTGATGTGATCTGGAGTTCAGGGCAGTCACTGATTTCGACATATTTCAAGATACTTTGATTGCCCGAAGGCAGAGAGGTCAGATCTAAACACCTCTTCACAGTGAGCCTGCAGATGTGGGACCACATGTCCAAAATATACTCTGCCTCTCGTTGGCCAAAACCCTCAAGTTGGAGATGTGGTTCATCCTCTGATGGTGCAGCAGGGGAGAGATGAGCTGCTTCTATACTCCATACTTTACATATGTCCTTTATTTTGATTGTTTGCACATGTTGTAAGTGTGGTAGTTCAAGAGAATGACCAGACATGCACTGGAGTTTACGGCACCCAAAGATGGAGATATCCTCAACAGCACCTAGGTTTATTAATGAGAGGGACTCAAGATTTCCACATCCTATAATAGAAAGTTTCTTGAGTTTGGGACAATCTCCTTCCCAGGCACCGCACCATGACTTCCAATTGTACAAGTATTTCAATGTTAATTCCTCCAGCTGCGGAAAGCCCCCAGAGAAAAATTCACCGCCTATGTACTCCACTGCTCTGGCTTCAGATATGCACAACGACTTAAGTGTTGGGAGCTGCCCAAGTGGTGGGAGAGAAGTCCAATTTCTACATTCATATAGATTAATAGTGCTCAATCTCGAAAAGGACCGATCTCCCAACCAAGATGGATAAAATGGCCCTTTGAAGCACGATATTTGCAGACTTCCAAGCTTAGGACTGGGTTTGAGGCTTTCCAACACCTCATCGTCAATGGACGGTGATGCAGCCCGGTGGTCCCATTTCAAATGCAAAGACCAGATGTTTCTCTTCTTCTCTAGACAAGCCTTCTTTGCCTCATCAACATCAGCCAGGTTCTCAAGACCTTTGATGGAAAACTCTCCTCTGATGTTGTTCATATATTTCAATTCCCCCAATTTAGCACGGTTGTGTTCAGGACTCACATAGAAACTGGGCATTGTCTGAAGATCTGTTAGCTTTCCAATTCCCACTGGGTATTCAATGGTATAACTACTGATGATGTGCCTTAGGTTGATCAAATTTGAAATGCTGCTAGGCAATTCCAGAGTAGACATGCTGCTGAGGTGCCTCAGGTTGATCAAAGTTGACATGATGTTAGGCAATTCTATAGGCAAATTTGGACTACTGTTAGGCAATTCAGACACTCCCCCTAGATCTAGTGTTTGAAGGTGATACATACTGCCTAGAAATTCAGGAAGCTCCTTAACCAAGTCGGAGGTGCGAAGATAGCGTAGATGTTTTAGGCAAGCAATAGACTTTGGCAAATGATAAAGGCAAACGCCACCCAAATCGAGCACTCTAAGGTGTTCCATTCTGGTGTATGAATCACTCAGAAGCTCATCATCAGAGATCGATAAGTTATAATTTTCACCAGGTAATAAGAAAGACCTAAAGGATTTCGGCTCAGATTTATCTTTTATTGACGATATAATGGACCTGCAGGGACGAACAATGGAAAAAATTGAGAAGTGCCGAACATGACTCTGGACGAGACAAGACTTATCGCCCTCCATGCTATAACATTCATTTCCCGAGACACATCTTGCAAGATCATGCATTAAGTCGTGCATCTGCAATCTTTCAGGATTCCTTGGATATTTTTGAAAGAATGACCTCGATAATAGGTTGTCAATGTACCTCTGGCCAATGTTTTCCATGAATTCTCGTCTGTTTGCCTTGATGTAACCCTGTGCCATCCATATGCAGATTATTCGATTCCTATCAAACACATAGTCTTTTGGGAACAGAGAACAATACCTGAAACATCTCTTAAGTGGGGCAGGCAAATGCCAGTAACTCAACCTTAGTATAGGAATAACAGAATCTTCTTGATTAATAGTGGCGTTCCAAACTTCGCTGTCTAGGATTTTATTCCACTCATCATCATCTTTAGTGTGCAGTAGGCCTCCAAGTGTCTTTGCTGCCAGAGGCACACCTCCGCACCTCCTGACAATTTTTTCCCCAATAGCCTTAAGATTTTGATACAAATTTGGATCTCGGCCTTCAAAGGCATGCAGCATAAACAGTTCCAAGGTATCTTCATCTGACAGAAAACCCAAATCATAATTCGAATTTGTGGCCACCATTTCAGAAACTTTATTACTCCGTGTAGTTATGATAATCTGAGTGTCTGCTGATCTGTTGCATAAGGGAGCCGTGAGTAGATTCCAATTGCTTGGATTAAGATTCTCTGCTTCCCAAACATCATCTAGGACAAGCAAAAATTTCCCTTTCCCATTCAATTTCTGCAAAAGCTTTTGCTGAAGGGGATCCAGCTCTGACAAACCACTGGCTTCCACATTCAAAGACTGCAGCATAGCGTTGGTCAGTCGTATTACATCAAAGTCTTCGGACACACAGACCCATGATTTGAGCTGGAAATGCTGGTTCACTTGAGCGTCGTTGTAGGCAAGCTGGGCAAGAGTGGTCTTGCCCAGTCCTCCCATGCCCACAATGGCCATCACCGAGACATGATCATCCATGTCGTCACTTCGTCTGGATTCTTCTGCATCAGATGATAACAGGAACTGCTTAACTGTTTCTAATTCTTTATGTCTTCCCACAATGTGTGGCTCTCCCATGACAGAACTAGTTGTCCGCCTGGCGGATGTAGTTTCGGCTTGCATTTGTCCCTTGTTGTATTCAAGTTGCAGGGCTTGCTCGGCTTCTTGATCTTCATGAATCTTGAAACAATCTCTTCCATCCTCTGCTCAACACAACACAGGTGTTGAGAAATGATGCTAAATTTTATGAAGTTTGTTTAGATATTTCTTGTTCAGTTTTTTATTCAAACTAGAACCCCACACATTCTGGTTAGTAGTGGTTCATATTTCTAGATGTAATTAACCCATGTTTAGGGCGTTATCCATGTTTTAGTGGCAGAGAAATGAGAAGAAGTTGGCTGCCCACGATCCGGTTTGTAAATGCTTATATAAAGGCTTAAACCCTCGTATTCTTAGAATGCAAGATAATCATACACTTTTCCTCTTTATCAGTGCTTCTCCTCTCTGCTCGAGCTATGACCTCTCAGCTTGTTCTTTGTGAGTTTTTAGCACTATTTTGCCGCACAAAAAAACCAGCGCAGCCACTTCATGCTTATGTCCACAGCCTTATCCACCAACAAAAGGAAACCCAAAACCTCACGCGCAGGGGTTGCAGGGCTAGAGTGGTGTACCTGATCACGAAGCCGGTCCATCTCCGACGCCATCTTTCTATCTCTTGGCAGCTCCGTGACGCTTCTTGCAGTCCGCCCGCCACCCTCCACAAATCCGAGGCGCAACGCCTCGGGAGGGAACTCGTCCAGCAGATCCTCGGCGGCGTCGGCGACTTCCTGCAGCTGCCGCAACCAGTCGCGGATGGACTCGTCGGCTATGTTCATGTCCTCTGCGTCGTCGAGGGTGGCTCGCACCCAGGCCAACATCCGGATCAGCCACCGGGCTTTCACATGTATCCAGCTGATGTCGCAGTTGGTGGGCGTCGACGAGGAGGACGACGGCACCCATGATGCTGCATGCGGCAGAGTGCCCATGTAGGCAGCAAATCTCTCCACCGCCTGAGCAACCGTGGATGTGACGGTGTCCTCCATGGTCAACCTCCAAAGAGGTGTCTTCTCTTCTTCTCTCCTCCAAAACAATCTCCAGGGTGGGGACTCCCTTGACTTTGTGTGCAGACCGAGATGGGAGATGAATAGGCTGGACCGTTGGAGAAAGAGATTTAGAGCACATCTAATGTGTGATGATGTGTTATTTTAATCCTCTAAAATTAAAAAAATAGAAATATAATATTATAATAATATCTCATTTATAAATTGATACAATGTTAGCAAGTGTACAAAATGACGTGTGTCATATTGCACACTTTCGTAGATGCACCCAGGCTTTCCCTAATCTTGAAGTCTAGTTCTTAAAAGTTATCCGGAGCACATTTTTATAGTCTCTATTAATAAAATATTAATCACATGGACCTGATTTGGATCGATGTGATGATCTATTCGTTCTTTGTTTCATGTACCGGGCGACCTAGCACCAAAGTTGAGCTGCTTTGTTTAGTTGACGGATTGATTGGTTGGACGCTCACAAAATTGGGTATGAATTTCAATTTGATAATGAGTTAATGTAAAATTAACTCACAATTAATTCAGAGTTAACTTTAAATATAATTTGATAACCGACAAAAAATAATTCAAATGGATTAGATTAAAGGTGGGTTAGATGTGAGTTAACTCATAATTTTTCAACTCATCTCTAGAAATAGATTGGAGTTAATCTATTGAGTTATTTATTTTTTTGTCTCGACGGTACATAATATTAATTGTTACTTTTTCTTTTCTCAACACAATATTAATTGTTATTTTCTCTTTCAAGTCATTTTTTGATATGAAAGTAGATTAACAGTGGGTTAACTCACTTTACCTTATCAAACTAATCAAAGAAAGTGAGTTAACTCACTATAATTAAATTAGATTAACAAATAAAAAATAAATTAACCCTGTATAATTTTAATCATGAATTTGAGTTATCTCCAACCCCAACTTATTGCCAAACATAAGATAAGATTTCAAAGTCTTGTCAAACGCTTTTCGATGTTGTCGTGGTAACCCTCAAACAAAAAACTGTTGTTGGACTCGAATCCAAAATCTGGTTGAAAGTTGAAGAATATATGTCAGCCAAATAACATAGAAATTTTAATATGAGATTGACATAAATGGTACATGTGGGGGCACACAATTAATTCACCACATATGTACAAGGAAAATAACATAAGAAATTTAATATGGGACTAACACAACAAAAATTCTAAATTGGAACTTTTTAAACTAAAGTATAAAGGTGATGTTAAGGTAGGTTTGTGTATTATCTGGCAGTAGCGGAGAATATTTCCGTAAATATTCTCCATACTATAACTGGAACTTGCTAATAATTCGCAACTAACAGATTGACCAACACACTTAAGTTCGTTTTTGTCTCTTTATGTGATTTTAAATTGAATGGTGTAGCAGTAGAAAAATGGTCTACCAGATTTCAATTCTTGACTTTTCGAATATTTTAAATTTGTTTGTTGACAAAAATGTCGATTAACACCTATAAGATAAAGGTAGTAGTTAGGGGAGTTTGAAGAGTGGCCATGAAAAAAAAAACTCCAATACTCAAGTCAAGAATTGACTAGAATGCGGAGAGTGAGAGAAGAGTGGAGAGAACATGGATAGAATATATATCAGGCTTGAGAGTGTCCTTCAAATTTATGTTTATCTTTGTCAAAGTTGGGTTTAACGTTCATCAGAGAGTCTGCGGATGTGTATCTCTTGAAGACGAGTTGTTTGGGAGTAGAAGATGATTGTGCTATTCTCGAATTGTGGGGGCATACTTCTCGATCTCCCAATCGCGTGAATAAGTTGCATGGGAGTAGAAGTGTGGCCTCTAGGCGAGGCAAGTTGCCGCTCTTGTAGGGTGTGGACCTAGGTGCCCTAGATAGGGCCTAGAGATCCCATCTAGGAAGATATACCCTTTGGATCTAGATGGCTTGGCTAGACACTTACTGAACATGGTGCTCTCGTTGCCAACCATGCTACATCATGATAGGGATGTGTCATGCAATGGAAGTGAGGTGTCATACATCATGTAGAGAGAAGTCACGTTGCAATAATCCCCGAGAGTCGAGGACTCGACTCTGAGCTAACTCAAGGAGTCAATATCTTGTTGGGTTCACGGGGTCCAAGTTCGTCTAGCTTGGTGTGGGCCAGTATCATAGGGAGACCTGTGTTGGCTTTTGCGAGTTGATGGGCTAGATCATTGGACCTTTCCCCTCCACAAATGGTAAGAAAGAAGAGTATTGGAAAAAGAAATATAATAGTGTACATTTTTGTCGTTCAAGTTATTTGTATCTAACCTCTGTTATTCATAGGTCAACCTCTTGAAAATTAAGATTTATATTATGGCTGTGATGAGTGTGTAGGGAGCGGGCATAGCTATCTCACTTTCACACGTGCCAACCCTTCTTCTCCGCCAAGAACATATGATTTCAAACTTTTGGATTTATGGTGGGTGTAAAAAGTCCTCCTCATCCTCAATACTTTAAACTAATTACACGTAGGTTAATTATGTCGTAGATTACAGGAAGGTAAACGCAATTGTTTTGTTAAGCTTGGTTGCAGGTGACATCACGCACAGCGGATTTATGATGGCCACTTACATATATTCTAGTTGTCTTAATCACATTCTTATCTCATTTTTATTTTATAATATCCAACTTAAATTATTCTAGCCAGCCATCCGATCGTCATAACAAGTAATTGAGAGCTTCCAAAAGGAAAAAAGAGGTAATGGTTTTTCCACAATGGTAGGGCAATTCTTACACATAAGAACGATATATTTTTTTTTTCATAAAATTGATACATATGAGTTTTTTATTCTGCAAAATTGCCCCCAGAGATATTGTGGTGGAATACATTTTTGAGGTCTAGTAATTAATGTGTTTTTGGAGCAGATTAGTCTTTTTGGTCTTTAACCATCAGATCTATTGAGATGATATTTGATTCGGATTCAACAATGTCTTGGGTTTATTTCTTGAAGGATGTTTTGCTTTTAACGGCATGGGTGACCTCTTATTAAGTTATGTAAAGAATGCATGTGGGAGGCATATAAATTCGTTGTTATCCATATATAAGACCAGCCTCTTGATAATTAAGGTTATCTTTTGGCCAAGTTGTGTGTATGCTGACACAGATATATCTCTTTCTGATCACTTTCACAACTGCAAACCCTTCATACCCTTTATTTTATGATTTTATGTTGGGTGTCAAGCCGTTCTCATCCTCAATGTATCCTCAATGTCAGTGGCGGACCCCCTCACAATCAGTGGGTCACGTGACCCCACTGACTTGGAAGATGGTCTTAAAGAGTTCTTTTTTTATTTATTTATGTAAGTCAAATTTTATGTAATCTTATGTAAGGTGACCCCACTGACTTTTACGGTGATCCCCCTACACTCAAGTGACCCCACTGAATTAAGTTTGAGGATCCGCCACTGCTCAATGTTGTAAGCTTATTCCACATAGTTTTATGGGTGTACATTATAAGATAGTAAATACAAGCTTTGGGCTCATGGGTCTTTGAGCTCATGGTCCCTGGACAACTCTTTACTCACAAAGGCCAAGTCTTCACCCTCTTGAGTAGTTCGCCAAAAGGACAACCAAGTTCACAGCCAATCATGTCATTGTTGTGCTTGGATATGGCACTATCGACTGTCCAACATGCCTCTATCAGCGCGAGAGTTGGCCTTGTCGCCTATCCAACATAGATGTCATCTCTCCCTTTGAGATCAACAACAATAACATGGCTTCTCCCATGCCTCGTTGGTTTAGCAAGGCGGGATTTTAACCCTCGTTGGAGGCCACACTAATCTTGCACTCCAATAGCTTCGCAATTATTATTATGATCGCCAGATATGATGACCAAGCTAGTACTAGCGGTTAAGTTCTAGCACTGTTTGGACTTCAATCATGTTAGTGCATGCTGAGGTGTGAAGGTCTTAGGGAATGTTGTTGTTTGGTAGAGAGATTTTTTATTTTATTGTAGATTTTTTTTTTTGGAGATTTAGTTTGATCAAGTCAATAGGTGCAGATTTATTGTAATTTGACTTGGTCATGGGGTCTTTTGTGAGCTAATTTTGTCCTATTGTGGGTGGGTTTCTTGGTATGTGGGTATGTGGAATCTGATACCCATCCCATGATTCTAACCCACCAAAAGCCCAAACCCGATCCCACTTAGGTACACACACACGTCCCTCTCTCTTTGTCATGTTCTCTCACTTTCTCTTGTTCGCAAGAATGTGTTGAGGTTTTTTAGGGCTGCCAGTTGGTGTGATGTAGAGTTTCCTTCTCTTATTTTTCTTCCTTCATACTTTTGTGGTGGTACTTGAGGAGGTGATTTTCTATACATTTCATCCATCAGGCCCATTGACCCATTTCAGTCCGTCATGGCTCTCTGATGTGCTGCTCTACCTCCACATATCCTTCGGCATGTCAGAGGTAACCAAGCATGATCCTATACTTCAAGGATTTCTCCTCGGAGGCTAGGGTCCTTGGAACATTGCCAACTATCATTGGTACGGCTTTAACAACCGAATAGGGCTCATGTGCATGATATGCACAACTACTCCAAATAGTTATGCGATCTTCACCTTTTGCATCCCTCTTAACCCTCGGCAACAAATGCTAATGGGGTACCTTCCCATGTTCCAAACGGTTACCTACAGTGTCTTCATCTGATTAAGGGACCCCCATTATTGGGGCTTTAACTGCCACCCATCATAGGTTGGTTACGACTTGCCAGCAAGTTAAGCGCCCAAGCACTCACCTATATAAAGGGACCAAGTCCTCCGATGCCCGAGTACGCAATCTCCAGCCCACAAACTCTTAGAGCTTTCACAAGTCACGCTACTGACTTAAGCGTCAGAGGGTTCTCCCCTGGTTCCAAAATTGGGGCCTCTTGATGTTTTTTTCTTTTTTGCAGGATCTACGTTCTGCCCTCAATTGAATTCATAGTTCAAGTGTAGCGGAAGTGCTAACCACTTTCCGACTCCATATTGTTGGTGCCGTTTGTGGGAACGACAAACAACCACCATCGCTCGTGGGTGCAGATCATATCAAAACGTGGGCAACTATCGCTCTCGTTCCTGCAATTCTCAAGGGGCATCACAAAACTAACTCTTGGCTGGGAACACTGCTACTGTCTCCCCTGCCACCGCCCAAGAGGTGGCCAAAGTTCGCTAGCAATTGTAGGCCCTAGTGGAGATCTGTTGAAAACTATAGGCCCTCAGGCAAGTGAAATAGTTGTCCTGCTAGGAGGAACCCAAGTAGCAGGCCAACTGCATTCGACACTAATGTCAACTCTCTCCCTCAAGTGGCCCGGGACGAGCCTTGCAATGCACAGAGGGAGGCCTCCACCCATTCCAATCTAGAGCCTGTCTGACGACTTCGCTGGGTAGGCGATCTTTAGCAATGCTTGGAGGATCGAGCATGTCAGATAGATGACCTGGTCAAGTAGGCCAAGGACAAGGGAGTAATGAAGATGACATCGACTTTCGCTTCCCCTTATTGATAGAGATTTTGGAGGCTCATGTGCCTCCGAAGATGCACCTAGCTGCCATCGCTTTGTATGATGGTACTATAGACCCGCAGACCATCTTCATCACTTCGAGTTACACATGGTCTTCCATGGGGGCCTCCAATGTGGCCAAGTGTTGTGCTTTCCCCACGACCCTTACGGAGAGCACAAGGGCTTGGTTTGAGGCCCTCCCCTAGGTTCATCACTTCCTTCCGCCAATTAAAGAAGTCCTTTCAAGACAATATCATTGATGGGAGATGTGAGCATCGCATGGTGGCAAACTTACTCGCCATTCGACAACATCGGGCGAGCCTCCCTAAGACTATGTGAAGAGATTCCAAAGTTAGGCCTTTTGGATCCCGCGGCTGGACGTGGCGCTTGCTACCAATGCACTCATGCAGGGAACATGAGATGCCTTCCTATAGCACACTCTAGGGGTCCAATAACGCCCTACCCTTGGCGACCTTCTACATCTCTCCCAATGACACATGACCAGTGAGGAGTCACTCGTGGTCAGCCACAGGGAGTTGAGAGATGTCGTAGAGAAGAATCGGCAATCTGAGAGGGCATTGTAGCTCTCCCAACTCCATGACCACAAGCACGGGTGTTACGAGTGGGACTCATTGTGCCAACGCTCTGCTTACCACCAGTACACTCCCCTCATGACATCTCTCGAGCAGATCATCATGGAGATCCAAAAGAAGGAGTATCTCTGTTGGCTGGATAAGATGTGCTCGGACCCTTGACATGCGACCCCAAAAAGTTCTTCTGCTTCCACTGCAACATAGGCCACACCACTGAGGGGTGCCATCAACTGGAGGATAAGATTGAGTCCTTGATAAGGCACATCTACCTTGGCAAATGCGTGCACCACAACGACCACTATAAGCATTGCGGCAGGACCCCAGAGGTGCCAATGGACAATGAGCCCAATGGCCAAGAAATCCACATCATCTTTGGCAGCCTAGCGATAGGCATCGACATTTATCATAGTCGATGGAACTATGCTTCGAGGTTTACCAAGTTGAATGGGCACTGTCACCAGACTAGCTAGCTCCTTATCATTCTGACAAGATAACGATCCAAGGAGGTTATCACTTTCTCAAATGAAAGTCTTGTAGGGGTTAAGACCCCACACATAGATGCACTAGTGATTTCAGTCACCGTTAATCATTGTAACCTTCACAAGATTTTAGTGGATAATGGGAATACCCCCAATATTCTATCGTATGAGTGTTTTCTCCCAATGGGATTCTCCACATCAGTTGCTACCAATCTGAACACCTCTATTATTATTCTCTGATGTTTTAATTAGTCTAGCCCATGGGTCGGATCAATATGCTCATCACCCCTCGGAACTACCCCAAAACATGTGACAAAGGTATGGACTTTTTGGTGATCAAACACATGCCCAGTAACGCTGTCTTTGGACGCGGCCTAATTGGGATGTGACATAGGCAGTAGCTTCCACAGAGCAAGGACAGGCACTTCTAGTGCTCACACGAGGACGCTAGCAAGGCAATTTGGATGTTGTATGCGCAGGGCTCATGGGACTTTATTCTTGCGAAAGGGAGGTGGGAATATAACAGGAAATGCTAGGGAGAGGTAGCGAGGAGAACAAGAGATGCTAGAAAACATAATCATAGAAACATAACTGGAAATGCTAGAGAGAGGTAGTGGGGAGGCCAAGAGGTGCTAGAAAGTATAAATATTGTAAACATAATGTAAGAAAGAGGCGAAGGGACAGGGGGGTGGTGAAAATGGGAAATAGTCAAATAGGTACTAAAAGTATAAATGCAAGAAATAGAGGGAGAAGACATAGAGGCAGTGAAAACAGGGTAATGTTGTCGGCGGAACGTGGAGAGGGAGTGGAATCCGGGAAAAACGAACCGATTTAACATTTAAGTGCCGTTTGAAACACACTTTGGTGATTTTACTTTTTCAAAAGCCAAAATCACCTAAAAAGCTCATACAACCTAGCTTTTGAGAATCCACAATCTCTCCACCTTTCCTCTATTTTTTTTTAATCTACTTTTTAAGAATCCACAATCACTTTTTCTCATTTGGAAACTAGAGTGAGAAAGAGTGAGATTCAATCATGAAATCTGATTTTACCTTTTTCAACCTGTTTCCAAACGGCACCATAGATCGAAGGAAATTTTAAAAATGTGACTTCTTTATATTAGTTACGGATATACACACTTGTAGAACTACCACAAGTATTAATAACTGGTTCAGCACTACTACAAGGGTATATAGATGAACAACATTTAATTTCTATAGAAGCAAAAATTAGAACAGCATGTAAGATGGCGTCGACGTAGAGTTTATGAGATTTCTAGGGCTATTCATTGAAAGCACATACTAGAAAACTTAGTGGAAATAACATCAAATAAAGTCGTTGAAATGTGAATACTAATTACATACCCTCAGCTACGTACAAACTTGGCGTAGTATAGAGCTCTTGAAGATACAATCATTTTCTCTGATCAAAGACTCACAGAGGTAGCGGACATGAAGCAACTCTAAAAGAATTGAGGATATAAGCTCAAGTTTATTGGTGGGGAGTCTCTCATTATTGAGAATTTTATGAGGGCCATATGTATAGGGGTAAGATAAACGTCAACGTGTTCAGAAATGCTCCAGGATTATCAATGTTCTGAAGCAGATTTAGCTCGCATGGAAACCAGCTTGCCATCCTTCCTTATCTGTTTAATCGAAGCCTGGTAAAATCAAGGAGGTGAAGAATATAGTTAAGTGGGGAGATTGTTTTAGGGATTCATAGCAATACATAGATAACCTTCAGGAGATTGGAAAAAGAACCAGTGCAAAGGAGAGAGGAGAGAACCTCCATACCTTCATGCTGGTGTCGGCTGCAGGGCTCTGTCTCACAAGTTTCCCATTGATGCACAAGGCCTGCAGTGTTGGTGGCAGTTGTTCGGCATCCAACAAGTGGGACAGTGGGCATTCAACAATTTTCAAGTGTTGCAGGCTGGTAAGCTCTGTCCAGGGAAGAGATGTCAAATCTGCACACCGAACGAGAACGAAGTCGGCGGATGTGGGGAACTCATTCAGCAAGAAAGATGCTTCCAGTTGGTCGACATTTGTCAATTCCATGCATGGTGTCTCAAGTCCCTTCTTGTTCCCCGGGGAGAATAAACCATGTATGTATTCTGCTCCCTCTATATGTCTGATGTTGATTTCCAGCAAAGCTGGTAGTTGTCGTAGCTGAAGTGAACCTGATGAAAGCTGGAGCAGATGGCAACCATTGATTTCCAAGTATTTCAAGGCAGTCAAGCTCCCCAAAGCCAGCGATTTCAATCTTGGACAACTCCTCACAATGAGTCGGCGTATGTGGCAGCACTCACCCAGCACATCACTTGCCACTCGTTGGCCAACTTTCTCCAGTTTGAGACATGGATGGTGTTCGTCCAACAATGGCTCACCCAATATGGTGTTGGAGAAATCAACACTGATGCAGCCTACTCCATGTATCTCTTCAATGTTAATTTTCTGCACAGATGGCAGATGCCATGGTTGATGAGAACCAGACAAGCAACGGAGTCTAGGGCATCTGATGATGGAGATAACCTTGACAGCATCTAAGTTGGTTAATGAGAAGGATTCAAGGTCTCCACAACTGTCAATAGAAATCTTCTTGAGTTTGGGACATTCTCCTTCCTGGGCGCCGCGCCACGACTTCCAACTTGACATGTCTCTTAGGGTTAATTCCTCCAGCTGTGAAAAGCCCCCGGAGAAAAATTCACCACCTATGTACTCCACCTTGGGTCCCGATATGAACAGTGACTTGAGCGATGGGAGCTGCCCGAGTGGCGGGAGGGAAGTCCATTTTCGACATCTGTTTAGTTTGATAGTGCCCAACTTGGAGAAGGATGGATCTACCAACCAAGATGGATAAGTGAACCCGTTGAAGCCAGATATGCATAAACTTTCAAGCTTAGGACCGGGTTTGAGGCTTTCCAACACCTCGTCGTTAATGGACGGGGGAACTGCGAGGCTTTCCAACGCTACATTGTTAATGGACATGAACAAGGAACGACAGAAGCTGTATAAGATATCTTCCGGCCTGTCTGTGTCCCATTTCAAACGCAGAGACCGTACGTTTTTATTCCTGCCCAGACAAGCCTTCTTTGCCTCATCCGCAACAACTGATTTGCCAAGCCCTCTGATGACAAGCTCTCCTCGGATGTTGTTCATATCTTTTAACTCCCCCAGTTTAGCACAGTTGCCGTTCGCACCCATGCGGAAACCGGGCACTGTCTAAAGATTTATTAACGTCCCCAATTCGCGCTGGGAATTCAACACAAGTCGTATTCTTGCGGTGCATGAAATTCTTTTTGCATATGAGATGCCTGAGGTTGATCAAATTTGTGATGCCGTCGGGCAATCTTAGACATGTGTGAGTGGGCACCTTGAACTCCAGTGTTTGAAGGTGATACAAGCCGCACACTGATTCAGGAAATTCGTCGAAGATCTTGTGTATGCGAAGGTAACGTAGGGTGTTTCAGGTGAGTGATGGTCTCAGCTGGCAGCATAGTTTTCAAATTAGCACCCAAGTCTAGCACTCTCAGGTGTTCCATTCTGATGTACAAGTCACTTAGAACTTCACTGTCATAGAGCGCCCTAAATTTGGTTCCGCCGAGTAAGAAAGACCTAACAGATCTTGGCTCACGTATGTGTTCTGTTAACATCACATTGCACCGCAGGGTGCTGGGATCACTGGTGAAAATGGACAAGTGCCGAACATGTCTTGGGCTTAGGCTAGACTTCAGAGTATCCATGTAAGTCTTGTCATCCTTCACACTGCAACGTTCGTCCTGTGAGACCCATCTTGCTAGATCATGCATTAAGTCATGCATCAGAAATGATTTAGAATCCGTTGAGTTTTGAAAGAATGATCTTGACAATAAATAATTAATGTACCTCTCTCCAACATCTTCCATCAATTCTCTTCTATTTGCCTTTATATAACCGTGTGCTACCCACATGCGGATTATTTGATCCCTATTGAACTCGTAATCTTTTGGGAATAGAGAACAGTACCTGAAACATCTCTTAAGTGGGGCAGGCAAATGTTGATAACTCAGTTTCAATATTGGCATAATATAATCACCCTGAACAGTGACGTTCCAGTCTGCACTCCATAGGATGTTGTTCCACTCCTCCTCATCATTTTTACTGTGTAATAGGCCCCCAAGTGTCTTTGCTAGAAGAGGTACACCTCTGCACTTCCTGGCGATTCCTTTCGCAATAGCCACTAGGTTTGGGTACAAATCAAGATCTCGACCTTGAAAGGCATATTGCTTTAACAGTTGAAAGCAATCTTCGGGCGACAGGAAACCCAAATCATAGGTTGAAGTTCTCGCCACCACATTTGAGGCATTCCTACTCCGACTAGTCATCACAATCTTAGTGTCTGCAGATCTGTTGCGCAAGGGAGCTGTGAGTAGATTCCAACTGCTTGAATTAAGATTCTCTGCTTCCCAAACATCATCTAGCACAAGTAAAAATCTCTCTTCCCCGCTCAATCTCTGCAAAAGCAGTCGTTGAAGGGGATCCAGTTCTGACAAATCACTGGCTTCCACATTCAAAGATTGCAGCATAGCTTTGGTCAGCAGTATTACATCAAAATCTTCAGATACACAAACCCATGATTTGAGTTGGAAATGCTGGCTCACTTGATGGTCATTGTAGGCAAACTGAGCAAGGGTGGTCTTGCCCAATCCACCCATGCCCACGATGGCCATCAAGGAGACATGGTCATCCATGTCATCACTTGCTCTGGATTCTTCTGCATCAGATGATAACAAGAACTTCTTAATTTCTGCCAAGTCTTTATCTCTTCCCACGATGTGTGAATCTTCTATGACAGAACTAGTTGTCCGCCTGGCAGATATGCTTTCAGCATCCATTTGTTCCTTGCGGTAGTCTAGTGTCAGAGCTTGCTCAGGCTTCTTGATCTTCATAAATCTTGAAACAATATCTTCCATCCTCTGCTCAATACAACACAGGTGTTCAGAAGTGATGCTAAATTTTAGGAAGTTTGTTTAAATATTTGGGTTTTTTGCATGTATACCCTTGTTAGGAGTCAAACTGTGCAAAAAATTATCCTTTTGCATGTATACCCATCTTACGTATCAAAATATTTTGAGAGATCTCACCGTAATTAGCCGTGACGGAAGTAAGATGTTCCATTGATGGACACTTATGGTGGGATACTTTTAATAAAAAAAGTTTAAAATAACCCTTAATATTTGTAAAAATCTCTTTTATAAAAAATATTCTTTTATATATACCAAGAAGATGATAAGGGTGTAAACGAGTCAATATATTTGACAAATAATTCGGAGCTCGACTCGTTAAAAATTTGGTTCGACTCGTTTATTAAATTAACGAGCCGAGTTTGAACAAAAAAATAAACTTGATTCATAAATAAGTCGAGTTTGAACAAAGATATGCTCGACTCGAATGTGTTTGTGAACAACTCGTTAAGATACTCAATAATGTGTGCTCGTTGATACTCGATAAACTACTTGTTAATATACTTGAATTGATACTCATTAACATACTCTATATAATAATATGAGAATATAAATTTATTTATTTTTTTATAGAGTTATTATTGAAATATAAATATTTATGAGGATTTAAATGTAAAAGATTAAATATATAGGATATATACACAAATCATGTAAATAAAGTATATATAGAAAATCTAATTTTAATAAATCATAAGAAAAAGATATATATACAAAATTGGGTTTCTCAAGGTCTCTCAGCACTATAGGGTCATCTTCTTCCTCATGATGGCCTTGCACAGTTGCTCGGCTAAGCCCAATCCGGCATGGCCAAGGAGCACTGCTGTCGACCATCAGAGTCTTCGGCGACGCTACGGAACCTCCACTACTGCCTGATGGAGCTCCCGACAACACTCTCTGGCGATGTGGAACACCCGATGTCGACAATGGCGGATCTAAAATTTTCGTTCAGTGGATGCATCCTTAGACGTATTTTCTTGATCCAGTAGAGTCACTAATGGTGAAATTTTATATCACTAATGGAAAATTTTCAATCCAGTGGGGTCACAGGATCCCCCACTGGCCCCAAGGTGGCTCCGCCACTGGATGTCGGCCCTTGTGCGGAGCATCCAGTGGCCAAAGTGCACAATCGCAGCGTGCACCGGCCCTCCCGAATGATGCTGGACTATCTGCGGTGCCCACTGTGGTGTCCGCTGACTACCTAACTCGCCGCCCACCTCTCCCACCTATGCACCGGCCGCCCCACCCCGTCAGCCTGGATTCTCCATTAATCCCATATCGAAATGAAAAGAAGTTGCTAGGGCTAGCTTCTATAAAAGGGCCCCCTCAACCCCCTTCAAGGTTACTTGTTGTGAGCCTTTTGGCTCTTAAATCGGGCTCAAAGTGGAGTTTGTTTGAGCAGAGTTTTGGATTTGAACAACATTTTTTATTTATTTATTTGTTACGAAAAATATTAGATAATTTCAAACAATTAGTGTACAAATTTGAGTGAGAGCTTTTAAAAGTTCTATTCAATTTTGAGCTCGAACTTGTTTTTATTACGAGTGACTTATCGAGTCAAATTTGAGTAATTAATCAAGTCGATTTTGAACAAAAATAAAATTATTTGATCAAGTATCGTGTTTGAATTTGATTTTAAAACTCTATTTAAAAACGTTGGCAAAAAAAAAAAAAGTGAAATCGGTAAAAGTCAATTTCCGCCGTAGAAATAGTATGGAGGCGCTTCCGCTGTTCCGCACAGACGATGTCACATCTTACGGTATAAAAAAACTTTTGAAAAAAAAATAAAAAGCCGTTGGCGTTGTATCACAATATTCAGAATTTTTCAAAAGTGGAGGAGAGACTGCTTTTGAAAAAGCGGAGTGCCCTTCTATCATGTGTCTTTCTCTCTCTCTTTGTAGAGAAATCCGTGTCACACAAAACCAAGAACAGCTAACATGTTGTGGAAATGGAAAATTTATCCATCACAAATTATTTTAAAATTAAAATTTATTTATCATGTTTTCATGTGTGTTACCGCGTATTACGAATTCAAGTCCCGTTTAGCGCTAAGCAAGTCACTATAACGAAATATGAATCCGTAATCGCGGAGCGCAGGCGTGCCAGTCACCGAAGTGACAACAAGTGTTCTGCCTCTGAGAGTTGAAGGACTTTAAGTCTATTCGAGCGCTGTCTGACTTCGTCAAACGAAAATGGAGATCGGGTCGGGACCAAGATCCCGCCGTTGCCTAAACGCGACGACGTTAATTACATCCCTCTGGGAGGGAAAACCCTTGATTAATCGCCAGATTAGAAAGTCCCATGGCCTTTAACGGAAACATCCGATAAAAGATATGCGCAGAAATATAAATCTAGTTGCGCCTAGCGCGAGACGAACAAAATAGAACACTCGACGCATTCCTTTTATTTCAAGATTGTTTAAAGAATTGAGTTAGTCTCAACATTTTTTGATTTGATTTATTTTCTTTTAGATTTTTTTTAATTGTGCTTGGTCTTTTGTTGGGGTCATTTTTTTTTTATTATTTTTTTATTTATTGACTTTTTGGTTTGATTTGATTCTTTTGATTGTTTGGTCTGATGTGAGATTTTATTTGATTTGAATTTTTATTTCTATCGATTTCTTTAAGTTTGTAATTTATTTTAAAAAAAAATAATTCAAGTTGAAAGCTCAACCTAGAATTATTTGGTTTAATTTCTTATGTTTAAGATTGTCTCATTTAATTGGTGATGATTTTTTTTACTTTGGGTTTATTGGTATTATTATTATTATTATTATTTTCTGTTCTATTTGTTGGATTTGATCATGCTGTATGTTTTTACTTGATTTAAAATTACAATTATGGATTTATTTGGATGATTTGATTTATTTCCTTTCTTGAGTTGCACATGTTTATTTGACCTTTTATTCCTTTTCTTTTGAATGTTTATCCATTATTATCCCATTGATCTCGTTATCCTTTTTTTTTTTTTTGGTTTATTGAATGAGGGGAAAGAAAGATGCCTGTACGTGAGTGTGTGCATGGGTGGGTTTATATGCATGCGTTTAGTGGGGTTTGGAATAGGGGAATCGATAGAATGCATGGAAACATATGTGTAGGTGTGTGCATTAAATGAGGGGAGAGAGATAGAGAGGGATGTGTTAGAATGGGGGGAGGCGCATGTGAGAAGTGGGTGTGCGTGCTGGCTGGCTTGAACGGTGGCCTCCATGCCCCCACCGTTCAGCTCATCATTAACCCACACACACACACCTGATGTTTAAATGGTGGAGGGAACTGTGCATGTGCACGGTGGAGGGGGTTTTAAATGTTGTTCATTTTTTTTTGTATGCGTATGGCACAGGGTGTGTGCACTGTGCAGGCACAACGGCGGCAGGCTGTACATGGGAGCTCTAAACGGTGGGGGGGTGAGCCGGAGCTTATGCAGGTGTGGGGCTGAACGGTGGGGTTTGGACCGGCGCTCATGCATGTGATGGCGTAAGCATAATGGTGGCAGATTATTCACGTGATTTTCCATAGTTCTTCACGTATGCAGAGATGAACGGTGGCCTTCACGGCTTGGGTGTGATGGTGGAACAATGGGGTTTTGGGTATGGGTATTTTGGTTAAAGAATTAAATGATGGATGGGGAGAGAATATGGGTGCAATAACTGGAGAGAGAGAAAAGCTGCCATTTAATAAGGGGAGAGTGTGGGGTGTGCAAACATTGGTTTATTTGGGCTTTTGAAAGGGATTTGAATTTGATCGGTGGGGGGTTTCAGGGTGCTGAATAGTTTGACCGGTGGCCTCCATACTCTCCACCGTTCAGCCTACCATTTGGGCATACGATGTCTGATCAGCGAGGGGCTAGTTTAGGTGGATGGAGAGCTGAACGGTGAAGGCTACTGTACTCACCGATGATGCTAAAAGGCAGTCTCAAGAGTGTAGAATGATGAACGGTGGCCATTATGTGACAGCCCCAAATAGTCCTTTTCATCATCAGGCCTTCTTCTCTTTGATTTATCCTGAGGTTATAATTCCTTCTTTTTTTTGTTGTTCTTGATGTTTTCTTGTGTTATATTAATATCTTGTAACACACATTTTTTTTGTTTTCTATTGTTGGGGCCTCATTTAATTATTATAATTATTGCACATTTGTCACTTCTATTGCGATTTTGTCCTTTTTTCTCATTTGTATTTTTTATGTCGAACACGTTGACCGGATAATGTACGATGCGTCATGGTCATTTGTCTCGTTTGTATAGGCACACGACGTGACACAAACTGTCAAGATCACAATCACAGAAATAAGTTAGAATCGACGGAAATTAGTACGATAAAATCCGGTTTGATATGTAGCTACCCTTGCCCACCGTATGTCAGGGTAGTACCTAGGACGCTCACCCATAACCCAGAGGCGTCGCCCACGGGCATGTTCGCCAGACAATGGCGACATAATATTTGCCAAATGCCGGATTGCAACACAACTTGTCCGGTGGTTATATTGGCACAAGCAATTCGGAAATCATCACGGAAAAATTCGGCAGCACCTCCCCTTAGTCTGCACCTTGGGGGGGGGTGTACATGACATACGTCCACCATGATGGAGACGATGCCAACAACAATGTTGATGCCGAAGCAACAACAACACGGCACACGACACCGCTTCTCAAGTCAAATTCGGGAAGACCGGTATACGCCGAGACCGTAAATTGGGACAAAACTGATGGAATGTCATTTCGGAATTAAATATCACATAATGTTTAGTTCACCCATGAATTGGCCACTTCGGGTGCTTGGGGTGACCGGTGGCAAAAAGGTAGAGGAGAAGAGAGTTGACCGGTGGGGTTGATGAAGGCCACCGTTCAGCATCTCAACATTCGTCAGGGGGGAAAAAGTTGGTGGTTTATACATACAAAGGTAGTCAAATAAAACTTGAACAGTGGGAAGGGGGGAAGCCACCGATCAAGGGCTTTTAGGCAGTGGTGGAGGCTCAACGGTGGGAATGGAGAGGCCACCGGTCAGGGGAGTTCTTTTACCATTTACCTAGGATTTTTGGCTCAACAGTGGCTTTGGGTTAGCCACCGTTCAAGGGTTTTGTTGGCGTTTGTCCTGTGGGTTGCCATGGAGAAGGAGGGTGAACGGTGGCATTGTGTAGGGCCACCGTTCAAGGCTCCAACATCCCACTCAAGGGAGGAAATAGCATGGGGATTAATTGAAAATTTCTTGTGCAAGGTCAGTGTGTTGTATACAAAATTTGTAGAGCACAGACCAACATTTTTTTTGTTGTTGGAAGATTTAAATAGATAAAAGAAATACTCAACAAATGGGCAGCTGATGTACATCATATAGGGAGGTGAGAACTCAGCAATAACACATTTGAAATAACGATGGGTTGATGTTATGAAACTCACCAGCGGTTCATAGATAAAATACCAGTGGCATAAGGAGAGAAATTTTCATTATATTGGTTCTCCTGCGTTGGGATGGGTATATAGTTTATCCAGCCCGGCATACGCAGGGAATTCTCCACTGTTCGGTGACTGCTAACTAGGCAAAACAAAAAAAAAAGGGGAAGGCATGGAAAGCAGGAGTTTAAGGCAAGAACGGCACTCCTGCTCGAATGTTTGGCAATCTCCCCGGGCAAACATTTGTGAAAACAGAGAAAGGGGAGAGCGGCCTAACGCCTGGGAAAGACGAAGAAGCCCGGATACATATCACCATGCAACCCTTTTCATACACTGGAGATGAAGACATGAAGGCATCCCACTCCAGTGTATAAAGGAGGGGGAATCTTCGCTACTCAATGATGGCACAGCAGGTATGGATAAGCGGCGATGATATTAAAAACAGGAGAGAGAAGCCATGGAAAACATCCAAGAGAGAGATCAGTGCATGCTCTTTTAATACTCACAGATACGCCTCCAATAACACCCGTTGAAGACCAACTTTACATCTAAGGAAAAAGGAAAGAACAGCTTACACAAAATTCCAAACATAAAAAAAAATGATCTCATCCCGGAAAGGAAGTACAGATAAACTACAGAGGAGAGGGAAAGGAAATAAAAAAAAAAAGAAATCTCCTTTCGCCTTTGCTCTCACGGTCTCACCTCTCTCTACTTCCTCAATCACTGCTCCCAAAGCCCTTCCCTTTAGGAGAAACCAGTTGGAGCCCTGCTCCCCTGCTATTTCCGCCGACAGTAGAGAAGCCCCTCCCTTCAGAAGAAAACCCCCTTTTCTCTCTGCTGCTGCGCCTTCCGATCTCTTCCCTTGTGCGCCTGATTCTTGGGCCACCGGCCCATGTATGGCCCAAAGGCCATAAAACGGTGCAAACACATGTTCGGAAACAATATAATTTTGTCAAAACTTCTAAATTTTAAATTTTTTCTCAGTGATGCTCCCGAACGGCACCTAAGTTATTGAGTAAAATTCGAACAAACTCTTACTCAACTCAATTCGTTTACACCTTTACAAGAGAAGACCCAAAACCTCGTACTCTAAAGTTGCAGGGCTAGATGCGTACCTGATCATGAAGCTTGACCATCTCCGACGTCCTCCTTGGTGTTGGCAGCTCTGTGATGCCTCCTGCAGTCCACCCGCAATGCCCCACAAATCCGAGACGCAACGCCTCGCGAGGGAACTCGTCCAGCAGATCCTCGGCAGCGTCGGCGACTTCCTGCAGCTCCCGCAGCCAGTCGCGGACAGACTCGTCTGCTATGTTCATGTCCTCTGCATCGTCGAGTGTGGCTCGCAGCCATGCCAACATCCGGATCAGCCACCGGGCGTTCACATGGATCCTGATGACCATGTCGCAGTTGGTGGGCGTCGATGGGGAGGACGATGGCACCCATGACGCTGCATGCTTCAGGGTGCCAATGTGGGCTGCAAATATCTCCACCGCCTGAGCAACTGCGGATCTGTTACCCACCTCCATGGCCGATGAGCAAGGTGGGCAGGGATAGATGGCCCTCTTCCTCTCCTCCAAAACAAGCACAGGGTGGCGACTCCAGTGACCAATTGGGGGTGGGGGCAGAGTAGAGAGGGGAGATGCTTACTTTTTTTTGATAACGAAGAAATCTCGTCCCGTGTGGTTTTGTGGGCTCAGGGATTAGTGTTCGTGAACTTCAAGATCAGGATTTGACAGCTCTTACTTTCCGTATACCCGTATTGCTCTTACCTCACTTGACCGGAAAAACTCCGAATTTACACACCTCGAGGATTGCATGTAAATCAAATAAACCCCCTCCTAGGAATCGAACTCGGGACCTCCTACTTTTAAGCAAGAGTGGGAGATGCCTACTTGTTTTGAAGTGTAGTTCTCACATCTTTTTTATAATATCTATTAATGAAATATTAACCACATGGACCTGATTTGGATCATCGAATGAGACGGTTTTGTTTTACGAATATCGTGGTTTCAGGGTCTTGTAAAGCGTACTGGCTGTGGAATGTTAACTCTCAAACAAAAAGCTCTAAGTTGGAACTTCTTCAACTAAAGTAAAGGTGATGTTGAGGCAGGTTTTTAGAGACTTATATCTAGTAGTAGTGGAGAGAATATCTTCTTAAATATTCTTCATACTATAACTAGCACTAGGAAAATTTCCAAACTAACAAATTGACTAACACACTTTAAGTTCTTTTTTGTCTTTTTATGTGACTTTAAATTGAATGGTACGTACTAAAGGAGAGTTTTGGTAAAACAAATATAACAGTGTAACGATTTTCTCGTCAAAGTTATTTATATCTAAGCTCTGTTATTCATATATATGATCAACCTCTTGAAAATTAAGATTTATATTATGGGTGTGATGAGTATGTAGGCAGGCAAGGATATGTCTTCTTTCTCACTTTCACACGTGCCAACCCTTCAAACTTTTGGATTGATGGTGGGTGTAAGTGATGCCTATTCACACGATGACTTTTTTTTTTTTTGAAAAATTAATTTATGGGGGACTAACCACTGAGTCATCGATCCCTTGATTATATATGATGACCACTTACATATATATAGTCTAGTTGTCTTAATCACATTCTTATCTTATTTTTATTTTATAATATCCAACTTAAATTATTCAAGCCGGCCATCCGATCTTCATAACAAGTTGAGAGCTTCCCAAAGGAGAAAAAAGAGGTAATTAATGTTTTCCACAATATATAGGAGGGCAATTCTTACACATAAGAATGATATATTTTTTTCCTCGTAACATTGATACATATAAGTTTTTTATTCTGCAAAAATGACGTCAGCTGTATTCTAATGGGATACAATTCTGAAGTCTGGTAATTAATGTTTTTTGGAGCAAATTAATCTTTTTGGTCTTCAAGCATAAGATCTATTGAGATGATACTTGACTAATTGAATTCAACAATCCCTTGGCTTTATTTTGTGAAAGATGTTTTTAACTTAAAATGCAATGTGAAAGTGCAAGAAGTCTTTCTCATATTTTAAACCCTCATCTATAGACCTTGCTGCAGATGTAAAAGCCCAGAAATCATTCATGGATTGGAGAGAGAGCCGAGAAGTAGGCCCTCCAGCTTTCTCCGATTGGGCAACCTATGCATTAAAGTCAACAAATTGTAATAGAACATCAAAGAGATGTCTCCTCAGACCAACATCACAAGAGGCATAATTAATAAAAGAGACCCCTTTTCAAAGCAACAGTAAGATATTGGAAGTTTCTAGTGACATGTCCAAACCGCAGTCTTCTTTCGATTTTATCCGCGCGATAAAATGGTAAGTTTGGGATCCAAAATGGCAGCAAATTGCAGGTTGTGCTCCACTTTATATCTGCAAAGACATATGAGGCAGAGTTCCCATTGTCCCTAATATTCCAGATCATATCTGACTTAATCATGAGCATTAGACTATTGGCATGGTAGATTTGGAGAGTTGAGCTAACGTCTCTCTTAAGTAATATTGTGTGGCATAAGATTTGGATGGTCAAATCTTAGAGTTTTACAAACCCAACCCACACTGGTTGAAAGCTAAGTTAAAAGAGAAAGATAGTGAATCAGTGATCCGTACATACAACTCGAGTTTTGATGTAGTGCTAGTTTAATCCTGATAAAAGTTCTTTATTTTACCAGGTCTCGAATTAAAAGGATAAGAATAATGGCAGGTTTCCCAGCACGTAAAATCTGCTTCAAAACTTTGAAATAATGAGGGGCTCTCAACCAATAAACTTGAACTTAATTATCTCTTAAAAGTCCTTTTACAGGTTCTTAATGTTGGCCACCTCCGTGTCTTTGATCAGAGGGAATATATGATTATATCCTCAAGAACTATCTACTTCTCCTCTCATGGGATGCGCCAAGTTTGTATCTGATGGCATGTAAGTATTCACATTTCAACGAGTCTATTTGACGCTATTTCCACAATCTACTATGTGCTTTCATGTTAAGTAAATATTACATGTTTATCACTCCTACGATTGTATTTACACATATCATCACTTCTGTATCATGTTTCTCTATCAAAAGACCCTCTCATACAATTACAGGAGTGAGAAATATGTATTTTCAGTTTATCGATGGTTTGTGTGCAAAAGTTTCTGCTTTTCCCTTAGTTTTCTTCTTTGTTCTTGTATGTGTTTTGTTCAACAACAACTTGTTTGCTGTGCACTGTGCTTCCATCTATCATCTTGCTTCCAAGACGAAGGCGCACCTAGATTATCTGTCATCATATCTATACTATTATAATATAACTCAGTTTTGGAGCAGTCACGTGACAGCATAAGACATTCGTATTTCCGTCAAAACTCACAAATAACTTTTCTACCTCACTCCTTTAATGCAGCTATTTTAATAAGGTAAGTTTCTCAACTAAAGTTGTGAAGAAATTTTCTAAAATCGGCATGTTAAATCTTGCACTATTTTTTTTTAGTTATAGTTTTATACTAATAAGAAAATGACCACTCGTTGTGGTTTTTAAAATCTTACTAAATTTTCAAACAATTAAAAATATCAATGGCAAGACTTACTTGTAGTTTTATACCACTAAGAAATGACTATCCGTAATTTTTTATATCACTTATAATTTTTTTAAATCTTACTATATTATATTATATAAACTAAATATATTAATATATTAAAATATTTAAATCTAACTTTCCGTGCATTGCATTGGTGGATATCTAGTCAGAACGTGAGAAAGAGCAAGTAATATACGTGCCAACCTTCACACAACACGGCCAAAAGATAACCTTAAAATGCCTCTCCCTCATGCACTAATTAAAAACTTAATCAGGGGTCACCCATGCCGTTAAAAGCGAAACATGGTTTAAAGTCTCTTTTGTAAAATAAACCGAAGTGTTAATTAAGTTGAGTCCATATCAAATCCCTCTAATGCATTGATAAGATTTAGCAAAAGGTCATCCATGACGTTACTCCCGAAACATGCATGAGAGAAAGACTTCTTGCACTTTCACATTGCACTTTAAGTGTAATGTGACTAGGCAACATGTCCATCTGGCATCCAACAATTGGATGGCCACTTTATCACTCCTCATGGGAGGGGTGCCACATGAGATTTTGCCTAGTCAAAGTGCAATGTGAAAGTGCAATAAACCTTTCTCTTAAAATATATACAGTGTAATAACCAGGAAGGTGCTGCGCCTATCAGGGCAAGACTGGACAGAGTTATGTTTAACTCAAGATGAGCTGTCGAAACGCTAAATATCTCCATAAAACATCTCATAAGGGACCTATGGGATCATGCTCCCCCGCTTCTTACTATTCAACCAATCAGTAAGGCTCCAGCAAGATTTTGTTTTCAGTGTATGTGGACAACACATTCATCTCTTTTGCTGGTTGTTCAAGGTGCTTGGAATAATACAGAATTGTCTCAAATCCCTTGTACGCCTTGCAAAATAAGCTGAGAGCAACCAAAACCGCATTGAAAATCTGGAATGAAGACTGGTTTGGGAATATCTTTGTTACCATTCACAGAGCTGAAGATAATGAGTGTTGCAAGCTCAGATTCATTTTGACAATGACCCTTCTTTATCTTCTAAGATTGAACTGAATGTTGCTCAGGCTGATTTGAGGATGGCAACTTCTAGGGAGGAACATTTTTGGTGTCAGAAAGTTCATCTCTATTGGTTACAGTTGATAGAAATACCAAATTATGCCATCTGCAGATTAAAGTCAATAGAAAGCACAGTTATATTTCTGAACTCAAGCTTGACAACTGAACCTGGTGTGATGATCAAACCGTCTTGAGGGAGCATGCAGTCATTTAATTTCAGAAGCTTATTACCTCGGAGCCCCCATTCTATACAACACAGCTTATTATCAGCAATTCCTGAGCTCATTACAGGTGAAGATAATGACCAATTGTGTGCCATCCCTTCCACTGAAGAAATTAAAGAGTGTCTTTTCCACAGCAGGCAACAATGCCCAAGGGCTGGATGATTTCACTGGTTTCTTGTTTTACTAATTACTGGGATATTGCTGGGGCTTATGTTGTTAAGGTAGTCCAAAGCTTTTATGAAGGATTCCCTTTGCCTCAGGGAACCGCCACACTCTTCCCTCATTCCTTTGATTCCTAAAGCGAATAATCCCTCTTTGTTTACAGATTTTGGACTTATCAATCTCTGTAATTTCTGCTACAAGATTATCTCCAGAGTTCTATGTGATTGGCTTGCTCCTATTCTTCCAAGAATAATTAAAATCAAGGGGCATTTGTTAATGAAATTACTGATAACATCTCTTTATCGAAGGAACTCCTTGATGAACTGGACAGGAAAGTGTGAAGCTATAATATTGTTTTCAGACATGATACAGCTAATGCATAAGATTGATTGGAGTGATATTTTCTGCTTTCTACTCTCTGGCGTTTCGGTTTCTCTAATAGAGTATGATCCCTCATCTCCATGCTCATGCCTAATTGTTGGCTCTCAATCAATGGTCACATTTCTAATAACTTCAAATCCTCGAGAAATTTCTATTAAGTGGTCTTTTTGCACAGAAAAACAATGCAAAAACAATGACTTAGAACATACATTCAACTAAGTTTTGACGACCAAATAAATTAGCTTTGTAATCATCAAAAAATATAATGGGAGAAACTCAACAGCCTACATCCATGGGCATACATAAGGAGGAATTCCACTATGTTTAAAGGAAGAAAATACAAGAGAAGCCATTCTCAAATAGCTCCTGCCACCAATACACCCAACAGCATTTCCTCCACAGCAAACAATCGATGGCTATAATACAAGTGGGAATAAATACTGTGAAAAGTGATCCTCCTCCTTGAACAAGGTACTGCGCACTCCAACAACCTCTGTTGCTTAACAAATGACCATATTTAATTTCTGTAGAAACATAAAAACAAGTAGAGCATATGATGGCACCGTACAATTTAAGAGATTTCTAAAAATATTCATAGATAGGTAGAAACTATGAGAGAATAACATCAAACAAATGCAAATACTTACATATCATCAGCTACAAGTTGGCAAACCCATGAAAGGAGTAGTAGATACATCTTGAGGACATCATCATTTTCCATGAACAAAGACTCACCCACAGGCTAAAAAGTACATGAAGAAATATGCCTGGGCATATTGGTTTTAGAGCCCCTTATTATTCAGAAGCTTATTTATGAGGGCCATACGGCAGAAACATAAACCTCTCACCATGCGTAAAAATAATGCTCCAGGGTTTTCAATGTTCTGAAGTAAGTTTAACTCGCATGGAAAAGCTGGCCAACGGGCCTTGTTATCCTTTTAACTTGAAATCTGGTAAAATCAAGAATGAGGAGAGAAAAGGGTTAAATGGGCAGCTTGTTTGAATGATTCATAGCCAATAGAAACTCTTCAAATGTTTGGGGAAGGAAAAGGATAGGATGATGCATAATTACCTTCTTCCAAGGAAGTGAAATCTTCAGTGGGAACCTGAACTCCATCAACACAGAAGTAACTGAGGCTTGCCATCATTCTTGGGTGACATAGACACCATGCAAGCAGCAATGGGCAAGCGGTGAGAGACACATATACAAGTCTGGGTGGGAGACCTTTGGTAGCAGTGAAATCCAGGATTGGGCAATTTGTCACTGATAATTTCCATAGAGATGAAAGAGATTTCAAGCTCTGATTGGAAGAAGAGAGAGATTGAAGCTCATCACAACCTTCTAAGATCAATTCCTTTAATCCTGGAGGGAGATGGGGCAATGCCCTCAGTCTCGGGCAAACCTTGAGGATGAGCTTTCTGAGGAATGGGAAATCACCTTCCTTTGTTCCCAGCCACTCTTTCCACACAGGCATGTCATGGAATTCTAACATCTGGAGACGTGGGAAAGCAATGCTAGTGTATGTTGCTTGCCACTTCCGTTCAGACATATGAACATAGGGAAATGTACAGTCTAGCATAACACTTTCCTGACTGCTTGCCCCTTCCACGTAGAGCTCCTCGAGGAAGGGCAGTTTGCTTAGTGGTGCAAGGTCACATTTTGAGCACTGGAGGAGGGAGATAGAGGATAATCTACTACAGAAGAAGTCAGTGCGTAGTTTTTTAGAGGAAAAATCTGTGTACCATCCAGCATATCCTGAACCTGTGTATCCTCGGATTACTAGTTTCTTGCTTGAAATGCAAAGTGAATAAAGGTTGAAAATAACTTCTTGCATGATGGCATCTGTAACATTGGACCTATGATTAACAGAACAATCCCATTCTATCACCAAAGTATGGATTTTGGTGAAGTCCATGGAACAAAATTTCAAGGCCGCGCTTGCATCATGAACATTTCGGAACACCAAGTAAAGATTACACTCTCCTCCTAGAGCAACCAAAACAACCAAAATTAAGCAAGCACCTCAAGGATGATAAAGCAGTGACAATAAGACCTGTAATTACTCTTGTACATACCTTCTTTGTTTGAACGTTGCTGGACTTGTTTTAATCTCTGGAAATATTGGTGTCGGAGGCATTGCTCTGTGCCATAGGGGTTCCCGTAGATGCACAAGACCTGCAGTGTTGATGGCAACTGTTCGGCATCCAACAACTGGAACAGCGGGCATTCACTAATTCTCAAGTATTCCAAGGTGGTAAGGTCTGTCCAAGGAAGAGATGTCAAATTTGCACATCTAATGATAATAAGTCTGCGGATCATGTGGGATAACTCTTTCAAGAGATAAGAAGCCACAAGTTGGTCGACATTTGTGAATTCCAGGTGTGATTTCTCAAGTACTGTTATTATCTCTGCTCCATGTATCCTATGCACATTGATTCTCTGTAGAGATGGTAATTGCCATAGTTGAGGAGACACTGATGTGATGTGGAGCTGAGGGCAGTCACTGATTTCGACATCTGTCAAGGCATTTTGGTTGCCCAAAGGCAGAGACGTCAAATACCAACACCTCTTCACTATGAGGCGGTAGATGTTTTTGGAGCACATGTCCAAAATATACTCTACCTCTCGTCGGCCAACATCCACAAGTTGGAGAAGTGGTTCATCCTCCGTTGGTGTGGCTGGAGAGAGATGAGCTGCTTTAATACCCCACACATTGTATATGTAGTTTATGTTGATTGTATTTGCACGTTGTAAATGTGATAGTTCAAGAGAATGGCCAGGCCTGCACCGGAGTTTGTGGCACCAACATATGGAGATTTTCTCAACAGCACCTAGGTTGTTGAAAGAGAGGGATTCAAGATTTTCACACCATTCAATATAAAGATTCTTGAGTTTGGGACATTCTCCTTGTTGGGCACCGCACCATGACTTCCAATTGTACAAGTATTTCAATGTTAATTCCTCCAGCTGTGGAAAACCCCCAGAGAAAAATTCACTGCCTATGTACTCCACTGCTGTGGCTGCAGATATATACAGTAACCTCAGTGATGGGAGCTGCCCAAGTGGTGGTAGGGAAATCCATTTTTTACATAGCTCTAGTTTAATAGTGTCTAATCTGGAAAAGGACCGATCTCCCAACCAAGATGGATAAGATGGCCCTTTGAAGCCCAATATTTGCAGACTTCCAAGCTTAACATTGGGTTTCAGGCTTTCCAACACCTCATCGTCAATGTATGATGAATTAGACCAGTAGTCCCATCCTAAACACAAAGACGAGATGTTTCTCTTCTTGTCCAGACAAGCCTTCTTTGCCTCATTCACATCGGCCAGGTTCTGAAGCCCTTTGATGGCAAACTCTCCTCGGATGTTGTTCATATCTTTCAATTCCCCCAATTTAGCATAGTCGTGTTTTGGACTCACACGGAAACCAGGCACTGTCTGAAGGTCTGTTAGCTTCCCAATTCCCTCTGGGTATTCAATAATATAACTGCTGCTCAATATGAGATGCCGTAGCTTGACCAAATTTGACATGCTGCTAGGCAATCTTATAATATTTCCCAAGTATATCCTTCTGAGGTGTGAAACTGAAGAACTCATAGGAAATTCTGCAATACCACTGCTCATGCGGTCCCTTTGTCTGCGCAATGTTGGCAATCCATCTAAATCTAGTGTTTGAAGGTGATACATACTGCCTACAGATTCGGGAAGTGTCTTAAACAAGTCCGCTGAGATGTGGAGATAACGTAGATGTTTCAGGCGAGCAATAGACTCTGGCAAACGATGATCGTTAACACCACCCAAGTCCAGCACTCTAAGGTGTTCCATTTTGGTGTACACATCACTCAGAAGCTCATGACCAAAAATTAAACTTTGAAGCTCATTACCAGAGATTAAATGAAAAGTACGTTTATCAAGTAATAAGAAAGACCTCAAGGATTTTGACTCAGCTATGTCTTTTGTTGACGATGTAATGGTCCCTCGGGAATCACTAGTGGATAAAACTGAGAGGTGCCAAACATGAGTGGGGATGAGACAAGACTTGTCGTCCTCCATACTATAACATTCATCTCCTGAGACACTTCTTGCAAGATCATGCATTAAGTCGTGCATCTGCAATCCGTCAGGATTCGATGGACATTTTTGAAAGAATGACCTCGACAATAGGGTATCGATGTACCTCTGGCCAACATCTTCCATTAGTTCTCTTTTGTTTGCCTTGATGTAGCCCTGTGCCATCCACATGCAGATTATCTCATTCCTATCAAACACATAGTCTTTTGTGAACAGTGAACAATACCTGAAACATCTCTTAAGTGGGGCAGGCAAATGCAGATAACTCAACCTTAGTAAAGGGATAATAGATTCTTCTTGATTAATAGTGGCGTTCCAAACTTCGCTCTTGAGGATTTTATTCCACTCCTGATCATCTTTATTGTGCATGAGGCCTCCAAGTGTCTTTGCTGCCAGAGGCACACCTTTGCACCTCCTGGCGATTTCTTTCCCAATAACCACACGATTCTGATATAAATTTGTATCTCGACCTTCAAAGGCATGCTGCATAAACAGCTCCAAGCTTTCTTCATCTGACAGGAAACCCAAATCATAATTCGAAACTGTGGCCACCATTTCTGAAACTTCACTACACCGTGTGGTTATGATAATCTTAGAGTGTGCAGATCTGTTGCACAAGGGAGCTGTGAGTAGATTCCAGTTGTATATATCAAGATTCTCTGCTTCCCAAACATCATCCAACACAAGTAAAAATCTCTCTTTGCTGCTCAATCTCTGCAAAAGCTTTCGCTGAAGGGGATCCAGCTCTGACAAACCACTGGTTTCCACATTCAAAGACTGCAACATAACTTTGGTCAGCCGTATTACATCAAAATCTTCAGAGACACAGACCCATGATTTGAGTTGGAAATGCTGGTTCACTTGATCGTCGTTGTAGGCAAGCTGGGCAAGAGTAGTCTTGCCAAGTCCACCCATGCCCACAATGGTCATCACGGAGATATGATCATCCATGTCATCACTTCTTCTGGATTCTTCTGCATCGGATGATAACAAGAACTGCTTAATTTTTGCTAATTCCTCGACTCTTCCCACGATGTATGGCTCTTCTATGACAGAATTAGTCATCCGCCTGGGATATATACTTTCAGCATGCATTTGTTCCTTGCGGCGGTCTAGTTTCAGAGCTTGCTTGGGCTTCTTGATCTTCATAAACCTTGAAACAATATACTTCATCCTCTGCTCAACACAACACAAGTGTCAAGAATTGATGCTAAATTTTAGGAAGTTTGTTCAGATATTCTTGTTCATTTTTTTAAACCAAACTAGCACCCTACATCCTGGTTAATAGCGATTCATATTTCTAGATGTGATTATCCCATGTTTAGGGCGTTGTCCATGTTTTAGTGGCGGAGAAAGTGAGAAGAAGTTGACTACCCACGTTCTGGTTGTGTAAATGCCTATATAAAGGTTTGAATCCTCGTGTTCTTAGAGCGCAAGATAATCATACACTTTTCCTGTTTATGAGTGCTCCTCTTCTCTGCACGAGCTATAACCTCCTCAACCTGTTCTTTGTGAGTTTTTATCTCTATTTTGCAGCACAAAACCAGAGCATCCACTTCAAGCTTATGTGACATGTCGACAGCCTTATCCTCCAACAACAGGAAACCAAAAGTCTCATGCGCTGGAGTTGCAGGCCTAGAGTGGCGTACCTGATCATGAAGCCTGTCCATCTCCGACGTCATCTTTCTTTCTCTCGGCAGCTCCGTGATGCTTCCTGCAGTCCACCCGCCATCCCCCACAATTCCGTGATGCAAAGCCTCGTGAGGGAACTCATCCAGCAGATCTTCGGCGGCGTCGGCGACTTCCTGCAGCTCCCGCAGCCAGTCGCGGATGGACTCCTCTGTTATGTTCATGTCCTCTGCGTCGTCGAGGGTGGCTCGCACCCAGGCCAACATCCGGACCAGCCACCGGGCATTCACATGGATCCTGCTGACGTCGCAGTCGGTGGGCGTCGATGAGGAGGAAGACGACGGCGCCGGTGATGCTGCAGGCTTGAGGGTGCCAATGCAGGCAGCAAATCTCTTCACCGCATATCTGGTGGCGTTCTTCATGTTCTTCTCAAGGGAGCAAGGTGGACGTGATAGATGGTCTCAGCTTCTCCTCTTTTCCTCTTCTCCAAACTCAAGAACAGGGAGCTAGAGAACGTTACAACCGCGGCTCTAGTAGCGTCTCCTGTTCTTCTTTCTTTCAACTCCCCACCTATACCCCCCTTATCTTCCTGCGTCTTCCTTCCCTTTCTGCTTTAATTCCTAGGAAGGGAACGCTTGTATTAGATTAATAATATTAACAAATTTCAAACAGGTGCAAGATATTATTATACAAAAGATAAATTAATTATAGGTAGAGCAAAATTTAAATGCATGTCCCATTCAAAAATACTTACATAAAAAAGTCCATATACTTTTAGAGATAGTTCCTACTTGATTAGGATCCGTGCTGGCCATATTTGACTTTTGTGTTCCAACTGTGAACAATTGTTATTTTAAATCTCACATATTTTAATTCACTGTTACCTATATTTTAACAATTTCAAATTTTTACTTTAACGTCTTAGAACTCTTATTTTAAAATTTTAAAACTTAAATTTTAAGTCATGTCAACAGTAACTTTAAATCTCACACACTTTAATTCACCGTCACATATATTTTAACGACCTTGAACTCTTATTTTAACACATCCGAACACTTATTTTAACGTTTTCACACTTAGACTTTAATTTATGTCAATAGTGGTTGTAAGTCTTATATGTTTTAACTCACTTTCACACATACTTTAACAATTTTGAACTTTTACTTTAACGCCTTCGAACTCTTACTTTAACACTTCAAACTTAGATTTTAAGTCATGTCAATAGTTATACTTTAAATCATATCAGCAAGTACTTTAAATCTCACATGCTTTAACTCAATGTCACACATACTTTAGCAACTCCAAACTCTTACTTTAACGTCTTCGAACTCTTATTTTATGGGGTGTTTGAGAACACTTTTTTTTTTAAAAAAAAATTATTTTTATCTAAAAAATTATGTTGTGTTAATTTTTAACTTTAAATTTAAAATTATAAAAATATGATGTTATGTGTTTGGTAAAAATATCAAAAAATTTAAATTTTATTTTGATGTGTTTAGTAGGGGGAGGGGGTGGCGTGTGGGGGAGCGGCGCAAGTAGGGGGGTGGGGGAGGAGGGGGCGGCGTGGTGGGGGGGGGGGGAGAGGAGGAGGAGGGGGCGGCGTGGGGCGGGGAGGGAGGAGGGGAAGGCGGGGGTGGCGTAGGGGCCTGTGCAGGTGCGGGGTGGGGGCTATGCAGGCGTGGGGGAAGGAGGGGGCGGCGGAGGGGGGGGAGGGGGTTGTATAGGCGCGAGGGGGCGGGGCGGGGAGGATGGGGGGGGGGGGCTGTACAAGCGCGAGGGGGGGGGAGGGGGCAGTGCAGGGGGGTGTGGTTTTGACAGGGGGTGAGGGGGAGAGGAGGAGTGAGTCATGTGTGTGTGTGTTTTTTAAAAAAATTACTTCATATTTGTTTTTATTTTGAGAGAGATTTATATGGGATAAGATTTCTTCCCTAAAATAAAAAATTACTTACCAAACATGTCAATACATAGTCCTTCTTCTTTTTTAAATTTAAGAGAAAAAATGATAAAAAAAAGTGCAACCAAACACCTTATTAATACTTCAAACTTATATTTTAAGTCATGCCAACATTTACACTTTAAATTATATCAACAATTACTTTAAATATTGTATACTTTAACTCACTGTCACACATATTTTAACAACTTTGAACTCTTATTTTAACTTTTTCGAACTTAGACTTTAAGTGTTGTTAAATATGAACACATTGATCATATATATCTAATGGTAAGAAACACACCGATGGAAGAGTAAAATGGGAAAAAAATAGAAGATGAAAATTATCTTTTCAGAGACTGATTGATAAAGTGCACCAAAAAATTAGACTATTTGGGACACTTTTTTTCTTACAGGGACCAAAAAATAAATCTTCTCCTCTGACAATGATCTATAATTAATTTACCTTATATAAACAACGGATATAGAAATCATGAATAATCTCATCTCTGAACTAACCTTGTTAATCGAAATCTTTTTCATTGGCTTTCTATTCTAACCTGCTGTGTGAACATGGCTGAATCATCCTCATCTTCCTCTACATCAAGATCCAACCACCAAGAGACAACAAGTTTTAAAATAGTTTAGTCCCACCCATGTATGACTTACACCCCCCAAATGATGTCTTAGCATCAAACACATACACACACACCGCAAATGTACACACACAAGTTCTCTCAATACAAGCTTTGACTCATTAATCTCAACTAAAAAGAAAATGGGAGAATAATATAACTCAATCGAAGATCTCTGCTCCTCCTATCAAAGGGGACTCGAAACTCCTCAAGAACAACTCCAAATCTCATTTAGAAAACTGTCATCATCACTCCAGATGATATCCTTTAAACATCCATCAAGAACTAATACAATGGTTGCCCATCCACACAAAAATATGCATTCACAACCATGAAAAACACAAAAACAAGAAGAGCAAGGATGAAAAAGTGTAGAACTCTCTAGAACCTTTTGGAACCTTCTCCCCTCACTTTGAGAGAGAGAGAGAGAGAGAGAGAGAGACCACATTTATATGGGAGATATGCATAAGAGTGGACATAACAATCTCACACAGATGACAAACATTCGAAGATTTGTTGAACCACTCTCATTTATTTATCTCTATGTTTTGGTGACAACTAAAATTCATGAATATATTTAATAATATTTTTCATGACATTTGTTCTTATGCATGTTAATTTAATGATACCTGCATACAAAATCATCATAAGTTCTCTCATTCTGAAAATATATTGATGTGTCAACACATAATGTTCATGTGTTGACACATAATGTTCATATAGTGTTCATGTGTCGACACATAGTGCTCATATTGAAAGGATCAAGACTATGACTAGCTCTAGAGAGGGGTAAATAGGGCTATAAAAACTTGTCAAGAGTGGTCAATAGAAACTAATGCAGAAATGAAACATGGTGTAAAATAGAGAGAGAGGTGAGAGGGAAGGAGTCACTCACACATGGAGGCATAAATTTTTTCTTGGTTCAGTAAGACCCCCTTTTGTCTACCTACGTCCAGTCCCCACCAACAAGGTGAGATTTACCCTCACAAAGTGTGAACACTTCATCTGCTGGTTGATGTGGAGCCCAGCTCACCAAACAAACGACTGGTTGATGCGGTGCTTAGCTCACCAAAAAACACATTAGGTTGGATATGTGAACTCAAACCAACCTTCAACCAAGAAGGTAAAAGTAGAAAGCAAGAATCACAATATAAAGACTGATAGAGTAAATAATAGTAGATAAAAAGGCTTACGAGGATGATCACCAAGTGTTGATGAAGCTCTAAAGAAGAAGAGAACTCCTCCAAAACCTCCCTTCTTCAAATTAAGATCTACAGGTTGGAAGCTCAAGAAGGAGAGAAAGCTTGAAAAGAAAGAGGTACATATGAATTCTTGAGGGTGGCTCTCTTTTCCACGAAAATCTCAGCCTAAGGTTTCCTCTAAGTGACCTTTTTATAGTCTCTTCAAAGAAGTATTTGTTTAGGAGTAGGTGAAAAGCAAACTTGGTCACAAAAGATGTTCAAAGACTGCTTTTTGAACAGATCTGAAGGTCATGGTTGACTTCCTTTTTACTGAGGTCGGCCTCACTTGAACTCAAAGTTGACTCCTGCATAAGTCGAGGTCAACTCCGCTTCAACATGTTGGCTGAACATTTGTGAAGAGGTCGACTCTCTAAAAACCTTGGGGTTGACTTCGTTTCCCAGAATAGAAGTGGGATGGACTCCTTTAGAAAGTTGAGGTCGACTTCGTTTCCTAGAGCAAAATTAGGGTCTACTCCTTTAGAAAGTTGAGGTCGACTTCGCTTTAGTAGAACTTACAGAGCAGTTGAATGGAGGTCGACTCCTTCATAAAGTTGAAGTCGACTCCGTTTCCCAGAGTAGAAGTGAGGTCGACTCCACTTCATCCAGTCCAACTTCTTTCTTTAGAGGTCGACTCCTTTGTAATTTTGAGGTCGATCGACTCTCTTTGCTAGAGATAAGATGGGGTCGACTCCTTTATAAAGTTGAGGTCGACTCCTTAAGTCAAGAACTATACAAAGCTTTTTTGGAGGTTCAATTGCTCTTGTAAAAAGTCCTACTTGCTGCATACAACTCAAGAACTTGTTAGCCAACACAATGAGTGTTTTGTAATCATCAAAACTCTAAGGGATCCAACACATGTGTCAATACATAGTGTTCTTGTGTCGACACATAATGTCCATGTGTTGACACATAATGCCCATATGTCTACTTTCTGTTCATATCGATTGGATAACAAACTCCATATCAATTGAAGAACAAGTTTCATATCGGTTGCATTTATGTGTTTCATCGAGTGAAGTTAAATGAGCTATCGATTGGAGTATAAAATCGTATTCCGATTGGTGACCATTATATCGATTACTGTTATATTTGTTTCGATTGGTGAACAACATATCGATTACTACTAAGTTTCATTCCAATTGGCTTGAAAAAATGTTCTGATTGATGAACAATTATTCCAATTGGCTTACAAACATATCGACTGATATTATAAATGGTATATCTTATCGATTGGTGACCAAATAACTTATAAACATTCCGATTGACATTGTTTACCTATCGATTGGTGATGAAATGTTTATAAACGCATTGATTATTGATCAACAGTCGAATGTTATATCGATTAATGTTATAAGTAGACTTCGATTGCCTTGAACTTTAACTACTGTGTGAACTTTGTTTCACTTTAACTCATGACCAGTTGAAGTTCCCTTCAACTCATGATCAATCGTAGTCCCACTTAACCAATCAAAATGCACTCCAATTACTGATGCCTTCCTACTTGTCTACATCAATTACTGAACATATGGTTCAAGTGCTTTTCAAAACATGTCTCTTGGCGCACTATGAAATTTCAAATGTCTTTCAAATCCTCTTTGATAGGTTTAGCTTATTATTTCTCATGTCTTGTAACTTGAAAAATTAGGCTCAATTTTTTTCATCCATTGTATAGTTTATTCTGACTAACATCTTTTGTGGATGCTAGGCAAAAGACTTCTCCTTCCTGAAAGTCAGAAAGGAAGCTACCTAACATGGAAAGTGGTCAGTAGGAAATATGGAACTTAGCCAAAAGAGCATCCGTTAGACACAACGAAGTATATATTAGATGCATGGAGAGCAGAAGAAGAAGAAGATGAAGAAGAAAAGGGGCTCCAACGACTATCAGTCAAACGGTCTTCTTCATAGCTTTCAAGAGGCAACGTGCAAAAGAAGGAGAAGAAGAAACTCCAACAGATAACTTTCAATGGTTCTGTCTTCAGCAGCTCTATAAAGAATCGAAGGCTTTGAAGAGAGTGCTAGGATATACATGACAAGGAAATATATTCAAGTGCACAAGCTTTCAAGCCTTTTTCCTCTTCTCTCTCTCTCTCTCTCTCTCTCTCTCTCTCTCTCTCATTGTAAATATGAGAGAGAGTATTAGCCTGAGAGTCTGTGCATCTTTTCTATTCTTTGTAAATCTCATGTTGCTATTTGAGATCAAGGAAACTAAGTCCTTTTCTTCAGAACTTGATCTCGACAGCCTACTTATTCTTCTCCAAAGAAGAGCAAGGGTGTTCCTCTTCCTGTGTAAAGAGAGGACCAGCAAAAGTATGTTGGGTGTTGTGTCCAGCTGAGGGACTATACTTAGTGTTTTCTTTGTGTTAAGGGAAGAATCATGTTGGGATTTGTTCTAGTAGGTTTACTTCTAAACCTGTAAAAAAAATGGACTACCTTCTTAATTATTCGGGAAAGAGAAGAAGACCAGTAAGGGCTGGGTGTTGTATTTGTCCATTGAGGGAGATTGTACATTTAGTTCGTGGAATTTTAAAAGATTGCTTAGGGACTGGACGTATGACTTTCTTTTAGAAGGGCTGAACTAGGATAAAATTTCTTATCTCTTGTGTGTGATTGCTTTCGCTCATTTATTTATATTGCACACGATTAGATCCACCAACCAAAAGTTTTAAGTGTTTGCTTTGATTTTAAATTTCTATTTCAACCTATATATTCAGCCCCCTTTAGGCATTTGATCCTTGCTGGAAAGGGCCGAGAAGATTACCTACGTAACCATAATCAGTCGACCTATGCATTTTCATAGGTCAATCTACACGAAGATAAGAAATATATGAATTTTTTTGTAACAATTATGGTTAGATTGACTTACAATGAATCTTGCAACACAAGATGCTCTATGGAACATTTAAGTTGACTTGTAGCCGATTGTTGATCGATCTACATAGTACTTGCAAACATAGGGTTGCTCTCGAGGTGCATTAATAGATCGACATGAGAGTTCTTGCAAGTCGACCTAAGCCCTATTTTTGTTGAAGTCAGATCATTTGAACTTTGAGTTTTTGCATCACATGACCATCATTACATTCAACTCACGAGCCTTGTGGACTTTAAGAATTAACCTATTTTTTATGGTGTCACAACTTGGAGATTTTCATATCAACAAGGATTAGGTTTTGTTGTCATCAAAATTATTGAGGGACTCAACACAAACATATTCTTGACTTCTAGTATGGCAGGTTATAGTAGAGTCTCTCAGGGTATTTTTATATCCAAAGTAGATATATACGTGCTAATACAAACGCAATGCATGTTAACAACTACTTCCCTGAGGGCAAAATTAATGTTGCTATCCACTATATATATACCCAATATAAGCATTGGGTCAATTAATATGGCTTGTGGAGGATAACATCCGATTAGAAGTGTTGATTGTTCTGGAAGCCTCTTGTGTGTGCTGATAAACCATGACATCCTGGTGGTACTTTTGTCTCCCTAATTTGCACTGATCTGGCTGGACTGAGACACACATCTTTCTTCTATAGAAGTCAGCCTTGCCGGCCGCACTTGGGATAGTGCAGTACACCACTCAACCACTCCATCTCTAATCGGCGGTTTGTTCTTTACTCCGGCAAGGCACATCAAGGTCAACTGAGACTATGCATGCACGTCTGACTATTCCCCTTGGGATCGCTTTGAATTCAACGTACCCTTCACAACATGTTTATCTTGCATAAAGAAATTAAGTGGCCTTTTAACTTTTGTATGGAGTGGGAAAATGGTGAAACGAGGAGCTTACTTTGGATAGATTTATTAGCCTTCGGAGTATACATATATAGCCTGTTTCACAGATTGATTAGGTGATTTGTGGGTGGGTAATAATAGTATATATACGATCTTAATTTATTTCCGGACTGCTTAACTACACGAACATATATATTATAAGAAAGGTTTAGTGTACTTTCTTATTGTACGTACTTAAGTGTAATATGACTAGACACTAAACCCATGTGGCGCTCAATAATTTGGTTGCCACTTTATGTACTCCCTATGTGAGGGGTGCCACATGAGTTTAGTACCTAGTCATATACACTTACGTACAATAAAAAAGTGCACTAAATCATTCTCATATATTATATATAGATTAAGAAACATATCTTTGTGGAAGCCAGGGGCGGACCTAGCAAGGGCCCAGTGGAGTCCTGTGGAGTATTTGTATTAAGTGGATAAATTTTCACTATGGGTGACTTCATTGAAATTATATCGGTGCACTATTAGGACCCCAATAAAATAAAATTCTGGATCTGTCACTGACCGGAAGCAAAAGTAGTACTATACACTACTGGTACAGGACAAAAGCGGACATCATGCATGCAAGAGAAGGGATAGGCAGGGAAGGGCTTGGACAGGCAAAGGATGATGCATAAGGCGCGCAGCCTACTCCATATATTTCTTCATTAATGCTGATTTTTTGCACATATGGTACGTACGTAGATGCCATGGTTGAAGAGAACCTGCAGACAAACAACGGAGTCAGTGTATGGCATCTAATGATGGGAACAACCTTGGCAGCAAGCACCTAATTAAGTTGATCAATGAGAGGGATTCGAGATCTCCTCAACATCTAATAGAAAGTTTAATCTTTGAGTTTTGGACGGCCAACTGCATGTACATAAAAATTCACCACCTGTGTTACCCCATGCATGTTGGGTCCCGATATGAACGGTGACTTGAGAGAGATGCATGAGAGCTGCGCAAGTGGTGGGAGGCAAGTCCATTTTTTTGACATCTGTTTAGTTTAGTTTAATAGTGCCCAACTTGGAGAAGGATGGATCTACCGACCAAGATGGATAGGACGACCCCTTGAAGCCAGTTATTTTTAAATATTAGGATTCTCGGGGGGTTATTTGAAGTGCCGATAAGTTATAGGGGTAAAATGTAAAAAGACCAAAATTTTATTATGAAAGCGGGCAAGTCTCTTCCATACACATTGTGCAAAGAGAAGCACGCATTTGGTGCAGCACCTGATTGGTCAAATGCGGGGCCCACGTCTTGTTGGCGTGTGAATTTTCGATGTCCGATTAATCAGAGGACTTGGTTGGACACAATATTGTTTATCTAAACTGTCACTCTTGTGCAAATTAAGGCACACATCTCAGATCCCAATGCGGGAATCACTATAATGTTAGTCTCTTCATAGATATTTGAGAAATATTGTGAAGTTTAGAGAGCATGAACTTTTAGTAGTCATGGACTGTCATTTCCTTGCTCATCGAGTGGGATTCTCCTCATTGCTCTCACGCTCAGTCGAGCTATTTTTATCATCTCATGATAATTCTTTAATTTCAAAATTAACAGGTGCACAATAAGATAACATACTTTTGTCAACGATTATAAGTCAAAGGCTGACATAACTACTGACATGTGTTACTGTGGAAGTGGATTTGTGATAATCCATCTGAAAATCTTATTATTTAGATTTTTATCATGTTTTCATGTGGATTGATGTATATTACAAATTCAAGTCCCGCCGAGTGCTACTTAAGCAACGGTGACGAGAGATGAATCGGCAATCGCATAACGCAGGCGTGCCAGTCACGTGAGTGACAACATGTTCTGCCTCCTAGAGTCAAAGGAGTACTTTAAGTCTCTTTGCGTGCCGTTTGACTTCGTCAAACGAAAATGAGTATCGGGCCGGGACCAAAATCCCGCTGTTGCCTAAGCGCAACGACGTTAATTACATCTCTGAGAGAGAAAATTCTTGATTAATCGCCAAAATAAAAAACCTTGTGGCCTGAAAAGGAAACATCTGATAAAGAACGTAAAGGAAAAAAATTCTCTATTTGACAGAGATCATTTTATTATGGTAAACATTATCATGTTGTTTGTTGTTAGTGCTATTATTATAAGTATGTTTTTTTTATTTGACCAATGGCGCTGAGGAGAGTCATCGAATGGAAATGGGGGAATGGCCTAAGCGGGTCAGCAGGGGAAAGGCTTGCCGGTTTCTTTGGGATGAAGGAGTGGATCGATAGGGGGTTTTCGTGTCGTTTCTGTTGGTTAGGTATGAAGGGAGGTGAATCGGCAGGGGTGAAGTGTCATGCCCCGCCAATTTAGCAGCGGAATAAATCGGGGAGGCATGAACAATGAGTATGGTAATGTAAATTGCGCATACATTCGCAAATATCAGAGCATCTAATGAACAATAATTGCAATAAAACTTATCAATATATTGATAATTCATTTAAACTATTACAACCACTAATTTAGAGTCATAACATAGGGCTCAATGACATTATTACATTGGAAAAGAAATCTAAAGCAAATATCTAACTAGACTCTAAGGTACTAAGGACATTCCATCGCTATGACTTCAGGACGCTCATCACTCCAGTCCAATCCCGTTGTTGTGTGTAAGGTCATAACTTGACTTACCTGAAAACACAAATAACAAATAACGAAGGGTGAGCGATAACGCTCAGTAGGACTTAATATCTCGTGTAAACAAGCATGCTTTAAGTGATTAATGTCTTGTAAAGTAGTTCCACTAGAGAGAACGATCAAGTATAGTCAAGAGAGTAATAGTACAAGATAACAAGTGAACGGTAATACATTTCAAAAGATCATTGCAAAACTAGGATGATAAAGAACTGGCCGTGTAACGAGATAGCGTGTATGGTTGCACAACAGTGCACTAGTCACGATAGCAAGTAAATCAAGTAACATGCGTTTGGTCGATCATTTTATCAACCACAAGTCAAGTATCATGTGCAGGAATGTTTGTGAATTGTCTTAGATTAAATCTTTATAGTCATGCGTTTGGTGTATGCCATCACCTGACCATTAGACCCTCGCGAGTTAAAGCCTTTCGGGTGCTCCTCCCAAGGACCAGATCGGGCCCTTATTATGTTGCCTAGCATAGTCATGTTTGTTATCTTAGACAATCACAAGAATGGCCAAGAGAGTACCGAGAATAGATGAGAGTAGTAGATGAACTAGACGAGAGTGTAGAGAGAACGTGAACAGATGAGAGTATCGAGATAGTAGATGAGATAGGGACATTTTCGTAAAAAAGACGAGAAACATGCGATAGTAACGGTTGCACGGCACCAGGTCGGGTACCGGCAGTCTGGTAGAAGTCACAACCGCCCACTAGCCGTGCTATGAACACAGGCTAGATGGTCCAGCGTGATTGCAAGATAAGGAGAGAACACTAAGGCCATGGATCGTACTGATCCCTAAGGTGTAACGGGTTTTAGGGTACAACCAGCTCGTTGACTAAGGACGTGCGCCAAAGCCAAGAAGACTTACGGAGGTCTTGACAAGGAGTCCCTAGTCCAGTCGAGAGTATTCCCGGTGGAGAGGTGGTCCAAGTCAAGGAAAAGTGTGTAAAAACGGGTCCGTCGTGCCTCGAGTGCTCGAAGGCCGAGGGAAAACGGTAACGGTATTTAAAATGCGCGTATAAAATGAAAACAATTTTATTTAACAAAATAGGGTAATTTAATCATTTATTTCGATAATTTACCGAATACATTATTGCATAATTTATCAAGGTCAAATGGCAATTTACAATGTTATGTGTGTGCAAGTGTAAAGAAATCTTGAGGATATGATAAGTCGTGCAAATGTCATTTTTATTAATTTAACAAGTCAAATTAATTATAACATGGTTAATTATGGCTAATTAAGGGTTAAATAGCCAACACAGCAGGGCATGTACACAATTAATAGTTCTGGCCGAAATCTTTGAAACGCGACGGACCTACCCGTCGTGATTCAAGTCGCGACAGGGCGGTCGGGCGCGACACGGGGTCCTGGCCGGCCTGGCTCGGACGGGGTGAATCGCGGCGTCACAGGCCGTCGCGTTCTTGAAGCGACATGCCGGCAGGGCGCGACACGGATGATATCGCGGCGGGTCGCGCCGTCGCGATAACAGGTGGTTGCCCTTTTTTCCCTTTTTCTCAGGTCGAGTCCTCTGTGATACAGGGACATTCTAAATTCCATATAAAATAGCACGGTGATCCAAAAAGCACGAAACCAGTTTCAAACGAAAGTAGACATGTATATATATCAACATGCACGATTAATTTGAAAATAGACAAGGTTTAGATATACATTGATCAGGTTACTTTTCGGTGACCTAAACAGGCGCAGTCAGGGTTCAACGAATTAATTAGAGGTGTATACATGATGAAAAATTCTGAAACCAGCGGCGTTTGAAAGCTAATATATAGTAGTATTTATAATAATTTTATCATGGAATGATGTCAAGTTTGCACGAGGTTAAAAAGGAAACAAGGAGGGTCGAGTTCACAGGTCTGATAGATATTCAAGGATTTAATTCTCCCTCATGGGAGATCGAAATCAAGCAAGACCAGGGGCGTTTGAAAGCTGTTACATGGTAGTATCAATGAGAATTTTATCATAGCATGAGAATAAGTACGTGCAAGGTATTAGAGAAAACATGAGATTTAAGTTCATGGTGACAGCAGGATTTCACGAATTAAATTCGCTCAAATGAGTGAACGAAATACCATGAAACGATAGGGCTTTTGAAGAGGTACATGAAGGCTACCTAGGGTAATTATTTCACGATTTTAGCTTGAGAGATTGCCTACCTTTTTCGTAAAGTAAGAAAACCCTAGTTTGGATGGCGAAAATACGAAAACCCCTTCTTGTTCTAGCCTCCTCCTCCTTGCTCCTTGGTCTCCAGCTCTTCTCCTAGTTCTCCAGGGTTCCAGCCACGAAAATGAGTTGGTAGGGATGAAGTTTGGGGTGTTTAAGCTTGCTATTAGAGTCCATTCAACTCCAAACTCTTCTCTCCTCCTTTAATTACGAATTTCCATAATTATCACCTATTTTTCTTGCTATTATCTATCTAATTGGGTAAGGGAGAGGCCTAATTTCGTGGCCAATGGAGTTAGGATGAGTTAGAGAATCTTATTGAGATAAACATGACTTATTTAGTGTTTATCATAGCCTTTTACTATTTACTAATTAATTAACTCCGAATTTATTATTTATCTCCCCCTTTACTATCATCATTCCACCTATTTGGCTTGGGGAGAACTTAAATATCGGGGCTAATGAATTTGGGTATGTCTAGGATTCTTTTTAAGATAAATAGGGGTCATATTGATGTTTTAATGATCCCTTTTTAATTAAGAGATAATATAATTACGAATTTCACTATTTAATATAGGTCTTTTATTTCTTATCCATATTCTTCTCATCTAAATTCCCTTTTTGATTAGGATAGAGTCCTATTAGGTTAGACTAGGGTTAGGACTCTTTTTAAGATGATTAAGAGTTAAAATACTCATTATCTTAACTATTTTCTATTTATTAATATTTCAGGTACGAATTTAGCTTAATTATCTCCCATCTCATGATGGATTCTTCATAATTGGGCCCAAAACTTTATGCTAGGACCATTAGTAAAACCCATTACTAATTGACTTAATGGGTATTGATTTAATTCCAATTATTCACCTTTATCCTTATGTAAATCTATTTATCACACTTATTCAAGTAATTTCATATTTTTAAATTGAATAAATATTATTCACACCAATATTTCTAATATTCATCATTTGGGCTCTTACTCTTGGCCCAATAACTCAAATGAGTCTAGTTGTACAACCCATGTACTTACTTTACTTATTGGATTTTTAATTATCCTTTTATTAGAGAATTTATTTATGGACCAAGATTGTCCATTGGTCCAAATATCATAATGGGCTATCGTCCCATATTATTTAAAGTCTACTCATATATTTATTTTAATTTATAATCCACTTTGGATCATAAAATAATGGATTCTTCGACTTATTCCTTAATTATGCTAATAAGTCGCATAAATTCTTAAACTAAGTCTAAATGATTTTTCTATGCCCAAATTTTATGATGGGTCATTATAGAACATTATTTAAAGTATAACTACTATTTTTACGAAATTTTTATAGGGGTTTATACGCATGCAATAATGATGCGTACCGTTTTAACTTGTTGAATTTATTATTTGATAAAATTTCAATTTATCCATAATTTTTAATTAATGGATTTTCCGGGGTACTACATCCTCCCCCACTTAAAAAGAATTTGGTCCCCAAATTCCACGTCTCATTCGATTAATAGGGATTATCTCTCCATGCTTTAAATGTATTAATCATCATAAGTTCAGGGTTACCTTCCACGGTGCCCACTTCTTGATTTGGAGGGTGTTGCACCACGGCTTCCAGTGTGGCTGGTTGTTTTGATTCTTCCTTACATTGATTCTTTAATTGTGGACAATCTCTAATCTTGTGGTCTGGGCTGCCACATCGTAGGCATTTTCCTTACTTCCTCCAGCATTCCTCCAATATGTGGCCTATCCTATTGCAGTGTTCGCATCGCCCTTTTTGAATAGGGGCTAGTTGTATACCGTTTGGCTAGTTCTCTTTGGTCGTAGAGTTGAGATCTTCAGTGTTAGTGGATGGTTCCTTTAGGAGAGAGCAGTCTTGCATCCGATGCTCTAAACTGCCACAACGTAAACATGCACCGACTCTTCTCCAGCACTCCTTTGCCTTATGTCCCGGCTTACTACAATGGCGGCAGATGGGCTTGTAAAAGTTCATGCTACGTTCCTTCCGTGTGTTTGTCTTGTTTCCCTATTGGTGTCTTCCCTTATTGTTCTTTTTGGTCACTTTTCTAATCTTCTTGGTCGTCCTTAAGGCTCCTTCCATCAGTTGGGCGGCTTTCCGACATGCCTGAGCTAGCTCTTGAGTTAACTCTATTTTGTCTTGCAGTGACGTATGTTTGGCATCCATTTAAGAGTTCCTTCAAGAATAAGGCTGGCATTAGGATGCTAAAGAAATATTTAGTTGATACATATATATAGATAAATGTATTAAGATCTTAACCATGGTTCTACCCAATTCTCACATAGGTATGGTGGTTGACTTAGACACGTGTTAGGGCAGTTCACTTAGAACATCATAGACTTAAATATCCTAATAAGGACATCCTAGGCTCTGATACCAACTGTCATGCCCCGCCAATTTAGCAGCGGAATAAATCGGGGAGGCATGAACAAGGAGTATGGTAATGTAAATTGCGCATACATTCGCAAATATCAGAGCATCTAATGAACAATAATTGCAATAAAACTTATCATTTTATTGATAATTCATCTAAACTATTACAACCACTAATTTAGAGCCATAACATAGGGCTCAATGTCATTATTACATTGGAAAAGAAATCTAAAGCAAATATCTAACTAGACTCTAAAGTACTAAGGACATTCCATCGCTATGACTTCAGGATGCTCATCACTCCAGTCCAATCCCGTTGTTGTGTGTAAGGTCATCACTTGACTTACCTGAAAACACAAATAACAAATAACGAAGGGTGAGCGATAACGCTCAGTAGGACTTAATATCTCGTGTAAACAAGCATGCTTTAAGTGATTAATATCTTGTAAAGTAGGTCCACTAGATAATAGTACAAGATAACAAGTGAACGGTAATACATTTCAAAAGATCATTGCAAAACTAGGATGATAAAGAACTGGCCGTGTAACGAGATAGCGTGTAACGAGATAGCGTGTATGGTTGCACAACAGTGCACTAGTCACGATAGCAAGTAAATCAAGTAACATGCGTTTGGTCGATCATTTTATCAACCACAAGTCAAGTATCATGTGCAGGAATGTTTGTGAATTGTCTTAGATTAAATCTTGATAGTCATGCGTTTGGTGTATGCCATCACCTGACCATTAGACCCTCGCGAGTTAAAGCCTTTCGGGTGCTCCTCCCAAGGACCAGATCGGGCCCTTATTATGTTGCCTAGCATAGTCATGTTTGTTATCTTAGACAATCACAAGAATGGCCAAGAGAGTACCGAGAATAGATGAGAGTAGTAGATGAACTAGACGAGAGTGTAGAGAGAACTGGAACAGATGAGAGTATCGAGATAGTAGATGAGATAGGGACATTTCCGTAAAAAAGACGAGAAACATGCAATAGTAACGGTTGCACGGCACCAGGTCGGGTACCGGCAGTCTGGTAGAAGTCACAACCGCCCACTAGCCGTGCTATGAACACAGGCTAGATGGTCCAGCGTGATTGCAAGATAAGGAGAGAACACTAAGGCCATGGATCGTACTGATCCCTAAGGTGTAACGGGTTTTAGGGTACAACCAGCTCGTTGACTAAGGACGTGCGCCAAAGCCAAGAAGACTTACGGAGGTCTTGACAAGGAGTCCCTAGTCCAGTCGAGAGTATTCCCGGTGGAGAGGTGGTCCAAGTCAAGGAAAAGTGTGTAAAAACGGGTCCGTCGTGCCTCGAGTGCTCAAAGGCCGAGGGAAAACGGTAACGGTATTTAAAATGCGCGTATAAAACGAAAACAATTTTATTTAACAAAATAGGGTAATTTAATCATTTATTTCGATAATTTACCGAATACATTATTGTATAATTTATCAAGGTCAAATGGCAATTTACAATGTTATGTGTGTGCAAGTGTAAAGAAATCTTGAGGATATGATAAGTCGTGCAAATGTCATTTTTATTAATTTAACAAGTCAAATTAATTATAACATGGTTTAATTATGGCTAATTAAGGGTTAAATAGCCAACACAGCAGGGCATGTACACAATTTAATAGTTCTGGCCGAAATCTTTGAAACGCGACGGACCTACCCGTCGCGATTCAAGTCGCGACAGGGCGGTCGGGCGCGACACGGGGTCCTGGCCGGCCTGGCTCGGAGCGGGGTGAATCGCGGCGTCACAGGCCGTCGCGTTCTTGAAGCGACATGCCGGCAGGGCGCGACACGGATGATATCGCGGCGGGTCGCGCCGTCGCGATAACAGGTGGTTGCCCTTTTTTTCCCTTTTTCTCAGGTCGAGTCCTCTGTGATACAGGGACATTCTAAATTCCGTATAAAATAGTACGGTGATCCAAAAAATACGAAACTAGTTTTAAACGAAAGTAGACATGTATATCTATCAACATGCACGATTAATTGGAAAATAGACAAGGTTTAGATATAAATTGATCAGGTTACTTTTCGGTGACCTAAACAGGCGCAGTCAGGGTTCAACGAATTAATTAGAGGTGTATACATGATGAAAAATTCTGAAACAAGCCGCGTTTGAAAGCTAACATGTATTAGTATTTATGATAATTTTATCATGGAATGATGTCAAGTTTGCACGAGGTTAAAAAGGAAACAATGAGGGTCGAGTGCACAGGTCTGATAGATATTCAAGGATTTCATTCTCCCTCATGGGAGATCGAAATCAAGCAAGACCAGGGGCGTTTGAAAGCTGTTACATGGTAGTATCAATGAGAATTTTATCATAGCATGGAAATAAGTACGTGCAAGGTATTAGAGAAAACATGAGATTCAAGTTCATGGTGACAGCAGGATTTCACGAATTAAATTCGCTCAAATGGGTGAACGAAATACCACGAAACATAGGGCTTTTGAAGAGGTACATGAAGGCTACCTAGGATAATTATTTCATGATTTTAGCTTGAGAGATTGCCTACCTTTTTCGTAGAGTAAGAAAACTCTAGTTTGGATGGCGAAAATACGAAAACCCCTTCTTGTTCTAGCCTCCTCCTCCTTGCTCCTTGGTCTCCAGCTCTTCTCCTAGTTCTCCAGGGTTCCAGCCACGAAAATGAGTTGGTAGGGATGAAGTTTGGGGTGTTTAAGCTTGCTATTAGAGTCCATTCAACTCCAAACTCTTCTCTCCTCCTTTAATTACGAATTTCCATAATTATCACCTATTTTTCTTGCTATTATCTATCTAATTAGGTAAGGGAGAGGCCTAATTTCGTGGCCAATGGAGTTAGGATGGGTTAGAGACTATTATTTGAGATAAACATGACTTATTTAGTGTTTATCATAGCCTTTTACTATTTACTAATTAATTAACTCCGAATTTATTATTTATCTCCCCCTTTACTATCATTATTCCACCTATTTGGCTTGGGGAGAACTTAAATATCGGGGCTAATGAATTTGGGTATGTCTAGGATTCTTTTTAAGATAAATAGGGGTCATATTGATGTTTTAATGATCCCTTTTTAATTAAGAGATAATATAATTACGAATTTCACTATTTAATATAGGTCTTTTATTTCTTATCCATATTTCTTCTCATCTAAATTCCCTTTTTAGATTAGGATAGAGTCCTATTGGGTTAGACTAGGGTTAGGACTCTTTTTAAGATGATTAAGAGTTAAAATACTCATTATCTTAACTATTTTCTATTTATTAATATTTCAGGTACGAATTTAGCTTAATTATCTCCCATCTCATGATGGATTCTTCATAATTGGGCCCAAAACTTTATGCTAGGACCATTAGTAAAACCCATTACTAATTTGACTTAATGGGTATTGATTTAATTCCAATTATTCACCCTTTATCCTTATGTAAATCTATTTATCACACTTATTCAAGTAATTTCATATTTTTAAATTGAATAAATATTATTCATACCAATATTTCTAATATTCATCATTTGGGCTCTTACTCTTGGCCCAATAACTCAAATGAGTCTAGTTGTACAACCCATGTACTTACTTTACTTATTGGATTTTTAATTATCCTTTTATTAGAGAATTTGTTCATGGACCAAGATTGTCCATTGGTCCAAATATCATAATGGGCTATCGTCCCATATTATTTAAAGTCTACTCATATATTTATTTTAATTTATAATCCACTTTGGATCATAAAATAATGGATTCTTCGACTTATTCCTTAATTATGCTAATAAGTCGCATAAATTCTTAAACTAAGTCTAAATGATTTTTCTATGCCCAAATTTTATGATGGGTCATTATAGAACATTAATTAAAGTATAACTACTATTTTTACGAAATTTTTATAGGGGTTTATACGCATGCAATAATGATGCGTACCGTTTTAACTTGTTGAATTTATTATTTGATAAAATTTCAATTTATCCATAATTTTTAATTAATGGATTTTCCGGGGTACTACATGAAGTGTGATGTTTTACTTGAAGAGGAATGGATTAGCAAGGGGGCTCTCTCGTGCCGTTTCTCTTGGTTAGGTATGAAGGAAGGTGAAACGGCATGGGTGAAGTGTGTCGTTTCACTTGAAGAGAAATGGATCGGCAGGGGGGATCCCGTGCCGTTTCTCTTGGTTAGGTATGAAGGGAGGGGAAATGGCATGGGTGAAGTGTGTCGTTTCACTTGAAGAGAAATGAATCGGCAGGGGGGATCCTGTGTCGCTTCTCTTTGGAATGACTGTGAGGAAAAGTGAGTCGGCAGGGGTCTTAGAGCCCACCGATTCAATTGGAATGGCTATGAAAGAAGTGAATCGTCGGTGGTCTTGAAGCCTGCCGATTCAGTAAACTGGGAAACATCACCAACTTGGTCAAGTAAAGATCATTTGCCTATTCCTTTTATTGTTATTATTTCCTTTTGTCAACATACTGTATTCCTCATCATGGTTACATGTCCATTGCCATCAGTACAGGTACAAGACCCTACCGTTAACCCACATGGTCACTTGAAACGGCACGGGTACGAGACATTGTCATTAACACACATAGTCACTTGAAACGGCATGGGTACGAGACCCTACCGTTAACACACATTGTCACTTGAAACGGCACGGGTACGAGACCCTGCCGTTAACACACATAGTCACTTGAAATGGCATGGATACAGCAATACCGGATCAAATCAAAACATTCTCATGTGCCGACTCACTTCCACGGTAAAAATTTGGCAGCTCCTCCCCTCTATACAAGGATGTAGGAGGGGCACGATCACTGTCCACTAAAAATGGAGACAACACCAACTTTAGGGTGCGCTGCACCATGAAAGGATGGTATCTGGCATCAATTCTGAGACATGCCTACAAAGGAGTTGATGGAACCCAGAACCACAGGGCAGAACATCTCATACAAAACATTACCCGGAAATATAAATGGGGCATAGAGAAGAGAATAGTTGTGAGAGGTTTTAGCAATGCCAGTAGAGAGGTGGGAAATCTCTCACTGAACCTTGTCACCTCATCTCATCATCCACTATTCTACACTTCAAACTGAGCATGAAAGAGCCCAGGTGAAATAAGAACAATAAGAGAGACGATGGGGAGCTCAAAACCCAAACCAGCAACTCAGATAGGAGAGGATGAGGAAAGGGGAAGAAAAGGGCATCTGCTCATGGCACCATGGGGTATGCAGAGACCCCAAGAGATGCTCTTCTAGTGAGCACAAAGATGAACCCCAAGAAGAAGTTAGAAACTGCACACATCCATAATAAAAAAGAATAGGAAAGAGAGAGAGCATGAAAGAGACTAGACAACAAACAATTTCGTATATTCATATGCATGTACTCATGGGTACACATCCCAATGAGTAAAATAAGACATTCATACTACAGAAGATAACAGGAAGCAACCAGAAAGGAAAGAAAACTCATAAATGGGGGAAAGGGGATTCTGGTACAAAGCTCTCATGACTGCACTCACCCTCTCCTTACTTCTCACGCTCTCCCAGATACTAGAAGAAAAGAAAGAGAAACCCCCATTCCCTTGCTTCTCTCTTTGGACCTCTTGGGAAAACTTGTGCCGCAAGCTTCAGCCTTCGTCTTCTGAAAACCTCCTCCCCTCCCTTTTTCCAGATCCTTTCCTTTTATAGTCGTGGATGTAAGAAGGGGCCTCTTCTTTTAAGTTATGGACTATTATTTCCTTGCTCATTGAGTGGGATTCTCCTCATTGCTCTCACGCTAACTCAAAGTATTTTTATCATTTTTTGATAAGTCTATTCGAAAATGCAGGTGCACGACAAAAATATATACTTTTGTCAATAAATATACGTCAGAAGTTGTCATGTGACTGTTGACATATATAACATATGTCAACAACAAGTTGAGTGGCTGAGGACTCCGGTTAGGTCGATCGGTTAGAACTCTTGCTTAAAAGCAGGAGGTCCCGAGTTCGATTCCTGGGGGGGCTTACCTGATTTACATGCAATCCTCGAGGTGTGTAAATTCGGGGTTTTTTCGGTCAAGTGGGGTAAGGGCAATACGGGTATATAGAAAGTAGGAGCTGCCAAGTCCTAACCTTGGAGTTCACGAACACCAATCCCTGAGCCCACAAAACCACACGGGGCGGGATTTCCTCGTTATCAAAAAAAAAAAAAGTTGAGTGGCTGGAAATGGATACCGATAAAAGTTCAACACATGTAAGTTGTTGGATGAAATCATTGACATATGTTGAACTTTTGTCAAGGGCCATCAGCAACCTCTGGTATCTGGTGTCTATAATTGAATGCATCAATTAGTGTATGATTATTCTAATCAGAGTATCGTTTAATACTGTGTGTTCTGATCGAGTACAATTGATTTGTTGCATAATTGATCTGAACATTCGATCTTTATCGAATTAAGGTATACTATGTGACTGAATGAATGTTATAAATGTGTCATTTGGTCTATGTATGCACGCGATTGTCGATTATCATATTATATCTCATATGTTGATCGAATATTGTGTCAATCTTTAGATATATATAGATTGGTTCTTGTGATATTGATCAAATTAATGGATAAGATGTCATTGGTCAAATGTATCAATTGGTGCACACACAAATTATATGCTAAATAAGATAATACCTACTTTCCATGTTTATCGAATTTATCTTTTAATTAAGGAAAAAGTACATACATACTCATAGAATATATAGTATTTAATTAAGGTACGTGCCTCATCTTCAAAGTCTCTATTCGGTGATTGTGGAAATGGAAATTTCTCCATCAAAATTATTTTATGGTTTATTTATCATGTTCTCATGTGTATGGATGTATATTAGAAATTCAAGTCTCACCGTGTCATGCCCCGCCAATTTAGCAGCGGAATAAATCGGGGAGGCATGAACAACGAGTATGGTAACGTAAATTGCGCATACATTCGCAAATATCAGAGCATCTAATGAACAATAATTGTAATAAAACTCCTCATTTTATTGATAATTCATCTAAACTATTACAATCACTAATTCAGAGCCAAAACATAGGGCTCAATAACATCATTACATTGGAAATGATAACTAAGCAACTAATTATCTAGACTCTATGATACTAAAGACATTCCATCGCTATGACTTCAGGTCGCTCATCACTCCAGTCCAATCCCGTTGTTGTGTGTAAGGTCATCATCTGACTTACCTGAAACACAATGACAAATAACGAAGGTGAGCGATAACGCTCAGTAGGACTTAATATCTCGTGTAAACAAGCATGCTTTAAGTGATTAATATCTTGTAAAGTAGGTCAACTAGAGAGAACGATCAAGTATAGTCAAGAGAGTAATAGTACAAGATAACACGTGAACGGTAATACATTTCAAAAGATTATTGCAAAATGTAACGTCTTGGGTTTTCCGGACCCTTATCGGGTCGGTTAGGTGTTCTGGTCGGGTTGACGACATGGGTGTTGTCGTTTACCTTTGGGTTGGCGTCCAGAGATGTGGTCGTTTGTGGTCGGTGCAGGTCAGTTCAAGGCATGAACTTGACGGCATTCGATGTGGACGTCTACCTTTGGCGGTTCATATTGACGGCAAGGGATGTTGACGTCAATTTGATGCACCTGTTGAAATAGGCCAGCTCGAGAGCAGACCTTTTCTTTCCCTTTTTCCTTCTCTCTTTTCCCCTTTGCTTTTTGGTGGTTCCCACTCCATCCGGCGGTTGGTGGAAGTGCGTGGGGTGATCCTGTCGCGCGTGGTGCGGCTAGATCGGCGTGGTTTCGCGAGTTCGTGGCGTGATTCGCGCGGTGGCCTTCGGGGGTTCCGGCGCGATTGCGACGCGTTTAGTGGTTGGATTAGCGTTTGGAGGTAGGGACTTAACCCTGGTAGCCATCCTTTACGAATTAGCATGTTAATTGGGCTTGGATTTGCATGTTAATTGTGTTTAGGGTTTGGGTTGTGCTCCATGCTTGGATTTGGGCGTTTAATGTGTTTTAGGCGTCGGAATTGTGTTTCCTGCCTTCCTAGCATGTGTGAGGGTTGTGAGGAAGTGTTTCCTTTGGATTTAGTGTGACTGTAGGGCGTTTGGGCCTGGATCGGATGATCTTGTGCCATTTTAGGGTTGCTGGTTGATGATACTAACGTCAACATCGGTTGACATTAAGATCATCGGCTTGGAGATAAACGACAAGGGCTATGGACGTTAACATGAGATTAACGGCTGTAGTATGCCGTTTACCTTGGGGTTGGCGGCAATCGATATTGCCGTTAATCTCTCTCTGTGACCCAGGTGTGCCCTTAAGTCATGTGATAGGTGTGTACCTGTTGGCACAGTTCGCCAGACATCTGAGTGTGGCTCTGTCTGTGCGTACTTGTTGTTGGCAGTGTCGTGACTTGACCCGGGGGTGTCAGTCAGTTGTAGGGTGCTTCAGGCGTTGAGTGTGTTTCCGTCTGTTGTGCGCGTGTTGCGTTTCCGCGTACCTGTTTCTGTTGTGTTACCTGGACATAGAGCTACGCTCCGTCTAGATGACTGACGTGTGGGGGTCCTCCGTCGGTGAGCCAAGACTGGAGAGCATCTCTGTTCTGTGCGTACTCCTTGTGGTGGTTTTGAGCCGGTCTCCGTGGAGCCCCTTCTCTACCGCTAGGTCGGGCATAGGGGGAAAACCGGTCGTGGACCAGACGCGAGAGAGAGCGTCTGTAGTGTGCACACGTGGCTGGGGTTGTGAGACTCTGTAGTGTTGGGACGCCGAACTGCAGACCCTAGCTGAGTCCTACTTGCTGTGTGTGAGTGTGTGTTACTGGACCGCGAGGTTTACAGTTTTGGTTTTTGTGCGAGGTGTACTTACTATCTGTCTTTACTTACCGCACTTTACTACTGTTGTCGGTAGGGTTGTGTTTCCCTACTGGGTCTCTTTTTGTGAGACTCACTCCCTTCCCTTTCAGGAGCGTCGTCGACTCCCGCTGTGGGCGAGTCTTGTCACTCTGGTGCTCGTGCTTCCTAGCTGCTGTGAGTGGTACCTTTTGTTGTACTTTCTTCTGTACTCTGTACCTTTTGAGGACTCTGAGTTGTACTTTATATTTTGTTATATAGTGGATTGTGGTTTGCCTTGATGTGTATCTTCTTGTGTATATTCTCCTCGGACGTTCTTTTCTTTACCCTTCCGAGCTTGTCTCGTGGGTTAGCGGGTCAGAATTCGGGTTACTGGTTGGTTACCGGTAATGCGGATTCTGGGTTGTTACACAAAACTAGGATGATAAAGAACTGGTCGTGTAACGAGATAGCGTGTATGGTTGCACAACAGTGCACTAGTCACGATAGCAAGTAAAGCAAGTAACATGCGTTTGGTCGATCATTTTATCAACCACAAGTCAAGTATCATGTATAGGAATGTTTGTGAATTGTCTTAGATTAAATCTTGATAGTCATGCGTTTGTTGTATGCCATCACCGGATCATTAGACCCCCGCGAGTTATAGCCTTTCAGGTGCTCCTCCCAAGGACCAGATCGGGCCCTTATAATGTTGCCTAGCATAGTCATGTTTTTTTATCTTAGACAATCACAAAATGGCCAAGAGAGTACCAAGAATAGATGAGAGTAGTAGACGAACAGACGAGAGAGTAGAGAGAAAGTGAACAGATGAGAGTAACGAGATATCAGATGAGATAGGTGTAATCACGGGGTTGTGCGCCCCTCTGAGACACAAAAGAGCATGCGATATATATAGAATGAAGGAATGTGATCGCCACCAAGATGATTGCATAAAAATACTCCTAAAGCATGGGCTAATCAACTTGGAAAAGGAAAGAGAAGGCCACTTACCTGTTAACGCGTCGCCGATGTGCAACGCGATAACAACCTTGTCGCGACCGCCTGATCAGACGCGATATGGATGTCGCGACCGGGTCCCTCGATGCCTTCTCAACAGTGCGGGAGATGGATGGCAGACCTCCTTCCTCCTCTTCAGCCGGCCAAAGAGGAAGAGCTTCCTCGCTTGTTCTTTTTCCAAGTACCTGCCAAGTCATGAAAAATGAAAGGGGAACCCAATTAGACATTCAAACAAGTGTAGCATCCATCATATATGAAAGAGCATGTAGAGAGCATGGTGAGTGCGTACCGGGTGGTTTTGGAAACCCCTTTTGGGTATAGGAAAACTAGGAGGGAATATGCATGGGGAGAAATCATGGAAGAGGAGAGGGAGGAACCCTAACTAGCATGTATGCATGTGCAAAACATGGAAAAGAAACTAAAAATCAAAACTAAAAAAATACTGCCCCGTTTGATGTGATTCCAGTTGGAGGTCGGAGAGGAGGATGTCGTGAACAACTTTCATGAAGATATCTTGAAGAGATCTGGCCTGGTTTGGTCTGTGGAAGAGACGATAATCCCGCATGTGCAGATCTCGATATGAGAGAGAAAGTGAAGAATAATCTGCTGTAACTTTTCGCACAAGCCACCAATCGACGTGATTCCACTTCGAGGTTGAAGAGGGCTCTGTGGGGAGCAACTTTGATGAAGAAACCTTGAAGAGATCTGGCCTGGTTCGATCTCCACAAGCCGTGCAAGTCCTGCTGGTCCTGGAGGCGATATGAGAGAGAAAGAGGAGAGAGAAAGAAGGAAAACGGGAAGAACAGCCCCTCCTCTGTCTTGGGGACGATGGGACCTCGTGAGCAGAGCCTCCATCCACCTCTCCTCGTAGTGGTAGCTTTCCTCTATCCCCTAGAGAGTCCTAGGATGTGTTTTAGATAGAGATAGAGTCCAATCCCGAGTTAGAGAGAGAGTCCAAGTTGTGGGGGGGTTCTAGAGTCTATCTAGAGTTTGGATGGGCTTGGGGGCTCCTTAGGGATGAGGATAGAAGGTTTGGGTCGTAATCCAACTCATAGGGACTTTAGATAGGCTCTAGGATGGAAGGAGAGGCCGAAAATCACGTAAAAACGTGTTTACGTGCATGGCGCTGTCGCGTCGGATCGCGGGGCCGCGTTCAGGTCGCGTCCATGCAGCAGGTCGCGACTATAAGATAGTCTGCGTAGGTCCCACGAAAATGGCCATAACTCTCTCCACAGATATCGGATTGATGCGCCGTTTCTTGCGTTGGATTCTAGACTCGGAGGGCTACAGAATAATAGTATGGAATGCCAAATTTGGATTAGAAATGAGGATGTTATGAGCTCTCAAAGTGAAGGCATGTTTAGAAGATTGGGCAGATTGCACAGTTTTGATATTTCAAGTGGTGTTTGGCCATGGGCTTGAGAATGGGCTTGACATTGAGGGTGAATGGGCTCATGATGAGCCACAGAAGGACTCCAAAGTGATGACCAATTTGGGACATTAATGATATGGACAAGAAATATGCTCAACTTATAGGCCGAAAACGGGTGTCTACAGATTGCCCCTCCTTGATGCCCGCTTTGCAAGGGAGTGTAGCGGAAGGAGAGCGAAGTGCAATGAAATGGAATGGAGCGAGGATGAAGCAGAGTGGACTGAAAAGTGGGCATCAAGGTAAAGAGACACCCGTCACAACCAATAAGTGATAGGAATTCTCTGGAAGACTCTAAACTAACCTCAAGGAAGAGCGAGCACGGACGGCTCCTGTCTGGAACGACAAAAAGGAAAGCAAAAGAAGGATGATCAACCTCTTGATTAAGAGGTACCCTAGCCGATTGGCCTGCAGGTTTCATCTTGGAAGGACATGCGCGTGCCAGGTAGGTCACGATGACTCAAGGCCTGGGAGCGGTTCGCAACCAAGACGGATCAGGGGGATATTTAAGTTGATTTGGATGAATGGAGGGAGAAATTCCAGACAAAAGTCATACTGGCCTGTTGGCCCTTTTGGTACGGCAGCAAGCTAACCTAGAGGGGGGGTGAATAGGTTTTTCTGAAATCTGAAATAGAATCTTAAACACAGAATTAACACTTGAAGGTTTGGTTAGTTTAGTGTGATAAAGAGTAGCAGTGCGGAAGCAAATAAACAATCACACAAATAACACAAGAGATTTATCCTGGTTCGGCCCTTCCCACATGGAAGTCCTACGTCCAGTCCCCAAGCAACTTCTTGGGATTTCACTAACCAAGGGTACAGTCCCCCTTAAGGACACTACAACACCCAGCACCCCAGCTGGTCTTCTTCTCTTTCCCGGGCAAGAAGGCAGCCCACTTCTCTTACAGGTAAAGAAGCCAACCTCCTGGTACAAACCCCAGTGCGGTTCTGCTAGACACTAACCCCTAGCTAGGTTAACAACTGTATACAGTCCTACAGCCGGACAAGGATCTTTCTTAGAAAAGAAAGAACAAAGCTGAGAGTTGGAACAAATAAAAACCAACCAAAAGAACTCTCAGCAAAAGACTCTCTCCCCCAGATTTACAAGATGCACAGAGAGAGAGAGAGAAGAGAGGAGAAGGAGCTTGAATGCTTCAGTGCTTCAGATGCTTGAACACTTCTTCTTGGGCTCAGGCTCTTTCTCTCTTTTCCTTTGAGTGTATGTGGAGTTGAGGTTCTTCCCGGATGTACACTCTTGAAAAATCTTCAGGAAAGCTCATGCTTCTTCTTTAGCCTTGCTTCATCTTTTATATGAGCAATTTGAATAAATCCGTTGGAGTTCTAGCCGTTGCTCATCTTCTCTTTCTTCTGATAATTTGTGGTCTACGAGGTCTGCAAGCATAGAAAAAAGTGTTTAGATAAAAGAGTGTTTCTGTCAAAAAGGCTCATACCTTTATGTTTCCTGATGCCACCCAGAAGTGGTAAGTAATCCCCTTTTTGTTGGCAGGAAAGAAAAGATTTAGAGAGATAAGCAAAAAGATCTCCTGTCAGAAAGATAGAGGATTACGCAAATCAAGAATATTTGACTTTTTCACTAGATGCCAAAAAATATTTTGAAATATAAAATAATCTATGTTTAAGTGAAATCCATATTTTACAAAGGAATCGATGTGAGAGCAAATCCTTATGAGAGTTACAAAGGAATCCATGTGAGAGTTACAAAGGAATCCTTATGAAGTTACAAAGGAATCCTTATGAGAGTTACAAAGGAATCCATGTGAGAGTCTGGTGGGGTTACAAAGGAATCGTTATGAGAAGTCTGTGTGGGTTACAAAGGAATCGTTATGAGAAGTCTGTGTGGGTTACAAAGGAATCGTTATGAGAAGTCTGTGTGGGTTACAAAGAATCGTTATGAGAAGTCTGTGTGGGTTACAAAGGAATCGTTATGAGAGTCTGTGTGGGTTACAAAGGAATCGTTATGAGAAGTCTGTGTGGTTACAAGGAATCGTTATGAGAAGTCTGTGTGGTTACAAAGAATCGTTATGAAAGTCTGTGTGGGTTACAAAGGAATCCTTGAGTTTCAAAGGAGTCTGTGTGAGTACAAAGGAATCCTTATGAGTTTCAAAGGAGTCTGTGTGAGTTACAAAGGAATCCTTATGAGTTACAAGGAGTCTGTGTGAGTTACAAAGGAATCCTTATGAGTTTCAAAGGAGTCTGTGTGAGTACAAAGGAATCCTTATGAGTTACAAGGAGTCTGTGTGAGTACAAAGGAATCCTTATGAGTTTCAAAGGAGTCTGTGTGAGTTACAAAGGAATCCTTATGAGAGTCACTTATCAAATCGTTATGAGACCAAATCGATGTGGCACTTTGAACTGAAATCCATATATATTGAATGGAATCCATTATCTGTTTAGTGCAAATCATTATAGAATAATGTCATAAAATTATATTTATTAGAAAATCATGATATTTAATTTATTATTAGAAAAATTATGGTATTAAATATATTTAATATTCAATTAATCACATAAATTTATATTTATTAGAAAATCATGATATTTAATTTATATTAGAAAATCATGGTATTAAATATATTTAATATTCATAATCACATAATTTATATTTATTAAGAAAAACATGATATTAAATATTTTTAATAATAATTAATTAAACATAAATTTTGTTATCACCAAAATAAAAGGGTAAAAATATAGGAGTGGTTCAACAATCTCCCCCTTTTTGGTGATGACAAATTTATGAGAATTTTCTAACAAAAATACGTAAAGCATAGAAAATACAGAAAATTCACAGATAATGCATACCATGCATACTCTCCCCCTTTTTGTCACAAACCAAAAAGGAAGGTTCTTACCATTGTATTCTTCTCCCCTTTGTGAGAGAAATTCTTACCATTGAGGGGTTCAACATGATTGACATAAATTAATAACTCCCCCTTAGTCTGTGCTCCCCCTGAGTGAGAGATTCCACCTGAATGAGACTTGAAATAATTGTTAGTAATATTAAAATTTACAAATAATTATTGACTACTCCCTCTTCAGATATGAGATGGATGAAGAGCTGGCAGTCACCAGTGCCTTGAGCATCCTTTGTTCCTGATGCTCCAAGGCCATCCTGCAAATAAACTATTCAGAAGTAGGTACCCAAATCTTTTTGGGTCCTTGATGGTTAGATGCATAAAAATAACCTTTAGGAATCCAAACTAAGTGCCTTGTTGTGCAGGTGTTACTGTGTGTCCTAACTTATTACAATGAGAGCAGCAATGAATATAATTTGATTTATAGTTCTTATTTTCTTGTGATGTCTATCTGGAACACGAATTTTGGAGACCATTTCTTTTACATGAGCCTTTTTCTGAGGCAACTTGGTTTCTTTTACAAATTTTGGTAATGGATATTTTTCAGGAATTATGACTTGTTTTCCTTTTTCTGGAGGTGTATAACCAAGACCTTGTTTATTATTTCCAGATTTTGATCCTTTTAACATAGGGCTAAAGATGTTTTCCCTTTAGTTAATTTTCTAACTGATTCTTTTAAATAAAGATTTTCTTCAGTTAGAGTTTTTAATTTTTCTTCTAACTCTATCTTCTCATTATTCTTACTTTTTAAATCTTCATTTAAAAGATAATTATTATCTTTACATTCTTTTAATTGATCTTCTAATTGTTCCATTTCTGATTTAATCAGAATTAGTGTTTTCCAAACAAGTAAGGTTGTTCTTGATATTTTTCAATTCTTTTACAACAACCTTGTGTTTATCATAAAGTTCATTAAAAACATGATCTAAATCTTCAGATTCTGATCCTGAATATGTGCAAGAATCAAAAGATGAGTTAAGATGTACCTCATCTAGTCCTACCATGAGGGCTAGATTTACCTGCTCTTTCTCTGATTCTGAGCTTGATGATTCTGAGCATGTGTCTCTTCATTTTCCCAAGCAGCTGCCATGGCTCTTCTTTTTTAAATTTCTTGTGCTGCTTCTTGGGTTTCTCATTTGACCAGTCTTCTTGAGTCTTGGACAATCCGGTCTCAGATGTCCAGGTTTTCTGCATTCATAGCAGACTGGTTCTTTCTCTTTTCTGTCTTTCTTTTGAATCCTTTTCGATCCATTTTTCTTCTTCTTGAAATTTTCTGAAGCTTGGACAGAACTTCATCTACGTCATTGTCTTCAGAATCTGCATTTTTGGAGCTAGAAGAAGAAGTGGAAGGAGCAGCTACAACCTTAAGAGCATTAGTACATTTCTTCTTAGATGAGCTTTCAGACAATCGCTCCATATTTATTTCATGTGCCATGAGAGAACCTATTAAATTATCAATTGACATTTGGTTAAGTCATGGGCTTCTTCAATAGCGGTTACTTTAGGTGTCCATGAAACGGTTAAAGACCTAAGTATTTTTCTAACGGTTTCTTCATTGGAAAGAGTTTTACCAAGAGAATTAAGCCTACTACTATGCTTGAAAATCTATTATACATATAGTAATGTTTTCGCTTGGAAGCATTTTAAATTGTTCATATTGTGAAACAAGAATATCTATTCTAGTTTGTTTCACTTTATCCGTTCCTTCATAAGTTATCTGCAATTTATCCAAATTTCTTTAGCAGATTTGCATGCAGATACTCTACTAAATTCTTTTTTGGATAAAGCACAACATAATAGTTCTTAGCTTTAAAGTTTAAAGATAATTTACTTTTATCAGCAGGTGTAATGGCAGTAGTGCCTTCAATAGGAACAATAACAAAATCACCTACCTCAATTACCTGCCACAGATCAAAGTCTGTGCCTCGAATGAAGCATTCCATTCTCATTTTCCAGTATTGATAATCTTCTCCGTCAAAGAATGGAGGTCTGGTGACTGATTGACCTTCAGCATATCCTTGAGCTGCCATAGATCTTTGCTCTAAGATCGTTGGATCTTCTTTGAATGATCAGAGACCCGCTCTGATACCACTTGTTGGCCCTTTTGGTACGGCAGCAAGCTAACCTAGAGGGGGGGTGAATAGGTTTTTCTGAATCTGAAATAGAATCTTAAACACAGAATTAACACTTGAAGGTTTGGTTAGTTTAGTGTGATAAAGAGTAGCAGTGCGGAAGCAAATAAACAATCACACAAATAACAAAGATTTATCCTGGTTCGGCCCTTCCCACATGGAAGTCCTACGTCCAGTCCCCAAGCAACTTCTTGGGATTTCACTAACCAAGGGTACAGTCCCCCTTAAGGACACTACAACACCCAGCACCCCAGCTGGTCTTCTTCTCTTTCCCGGGCAAGAAGGCAGCCCACTTCTCTTACAGGTAAAGAAGCCAACCTCCTGGTACAAACCCCAGTGCGGTTCTGCTAGACACTAACCCCTAGCTAGGTTAACAACTGTATACAGTCCTACAGCCGGACAAGATCTTTCTTAGAAAAGAAAGAACAAAGCTGAGAGTTGGAACAAATAAAAACCAACCAAAAGAACTCTCAGCAAAAGACTCTCTCCCCCAGATTACAAGATGCACAGAGAGAGAGAGAGAAGAGAGAGAAGGAGCTTGAATGCTTCAGTGCTTCAGATGCTTGAACACTTCTTCTTGGGCTCAGGCTCTTTCTCTCTTTTCCTTTGAGTGTATGTGGAGTTGAGGTTCTTCCCGGATGTACACTCTTGAAAAATCTTCAGGAAAGCTCATGCTTCTTCTTTAGCCTTGCTTCATCTTTTATATGAGCAATTTGAATAAATCCGTTGGAGTTCTAGCCGTTGCTCATCTTCTCTTTCTTCTGATAATTTGTGGTCTACGAGGTCTGCAAGCATAGAAAAAAGTGTTTAGATAAAAGAGTGTTTCTGTCAAAAAGGCTCATACCTTTATGTTTCCTGATGCCACCCAGAAGTGGTAAGTAATCCCCTTTTTGTTGGCAGGAAAGAAAGATTAGAGAGATAAGCAAAAAGATCTCCTGTCAGAAAGATAGAGGATTACGCAAATCAAGAATATTTGACTTTTTCACTAGATGCCAAAAAATATTTTGAAATATAAAATAAATCTATGTTTAGTGAAATCCATATTTTACAAAGGAATCGATGTGAGAGCAAATCCTTATGAGAGTTACAAAGGAATCCATGTGAGAGTTACAAAGGAATCCTTATGAGAGTTACAAAGGAATCCTTATGAGAGTTACAAAGGAATCCATGTGAGAGTCTGTGTGGGTTACAAGGAATCGTTATGAGAAGTCAGTGTGGTTACAAAGGAATCGTTATGAGAAGTCTGTGTGGGTTACAAAGGAATCGTTATGAGAAGTCTTGTGGGTTACAAGGAATCGTTATGAGAAGTCTGTGTGGGTTTAAAGGAATCCTTATGATTTCAAAGGAGTCTGTGTGAGTACAAAGGAATCCTTATGAGTTTCAAGGAGTCCTGTGAGTTACAAAGGAATCCTTATGAGTTACAAGGAGTCTGTGTGAGTTACAAAGGAATCCTTATGAGTTTCAAAGGAGTCTGTGTGAGTACAAAGGAATCCTTATGAGTTACAAAGGAGTCTGTGTGAGTACAAAGGAATCCTTATGAGTTTCAAAGGAGTCTGTGTGAGTTACAAAGGAATCCTTATGAGAGTCACTTATCAAATCGTTATGAGACCAAATCGATGTGGCACTTTGAACTGAAATCCATATATATATTGAATGGAATCCATTTATCTGTTAGTGCAAATCATTATAGAATAATGTCATAAAATTATATTTATTAGAAAATCATGATATTTATTTATTATTAAAAAATTATGGTATTAAATATATTTAATATTCAATTAATCACATAATTTATATTTATTAGAAAATCATGATATTTAATTTATAATTAGAAAAATCATGGTATTAAATATTTAATATATCAATTAATCACATAAATTTATATTTATTAAGAAAAACATGATATTAAATATTTTTAATAATAATTAATTAACATAAATTTTGTTATCACCAAAATAAAAGGGTAAAAATATAGGAGTGGTTCAACATGGCCAACTGGACCAAGTGACTAGTTCAAAGAAGACCTTTAAATTGTGAGTGGAATAATTTCTTGTTCAAGAAACTTAAGCTTGATTGATCACTGCCAGGGAAACAACATTTGACAAATCATGAGGCATGAAGCTCAAAGTCCTACATGATGCATGCTGGGCTAAAATAAAAGAAATCATCAAATCAATTATGCAAAGAAAGGGGAAAATAGAAAATACTCAAGGATAATATTGTTAAGCCAAATAAGAACGGGTCAAGAGACAACCTGCAACCGCAGTGTAGGCCTGAATCTATCGTCCCCGTACTTACTTAACTTAACGGCCTATCCAACGATTAACAATGTGCACCTAGATTATCAATGTTTTTGGTAAAGGGGAACTCAAATCCCAGAGCACATTGAGAACCAGCCGGTCCTTGAGATAATATAGTAATGCAAGGGAGAAGGGATAGGGATACTTACCTGAACTTACCTGTGGAGCGCAGAACTCGCCATTTTTTGGGTTTTGCTTTTTCTGATTTTTTTTTATTATTTTTCTGGTGAAAATGAAACATAAACAAAGCACTAAACAAGCTAACAACACAAGCATAAACAACTCAGTCATCCACATGATTGAAACAAGCACTGAAGAACAGCCAGTTCACACATAGAGAGTCCTCTCATGGAGCCATTCATATGAAGGAGAATATGTATGGGACTTGGGAAGGACTTGGTGGGATAATAAGCTTGAAATTCAAATCATGAGTGGAACTGAGGAGGAGAGACAGATCATAAAGATGATGTGAGCAAGACTCAGACAAAAGCAATGAAGAAATATGGAGATCTGAGTGAGCAATGCTTGGGAGCCAATGTACCTGCACACTTAGCACGTATGATTAGATCTGCTCATTTTTGTTATTTTTAGTTTGAAAACATTTGATTTTTTTTTTAGTTTTGAAATTATTTGATTTTTTGGATTTTTTGAAATATCTAATTTTTTGGATTTTTGAAAATATTTGTTTTTTGGAAATTTGTCAACATTTGAATTTTTTTGGGATTTTTGACAATATTTGATTTTTTTAGGATTTTGGACAATATTTGATTTTTTTTGGTTTTTGGCAATATTTGATTTTTTTTTATATTTTGAAATGACGCCTGAAGCCGACGTTAGCCCTTCCTAAAAAACACATGAGACAGAAGGCACTCACCCTGCTACTACTACAGCACTAAAGCAAGATCAACTACTGGCAAGGGGTCCTCATTCATTCACCTTTCATTAAAGACCACCAAAAGGTCGGATGTGCATTAAGATGGTGGCGTCCTGTAGATGGTTGCCCCTGGCTTGCGGTGCCACTACAAAGGCCATACCCGGGAGACGACCCAGCCTTATAGAGAGAAAGAGAAGAAAGTTTGGGGATAAGTCTAGTGCAAGCTTTAAAGGACAAGTTAGGCTTAGCTTCCTTCCATGGCATACCTCTTAGAGGTTCAATCTGTTGAGGAGGGACTTTTGGTCATTTCATTTTTTTTTCTTGCCTGTTTTTTTTTTTTTTTGTCTGGGGCATGCGTACGACCGGGCTCAAGGGCGTCCCGCGGGGAACTGTACTGCCACTCTTTGCTATGCCCATATTCCTTGATTTTCTTTCATTTGTTCTTCTTCTCGCTTTTATTTGGCTTTTCTTTTGCAGGCCTGATTGACCGTCCCTATTTGAGATTTTCTCTCATCAAGGTGTGCTTAGGTCGGTCGCCTCGCCTAAATAGTCTTTTTGCCTTTACACTCTGACCGAGTAAAGAAAGACAACTTTTGCACCTCCTAAGTATGGCCTAAATAGCAACGATGTTTGCTAGAGGAGCCGACTAAGGTTGCCATGTGATGTGTGATGATCCTTGCTTAAGGTGACCTATAATGACAGGGGAAGGATGTCAGACTCTTAGCACGGAGCAATCTCTAGTCTGAGTGCTGCAGAAGCAAAGCAACCTAAGACCGACTCAACCACTCTTGCTGTGAACTGAGACAACTCTCTTTGATGTTTGGTGTTAAAGAAAGATTTGCATGGTTATTTGGTGCGCAATGCGACCCCTCTATTGAAAGAACGACCTGCATTAGTCTTTGAACTTTGATTTTGGTTGCTTTTAATTAGCTCATTTGCAGGAAACTGTGAAAAGTAGGGGTCAGCAAGAATTAGAGCCAACTCAACACAAACAGAGGGAGACATGACGCTACATGAAGATGAGGGATAAGAACCCTCAAACAAGAAGAATTTACAAGGAGAAAAAAATGTTAGTGAGGACTGAAACCTCTGGAACAGTGAGAGAAAGGGTCGGGACCCCGAATAGTAGTGAGGGAGGACCGGGTCGGACCCGAGATCAGGAGGGGTTAGAGGAAGGAACTGTAGAATGGAGGGTGGAGGATCTAGAGGATCAGAAGGGGAAGTGGAAGGAGGGGAATCAGATGCTCCTGAAGAGTGTGGACCTGACCTATAATTAGGAGGCTCTGGTGGAAGAGGAAAAGGGGAACCCTGAGCACTAGGAAGGAAGTTAGGTGACCCAGGTGGATATGGAGAGAGAGACTGGGTACCCGAGGGTGATCGGGTGGCTCAGGAGGAAGAGATAAGTGAGGGTCCAAAGACCCTAGAGGAGTAGGAGGGGAATAATGCGGCACCAGTCCAGTTTGAGAGATCGGGCGCGCTCCTCTGGGAACTAGATTGATCAGGATGAGTAGCATTGAAAGATCAAGGTCAGAGGATGACAGGATAGAGAGATCGACATTTTTATTGAAGAACTTGAATCTTGATTGCAACCTCCTTTACTTCTTGGCAGATTTCTTCTTGTGACACCACAGCTTCTTTCTTTGCTCTTACAGATAGATATGACGGTTTCATCTTAACATGTCTTCTTAAATAGCGGGACCATGCAGCAGATGGCCTCGCTCTCCTCTGCAGCCACACTCTCTCTCATCATTATAGTCGTCATGACTGCCGTGTGTGTACTTGCCCCTTGGCTATCATTTGCATATCTAACCTTTATAGACACCCATAGGGGAATGCCATAAATAGGCTCCTTTGCTGAGAGGGTTTCCCTTGACAAGTGGACAGTGCAAATCCATGGGAATTTGATGCGTGGTACCAGCAACTTGAGATTTGGCATCTTGGCCTGACAATCTGGCATGAAAACCAACTCCCTTGACAGTTGAAGAGGGGAGGCTTCTGGGAGTGTGATGGGTGGCACTAGCATGGCCAACTGACTGACAGGCTGAGGCAAATTGCAAAGGACTCTTGGCAAAACCTTGAGTGTTCTTGGTGACATAGCAATGTGCCCCTGGTCAGGTTGAAACATGGCAAGGAGGGCTTTGGACGCTTTGGGCAGCGTGACTTCTTGCCCCTTGAGTGACAGCTGATTCATGATAGCCTTAGCAGCCGTGTGAGATAGCACGATGTTTGTAGAGAACCCCTTCTCTTGACCAGCCATATGCAAAATAACTGAACGAGGAGTGATGATGGCATTAATGGTAGCATTTCTAATAAGCAACGTAATGGCTACCGTCCCCGCTTTGGATCTCATTGGCACTAGGGCCTGGAAACTCTTTTTGACAGTGCTCTTCTGGGGAGATGAAAGCTCATCCTTCTTGAATGTGCCCGTGATAAGGACATAGACCGACATGCGACTGATGTAGTTGTAAGGGTCGAAACACATGACCGGAACTGAGCTACCCTTACTCGGTCCATCTTGCATAGGGGAAGTAACTTCAAGGCATGCTGCTGGTGATGCACACCTGCTCCATTGGGATGTGGTAATGGGATGTATGGTGGTCATGGTGGGTTCATCGGATGCGGAGGGCTTGATGTGAGGTGATCGGATGATGGCAAGGATAGGCTCGTGCGGAGAGAGCTCTTGTTCCATTTCAGAGGCTGAAGCAGCCTTACTCTTGGGAGTAAGAAGCTCTTGCTCGGGCTCAGAGGTGAGCGGAGCTTGCTCGAGCCTTGGTGTGGCGGTAATGGCTTGCTCAGGTGCAAGTGGTAGTGGGGTGGAGATGATGGCGAGGGGTAAAGATGGAGGGTTGGCAGGAGTGGAGGGATTTGTGGTTTGCGGAGTTGGTGGAGATGACTGACAGCGCACTGACACAATGGGTCGAGCTAACAGCTTGTCATCAGGGTGCGATGCTGTAGGTGTGGTGGTGATAGCCTGGGCAAGGGTTGGTGGAGGGGGTTGTTGAGGTTGTGACGGAGCGGGTGGTGCACTTGGAGGATAAGTGAAGAGGTGCCTTTGGCCTTGAACTGGTGGAGATGATGACTGCCTTGATACTTGTGCTGGCTGTCTTGGTTGCGCTACTGGCTGCTCGGGCTGCTGTTCTGCTGCTTGTGATGGAGAGGGATGCTGCCCCTGGCTTTGTGATTTTCTCTTCTCTTGACAATGCAGATGAGCCTGTGCATTTCAAACCAATTTTCTTCTTCTGCTCTAGATCCAGATTACATATTACATCCCGGAATTCACAGCAGTTTGCGACTGTATGCCCCGGATGGCGATGATATAAGCAATATTCTGATCGATCCACTGTCATGTCCCAGCTTGGCTTTTCTGGAGGGAGTTGTAATGCATTGATGGACATCAGGGCTGTGAAGACATCAGGGAGAGACTCTGGCAACGGATGATAAAGGGCTCGCTTTGGGCCAAGTGGATGCCGTGATGGCTGGGTAGTGGATGGTAGGTGCTGCGGCATGGACGAGGTGGTTGTTCTTGTGGAAGCGGGGCGAGTTGGCTATATGAAGGTGGAGGTGCATGGTGGTTAGTGGAGTGGGTAGGCGTGGGGTGATGGATGGTATCAACTTGGGCCTGGGTTTGGACTCCCTCATAAGTGGGCCCTTGAAATGAAGAATTCGGTTGTTGGGCCTCAAACATGGATGGCCTGGGGAGTCAAGGAGTTGGGTTTTAACAAAGCGAGCACGGTTGTATAATTGTTGCATGGATGTGATATTGTTCATAGCCAAAATGTGGCGATACATGGGTGTTGCATTGGCAATGATGAGCTTGATCTTCTCCTCCTCTGGGATGCATATGGACATGCGTGGATATCTGACGCCACCGGTCAGCGTAAGTTGCAAATTCTTCATCGGGCTTCATCTGCTCAGCCACTAGATCGGCCATTGAATACTCGGGCCCGGCCCGGTCTGATATTGCTGCACGAATCTGGCCTTGACAATTTCAAAATCCTCGGCTTCATTGAGAGGCAGGGAATAAACCACTCCAGCGGACCCGTCTAATGACCGCCTAAAAAGATAAGCCAGTAAGCGGCGATCATGTTGATAGGACACGACTCATAGAGAAAATCCTTCAGATGGATGTAAGGGTCTCCAGCCCCATTGAATTTGTGATAAACAGGGACCTGAGAAGGTGGAGGGATCCGGAGACCACAGAAATCAGAAGAGTATCATTGAAGGAAGGTTTTGGCTTTAACTGCCTCCGCAGGTCACTGAGCTCTCGCTTCATGGATTCGAACTCGGATTGGAAGTCCTGAGCCGAAGTGTATAGTGGATAGCGAGGGCCCGTTTGGGAATGAGAGCGGAGTCGAGAGTCAAGGTCCGGGCCAGATTGAGCATAATGGGCCGGCTGCAATGATGTGGGCTGAGCAAAAGGATGTCCAGATCCAGGAGCGACAATGTGAGGTGATCTAGAATGAGCAGGATAATGTGGGCCTGTTGGGCCCATCTTGGAAGAAGACCGTAAAGCAAAGGTGGACAACAATTCGCGGGCCTGGTCAGGGCCCATTTCAAGCAGGAGGCGCTCCAATTCAGAAATAGATCGGGAATGGGCACCCTCATCGGCCCAATGGGCCTTGGGCTGGGCCGAATTTGGAATAGACTCATGAGACAAGGGGTCTACATGAGGAGGAGAGGTTGGGGGATAGGTGAAGTCGAAAGGAGCCATGAGGATGAGAAACGGGGAAATAAAAGGATACACTAAGATACAAATAAGTATACAACAACAATTACAATCACACAAGAAGGGACGAGAGGGAGTTCTCAAGCAAACACCCAAGTTGATATGATAAGCGTTAGGATTTTAGGATTATCACTTAGCCTTTTAATGGATTGATTTAATTGAAATACACTCAGCTAAAGAAGACCCTAATGGGTATGAACTCAAGTACTCGGTGATACTAAGGGGGATACACCTCACACGGGGAGATGGCTCGAACTAGGGGTGCAACGGGTACAACCGGCCCGGTGAACCGCAATGTGCATACGGTCACGAGGACTTACGGAGGTCCTTGGAAGGCGGCCCGAGTCAACCTACGAGTGCTCGCAGGTGAGAGGGCTCACTCAACCAGGGGGAGAACCTAAACAACACGGATTAGAAGTGTACGCATGAGCCTAGGTGCACCAAAGTGCATGCAAGTCTAACTTAAACTAACAAATAGTGACTGGCAGTCTCTGCTGACGTCGCGACGACTAGATCCGCCGCGACCTTATCGCGACCAAGATTCGGCCGCGACAGAAACAGGGCACAGAAACCCACAGTTACATGCAAACAACAACAAACAGACTAACCTAAAGCACAATACAATCACGAAAGGAAGTAAACAACACAGTATAGCTATCTAGATAGACAGAAACTGATGCATGGAACGGAAAGCAGGACCAACCAAAATGTACCTGATATCGCGTCCTCCAAGTCCACCGCGACAAGGTCGCGCTCGCCCGATCCATCGCGACAAGGTCCGAAAGCAACAGATAGAATAAATAAAACGAAAACCCGATCCTAAGATGATTCTAACACTTCAAAAACAAACAAAAAGGCAGGTAAATGGTAGAGCAAACAAGGTTTGGCAATGGAGGTCCCACCGTGATCGCCAAAAGGTGTAATCACGGGGTTGTGCGCCCCTCTGAGACACAAAAGAGAGCATGCGATATATATAGAATGAAGGAATGTGAACGCCACAAGATGATTGCATAAAAATACTCTAAAGCATGGGCTAATCAACTTGGAAAAGGAAGAGAAGGCCACTTACCTGTTAACGCGTCGCCGATGTGCAACGCGATAACAACCTTGTCGCGACCGCCTGATCAGACGCGATTGGATGTCGCGACCGGGTCCCTCGATGCCTTCTCAACAGTGCGGGAGATGGATGGCAGACCTCCTTCCTCCTCTTCAGCCGGCCAAAGAGGAAGAGCTTCCTCGCTTGTTCTTTGTTCCAAGTACCTGCAAGTCAGAAAAAAATGAAAGGGGAACCCAATTAGACATTCAAACAAGTGTAGCATCCATCATATATGAAAGAGCATGTAGAGAGCATGGTGAGTGCGTACCGGGGGTTTTGGAAACCCCTTTTGGGTATAGGAAAACTAGGAGGGAATATGCATGGGGAGAAATCATGGAAGAGGAGAGGGAGGAACCCTAACTAGCATGTATGCATGTGCAAAACGTGGAAAGAAACTAAAAATCAAAACTAAACAAATACTGCCCCGTTTGATGTGATTCCAGTTGGAGGTCGGAGAGGAGGATGTCGTGAACAACTTTCATGAAGACATCTTGAAGAGATCTGGCCTGGTTTGGGCTGTGGAAGAGACGATAATCCGCATGTGCAGATCTCGATATGAGAGAGAAAGTGAAGAATAATCTGCTGTAACTTTTCGCACAAGCCACCAATCGACGTGATTCCACTTCGAGGTTGAAGAGGGCTCTGTGGGGAGCAACTTTGATGAAGAAACCTTGAAGAGATCTGGCCTGGTTCGATCTCCACAAGCCGTGCAAGTTCCTGCTGGTCCTGGAGGCGATATGAGAGAGAAAGAGGAGAGAGAAAGAAGGAAAACGGAAGAACAGCCCCTCCTCTGTCTTGGGCGATGGGACCTCGTGAGCAGAGCCTCCATCCACCTCTCCTCGTAGTGGTAGCTTTCCTCTATCCCCTAGAGAGTCCTAGGATGTGTTTAGATAGAGATAGAGTCCAATTCCGAGTTAGAGAGAGAGTCCAAGTTGTGGGGGGGTTTCTAGAGTCTATCTAGAGTTTGGATGGGCTTGGGGGCTCCTTAGGGATGAGGATAGAAGGTTTGGGTCGTAATCCAACTCATAGGGACTTTAGATAGGCTCTAGGATGGAAGGAGAGGCCGAAAATCACGTAAAAACGTGTTTACGTGCATGGCGCTGTCGCGTCGGATCGCGGGGCCGCGTTCAGCGCGTTCGTCGCGTCATGCAGCAGGTCGCGACTATAAGATAGTCTGCGTAGGTCCCACGAAAATGGCCATAACTCTCTCCACAGATATCGATTGATGCGCCGTTTCTTGCGTTGGATTCTAGACTCGGAGGGCTACAGAATAATAGTATGGAATGCCAAATTTGGATTAGAAATGAGGATTTTATGAGCTCTCAAAGTGAAGGCATGTTAGAAGATGGGCAGATTGCATAGTTTTGATATTTCAAGTGGTGTTTGGCCATGGGCTTGAGAATGGGCTTGACATTGAGGGTGAATGGGCTCATGATGGGCCACAGAAGGACTCCAAAGTGATGACCAATTTGGGACATTAATGATATGGACAAGAAATATGCTCAACTTATAGGCCGAAAACGGGTGTCTACAATAGGGACATATCCGTAAAATGACGAGAAACACACGATAGTAACGGTTACACAGCACCAGGTCGGATACTGGCAGTCTGGTAGAAGTCACAACCGCCCACTAGCCGTGCTATGAACACAGGCTATATGGTCCAGCGTGATTGCAAGATAAGGAGAGAACACTAAGGCCATGGATCGTGCTGATCCCTAAGGTGTAACGGGTTTTAGGGTACAACCAGCTCGTTGACTAAGGACGTGCGCCAAAGCCAAGAAGACTTACGGAGGTCTTGACAAGGATTCCCTAGTCCAGTCGAGAGTATTCCCGGTGGAGAGGTGGTCCAAGTCAAGGGAAAGTGTGTAAAAACGGGTCCGTCGTGTGCCTCGAGTGATCGAAGGCTGAGGGAAAACAAGTAACGGTAAAATACGCGAGTCAAAACAGAAACAATTGTATTTAACAAAATAGGGTAATTTAGTCATTTATTTTGATAATTATCGAATACGTTATTACATAATTTATCAAGGTTAAATGACATTTAATAATGTTGTGTGTGCGTAAGTGTAAGGAAATCTTGAGGATATGACAAGTCGTGCAAAATGTCATTTTAAATAATAAATGTATATCATTTATGCCAATATTAATTACCAAGTAGCGAATTAACTATAACATGGGTTAATCATGGCTAATTAAGAAGTATATAGACTAATCAGCAGGGATATAAACACAATTATTTGTTCTGCCGAAATTCCAAGAAGGCGATGGGTGGCATGGGCGCGTTACTCAGAGTGTCGCGACGGGGTATCCTGTCGCGGTTCTGACCGCGGCAGTGCGGCCTGGTGCTACAGGCAAACCGACCGGCCTGGCCTGGTTCGGTTTTGGGAATGCTGCGGCGAGGCCCGTCACGTTCATGACGCGACCTGAAGGCCTACCGTGACACTCCTGTTATCGCGGCGTATCGCGCCGTCGCGATAACAGGGGCGGTCCAGTTTTTCCCCTTTTTCTCTGGGTAGACCCTTCTTGACACAGGGCCATTCTAAATTCAGTATAAAATCGCACGGTGATCCAAAAAGTACGAAATCAGTTTTAAACGAAAGTAGACATGTATATCTATCAACATGTGTGATTAATTGAAAATAGACAAGGTTTAGACATGCATTGATCAGGTTATTTTTCGGTGACCTAAACAGGCGCAGTCAGGGTTAAATGAATTAATTAGAGATGTATACATGATGAAAAATTCGGAAACCAGCGGCGTTTGAAAGCTAACATGTAGTAGTATTTATGATAATTTTATCATGGAATGATGTCAAGTTTGCATGAGGTTAAAAAGGAAACAAGGAGGGTCGAGTGCACAGGTCTGATAGATATTCAAAGATTTAATTCTCCCTCATGGGAGATCGAATCAAGCAAAACCAGGGGCGTTTGAAAGATAATACAATGTAGTATATATGAGAATTTTATCATGGCATGAGAGCAAGTAGATGTTGGGAATTAGAGCAAACATAGATTTCGGGTTCATGGTACAGCAGGTTTTCACGAATTAAATTCGTCCAAATGGAATAACGAAACCACGAAACATAGGCCTTTTGAAGAGGTACGTGAAGGCTACCTAGGGTAATTATTTCACAATTTTAGCTTGAGAGATTGCCTACCTTTTTCGTGGAGTAAGAAAGCCCTAGTTTGGATGACGAAATTATGAAAACCCTTCTTGCTCCAAGCCTTCTCCTTCCTTGCTCCTTGGTCCAGATCTTCTCATCTTCCTCTCCAAAAGTCTTAGCACGAAATTGTGGGGTGCTAGGGTCAAATGGGGGGTGTTTTGATGGCTTGTAGAGTTCTAAATCACCTAAAACTCTTTCCTCCTCATTTAATTACGAATTTCCATAATTATCACCTATTTTTCTTACTATATCTATCTAATTGGATAAGGGAGATGCCTAATTTCGTGGCCAATGGTTTAGGATGTTATTAGGACTCTTATTAAGATATATATGAGTCATATTAGTGCTTTAATGACCCCTTTTTAATTAAGAGATAATATAGTTACGAATTTCCCTATTTAATTTGGGTCTCTTATATTTAACCCAATTGTCTCTCATCTAAATCCCAATTTTAGATTAGGATAGAGTCCTATTAGGTTAGACTAGGGTTATGACTCTTTTTAAGATAAGTAAGAGTTAAAATAGTCATTATCTTAACCCTTTTCTATTTATTACTATTTTTAGGTACGAATTTAACATAATTACTTCCCATCTCATGATGAGATCTTCATATTTGGGCCCAAAAATTTATGCTAGGACCATTAGTAAAACTCATTACTAATTAGTTTAATGAGTATTGATTTAATTCTAATTATTCACCCTTTATTCCCATTTAAATCTATTTATCACACTTATTCAAGTAACTCCATATTTTTAATTTGATTAAATATTATTCATGCCAATATATCTAATCTTCATCATTTGGGCTCTTACTCTTAGCCCAATAACTCAAATGAGTCTAGTTGTACAACCCATGTACTTACTTTACTTAATGGATTTTTTAATTACCATTTTATTAGAGAATATATTCATGGACCAAGATTATCTATTGGTCTAAATATCACAATGGGCTATCATCCCATACTATTTAAAGTCTACTCATATATTTATTTTAATTTATAATCCACTTTGGATCATAAAATAATGTATTCTTCGACTTATTCCTTAATTATGCTAATAAGTCGCATAAATTCTTAAACTAAGTCTAAATGATTTTTCTATGCCCAAATTTTATGATGGGTCATTAGAGAACATTATTTAAAGTATAACTACTATTTTTACGAAATTTTTATAGGGGTTTATACGCATGCAATAATGATGCGTACCATTTTAATCAATTGAATTTATTAATAGATAAAATTTCTATTTATCTATAATTTTTAATTAATGATTTTTTCGGGGTACTACACACCGAATGCTACTCGAACGGTGATGATGAGAGATGAATCGGCAATCGCTTAGCGCATGCGTGTGATCAGTCACGTGAGTGACAACATATTCTGCCTCCGAGAGTCAGAGAGCTTTAGGTCTGTTTGTGCGCTATTTAACTCGTCAAATGAAAATGAGTATCCGGTTGAGATCGATATCCCATCGTCGCATAAGCGCAACAACGTTAATTATATTTCTCTGAAAGAGAAAATATTTGATTAATTACCAGAATAAAAGAGACTTGTGGCTGGAGCAGGAGACATCCAACAAACAATATGCGAGCAATATGAAATTGATTACGCCTAATAGGAGATGATCAAATCACATTCACTTGATTGATTGATTTTTTTTAGGATTATTATGGGATTTATTGTTGAAAGAAGTTGAGTTCAATTATTTAATTTGGTTCATATCTTTCACATTTTTTATCCTATTTGATTTGCTTTGGGATTATTTTTTTGTTTAAGTTTGCCTCTTTTGAATCTGCGGATTGAATTTGGATTTTTTTATTTAAGTTTGGTTCAAGGTTAAAATATCTAACCGGTTGTTATTTGATTTGAGTTTTAAGGTTGTTTTATTTGATCTTTGCTTTGGAGTCCTCTTTTTTTTTTACTTGTTGCATTTGTTTAAAAGTTGCTAGATTAAATTTAGAATTATTCATGTCTTCTAGTTATTTGATTTGAATTTTTTTAGAAATGAAGTTACTGTGCTGTATTTCCTTTGGACCTGGCTTAAAGTTATAGAACTTAAGTTTGTTTTAAATAATTTGATTTACCTCTTTTCTTTATCATTTATTTATTTCTCTTAAATATTTGTCATTGTTTTATTTATCTCATTATCCATGTTTCTTTTATTTTATTTGATTACTGTTAACACTAGATGAGAGTGATGGCTCACAAACCGTAAGAAAAAAAGGTATCTTAGTGCACTTTCTTGTTGCACTTAAGTGCAATATGACTAGGCACTAAATCTATGTGGCATTTAATAATTGAGTTACCACTTTATCACTCCCCATGTGACCGGTGTCACATGAGTTTAGTGCCTAATTATATTACAATTAAGTACAATAAAAAAATATACTAAATCTTTATGAAAAATTTTGGTGATGAATGGAGTTAGGAAGAGCCATGAGTGGGTAATGATTAGAGTGAGGGGATGGCTTTAAATGAAAAGGGAAGTGTTGATACGGTGGGAGCATGTGAGTGTGCGTGTGTGTTCAAAAGGTGGGGATGAGTCGGTGGTGTGTATATGTGCGTTCAAAGGGGATTAGGTGGGGATGGCTGCCGACCTAGTTCGGATGGGGCATTTGCCCCCCGCCTCCCCTTTTTTTTTAATGGGGAATCGGTTGGACAGCGATTGGAGTTTCAAGGCGGGCCACCAATCGAAAGACCCTCAGCAGGGAACCGAACCGATGGGGGGTTTTAGGACAGAGGCAACCGATTGGGGGGGGGGGGGGGCATTAATCGATTGATGATTTCTCTGCTGTTGTTTTCTGTTTATTTATTTATGATTCTGTTTTTCCCTTTCTTTATTATTATGTTGTCTGCTATCATTATTATCATTTCATCTCTTTTTTTTTACTTGTTATCATTTATATTATCATTATGGACCTTTGTAATTACATTTCTTGCAATTTTGTTTTTAATGACACTTAGAAAACGCTCAATTGTTTTCATTTAATTTATGTTTCTTCATGAGATGTGGGGTTTAAATTTAAGTCTACTTTTCTTTATATTTAAAATTTATTATTTATTCTGTCTATGCTTAGACTTGAGTTTAAGCAGGGTCACTGATATAAGTTAAATTTCTGTGTTCTTTTTTGTCCTTTAGCTATTCGACAACCAATGAAGTCCGTTAAATGCCACAACAATTTGAAAGTTTTTAACTTTGCATTATGATTCTGGATGGTCAAAATTTCAAAAGTTTGAACACAATCTGTGGAGTTAGAGTATTATTAGTCATTTCGTGAAGATCACATGTTGCCGTCCTTTTATTAAGTTAGACGAATTGAAGTCCCTAATATGTGCATGAAACCAAGTTACAATTAGCAAACTTGGACTATGCTCACTTTCAAATGAAGTGTTACCATTAGATTCTATTTATTTTGGCTTTAAATTTTCATGCCAAAAGCAGTTATTCATTAAACAAAATTTCATGAAGTAATTCTGATAATCCATGGGTTAAAGTTAGTAAATTAACTTGGTCGTCCATTTGTGTGTTTTACTTCTATCTATCTATTCATCCGTACGTAGTTCACTCACCTCCCATATATTCCGTGTACCCCTGAACTCTCCTCCTTTCTTGCTCATACTGATGGAAAGGAAACCAGTGTGGAGGATTTGAAACACCTCTCCTCCACTGTGCTTCTTGTTCAAGCATGTGTTGTCAGTATAAGTAGTGAATAGACAGAGATTTACGAGCATCCACGGAGAAGCTGAGAAGCGATTCCACCATGTTTGAAGGAAACAAGCGCAAGAGGAGTCTTTTTGTGCACAAGCTCTGTAGCTCTGATGAACACAACACATTGCATGCCAACAACTTCTTCCAGAGGGCAGAGCGATGCTATCCATAATAAATATATAGAATATATAAGCATTCAGACAATTAATAGGAGGATGACATCGGATTGAGAGCTGTTGACAAGACCCTCATGCTTTCTGACAAACTAATCTACGGATACTTCATACACAAAAACTGTCGACATCTTGGAGTTCCATCTCCTTTTGCACAGATCTGTGTTGATTGAGACATGCCTTTTTTAAATGTCACTCCACCAAGGCACATCAAGGTCAACTGAGACTTGCATGTTGACTATTCCCTGTGTGATTTGAATTCACTGTACACTTGCAGGCCCTGCCTTCCTTCTTGTTCATCTGGTCTGAGACCTGGCAATTGATCAGGAGTACAGTTGCTTATGAGGAGTTTATTTGAAGGAACCAAAGATGATGATGTGTGTCAGGAGGTTAATTACAAAAGAAAGGCAAGAGGTACAAGGATAATGGAAAGGGAAAGAAACCTGTAAGTTTATTGATGGGAGGGCCCCCATATTGTCGAGACGCTTATGAGGCCGATTGTATAAGAGAGAATCATATATATATATAACCTCAACATGTGTAGATCAATGCTTCTGCAGGATTAATATCAAAGATCCGGAGGCAGGTTTATCTTCATCATGCATGGGAAACCCTGCCATTCTGTCTTATCCTTTTGATGTGAGACCTGGTAGATCAAGAGAGAGAGAGAGAACAATGGTTAAACGAGGAGCTTATTCTTGAAGAATTCAGCACCTGCTTGGGAAAATAAGAGGATAGAAAGATGCTTTCCTTAATTGGAAGGAGGTGAAAGTGAAGAGCGCATGAGAGAGAGAGAGAGAGAATACACTACCTGATGCTTTTTTCATGCCTTGTGTGAACTCGAACTCCATCAATCAATATGTTGGGGATGCCGGCCAGGATTCTTGGGTTCCCTTCGCACAATGCAATCAATAGTGGACAATTGGTGAGAGACATATGTCGAAGTATCGGTGGGGTTCCTTTAGTTGCAGAGAGTGGTAGCTTAGCATTGTCGGGGAAATCAAATATAGAGAGAGATGCGAGCTCAGCACAGGCTTCCAGCTCCAATTCCTTTAATCTCGGAGGGAGACGGGGCAGCGCCCTCAACTTGGGACAGTGCTTCAGAACAAGCTTGCGGAGTCGTGGGAAATCACCTTCCTTTGTTCCCAACCACTTTTTCCAGACAGGCATGTTGTGAACTTCTAACTTCTGAAGACTTGGGAAAGCAATGCGAGTTTGTGTTTTTTGCCACCCCCGTTCAGAAATGTCATAATCCTGCGTAAAACTTTCCAGACTACTTGGCCCTTCCACAAGGAGCTCCTTGAGGGAGCTCAATTGGCTGAGTGGTCGAAGGATTTCACATTTTGAGCACTGTTGGAGAGTGACAGAGTATAATGAATGTAATCGACGACGATCCCAGAGCGAACTAGCGAAACTTGAACCTGTGTATCCTCGGATCACTAGTTTATTGAGGCTCCTGATCTTATACCAAAATTCACCTAGGGGATGATAAAGCTTGCCAAGAACTTCTTCTGCGACTGAATCTACAACAATGAACCTACCATTTGTACAACAATCCCATTCTATCTCCAAAGTATGGATTTCCATGCATATCTTGGAACAAAAGTCGGCAGTTTCACTCGCGTCATGCACATTCCGGAACACCAAATATAGGTTGCAGTCTCCACCTAGAGAAACCAAAACAACCAAATGAAGCAAGCACCTCAATGATGAGAAGGGAGTTACAATAAGATATATAGATCATGAGGACCATCTGATATATTATTCTTGTACGTACCTTTTTTGTATGAACATTGCTGGACTTGCTTTAATCTTTGGAAATGCTGGTGTCGGCTGCATTGCTCTCTCTCACAGGCGTTCCCATAGATGCACAAGACCTGCAATGTTGGTGGAAACTGCTCGGCGTCCGGCAACCGGAACCACGGGCAATCACGAATTCTCAAGTATTGCAAGGTGGTAAGTTCTGTCCAAGGAAGAGATGTCAAATTGGTACATCTAATGATAATAAGTCGGCGGATCATGCGGGATAACTCTTTCAGCAAGAAAGAAGCCACACGTTGGTCGACATTTGTGAATTCCGCGTATGATTCCCGAACTATTTTTATGCTCTCTGCTCCATGTATCCTATGCAAATTAATTCTCTGTAGAGATGGTAATTGCCATAGTTGAGGAGACACTGAAGTGATCCGGAGCTTACGGCAGTCACTGATTTCCACGCTTTCCAGGGCACTTTGGTTGCCCAAAGGTAGAGACGTCAAATTCCTACACCTCTTCACGGTGAGTCGGCAGATGTGAGAGAACATGCCCAATACATGCTCTGCCACTGGTTGGCCAACATCCTCCAGATAGAGATGTGTCTTGTCGTCCAATGGTGGGGCACGTTGAATGCACCACACCTTAAAGTTTTTGCTTATTTTGATTGTTTGGGCATGTTGTAAATGTAATAGTTCAAGAAAATTACCAGACATGTAAGGAAGTCTAGCACACCAAGAGATGGAGATATCCTCAAGAGCACCTAGGTTGATTAAAGAGAGGGACTCAAGGTTTGGACTACTCTCAATAGAAAGCTTCTTGAGTTTGGGACATTCTCCTTCCTGGGCGCCGCACCATGACTTCCAATTGTCCATCTTTCCTAGTGTTAATTTTTCCAGCTGTGGAAATCCCCCAGAGAAAAATTCACTGCCTATGTACTCCACTGCACAGGCTCCAGAAACATACAGGGATCTTAGTGATGGGAGCTGCCCAAGTGGTGGGAGGGAAATCCATTTTCCACAACTCACTAGTGTAATAGTGTCCAATCTGGAAAAAGACCGATCTGCCAACCAAGATGGATAAGATGGCCCTTTGAAGTCCGATATTTGCAGACTTTCAAGCTTAGGAGTGGGCTTGAGGCTTTCCAACACTTCATAGTCAATGGGCGATGAATCAGTGTTGGGGTCCCATCCTAAATGCAAAGATGAAATGCTTCTCTTCTTGTCCAGACAAGCCTTCTTTGCCTCATTCACATCGGCCAGTTTGTGAAGCCCTTTGATGGCAAACTCTCCCCGGATGTTGTTCATATCTTTCAATTCCCCCAATTTAGCACGGTTGTGTTCTGAACTCACATAGAAACCAGGCACCGTCTGAAGATCTACTAGCTTCCCAATTCCCTCTGGGTATTCAATACTATTCCTGCTGCGCAATATGAGGTGCCTTAGGTTGAGCAAATTTGACATGCTGTTAGGCAATTCAGACACTCCCTCTAAATCTAGTGTTTGAAGGTGATGCATACTGCCTACAAACTCAGGAAGTTTCTTGATGGAGATGCGAAGATAACGTAGATGTTTCAGGCGAGCAATAGACTCTGGCAAACGATGAAACCAAACACCATGCAAGTCAAGCACTCTAAGGTGTTCCATTCTAGTGTATGAATTACATAGAGACTCACGTACTAGGATTCTGCCTACGAACTTTTCATAAGGTGATAAGAAAGACCTAAAGGATTTTGGCTCAGGTATATGTTTTTCTGACAATATAATGGACCGACTGGGATGAGTGGGAAAAATTGACAAGTGCTGAACATGACTGGGGATGAGACAAGACTTACCGCCCTCCATACTGTAACATTCATCTCCTGAGACACATCTTGCAAGATCATGCATTAAGTCGTGCATCTGCAATCTTTTAGGATCCCTTGGATACTTTTGAAAGAATGACCTCGACAATAGGACATCGATGTACCTCTGCCCAATGTCTTCCATTAGTTCTCTTCTGTTTGCCTTGATGTAACCATGTGCCATCCACATGCGGATTATTCGATTCCTAACAAACACATAGTCTTTTGGGAACAGAGAACAATACCTGAAACATCTCTTAAGTGGGGCAGGCAAATGTTGGAAACTCAACCTTAGTATAGGAATAATAGAGCCTTCTTCACTAATAGTGGCACTCCAAACTTCGCTGTCTAGGATTTTATTCCACTCATCATCATCTTCGTTGCACAGTAGGCCTCCAAGTGTTTTTGCTGCCAGAGGCACACCTCTGCACTTCCTGGCAGTTTCTTTTCCAATAGCCACAAGTTTCTGATATAAATTTGGATCTCGGCCTTCAAAGGCATGCTGCATAAACAGCTCCAAGGTATCTTCATCTGACAGGAAACCCAAATCATAGGTCGAACTTATGGGCACCATTTCTGAAACTTTCCTAGTCCTAGTAGTCATGATAATCTTAGCGTCTGCTGATCTGTTGCATAATGGTGCTATGAGTAGATTCCAACTATGTATATTAAGATTGTCTGCTTCCCAGACATCATCTAGCACGAGTAACAACCTTTCTTGCCCTTTCAATTTCTGCACAAGCTTTTGCTGAAGGGGATCCAGCTCGGACAAACCACTGGCTTCCACATTCAAAGACTGCAACATAGCTTTGGTCAGCCGTACTACATCAAAGTCTTCAGAGACACAGACCCATGATTTCAGTTGGAAATGCTTGTTCACTTGAGCGTCATTGTAGGCAAGCTGGGCAAGTGTGGTCTTGCCCAGCCCACCCATACCCACAATGGCCATCATGGACACATGATCATCCATGTCATAACTTCCTCTCGATTCTTCTGCATCAGATGATAACAAGAACTGCTTAATTTTTGCTAACTCTTCTTCTCTTCCGACGATGTGTGGCTCTTCCATTACGGGGAAAGTCGCCCGCCTGGCAGATATGCTTTCAGCATGCGTTTCTTCCTTGTGGCAGTCTAGTTTCAGAGCTTCCTCAGGCTTCTTGATCTTCATAAATCTTGTAACAATATCTTCCATCCTCTGCTCAACACAAAACAGGTGTTAACAAGTGATGCTAGATTTTTAGGGAGTTTGTTTAGATATTTGCGTGATTGAGTGCTCCTCTTCTCTGCTCGAGCTATAACCTCCTCAACCTGATTTTTGTGAGTCTTTAGCTCTGTTTTGCAGCACAAAACCAGAGCCGCCACCCACTTCAAGCTTATGTCCGCAGCCTTATCCTCCAACAACAGGAAACAAAAAACCTCATGCGCTGGGGATGCAGGGCTAGAGTGGCGTACCTGATCATGAAGGCTGCCCATATCCGACGTCCCCTTGCTCTGTCTTCGCAGCTCTGACGCCCTCTTTCTTTGTCTTGGCAGCTCAGTGGCGCTTTCTGCAGTCCACCCGCCATCCCCCACAAATACGAGACGCGACGCCTCGTGAGGGAACTCGTCCAGCAGATCCACGGCGGCGTCGGCGAGTTCCTGCAGCTCCCGCAGCCAGTCGCGGATGGACTTGTCTGTTATGTCCATGTCCTCTGCGTCGTCGAGGGTGGCTCGCACCCAGGCCAACATCCGGATCAGCCACCGGGCTTTCACATCTATCCTGCTGATGTCGCAGCTGGTGGGAGTCGACGAGGACGATGATTTCACCAGTGATGCTGCAGCCGTCAGAGTACCAATGTGGGCGGCATCAAGTATCTCCACCCCCTGCGCAAGAACAGATCTGTTACCCTCCATGGCCAAAGAGCAAGGTGGGCAGGGATAGATGGCCGCGTTCTCTCCTCCGAAACAATCACAGGGTGCCAACTACGTTGACCTTGTGGGCAGACAGGGATGGGAGATACATGGTTTTGACGTACATTTTTTAAGAGTTACGGGGAGCACATCATTTTGATAATCTCTGTTAATTAAATATTAATCACATGGACCTGATTTGGATCATCGAACGCGACGGTCCATTCGGTTATATTATACTTCAACTAAAGTTATACCCATAATACTGTTGATCATTATTAGAAATTTTGTGTTTCCAGTTTTCCTTTGTTTTTCACATTTAAACGTTCGCTAGCTATTCGATAATTGATAGATCGTTAGCTTAGTAAGGATTAGGAGAAAGAGAGCTTAATGGCTGGAAGTTAATTTCATATCAGAATCTACAATCTTCTTTCACTCAGAGTCATCTTCGAAAGGGGCGTAATAGTTTCAGGTACGATAGGAGGACAGGTGTCAGTATTAAGCATTACTTTACCCCATCTCTTATATATATATATATTAGTTGGACACCCGTGCGATGCACGGAAAGATTATAGATTTGAATGTTTTTAATATATTAATATATCTAAAAGTTTTTCTACATGTTTTTTTAGAGATAACCATAATAAACAAAAGAAGAACAACATATATTATAAGAACATCTTAAGATTCATAATATATATATATATATATAGTGATAAATGAGAAATTATTAATAAAATATTAAAACATATAGTTCTACACTTGTGCGAAGTATGGTGAATATTTATAAAGTATTAAAAATAAAAGATATTATTTATATGAATAACAGTTAAATATAAGAATAATAGCTAAACATTTATAAAATATTTAAAACTAAAGATGTTTTAGTCACAAATTGATGTTGTTTCAGTAATAATCAATGTTTTAGTCAGTAATCAATGTTCTTTAGTCAACAATCGATGTTTTTTAGTTAGTAATGAGATAGTCCCTCAAAACTACTTCATAAATAAATAAAAATAAAAAACATAAATAAATAATGACAAAATGAAGTGACAACAACTATGATTTGGCTTATGTCAAATGAACCTTTCAAAAAAGTCTTCAATTATATCACAAATATGAAATGTTATTTTCTGCATACCTTTCACTTGCCAAAAATGATACAATAATGGTAGTATATATAATCATTTTATCAACTTTTATTCATGTATTAAGAAAAAAATATATAATACGATGATGCATAGTATAAGAAGCAGCTATTTTATTGGTTGGAAATAGAGTCAATGACAAATATCTACTTTCGGCCAGTGGTGCCAGTCTACAAAGAGTTATATTTAATATATTCAATATATTAAATTAATATTAGAAATAATGCAATAATAATGAGGATATTTGAGATACCACTGTATCACATCTCTCTACGATGGCGAGCAGCGCAATGGTGTATTCATTGAGTAGCAAGTCACCGGTCGAATCTCGGACTTGAGACATATTAGTATACATAAAAAAATTATAAATTGAAAATTGTCATCTTATAGTATCTAACTTTAAAATAAAATTTTAAAACTAAGAAAAAATTGTTGTCTACTGTTGAGCAACAATAGTTACTATTACTACAGTAATCATAAAAGTCTTTAAAAAAAGTCAACAGAGTGCAACACTAATCTTCTACCTCAACTGCACCTTACTATTTATAAATAATTATGTTAGTATAAAACATTGTAAAAAAATATAAAGATGAATATAACAATTAAATAATAAGTTTTATCAAAATGAACTTCCACTGTTCTGGATATGAAGATGGACTTTTCACTACTCTACATATACTCATCACATTTTTTTACGATAGTCAACAATGTAATAGTGTGTTTGGCGAGTAGTAGGTCATCGTTCGAGTCTCGGACCCGACGCATAGTAGTATACAAAAAATATTTTCTTATATATATATATATTAAAAAATATAATGTTACATAATTAGATTTTAAAACAAAAATTTAAAACTAAGTTGAAAAAAAAATAAACTGTCTTGTACCGTAGCGCTACTGTAGTGCTACAGTGATCGCATTTTGAAGATGGCAGGGACGATGGAGGTTTCTGGTCAATTAGATGTATGTGATAATGGAAACGAAATGTCACAGGCTTCACATGCTTTTGCCATAGCTATTATGACATGTGAAAATGTGGCCGCATTTAATTTGAATTTGTATGGACAAAAAGAATTCAAAAGTAGGTGGGAAATATTGACATAAAGAAGGAGAAATAAAAACAGCTGTAAAAAAATAATGTGGAGAAGAGAGTTTAGGCGGGGAAAAAATTATCTGCTGCAGCCACGTGTTCTGATAAAAACTGTGTTTTAGTATTTAGTATAGAATAGATAGATAGATTCTAAGTCTCAGCTTGAATCTTGCCCTTCTGTTGATTTGATAGTTAGAAGATCGCCCTCGAGATTATCACTCTTGGGTGTAATTCTCTTACATGTCAATAGCCAACAAAGACGAGTTGGATATTTATTCCGCTGTTGTTGACGTTAAATTTGTGTTGTTAAGAGGGCCCACAGTCTAACAATTTCCCCACAAAGTCCAACGGCCCAGTTAAGAGAGGGTTTCAATGGCAGACCAACCAAAGGGGCCTGTCGACTCAAAAACCCTGTCCAGCTCCACCATATCATTATGGTAGGGGGTCTATAAAAACCCTCAGGTGGCTGTAAAAAGAGGAGGAGGGTGATGCAAAGGAAAAATAAGGTTTTGTGGACATCAAAAAAAAAAAAAAAGTAAGAAAGACCCATTATCTAATGGCCCAAAGCACCTCATACAAGAGGTCATCTTAAGGGATCTTTCATCTCCCTACTACAAAAAGTGCTATTGCAAAAGACAAAAGGGGAGAGACGTGGCTACCTTTTTGGAGGGGGTTTTGCTGGTGCTTGAAAAAAAAGGCAGAGGGAGAGAGCAAAAGAGGAGGGCCAGAACATGGGCTTTTCTTCCTGGGATTCCTGTGCAGCAAAGGGAGAAGAGGAAGAGACCAAGAGGAAGGGAAAAAGAGGAGAAAAGGGGTCTGGCGGGCTCTGTCTTCCACAAAAAAAAAGAGTTGCAGCAAGCAACAGAAGAAGGGAGGTGATACGAAGGAGCAAAAGAAAGGGGGCTGAAGCTTTGGTTTCCTCAAGAAAAGGTGGGCGGCTACAGAAGCTGAGGGGAGAAGAAGAGGGTGAGAGAGCCAAGAGAAAGGAAAGAGAGAGAGAGCTTGTAACGCCCCGACGTAAAATACCAGAGCGAAATTACAGTTATTAAATAGTACAGAGCGAGAAAATAAATGACAAATCATTACACAATGAGATAATACCAAATCATCTCATATTTCATTAACAATCATTAATTCTCCAATACAATCACTAATTACTCATCAAATTTTATTAACTAACTATTACATCAACGTATCAGAGCCAAAACTAGAGTCCAAAGTATTTTATTCAATCCAAACTATTACATAAAGACTTACTGACTCATAACTATACTAACTAACTACTTCTAGATAGCACCGGTTGCTGAAAATGGGTCACTCTTGATCATCATCCTCAGTCCCGTCCTCGTGAGTGTGGCCATCGTCATACTCGCCTGAAACACATTAAATAAAAATGCAGGATGAGTGAATAACGCCCAGTAAGACTTAATATCTCGTGTAAACAAGCAGGCTTTAAGAGTTTAACCATTTATCAAGCAGGGTAACTGTAACGGACGGGGTATTTATGCCCAATAAGGCTTCATATCCAGATCCATCTCCCGCGAACGAACCGAAGTCTCGCAAGGGATATCTCACATACGTGTCCAGTAGGAATATAAAAGACAAACCACAACAGTATAAGACACAAGAGAGAGCATGTGCTCATACCTGCATATAACAATTTACAACTGTCCCATTACATTAATACATGTCAAAAATAAAAAGTACAACAACCTGGGGCATACCCCGAGGGAGCACAAGCTCACAACACAGTACTGACTCTACTGCTGGTGGTACAAGTCTGTCACAACGCCTCCACAAGCCAAACCAAACACACGGTAAGTCCTGAAAAGAACTGTAGGGAAGTGAGCCTCACAAGTCACCGGCTCAGTAGGGAGGCCCCAAAGCAACACTAGAAACTAAATAGACCTTAACCCTCCAAGGGATCTCACTGGCAAGACCAAAAGTCAAACCATTCCATGCTCATACATATTCATTCATGAATTGCAGTTAAAATAAAACACATGAATTGACCACAACCTCAGAAGGTAGAAAAAGACCATAAGGCCAGCATCGCACAGCTAGCCCGCTCAACCACTAAAACGCCTAAGCCTCAAGCCTCACCGACGCTCTACACGACCGGTAGTCGTCTAAGCTACAGGCCTCACAGGCATACCTTCACCTAAGCCTTAAGCTTCACAGGCGAACCATAACAATAACTGGTTACCTAAGCTACAAGCTGCACAGGCGCACCACTGCCTAAGCTAGTAGCTTTACTGGCCACCTTATCACATAGTGTAGGTCTGCTATCCAGACACTCGTCTGGAATATTCAAAAGTGTAACACATCAGAAGCGACGTTCAGGGTATCAAGACTGGCTACAACAAGCCATTCCAACATCCTCTAAAATCATAACCGGCAACTTACTTAAGAATAGATAAAACATTACGAGTGGAAGGTCACACCACATGACCTCCACCTTAACACCTGAAAAGGTTGGTACATAGCGTACCACCAGGAAGCACTACCCACTCAAGGTACAAGTACCTACTACCATGAGGTACCGACACAGAAATTGTTACTATACTGTGCCATCACTTAGGCACAACATTACTGGTAAAACCACAATCAGCGAGTCACACAAGCTATAACCAGAGCCAGCAAAGCACGAGTCGAAAGGAGCGACGCCACCACACGGGAATGGACTACTGGCTGATCAGGCCAGTATCCAACCCGGACAACTCAACACAAGAACTACCTCTACGTCTCGCAGTCACAGACGTAAGGTCCAACTGCCGCTCCACAAGAAAGAAGTCAAATAGCTGTGGAGACCAACCAACACCACACCTGCAGATACACAGCAGCAGGCCCATGCATGGCACCTCTAGGGACTCTGGCCTAAGCTCCCTAAAGTGAGGCATTAGAAAACAGGACTAGCTGGGGACCAGAGTCGACTACTGGTGTCCGTACCCCCAACTACGAGCACGCTACAAGTGACTAAAAGACAACTACAGGAGTCACTGTCCCACTGTCGTCTTTCCCTCAGCCGGACGTACAACTCAAACACAGGAGTGAGGGTGTCCAGGACAGACGACACAGACCTCGTCGGTACAACACAAGTACCGGGACAAACCCCGAGCACAAACAAGTACGCGTGCCTGGCTCACAAAGAACCTGGGGTACCCGACTAGGGAGGTATTTCAGAACAGGTGCCGGACCACCACACTCGGCAAGCTCAAACCACGATATATACATAAACACTTTCTATTATCGTCTACGATACACATATTACCATTAAGAGTAGCTTGTCCTAGTCACCCTGTGACTTACAAGCTAACTTGCACAAGTACATACACTAACCATAATAAAGATAACACCGCGGCCTGTCATTGGTCACATAGTGACCTCCACCGCCATATTAAGCACCATAGCATGATCACATGTAATTATCCATCTAGGATAATCCACAAGAGATCCTAAAGGATCACAGCTAGGTTCCAACGTGAACCTCATCGCCGCAACACGCAGACGGACCACAATAATTAATAAACACTATAGAGTACGATACGCCATGCTCACACAAACCATACGCATGGCATCCGAACCACATAGATATCACGTGTATAATACCTCATGTCTGGGGATCACACGTTATCTACATAGATAAGATGTCGAGCACCTTGACAATACACACATACCAAAACCGCTACGTACATTACACATTATCCACGTAAAAATGCTTATTTCGTGAGCAGTATGCTCCAAGAGCGTAGCAAATGCACTGGCTCACACCGGTCATTGCCAGGCACACACAACCACGTAAAACAGACGGTGTTGACGTCTGCACATGTTAGCGACAACATCGATTGCCGTCTAAAGGATGTAAACGGCAACATCCATTGCCGTTAACATCAAGTAAACGATCATCACCTAGCCGTTTACTCAAGATTAACGGCTAAACCTCTTGCCGTTAATTTCCAGCTGAGGAATTCAGCGTCAATCGAAGTTGACATTAATATCCTCGACCCCTAACACCTACAAAACGTACAGAACGGCCCTAGCCGAACACCTGGGCCACTTGGCCCCAAAAACCATAGGAAAACTAGGGGAAACACCTCCCCGTACAACTGTACACTATAAATAAACCGGAGAAACAAGATCCAACGTCTGGATCGATCAAACCACCCAATTCCCCGGCATGGAAAACCCTTAATCCCAAAACTCAATTAACAGACGATCTATACAAACAAACCATAACCAATCAACCAGGAGGAATCCAGGGGTCCAGTCCCTACCTCAGAAACGCGATTACACTCGAAGAACCATGAATCACGCCGAAACCCACGGAGCTTCCCGCGCCCATCGCCCTCCAATCTGTCACCTCCCGCCTGATCCGCAGCTACCACGCGCACCATGGCCTTCCCACGTGCTCCCGTCGACCGCCGGAAGTAGGGGAAACAACACTAGGCGAAGGTGGGGAAGAGGAGGAGAGAAAATGGAGAAGAAAGAGGGCTCGGGTTGCCTGTAAAAACCCAGCCGCCTCAGGTTAACGTCAACCCTTGGGTCGTTAACCAGACCGCCACAGATAGGCGTCCACATCCATTGCCGCCAAGTTCATGCAATGGAACACACTAGAACCATCTGTAGACGTCCACATCGCTGGACACCAAAACCATGTTAATGGCAACAACCTTGCCGCCAACACACCATCAACGTCACACACCTAGACATCAACAGCTTGTTGATGTCCAGCTCACTGAACACCAACACAGATCCATAACCGCGCACACACAACCCGAGTCGTACAGGTCAAGATGTAACCACCTCGTATGCTAAGCAAAGGATCCACGAAGATCCGAAAAACGCGTGACGTTACAGTATTATCACCTAAAAAGAAATGCCGTCCTCGACATCCAACACAAACCACAATAAACCGGATTATCACCTAAAATGAAACAAAGCCGTACACAGAACATAACAATTAGGATACATTTCCTCTGCTTCTGCCTCTTAAACTGCTGCACTGACTAATTTATCTGCTTATCTTTCCATTTGCTCTGCTTCACCTTTCTCTCATTTCATAACTGCTTTACTTCATTGGTTCAGCCTGACACCCCTTTATTCTTTAACCATAAGCGAGTCTACTTGGCTGGTGGCGCTTTATCTTCTTGGACTCAAGCTATTGTCACATTTTCCGGGGCAATTCTACTCTGTCGATAGTGCTTTATCTGCTTGGGCTCGATCTCCCTCCATATTTCCTGAGCTGTGTTTGCAACATTCCTTTCTGGCCACTTTCCTTATTTAAAACCTTTCACTTTATTCTGATTTTTTCCGGATACTCTGCCATGCAGAATCACTTATAACTTCCCAAATTTCTCGGTGCCTTTCTGTTATTTACTTGTTACTGCCAAGTGCTGTCCTGACTTATTTGTATTCACATTTCTATTTGCCAAATTCTTAAGGAAGGACCAATCAGTACAACTGAATCTCTGTCTCTTCATACCATCCTTTAGCTTGCCTTCCACGCTTCCGCTGCGCTACTCTGATAATACTGAATCTTTAGATTGCTCTCTCAAATACTTCAACTTTAATTGCCACATATTTTAAAAATCTGGAAACTGTCATGCCATTATCTTATTGACGTAACTTGTTTATCATATTTCCTTTCTGACTTCAAATTGCATCTCTTGACTGACTAGCCCCATTATCTCTATCATTTCTCAGAACATCTGTTTCTTTTACTGTATCATTACCTGCTTATTTCAGAAATATTATTCTGCCCAATTAATCTTAAACTGTTTACTGCTTAGCTATTCATATACTTTCCTTTCTGCACTTTCAATTTCCACTTTAAAATATTGCTTCAAGGAAATGTTCCTGCGTAACCCAAATCACTTCCTACATGTTGTCATGCAAACCTTTACTGAACACTTTCTCAACCATTCCATTATATCCATCTTCCTCTTTACAAACCTATTATCTGCCAACTGTACTTTTCTATGAAACACTTTTCACAATTACTCAGTTGTAGCTGCTCATGTTATACCCTTCGCATTGCCATTTTTACTATCATATAAACATTCTTCTTTTAACACTGCCAGAATCACAATCTAAAGGTGATCTCTTTAAATATCATAACTTACTCTGCCTGATTTCTCTATTCCACATTACTATTTCATTCTCAACTACCTTGCTATTTCTCTCAATTTATTCATCTCTAAATGGCTTCCCGGCTACTGGCTCCTCAACTGACCTCACTCTGTCTCTAATATAGACTTTATCTCTTCTTTCCACAAACTGTGCACTGCTGTTAAACATCGCAAATCTCTGCAAAACAACTCTTATCTTTAACACTATAATCCTTCACAAATCATTTAACAAAATCTTCACAAATTGCCTCTCGCTAGGCAAATATACTTCCGGTGGAATTCTCAAAAAGCTCAATCATACATTGATTTATCTTTCTTCTGCTTTCCTTTGCCTAACTGATCACCTCAGCACATGCTCATATAGAGCTCTATTTCCAATTTCCCATTACCATTTTTATCCAAACTGCATCATTGTCAAGCTTTTCACTGCAACCATCTCTAACCACTAGTACACTTAATCTGGTTATCTTTACCTCAGTTGCCAGCCACAATTTGCAAATTCTATAACCTTAGTCACATTGTACTCTCACTATTATACAATTCCACCACATCATTATCTTATACCTGCCTCTGCCAATTCCGTACTGTGCCAAATCACCTCAAAAATATCTTTCTTAAAACATCATTCTTCCTTGCTGATTATCATAACTCAATTTACTAATCTCTTTAACATTCCTAACCAGAAGCTTCATAACAACTAAACCTTTAATTGTTACTCAGTACACTGGTATAACCACGTAACTCTTGCCCGTAACCACACTATCAGTTGCACCTTAACAACTGCTCACCACTACCAATTAACAAACAAAACATAAAATCTACACACCCAAAACTCACGTAGAAACCACTTTATACGACATAAAACCGCAGACTTACTACCAGCAGTGGACATTAATCCATGTATTGGGACATTGTAACTTCAATGTCTTTTCATATTCCAACTGGACAATGCTCTGATACCAACTGTAACGGACCGGGTTATTTATGCCCAATAAGGCTCCATATCCAGATCCGCCTCCCGCGAACGGACCGAAGTCTCGCAAGGGATATCTCACACATGTGTCCAGTAGGAATATAAAAGACAAACCAAAACAGTATAAGACACAAAAGAGAACATGTGCTCATACCTGCATATAACAATTTACAACTGTCCCATTACATTAATACATGTCAAAAATAAAAAGTACAACAACCTGGGGCATACCCCGAGGGAGCATAAGCTCACAACACAGTATTGACTCTACTGCTAGTGGTACAAGTCTGTCACAATGCCTCCACAAGCCAAACCAAACACACGGCAAGTCCTGAAAAGAACTATAGGGAAGTGAGCCTCACAAGTCACCGGCTCAGTAGGGAGGCCCCAAAGCAACACTAGAAACTAAATAGACCTCAACCCTCCAAGGGGTCTCACTGGCAAGACCAAAAGTCAAACCATTCCATGCTCATACATATTCATTCATGAATTGCAGTTAAAATATAAACACATGAATTGACCACAACCTCAGAAGGTAGAAAAAGACCATAGGGCCAGCATCGCACAGCTAGCCCACTCAACCACTAAAACGCCTAAGCCTCAAGCCTCACCGACACTCTACACGACCGGTAGTCGTCTAAGCTACAGGCCTTACAGACATACCTTCACCTAAGCCTTAAGCTTCACAGGCGAACCATAACAATAACTGGTTACCTAAGCTACAAGTTGCACAGGCACACCACTACCTAAGCTAGTAGCTTTACTGGCCACCTTATCACATATTGTAGGTCTGCTATCCAGACTCTCGTCCGAAATATTCAAAAGTGTAACACATCAGAAGCGACGTTCAGGGTATCAGGACTGGCTACAACAAGCCATTCCAACATCCTCTAAAATCATAACCGGCAACTTACTTAAGAATAGATAAAACATTACGAGTGGAAGGTCACACCACACGACCTCCACCTTAACACCTGAAAAGGTTAGTACACAGCGTACCACCAGGAAGCACTACCCACTCAGGGTACAAGTACCTACTACCACGAGGTACCAACACAGAAACCGTTACTATACTGTGCCATCACTTAGGCACAACATTACTGGTAAAACCACAACCGGCGAGCCACACAAGCTACAACCAGAGCCAGCAAAGCACGAGTCGAAAGGAGCGACGCCACCACACAGGAATGGACTACTGGCTGATCAGGCCTATATCCAACCCGGACAACTCAACACAAGAACTGCCTCTCAGTCTCGCAGTCACGGACATAAGGTCCAACTGCCGCTCCACAAGAAAGAAGTCAAACAACTATGGAGACCAACCAACACCACACCTGCAGACACACAGCTACAGGCCCATGCCTGGCACCTCTAGGGACTCTGGCCTAAGCTCCCTAAAGTGAGACACTGGAAAACAGGACTAGCTGGGGACCAGTGTCGACTACTGGTGTCCGTACCCCCAACTACGAGCGCGCTACAAGTGACTAAAAGACAAGTACAGGAGTCACTGTCCCACTGTCGTCTTTACCTCAGCCGGACGTACAACTCAAACACAGGAGTGAGGGTGTCCCGGACAAACGACACAGTCCTCGTCGGTACAACACAAGTACCGGGACAAACCCCGAGTACAAACAAGTACGTGTGCCTGGCTCACAAAGAACCTGGGGTACCCGACTAGAGAGATATTCCGGAACAGGCGCCAGACCACCACACTCGGCAAGCTCAAACCACGATATATACATAAACACTTTCTATTATCGTCTACAATACACATATTACCATTAAAAGTAGCTTGTCCTAGTCACCTGTGACTTACAAGCTAACTTGCACAAGTACATACACTAACCATAATAAAGATAACACCGCGGCCTGTCATTGGTCACATAGTGACCTCCACCGCCATATTAAGCACCATAGCATGATCACATGTAATTATCCATCTAGGATAATCCACAAGAGATCCTAAGGATCACAGCTAGGTTCCAACGTGAACCTCATCGCCGCAACACGCAGACGGACCACAATAATTAATAAACACTATAGAGTACGATACGCCATGCTCACACAAACCATACGCATGGCATCCGAACCACATAGATATCACGTGTATAATACCTCATGTCTGGGGTATCACACGTTATCTACATAGATAAGATGTCGAGCACCTGGACAATACACACATACCAAAACCGCTACGTACATTACACATTATCCACGTAAAAATGCTTATTTCGTGAGCAGTATGCTCCAGGAGCGTAGCAAATGCACTGGCTCACACCGGTCATTGCCAGGCACACACAACCACGTAAAACAGACGGTGCTGACGTATGCACATGTTAGCGGCAACATCGATTGCCGTCTAAAGGATGTAAACGGCAGCATCCATTGCCGTTAACATCAAGTAAACAACCATCACCTAGCCATTTACTCAAGATTAACGGCTAAACCTCTTGCCGTTAATTTCCAGCTGAGGAATTCAGCGTCAATCAAAGTTGACGTTAATATCCTCGACCCCTAACACCTACAAAACGTACAGAACGGCCCTAGGCCAAACACCTGGGCCACTTGGCCCCAAAAACCATAGGAAAACTAGGGGAAACACCTCCCCTTACAACTGTACACTATAAATAAACCGGAGAAACAAGATCCAACGTCTGGATCGATCAAACCACCCAATTCCCTAGCATGGAAAACCCTTAATCCCAAAACTCAATTAACAGGCGATCTATACAAACAAACCATAACCAATCAACTAGGAGGAATCCAGGGGTTCAGTCCCTACCTCAGAAACGCGATTAAACTTCTGAAGAACCTTGAATCACGCCGAAACTCGTGGAGCTTCCCGCGAACATCGCCCTCCAATCCGTTACCTCCCGCCTGATCTGCAGCTACCACGCGCACCGGAAGTAGGGGCAACAACACTAGGGCGAAGGTGGGGAAGAGGAGGAGAGAAAATGGAGAAGAAAGAGGGCTCGGGTTGCCCGTAAAAACCCAGCCACCTCAGGTTAACGTCAACCCTTGGGTCATTAACCAGACCGCCACAGATAGGCGTCCACATCAATTGCCGCCAAGTTCATGTAATGGAACACACTAGAACCATCTGTAGATGTCCACATCGATGGACGCCAAAACCATGTTAACGGCAACAACCTTGCCGCCAACACACCATCAACGTCACACACCTAGACGTCAACAGTTTGTTGATGTCCAGCTCACTGAACACCAACACAGATCCATAACCATGCACACACAACACGAGTCGTACATGTCAAGATGTAACCACCTCGTACGCTAAGCAAAGGATCCACGAAGATCCGAAAAACGCGCGACGTTACAGTAACTAACAGGAACGAGCAAGTACGAGAACGATCAGGTATAGATGTGTCAGGAAGATCATAAGACAAGAATACCTTCATAGGTAACGAGTACAATAAAAGATTTGCCATATTTCAAGTTAACAAGTAAATTGCACAACAGTGCACAAGCCACGATAGCAAGTAAATCAAGTAACATGCGTTTGGTCGACCATCTTATCAACCACAAGTCAAGTAACGTAAACATTTCATGAGTAGTATGATTGTCATAGATTAATCTTACGTGTCATGTGTTAGGTGTATGCCAATCACCCTGATCATTAGACCTTCGTGAGTTATAGCCTTTCAGGTGCTCCTCCCAAGGACCAGATCGGGCCCTTATCATGTTGCCTAGCATAGTCATGTTTTTATCTTAGACAATCACACAATGACCAAGAGAGTACCAAGAATAGATAAGAGTAGTAGATGAACTAGATGAGAGTGTAGAGAGAGAACGTGAACAGATAAGGGTATCGAGATAGTAGATGAGATAGGGATATTTCCGTAAAATGACGAGAAACACACGATAGTAACGATTGCACGGCACCAGGTCGGGTACCGGCAGTCTGGTAGAAGTCACAACTGCCCCCTAGCCGTGCCGTATACACGGGTCAGGTGGTCCGGTGTGAACTCAAGACAAGAAGGAAACACTAAGGCCATGGATCGTACTGATCTCTAAGGTGTAACGGGTTTTATGGTACAACCAGCTCGTTGACTAAGGACGTGCGCCAAAGCCAAGAAGACTTACGGAGGTCTTGACAAGGAGTCCCTGGCCCAGTCGAGAGTATTCTCGATGGAGAGGTGGTCCAAGTCAAGAGAAAGTGTGTAGAAAATGGGTCTGTTGTGCCTCGAGTGCTCGAAGGCCGAGGGATGCGATCACGGTATTCAAATCACGCGAATAAAACAAAGACAAGTGTCATTTAAATAATAGGGAAATTAGGTGATTAGTTTCACTTAATTACCAGAACATTATTGAGTAATTTAATAGGGTCAAATGACAAACATTAATGATATGTGTGTGCAAGTGTAGAGAGATCATGGAATATGAAAAGTCGTGCTCACGGCTTTTAATTAATAAGAATTATTAAAATATTAACAATTAGTGATATTCAGGTCAATTACAATGCTTAATAGTACATGATTCAACTTAAACAAGTGTTAAATGACATAAATAGTAAGGACATATACACAATTTCGGGTTCTGGCAGAAATTCTTAAAACGCGACGGGGGTTCCCGTCACAATTTAGGTTGTGACGGGGTGATCTGGCGCGACGGTTGAACCGGCCGACCTGGCCCGATTCGGGGATGGAAACACGACGGAAAGGCCCACCGCGTTCAAGACGCGACTGGGCAGCCGACCGCGACCCGTTTGGTATCACGGCGGGTCGCGTCGTCGCGATATTACAAGAGGTCCGACCCTTTCCCTTTTTCCAGGGCGATTCCTGTTTGACACAGGGTACTTGTAAATTCTATATAAAATCGCATGGTGATCCAAAAAGTATGAAATTAGTTTCAAACGAAAATAGACACAAAGATCTAACAACTTGTACAGTTAATTTGAAAATGGACAAGGTTTAGGAATGCTTTGATCGAGTGACATTTATGTGACCTAAACATGCACAGTTAAGGTTCAGATAATTAATTAACAATGGATACATAATGAAAAATTTTGAAACTAGGGGCATTCGAAAGCTAACATGATGTGGTATTTAAGAGAATTTTCTCATGGCATGAAGTCAAGAATGAGGGAGGTTCACAAGCAAACATGAAGGGTCGAGTGCACATATCTGACAGGAATTGAAAGAATTAATTCTCCCTCATGGGAGGTCGAAATAGAGCAAGACCAGGGGCGTTTGATATCTGTCATGATGTAGCATCTATGGGAATTTTCTCATGGCATGGAAACAAATATACATGAGGTTTACAAGAAAAATATGAAAGTTCGGGTACATGGATCAGACAGAAATTCGAGAAATTAATTCTCCCTCATGGGAGATCTAAATGGAGCGAAACTAGAGGTCTTTTGCAAGGGATCATGAACTCTACTTAGGGTAATTTTTACACGAATTTAGCTTAAGATATTGCCTACCTTTTGTCGAATCCAAGAAAAACCCTAAGTTGGAGATGAAAACGGGATGAAAACTCATTTGTCCAAGCTCCCTTCTCCGAGCTCCCGCGATCTCCAGCCTCTCCCCTTGTCCTCCAAGGCCTCTATTGCAGTTTAGGGTTGCTAGGGCTGAGTTTAGGGTGTTTTGATTACCAATTAGAGTTCTTTCTATCTAAAATTCCTTCCTCCTATTAAAAATCCAATTTTTCCATAATTATCTCCCACTTTTTATCATTTATTCACCTAATAGGGCTAGGAACAGAGCTAATTTCGTGGGTAGAGGGTTAGGGTAAGTATATGACTCCTTTTTAGGATATATATGTGTTATTTAATGTATAAATTAACCCTTTTTAATTTTTTTAACAATTAACTTCGAATTTCCATATTTATTTCCCCCTTTTCTAGCATTTATCACCTAATTGGCATAGGGAGAGATCAAATTTCATGGCTAATGAATTTGGGTAGGTCTAAGATTCTTTTTAAGATAATTAAGAGTCATATTTGTGCTTTAGTGACCCTTTTTTTAATTAAGAGATAATATAATTACGAATTTCCCTATTTAACATGAGTCTTCTATATTTGATCCTTATTTCCTCTTATCTAAATTCCTCTTTTAGATTAGGTTAGAGCCCTATTGAGTTAGAGTAGGGTTAGGACTCTTTTTAAGATAATTTAGGAGTTAAAATAGTCATTATCTTATCCCTTTTTATTTATTAATATTTTTAGATACGAATTTAGGCTTAATTAACTCCCATCCAAATTGCGCTTTTCACGTTTGGGCCCGTTCTTTCATACTTGGACCATTAATACAACCCATTGCTAATTTAGCTTAATGGGTAATAGTTTAATTTCATTTGTTACAATTTATTCACTCTTTATTCTAATTTATCACATTTATTTACTTATTTTATTTCAAGTTAATATTATTTATCTCCATTAGTCCTAACCTTCATCATTTGGGCCTCTGCTTTTGACCCAATAATTTAAGTGGGACTTAGTTGTACCACCCATGTACTTAATTTGCTTAATGAGTTTTACTTACCCTTTTTATTGGAGAATATATATTCATGGCCAAATTTGTTCATGGGTCCAACTTTTTATAATGGGCTGTTTTATAATGGTCTATCACCCATATTATTGAAAGTCTACTCATATGTTTATTTTTAATTTATAATCCACTTTGGATCATAAAATAATGAGTTCTCAGACTTATTCTTTAATTACAATAATAAGTTGCATAAATTCTTAAACTAGGTCCAAATCACTTTTCTATACCTAATTTTCTTAATGGGTCATTAGAAAGTATTATTTAAAGTATAACTATTATTTTTACGATATTTTTATATGGGTTTTTACGCATGTGATAATGATGAGCATCTATTTAACTAGTTTGAATTTATTAATAGATAAATTTTTAAATTTATCCTATATTTTAAATTTAATAATTTTTCGGGGGGGTACTACATAGCTTCTTTCTATCCCATCCGTCTCATCTTGTCCCCCTTCCCCTTTTATGTATGTTGGTCATTTAAGACCCTCTTAAGTGGTTTGGGAGTTTTACATGTGTAATGGAGCGTGCCAACTCTTCTTCTATGCAATAGAGTATATGTGTTTTATTTGATAGTTGTTGTTTCTGTCTCCATTCGGTACTTCCTCAAAGTTTTTTCCTATTTCCCTTTGTTTAATAGTTAAATCTCACTCCATTTGGGGGATGGATTCCCTTAATATCTAGTCTCCTATTGTGAGGAAAGAGATGTTAACCCTTTAACCAGCCGTGGGGGTCCTCTCCTCTTGTTTTCTGCCTTGCTTTTGGCTCCTTTTCTACCATTTAAAGCCTCCCCTGTGCTGCGTTTATGCTTAATCCATGTTGAATATTGGCTGCCGACTCACAGCCATATGAACGCTTGAGCATTCAAGAGTGAGGGGATCAACACCTACGTCTTGTCTGGGCCTTCAATAGGGGCTAACAGCCCTCCACCCATCATGGGGGTGCTGTGATCCCCCTTGGTAGCAAGGATTTTCCCATCTTTCATCTGATTTGAGCTTGAATGTGGCCTACATACCCAATCACCCCAAGTCCAAGCCCAAGCACAAAGGGTTGGGTAATATGATGCCAATGCCCCACTTAGGGCTTGAACGAGATGATTTGGCCCCAACATAGCATACATATCACGTTTGTCCCATTTCCCGGGGTGAAAACCAAGTAAGCAAAGGGATCCCTGTTGAAGGTTTCCTGCCGACTCACCTGGGCAGCGAGCTTTCGACATTTTGGGACCGATGGACATGGCATTTTGCCCGTGTAAAAGACTAGAATCGACCAAGATATACCTCAGCCCCTCCCATAAAAATTTCGGGCCGTTCTGACGTTATTTGAGTGTCGTCCCTTTGCAAATGGAGGTTGCCGACTCACGTAGACAACATTGCCTGGCTGCCGACTCACCTGGGCAGTGCGTTTTCAGCAGTTTGAGACTGATCGACATGGCATTTCACTCGTGTAAAAGACTGGAATCGACCAAGATATGCCTCAGTCCCTCCCATAAAAATTTTGCGTTGTTCCGACGTGATTTGAGTGTCGTCCCTTTGCAAATGGACGTTGCCGACTCACGTGGACAGCATTGCTTGGCTATTGACTCACCTGAGCAGTGTGTTTTCAGCGGTTTGAGACCGATCGGCATGTCATTTCGCCTGGGTAAAAGATTGAAATTGACCGGGATATACCTTAGTCCCTCCCATAAAAATTTCACGCCATTCCGCCATGAGTCGGGTGTCATCCTTGCATAAATGGGTGCTTCTGACTCACCCTGGCAAAACTGGGCCCTGCCGACTCAATAGTCTGCCGACTCACAGAGGCAGAACTGTTCGCTGCCGACTCACATAGAAATGAGACTCTATGAGGCCTCGGGTTAGATAATATGATATCTATACTCGAGTTTCCAAACTCAAACATCATTGGATCGTCCACCGGACTGTTTTTGGTCTCGGTACTCATCGGTTCCCTCGTAGCCACGTCCCGAGAATTGTTACCGTGTGTTGTTTGGGTAGCGCCATATACGGCCAACACCCCAGTTTTAGTACCATATCCTCTGTGGTGGATGGATACTGTATACTCCCCTACATCTCATGAGCCCGGGGGAGATGCTGCTGAATTTTTCCCATGAGTTTTAAACTATTAAGTGTTTCTGGCTGGTGAGTCGGCCAAGGACTTAGCAGGCTGCCGACTCACTAAATCAGTGAAGATATACTTGAACCAGTGAGTCGGCAAGCCTTGGTTTATTAGAATACTTACTTTCGGTCTCGGTGCTCATCGATAAGCCTCGGGAATTGGTACCTTGTGTCGTTTGGGTTACGCCGTACACGGCTAACACCTCGTTTTGGTGCCATCTGCATCATGGTGGGCGAGTATTGTGCCCTCCCCTTTCGCTACGAGTAAGGAGGGGGGGTGCTGCCGAATTTTGTCGCACATTATTTTGAGATTAAAAAACTTTATATGATTAAAAGACTTCAAAAACCATGTTGGCTAGGTGATTCGGCAGCCTTGCAGCAGCCTGCCTACTCACTGGTTTAGCAGGACCTTGCCGACTCACTGGTTCAGTAGAGCCCTGCCGACTCAATTGTCTGCCGACTCATGGTTGCAACAAGGTTCTGCCAACTCATTTGACTTAGCAGTCTGCCGACTCAGTAGTCTACCGACATACTAATTCAGCAGGACCCTGCCGACTCACTGATTCAGCAGGACCCTGTCGACTCAGCAGTCTGCCGACTCACTGGTTCAGCAGGACCCTACCGACTCAGTAGTCTGCCGACTCATGGTTGCAGCATGGTTCTGCCAACTCATTTGACTTAGCAGTCTACCGACTTAGCAGTCTGCCGACTCACTGGTTTTGCAAGACCCTGCCGACTCAGCAATCTGTCGACTCATGGTTGCAGCAAGATTCTGCCAACTCACTTGACTTAGCAGTCTGCCATCTCAGCAGTCTACCGACTCACTGATTCAGCAGGACCCTGCCAACTCAGCAGTCTGCTGACTCATGGTTGCAGCAAGGTTTTGCCAACCCACTTGACTTAGCAGTCTGCCGACTTAGTAGTCTGCCGACTCACTGATTCAATAGGACCCTGCCAACTCAGCAGTTTGCCGACTCATGGTTGAGTAAGGTTCTGCCAACTCACTTGACTTAGCAGTCTACCGACTCAACAGCCTGCCGACTCAGTTGAGCCTACCGACTCAGCGGTCTGCCGACTCACCAGCATAACTACAACTATCATGCTTCAACCAAAACCAAGAGAACACAATCGGCATTAATTGGAAAATATTAAATGAATAAATAAATAAAATCCCCAACAATCGTACAAAAGATGATAATGATCAGAATGAGTTGAATGCTTTTCAATAGACATTTCTCTTGTTGTTATTCTAGCTTTGCTTCAGCATGCATGCACTTCACACCTTTATTGGATGTTTCCGTTTTAAGGTCATGAGACTTTCTAATCTGATGATTAATCAAGGGTATTCTCTCCTAGAGAGATGTAATAACGTCATTGCACTTAGGCAACGGCGGGATCTTGGTCCCGACCCGATCTCCACTTTCGTTTGACAAAGTCAAACGGCGCGCAAATAGACCTAAAGCCCTTCGACTCTCAGAGAAAGAACATTCATTGTCATTTCGGTGACTGGCACACCTGCGCTATGCAAATAGCTGATTCATCTCACGTCACCATCGCTTAAATAGCATTCGACGGGACTTGGATTAGCAATACGCATCTATGAGAACATAAGAACATTGATTCTTGATGGATCATATAAAAATCCACTTCCACAGCGTGGCACGCCCGGTGGGACCAAAATTCCCTTCATCTCTTCGCCAGAATAGAAGGCTTTATGGCCTTTATACTCGATACTAACTGTAGTTTTGAATTAACTGACAGGTACTAACGAACCAATGGCTGGAATACGTTTTGGACCCCTGGTTGTCCAGGATCATGCCAGGTACGGCAACCTTGCTGTGCCGACTCGTTTTGAAAGCTTTCCTCCGGTTGTGGAGTTCCCCAACTTTTTGGGGGTGGCGTTCGTCAACATCCTGCACACGGGAGCTGGAACAGAAGCTGAAGCTGGAGCTGGAGCAGAAACTAAAGTTAAAGAGATCACTAAGGAGCTGAGCTGCCACATGCACCATGTGGAACGCGTCAGCAAGAACAAGAATAAGAGAACCAAGGGGCATATTCAATAGATAAAGGAAGGGGAGCACATCGTCACTCGTCATGCACGAGTCTCCAACTCTGGAAGAAGCGTGCTGGTTGGTAATGTGAGAATCCATCTACAAGCTAAAAGAGTCGAGGTAATACCAAAACGAGTGATACCCGTAGTGTCGGTGAGGAACGCATTTGAAGCCTTGGCCAGGAGAAGAGAAATGTACAACACCTTTAAGGGCAAGCTGCCCCCGAAGCCCACCAAATTCAAGCAGGTCTGGTGACCTAAGAAAGTCCAAAAGCCTAGGTTGGAAGACTCTGCACTGGGAAAAGATGTACTAAAAAAAGTAGCTGATGAAAGGATCCCTGACTATCATAGGCCACCCAGAGGCTTCAGAGCCAGGGTTCGGCAAGGAGGGGCATGCGCTTATGCCCACTTCCACAACAAAAGAACAGAGTTGCAGAGGACTGCTTACCTCCCACTTGTCCGAGAAAATTCTCCTACATCAATGATATCAACCACTTGTGATCGACGGGGGGAAACAAGGGTCGTACGCGACCACGTCCTTCATCTCGCGAATTCCCCATTGCGGAAGGCGAGAATGCTACGATCTATGGAAGCACTACAAGATGAAACTGAGAGCAGTTTCGACAAAAATGATGTTCCATGTGAACATGCTAATAAGCAGACTGGGAAAAGCAAACCACGGGTATCAGTTTTTGAAAGGTTATTCTTTCCTTCCCAGACTTCTCGAAGGGTCGAGAGGGACCGGAGCGGGAGTCTCAAAGTCTTTGCATGCCACATGGCTGGTGTAGGGAGCAGCTACGGGGCTTTGCCGGCCAGTAGCGAAGAGCTAGCAAGACTGGCGGAAAGACCTGGTGCTGTCACCAAGAGAAGAGCAGCGGCAGCAGCCCTAGCAGCCGCGTATGGAAATGACGATGCACCTGCAGTGCAGATGATGGCAGTTATTGCCAATGTGATTACCACTCAAAGTAGTGGGGGCAACAATGAAATTCCCCTGCTGCCACTACTAGAAATGACTTCTGGGGGCACAACGTAGGAGATTCCTCTTGTTAGACCCCTAGATCTGGCCGTCTTGGAGCTGCTACAACAATATAAAGCTGAAATTGAAGCGCTCAAACGGCATATAAGAGGTAAAAAGACTGAAGGGCATGCAGCCCAGGGAGTCGAGGGCATAGAAGAAACCCCTAAAGGGACCTTAGGGTCAATGGGGACTCCAGCCCAGCGCACCGCTGCACAACCAGTAAATGAGCAACCTCAACATTCGCCGGTAGCCTCGGCTCAACAACAACATCAACATACTAGATCTCAATTGTTGCAGCCACAGTTCTTTCAACAACAGCAACAGCAGTATCAACAGCAACAACAACAGTCATTGCTGACTCACGCCCCTGAGCAGCAATTTAAGAATCAAGAACCACCCCCGGTGCCTCCGGTGGCCATTATAAATACTCCAAGTAATCATCCAGCCCACTTCTATCCTCAATAAGTGGACCCTGTCACCATCAGCAAGCTAGTGGTGGAACAGATGATAGAAATGAAGCTCGCCGAGCGAGGAGACGGCGAGCACGTGGCTTTTGACGTGTACAAAGTACCTTACCCTGCACACCATGCTGTGAAGAGGCTTCCCCTAGGCATTACCAAACCCCCTAAATTTGACAAGTTCAATGGGCGGGGATCCCCAAAAGAACACATTGCCTTTTACATCAATGTGATGGGGGATTTGACAACTGATGAATCGTACTTGTTGAAATTCTTTGCCTCCTCCCTAAGAGTCCTGGCATTTGAATGGTACTCCAGTCTGCCAGCAGAGTCCATATCTGATTGGAGCACTATGCAGAAGAAATTCAGAGAAAGATTCTACATTGCTGAGAAGGAGGTAACAGCTGCTGAACTCTACACAACCAGACAAAAGAACGATGAGTCAGCACTGGACTAAATCTAGCGGTGGAGGACCCCTTAACATGAGATGTAAGCATCCTCCTCACCAAGAAGATGCAGTTTAGATCTGCAAGCAAAGTCTGAAAAGAGAACTGCTAGAAAGGATGATTGGAATGGAGATCCGGTCGTTCGACAGGCTAAACAGTGTGGTGGCAGAAATAGAAACCTTCTTGGCAAAATACTCCACCAATTCATTCACAGGCCAAAAAAGCAAATCAACCAATAAGAAGCCTGATGGGAAAGAGGTACACATGGTGGACCTCAAAACCTTTGAAAAGCAAAGATACGAGGGAAAAGCAGGGGCTGGAACCTCCAACAACAAACCTGAACCGCAGAGGAAGGTCATCCCTTTCTAGGACAAAATGAGGAAACATAATCCTTCCCCAAAGAAAAGAGAAAAACATTATTTGATTGGGGTATCAGATATAACAAGATCACCCTCCCAACACCTAAAAGACTCGACCAGGCTGCAAAGAAGGATGACCCCCGGTACTGTGTATATCATAAGATCCTAGGGCAGTCTTTGGAAGACTGTTATGTTTTCAAGGATATCATAAAAAGCCTGATTAAGAAGGGGGAATTGCAATTAGGGGATTACAAGGTTGATCCACCCCAGCCACATGAACTCCCTGCTCGGCAAGTTGCAATCAACATGATCTCCCTCTACTAGCAATTGCCAGAAGAGATCTCCGAAGCCAGCACGGAGAAAACCTATGAGAGCCATATCCTTACCCCAATCAAGGAACGATAGGAGTGGCAAAGAGTGCCCAATAAAGCAAAGAAGAGACCAGAAAAGAAACCAGCTCCAAAAATACATATTCGGGGTGTAACACCTCAGCCACCTACACCAATTGTCACCCTGATATGGCACCCAATAGAACCCAGAGCTGTCATTCAAAGAAGCCCTAGCAATAGAAGACATCGAATGCCTCTCCCACTATATTGAGGGGGCAGCCCTTCGCATGAGCGCTTGCAAGCGCTAATTGATGAATTAGATGAATATGAGCAAACAGACAGACATCCCATTCAATTGCAAGAATATGTTCCATGAGAGGAGCTCGAGAAGCAAACTCTGGAAGCACCTGCCAAACAAGAGACAAGTCAGCCTGAAGAAGAAGACTTGTTCTGGGAGCAAGAGACTGCAAAACCCAAGAAAAAGAAAAGAAGGTCCAAGAAAAAGAAGACATTTGAAGTTCTTTCATGCAACACCATTTCCATGCTGGGCTTGACTGAGCATCGCGATGAAGACGCAGTCTATTCCCCATCCAACGATGTAAACCAAGTCGACGCCTCAGGGACCGATTTTATAACAAGATCTGGAAGGAAGTGGGGATGTACTCCTCCGGCTAAAAAATATTGTTTTCAAGGGGGAGCCCTCCTATCAAATCCCAGAGCCTAAAATTCGAAGGGTGCAAGTTCTACCTCCTCCGGGGCTCTATAATAATGAAGAGGCTGAGGGCACAATCCCATCTTTTACTGAGTTTTTGGCAGTAGAAGAACAAATCAAGATGCTGCCTAAACCCCCAAAAACACAAAAGAAAGCCGACAATGAGCAGAACAATCCGATCAATAAACTCCAGGCCAAGAGCATCATAAAGAGTTAAAGCTAGACGGTGCCAAAGCAGAAGATAGGATCATCAAGCTACTAAAGAAAATCCCTACACGATTTAGTGTTTGGGAAATTCTGTCATTTAGTGAAGAGACCAAAAAGGCATTGATCATAGCCCTACAGGCTCCAGCACAATATGAGACCTGCCTCGCAGAAGTGCAGGTAGAGGCTGCCGTCGTCAATGCAGCATCCATCACATTTACCTCGGAGGGCATGCTTCTCCCCATGGCTACTCACAACAGACCACTGTACATGAGGGGGCAATTGAATGGGTTGCCCTTGAACAGAATTTTGGTAGATCCTGGAGCAACGGTCAACATCCTACCGTACAAGATGTATCAAAAGTATCATTTCAACGTGCACCTCACCTTTGTGCACGATGTGAGAATAGCAGGCTTCCATCATAAGTTCGAGATACCTCTGAAGGTTGTAGAGCTTGACTGATCCTGGGGGATTTCAAGATAAAGGTTCAATTCCATGTGATTAATGCAAGCACATCTTACAAAACTTTGTTGGGTTGGCCCTGGCTCCATCAAAATGGAGTCATCCCATCAACTTTGCACCAGTGTATCAAGTACATAAAAGAAGGGGAAGAGCAAAGGGTTTTCGCCAATGCTCACCCATTTGAAGTGTACGAGTGCCATCTCCTTGATGCTAATCTACATCTGGAACACCCAGAAAGCCTAGAGCACTCACGAAATCAAGTCCCTCAGAAGGGAAAAGGAAAATAAATTGTCGTCGCTGATGAGTGGTTTCCACCACCACCGCCAGGGGTCGCTGCTAAAGAACCATACCAACAAAAAAGGCGGATGCACAGTCATGTGATGCCCAAGTTGGCAAATGTGATTCAGCTGCGCAAATAGAAGAAGGGGAACCAGAACTCATTTTGGCCCCAGAAGGCCTTACAAAGCCGGCCGCCGAAATAGACTGCCAAACTATAAGAGAATTGAAAACCATGGTGATATCTCACCCAGGTGGCCGCTTCACAGTTTTCTATGCAACTGAGGAGCAGCCAATGAGAAGGGATGATGATTGTAAAATCCCTGAAGAGGCTGGAGATCCCTTGGTACCAATCATGGGGTTCTCAGACATGTCCAGCACAGTCGCTAGACTGGCCAGAAGTCAACAGATCCCTCTCTGCCAACGTCTTAGCCAGAGGGAGATGTTCAGAAAATTGCGGTATCCATCGAACATGGACAGGGACTTATTGAAAATCACACAACACCCAGGACTCGGCTTGTCCTTGGGAGGAAGTTATACTGTTGGCATGATCAGCATGACCAACCAAATAGAGAAGAGCCCATCAGAGGTGGTTTATGATGACTACCCTGAAGAAAGAGACACAACTGACACAACTACAGGCGCAAGTGATGAACTTCCCCGGGGGGCAACGATGTCTCCCGCATATACTCCCGTGGAGCTTTCGGCCACCCAGATGCTCCCAACATATAAAGAAAACAGAAATGATGGGACAACACAGTTGATCTCTACAGGCTTAGAAGAGACAAGTGAGCAAGAAGTGACAATAGGCATCTCAACAGATTCAAGCCAAGAGGCCCAACAAATAGAAGAGACTGAAGAAGATATGCTAACTGGAGACCAGCAAAGAGAATATATGGAGGTGCTAGAGGTAGAAGCCGATGAAGAAGGTTTTGCTTACCTTTAGCCAGCACCAGAAGAGCTTGAAGATGGTGGCCAAGCCATAGTGGATGGGCTGGTAGAAGTGAACCTCGTCACAGAGGATGATTACAGACCAACCTTCTTAAGTGCTCTCATCCCATAAGAAGAGAAGCATCGGTATGTCCAACTGTTACAAGAATTCCGAGATTGTTTTGCCTGGACCTACAAAGAGATGCCAAGACTCAGCCCTAACGTGGCACAGCACATATAGGAAATTGACCCAAAAATTGAACTGGTCAAGCAATCTCCTAGAAGAATGAGGCCGGAATTGATAAACAAAGTGTGCACAGAAGTGGACAAACTGATAGATGTGGACTTCGTCGAAGAGAACCAATATACTACTTGGTTAGCAAACATCGTCCCAGTTAAAAAGAAAAATGTACAGATCAAGATCTGTGTGGACTTCTGAGATTTGAACAAGGCTTGCCCAAAAGACGACTTTCCGGTGCCAATCACCGAAGTGATGATAGATGCGACCACGGGACATGAAGCCTTGTCATTCATGGATGGATCATTCGGCTACAACCAAATAGGGATAGCCGAACAAGATAGGGTGCACACTGCTTTCAGGTCACCCAAAGGGATCTTTCACTACAAGAGAATGCCCTTTGGTCTCAAAAATGCTGGGGCAACCTACCAAAGAGCCATGACGAAGATCTTTGATTAACTGCTTTACAAAAAGGTGGAGTGCTATATTGATGATCTGGTGGTCAAAACCAAAAAAAGAGAAGACCACTTGGCTAACCTCAGGGTCGTGTTTGAAAGGCTAAGGCGGTATGAGCTGAAAATGAACCCGATGAAGTGTGCCTTCGGGGTATCCAGTGGCAAATTTATGGGCTTCATCGTCCGATACAGGGGAATAGAAATTGACCATGTTAAGATTAAAGCCATCCAAGAGATGCCGCCAAGAGATGCCGCCACCAAGGAATCTGACTGAGCTCAGATCACTACAAGGGCGACTGGCCTACATTCGTAGGTTCATCTCAAATCTATCTGGGCGATGTCATCCCTTCCACAAGCTAATGGGAAAGGACGTCCCTTTTCAATGGAACCAGAAGTGTCAAAATGCCCTAGATCAACTGAAAACATATTGGACACTCCACTGGTGCTGGGTGCTCCAATAAAAGGCCGCCCTCTCATCTTGTACATAGCAACCACAAAGCACTCCTTGGGAGCCATGTTAGCACAAGAGAACGAGGAAGGAAAAGAACATGCTCTCTACTACCTTAGCCAAAGGTTAGTAGGAGCAGAAGAATGGTATTCTCCCATTGAAAGAGTTTGCCTAGCCTTGGTCTTTGCAGCTAAGAAAATGAGACACTACATGCTATCACATGAGGTTAGACTGATCTCCAGGGCCGATCCCATCAAATACATACTCTCCCAACCGGCGTTGAGGGGAAGAATTGGCAAATGGGTTGTCATACTGATGGAGTTTGACATCAAGTACATCCCTCAAAAGGAAATCAAGGGGCAGGTAGTGGCTGATTTCTTCGCATCTCATCATGTGCCAGAAAATTCCTTGTTCGTTACAAAGCTACCGGAAGATGAGACCCTCAAAGTAAACCAGTTGCAGGCGACCACCTGGTAGTTCTACTTTGATTGGGCATCAAGAATAGAACCGACTGCATATGGCAGCGCAAGAGTCTGAGCAGGGGTAGGCATCATCCTGAAGTCACCCGAAGGAGAAGTCACACACACCTCCTGCTCTATTAACAAGCCGTGCATGAACAATGAGGCTGAATATGAGGCCCTAATCATTGGCTTGCAAGTGGCCCTTTTCATGAATATTAAGGTGTTGCAAGTGTTTGGTGACTTGATGTTGATTGTCAAACAAGTACAAGGAGATTTTGATGTCAAAAAGCCTGAGTTGCTGCCATATCATCAAAAAGTCAAGAGACTGCTGTCAAAATTCTACCAAATAGAAATGAACACATCGGTCGGAGCAGAAATGCACAAGCAAATGCTCTAGCAAAATTGGCCAGCTCTTTGGCGGTGCCACCAAATGAAAAGCTGGAAATTGTTGTCATGAATCGACGGCAAGTCCCCAGCATGATAGAAGATGAGCCCGAAAATGAAGAGAACGGCAAAGAGGGAGTGTCTGTGGCTGAAGAGATCAGGCAGGAAGACTGGAGAGAGCCCCTGCTATAGTGGTTCGAACACCAACAACTACTGCAACCAAGAGAAGAAAGAATCAAATTGATTAAAACAAAAGACTCATATGAGCTAAGTGGAGGAGTCCTATTCAAAATTATGGCAAACTCCAAGAAAAAGATCTTGTTGAGGTGCTTGTCACCCGAAGAGGCCTGGAGGGTCATGAAAGAGATGGACGGCGGAATTGCTGGCACCCACCATGCGGGCCGAAAATGAAAATAGCAATTAAAAAGATCGGTTATTATTGGCCGACCATGTTCGAAGACTGTGGAAATTTCGCCAAAACTTGTCAAAAGTGTTAAGAGCATGCGGTCATACCAAGAAGGCCTCCCATACACTTGCATTGACCATTCCAAGTTGGCCGTTTGCACAGTGGGGCACAGACGTTGTGGGCCCGCTACCACCTTCTTCATCATGTGCAAATATATCCTTGCTATCATAGACTATTTCTCAAGATGGGCTGAAGCCGTGGCATTAAGAGAAGTAACAGGGGAGTTGGTGACACGCTTTGTCCAACGAAACATCATCTTCAGATTCAGGAGCCCAGACCGAATCATACCAGACAATGGAACACACTTAAAAAATCAGAAGATGTCTAAAATGGACGCCAAATACAAAATAGACTGGAGGACTTCCACTCCCTACGATACGCAAGCCAATGGTCTGGCAGAAGCTTTTAACAAGACGTTGTGCACCCTGCTGGCCAAGACAGTCAATGCCAACAAAAGAGATTGGGAGGACTGGATGTATGAGGCCTTATGGGCTTACCAGACTGTCTACAAAACACCAATAGGCTGCTCACCTTTCTCCCTGGTGTATGGTTCGAAAGCTGTGGTCCCGGTAGAACTGGAGGTGCCATCTCTCAGGGTAGCCATACAGCATGGGTTAGCTCCTAAGAATCAGACCAATATCGAAAGAAGACTCGAAGAGCTCTCTGATTTGGAGGGAAAAAGACTGCTAGCTCAACAGAACATCCAAGTGTACTAGACCCGCATTACATGTGCCTTCCACAAGCTCGTCAAAGGTCGCGAGTTCAAGAAAGGGGACCTGGTGATGGTTAAGAAAAGAGAGGTCATGGCTTGCAACCCAAAAGGGAAACTGAACGTGAACTGGACTGGGTCATATGTGGTACAAAGAGTCTATGAAGGCAGTGCCTATGTCCTAGTCAACCATCCGGGTGAAGTGCAATTTACAGCCCTCAATGGAAGACATTTGAAGCTGTATCATGCATCTCATACAGATTTCAGTGGTCGGTGACATGACCAGCAAGAGAATGAGCAAGAGCCAGATCTGGTCGACTTGTTCGATGAATAAAGAGCTCGGCTTCAAAAGAAGCTGTTGCATTTGCAACAATAGGGAGTCTCTACACTTAATTATCCCATCATGTTAAAAAAAAAGAGAGAACAAAAGCAACAAAAAGAACAAAACAACAAAAAAAATGATAAAATACTAAACTCTCAAATCCTCGGGATGTAGGTCACTAATGACGAAGAGCCAAAAAAATGTAAAAAAATGGCATGCAATGCATGGCGAAAAAGAGAGAAGGAAGAGGCAGCAATATCGCTAGCTAGACCATGGCTCTGAGGCGAAGAACGTCCCAACAAAATTTATGAGATTCCAGTGATTTCCGTTGATTTTGGAGGGGAGGACGATGAAAAGAGTTCTCTTTTTCAATTAGCATATCACCTCTCTATGAATTGTATGAAGGTTGTTCGAGTTTTTCGTACCTCTCCCCACATGAAAAGATCTCTCAAAAAGACAAGAAATTCATTTTTTCTTAAATTAAATACAAAAAATAAAAAGAGAATAATAATAATAATAAAAGAGACTTAAATGAGAGCTTCATGCCCTCGCATACATGAATGGTTGTTATGTGATTGATTTAACCCTTACCATCTTTCGTGGGCAGGGACTTATAAAGCTGGTGTCAACAAGTCTAGGTGACCAACATCACCATCAACGTGCCAAGTCACGATGGCAGCTGAAGATGGCGACAAGTCCAAGAGATCAACATCATTCAAACAATGAAGTCCCACCGGCAGGCACGCCAATGCGACACGAGGCTGCATCGGCAATTGTGTTGTGAAATGGAAAAGAGTCAACAAGCTCAAGCAGCCGACATTGATCAGGATATCGGCAAATTGCACCAATGTCCTCACACCCTTTCAAAAAAAAAAAAAAAGAAAAGAAAAAAAAAATAAGGAGGCTAAAAATAGAGATGCCTCGTCAGACTTGTCCATTGGACAAGGGAAAAAAGAACCAAAACCTGGTCATGGTGAAAACTTGCTAAGGGTGCCATGGGCAAAATCGAGTACCCCGCTACACGAAAATTCGAAAGTACGTGTAGGCAAAAGTAAGAGGGGGTCGGATTGGGTGAAAACTCGAAAGGGCACCCAATTTGATAATGAGAAAACAAAAAATGAAATAAAAAGGATGAAGACAAATGTCAGAGTCCAACAGACACAATCGTCAACAGAAGCCCGTCATCCTGACGGTGAATAGTCAACAGAAGGTCGTCGCTCTGACGGAGAATAGACAATAGAAGGTCGTCGCTCTGATGGAGAATAGACAATAGAGGGCCATTATCACGACAGCAAAGGTCCCTGTCATACCAACGGTGAACAGACAACAGAAGGCCGTTATTCTGACAGCAAAGGTCCCTGTCATACCAACGATGAACAGACAACAGAAAGTCGTTATCTTGACAGCAAAGGTCTCTGTCATGCCAACAGTGAACAGACAATAGAAGACCATTATCTTGTCAGCAAAAGTCTCTGTCATATCAATGGCGAGCAGACAACAAAGGTCCCCTCACCCTGACAATCAACTGGCAGCAAAGGTCTAGTCATCTCGATAGTCACCCGACGGCAAAAGCTCCTGTCACCCCGTCATCTTCATAGCAAAGATCCTTATCATACCGACGGCAAATAGACAACAGAAGACCCGTCATCTTGACAGCAAAGGTCCATGTCATACCGATGGTGAATAGACAATAGAAGACATGTTATTGTGATAGCAAAAGTCCCTGTCACACTAACAGTTAACAGAGAATAGAAGACTCCGTCACCCTGATGGCCAACAAATATCTCAAGACCCTGCCAACAGGCAACTACAAAAAAAAGAAAAGAAAAAAAGAGAGGCTAAAAATGGAGATGCCTCGTTGGACTTACTCGAACTACCCAGCCAAGTAAGCGTAAAAATGACTAAAACCCGGCCATGGTGAAATCCTGCAAAGGGCTCCATGGGCAAAATCGGGTACACTGCTATACGAAAACTCGTAAGGGCGTGTGGGAAAAAGTAAGAGGGGGTCAGGTTGAGTGAAAACCCGAAAGGGCGCTCAATCCGATAATGAGAACTATATATACATATATCTATATTAGCATAAATAATGTGCGTACACAAATACGCAATGAAAACACCAATAAACATAATAAAGTGCTTTTCATTAACAAAAAAATAGTGTTACATGTTATCGAGGCATGGCCTCGAGAGTATACAAGTAAAAGGAAAAGACAAAAGGAGTGCCAACAAGTCTATGCTAGATCCCTAAATAGCTCCTCTAAAGGCAGAATGCCTAAACAGGGAGAGGAAGCCTTCTCCTTCAAGCGATCCTTCTCAGATAGGATTTCCCCGATCGCCTCCTCTGCCGAAGCAGCCTTGCCTTCATCTAACAAAAGAGCCTCTTCGACCTGCCTTCGGAAGAGCTCTAGCCCAGCCAACTCGTCCTCCGCTGCACTCAATTCAGTCTTCAGCTTGACAATTTTTTATTGCAGATCTTGTGAATCCATATCATGCTTTGCAAGGGTGGATTGACGACATTTCTTGCTAGCTCGAATGGGCTCCACCACCGCCTCATGATCAACACGTTGCAGTTCCAAAGCAGTTAGCTGATCAAGCAACTCATTGGAAAGGAATTGCTGCCACTTTACATATTTAAGCAAGAGGGTTACTCTCTTCGCCCATTCAGCTAATGGGTACCCCATGAGCACCAGAACTTCGGTCATCTTCTCTGCAACATGCTTGATGTATTCATAGCTCAGACAAGGGTCTTGTGTGACCATTGAACGCAGTACGGACAACTACTGCCTAACCAAATAATCGAAAAAAGATATGCCACTAGATGACACAGAAGGCGGCACCTGAAAATCCACTTGGTCGTCGGCAACCGCCCATAGACTTGCGTCCACCTTATGAGAACAAGAGGGCAACCCGACTGCAATGGTGGCGTTGGATGCTAAAGGCGCAACATCAGTCTCCGCAATAGCAGTGTCAGGTGTCGTTGGTGAAGAAGCAACTGCAACCACATCAACAGAAACGGAAGAGGCCTGAGGAGTCAGCACTTCAGGAGAAATATCAAGAGTGTCATCCAACGTCAACTTGGTGTCAGCAACTATGTCTTGGGCCATCGCTGGAGGTGGAAAATATAGCACTATGGCCAAAGCAAGCTCGGAATCAACGTCAACCGCTGGCAAGAGGTCCGGGATAGAGTCGTGTCACTCGGGGATGGATTCCTACATAAAGGAAAAGAGAAAAAACCATTACAAAACTGACATGAACAAATGTTATGAGATGAGCCGATACTTACTAGAGCAGTCTCGGAAGCAGCAAATACAGCAAGCTCGCGGTGTCCTGCTGATGAGACATCTGCACTACTGGCAGAGTCCTCTTCAATGCCCTCTAGGGCAGAAATCTTCTCTTTAATTGACCCTCTAGGCAGGCCCTTGGCAGTTGCACCCGAAGAAGGGATGGGATAGGCGTCCCTGACGCTTGAAGAACTTTTTGATGAGATGGTCACTGGGGCTGAGGGGGTGTCAGATGGGAGAGTCTGGTTACCCTGACGAATCTTCATTAAGGCCAATCTCCCGACATCACGAGAGCTCATGCGGTAAGAGCTAGTGGGCTTCTTGACTCTCTTACAGGTCTTCACGACCAATCGCTTACTCATAGAAGAGGCGGTTAGAGGGGTAATAACAAGGAGCCAATTTGTTACCATGATGAGAGTCTACCATGAAATTGGAGGATCACTAGACGGGGTGAGAGGAACCTTTTCCCTTGCAGGCTCAGCCGCTATAGCCTCAGTAGATGCTTCCTCAACACGAGCAGATGAGGGCACATCTTGAATACGCGAGGCCATCGACAATCTCGAGATCTCATGTTCAGGGGTAGGACAGGCCCTTGGTAGAGGAATATCACCGGTCAATGATCAACAGAGCAGGTGAGTCAAACAAAAATCAACAGCAATTGAAGCGGAAGACCTATAAATCAATAGTTACTTGAAAAGGCGTGGCTGACTTAAGGTGCTGCCAACTCAAGGCATTGCCGACTCATAGGGCACTGCCGACTCAAGGTGCTGCCGACTTAAGGCGCTGCCGACTCACAGGGCGCTGCGACTCAAGGCGCTACCAACTCACATGTCACTGCCAACTCAAGGCGCTGCCAACTCAGGGCGCTGCCAACTCACATGGCGCTGCCAACTCAAGGCACTGCTAACTCACAGGGTGCTGTCGACTCAAGGCACTGTCGACTCATAGGGCGTTGCTAACTCAAGGTGCTGCCAACTCAACGTGCTAACCGACTCATCAAGCTTGCTAAATCGCCAGACCGCCGAACAGAAAGGCTACCGACTCAGGGAGTCTGCCCACCCAAAAGGACGGTAAATGGAGAGTCTAACGACTCACATGATTGTCGATTAACCCACTTATCAAAGTGGAACCTGTTAATCACGTGAGCGAGCCCAGAGGCTACCAACTCGCATCGACGTCAACCGTCTCACTCTAAATACAACAGCGCAAACACAATAGACCAAAGTCAAAATTCTATCAACATAATGACGGGTCACGAGACTGTCAGCACGACAACAAGTCAACGACCTTCAATGCTAACAAACTTACTCACATCAAATTGAAATTGAGATCCGGTTGACATAGTACGGGTTCACCCACGGATGTCACTCCACTCGTCCCTCGCTTGCACCACCCCTGGGTGGGGGGCATTAGTGGACATAAAAAAAAAGAAAAAAAGACCCATTATCTAATGGCCCAAAGCACCCTAAACAAGGGGTCATCGTAAGGGACCTCTCACATCCCCACTACAAACGTGCTTGTAGACACCCGTTTTCGGCCTATAAGTTGAGCACATTTCTTGTTCATATCATTGATGTCCCAAATTGGTCATCACCTTGGAGTCCTTCTCTGGCCCATCATGAGCCCATTCACCCTCAATATCAAGCCCATTCTCAAGCCCATGGCCAAACACCACTTGAAATATCAAAACTGTGCAATCTGCCCAATCTTCTGAGTATGCCTTCACTTTGAGAGCTCATAACGTCCTCATTTCTAATCCAAATTTGGCATACCATACTATCATTTTGTAGCCCTTTGAGTCTAGAATCCAACGCAATAAACGGCGCATCAATCCGATATCTGTGGAGAGAGTTATGGCCCTTTTCGTGGGACCTACGCACACTGCCCCTAGTGACGCGACCTGCTGCATGGACGCGACATGAACGCGGCCCCACGATCCGACGCGACAGCGCCATGCACGTAAACACGTTTTTACGTGATTTTCGGCCTCTCTCTCCATCCTAGAGCCTATCTAAAGTCCCTATGAATTGGATTACGACCCAAACCTCCTATCCTCATCCCTAGGGAGCCCCCAAGCCCATCCAAACTCTAGATAGACTCTCAAACACCCCCACAACTTGAACTCTCTCTCTAACTAGGGATTGGACTCTATCTCTATCTAAAACACATCCTAAGACTCTGTAAGGGATAGAGGAAGGCTACAACCACAAGGAGAGGTCCCTGGAGGCTCTGCTCACGAGTTCCCATCGTCCCCAAGGCAGAGGAGAAGCTGTTCTTCCCGTTTTCTTTTCTTCTCTCTCCTCTTTCTCTCTCATATCGCCTCCAGGACCAACAGTACTTGCACGACTTGTGGAGATCGAACCAGGCCAGATCTCTTCGAGGTTTCTTCATCAAAGTTGCTCCCCATAGAGCCCTCTTCAACCTCGAAGTGGAATCACGTCGATTGGTGGCTTGTGCGAAAAGTTACAGCAGATTATTCTTCACCTTCTCTCTCATATCGAGATCTGCACATGCGGGATTATCGTCTCTTCCACAGCCCAAACCAGGCCAGATCTCTTCAAGATGTCTTCATGAAAGTTGTTCAAGACGTCCTCCTCTATGACCTCCAACTGGAATCACATCAAATGGGGCAGTATCTGTTTAGTTTTGATTTTTACTTTCTTTTCTATGTTTTGCACATGAATACATGCTAGTTAGGGTTCCTCCCTCTCCTCTTCCATGATTTCTCCCCATGCATATTCCTCCCCATGCATATTCCTACTACCCAAGGGGTTTAAAAAACCAACCCCAGGTCCGTTCCCTCCATGCTCCATATCTTTCCTCCATTTAAGAATAGCTACTACACTTAACATAGTCTGACAGGGTTTTATTTCTTGTTTTCGTTGTTTTGGCAGGCACACAAGCGAAGATCCACGAGCGGATCTCATCCTCCGGCCGGCTGGAGGACGGGAAGGAGGTCCCATCCATCATCTCCCGCACAGAAGAGAACGCGACAGTGTAGGGCGACGCGACAAGAGACGCGTCAGCTAGGGGTGACGCGATATCAGCACTGTCGCGACAACCATGACTGCTGCGACATCAGGTACACCACTGTTCTCTCTCCCTTTCCTAGAGTAGTTAGCCCGCATTATTATCTTTATTTGGCAACTATCTAGGTGCGATCACATCCTTTTCCTACGCTATCATATTTGATATCCATGTCCGTGTCGAGGGGAAGCCAATCCCTGTGATTACACCTTTTAGCGATCACGGTGGGACCTCCAGTACCACCCTCGTAGATCTAGTTTGCTTGCTTGCCATGTTTTCCCCTTTACTTCCTCTTGTGGTGCCCTGTTAGTTTGATGTTCCCTGTTTTATTCATTTTTGGCGCTCGGTTTGTGTCGCGGTGCATCGCGGTGACGCGATAGTATCGCGTCGCCTGTAACGACCGCGATAACAGGTGTGCGTTTCCTCTTTGCTTATTTGACATCTCCTGATCCTGTGAGTTCATTTATGTCTATATCATGTTTCTCTGACAAGCTTGCCCGTGTTTCTGTCTCTTAGAATCCTGTTAGGGTTTGGATTTTCCGGTTTCTTCACATTGTAGTTTTCGGCTCTAGTCGCGGAGTGCGCGGCGGGGACGCTACAGGGTCGCGTCAGCTCTAGGCGTCGCGTTACCAGGTATGCTTTGTATGTTAATGTCTTGATCCATGTGTCGGTTTCTGGGTGCTTCATGACCTCTGCTAGATTGATCTTGTGATTTCATGCTCATATCATATGCTAGGTTAGTCTGTATGCTTTGTATTTGTGACTGACTGCTGTTTCGGGGCACTGTTCGTATCGCGGCAGACCGCTCTGTCGCGATAGGGTCGCGGTGTATCCGGCCGCCACGACTCTACCCGAGACTGTTGGTCACCCTGCTTGGTCATTGTTCACCCTTGCATGCATTTTAAGCACTTAGGCCATTTGCATACACTGCTCATCCTAGTTATTCAGGTTTCCCCTTGGTTGAGTGAGCCCTCTCACCTACGAGCACTCGTAGGCTGACTCGGGCCACCTTCCGAGGACCTCGTAAGTCCTCGTGACCGTACGCACGTTGCGGTTCACCGGGCCGGTTGTACCCGTTGCACCCCAGTTCGAGCCATCTCCCCGTGTGAGTTATGTATCCCCCTTAGTATTACCGGAGGAGAGTTGAGTTCATACCCATTAGGGTCTTCTTTAGCTGAGTGTATTTCAATTAAATCAATCCATTAAAAGGCTAAGTGATAATCCTAAAATCCTAACGCTTATCATATCAACTTGGTGTTTACTTGAGAACTCATTTCTCGTCCCCTTCTGGTGTGATTGTAATTGTTGTTGTATCCTTATTTGTATTTTAGTGTATCCTTTTTAATTCCCCCATTTTATCATCCTCTCATGGCTCCTTTCCACTTCACCTATCCTCCAACTCTCCTTCTCATGTAGACCCCTTGTCTCATGAGTCTATTCCAAATTCGGCCCAGCCCAAGGCCCATCGGGCGATGAGAGTGCCCATTCCCGATCTATTCCTTCGCCATCTTCTTCTAATGAGGCCGCTGAATTGGAGCGCCTCCTACTTGAAATGGGCCCTGACCAGGCCCGCGAATTGTTGTCCACCTTTGCTCTACAGTCTTCTTCCAGGATGGACCCAACAGACCCACATTGTCCTTCTCATTCTAGATCACCTCACATTGTCACTCCTGGATCGGGCCACCCCTTTGCTCAGCCCACATCATTGCAGCCGGCCCATTATGCTCAATCTGGCCCGGGCCTTGACTCTCGACTCTGCTCTCATTCCCAAGCTGGCCCTCGCTATCCACTATCCACTTCGGCTCAGGACTTCCAATCCGAGTTTGAATCCATGAAGCGAGAGCTCAGTGACCTGCGAAGGCAGTTGAAGCCAAAACCTTCCTTCAATGATACTCTGCCTGATTTCTGTGGTCTCCGGATCCCTCCACCTTCTCAGCTCCCTATTTATCGCAAATTCAATGGGGCTGGAGACCCTTACATCCATCTGAAGGAGTTCCTCTATGAGTCGGTGTCCTATCAACATGATCGCCGCTTACTGGCTTATCTTTTTAGGCGGTCATTAGACGGGCCCGCTCTAGAGTGGTTTTATTCCCTGCCTCTCAATGAAGCCGAGGATTTTGAAATTGTCAAGGCCAGATTCATGCAGCAATATCAAGACCGGGCCGGGCCCAAGTATTCAATGGCCGATCTAGTGGTTGAGCAGATGAAGCCTGATGAAGAATTCGCAACTTATGCTGACCGGTGGCGTCAAATGTCCGCGCATGTCCAGATGCACATCCCAGAAGAGGAGAAAATCAAGCTTATCATTGCTAATGCAACACCCATGTATCGCCACATTTTGGCTACGAACGACATCACATCCATGCAACAATTATACAATCGTGCTCGCTTTATCAAAACCCAACTCATTGATTCCCCCATGCCATCCTTGTTTGAGGCCCAACAACCCAGTTACACATTTCAAGGGGCCACTTATGAGGGAGTCCAAACCCATGCCCAAGTTGATACCATCCACCACCCCATGCCTACCCACTCCACTAACCACCATGCACCTCCACCTTCATATGGCCAACTCGCCCCGCTTCCACAAGAACAACCACCTCGCCCGTGCCGCCGCACCACACCATCCACTACTCATCTAACCCAACATCCACTTGGCCCAAAGCGAGCCCATTATCATCCGTTGCCCGAATCTCTCTCTGATGTCTTCACAGCCCTGATGTCCATTAATGCATTGCAACTCCCTCCAGAAAAGCCAAGCTGGGACATGACAGTGGACCGATCAGAATATTGCTTATATCATCGCCATCCGGGACATACAGTCGCAAACTGCTGTGAATTCCGGGATGTAATATGTAATATGGATCTAGAGCAGAAGATAAATTGGTCTGAAATGCACAGGCTCATCTTGCATTGTCAAGAGAAGAGAAAATCACAAAGCCAGGGGCAGCATCCCTCTCCATCACAAGCAGCAGAACAGCAGCCCGAGCAGCCAGCAGCGCAACCAAGACAGCTAGCACAAGCATCAAGGCAGTCGTCATCTTCACCAGTTGAAGGCCGACGGCACCTCTTCACTTATCCTCCAAGTGCACCACCTGCTCCGTCACAACCTCAACAACCCCCTCCACCAACCCTTGCTCAGGCTATCACCACCACACCTACAGCATCACACCCTGATGACAAGCTGTTAGCTCGACCCATTGTGTCGGTGCACTGTCAGTCATCTCCACCAACTCCGCAAACCACTAATCCCTCCACTCCTGCCAACCCTCCATCTTTACCCCTCGCCATCATCTCCACCCCACTACCACTTGCACCTAAGCAAGCCATTACCGCTACACCAAGGCTCGAGCAAGCTCCTCTCACCTCTGAGCCCGAGCAAGAGTTTCCTACTCCCAAGAGTAAGGCTGCTTCAGCCTCTGAGTTGGAGGAAGAGCTCTCTCCGCACGAGCCTATCCTTGCCACCACCCAGTCACTTCACATCAAGCCCTCCGCATCCGATAAACCCACCATAGCCACCATACATCCCATTATCACATCCCAATGGAGCGGGTGTGCATTACCAGCAGCATGCCTTGAAATTACTTCCCCTATGCAAGATGGACTGAGTGAAGGTAGCCCAGTTCCGGTCATGTGTTTCGACCCTTACAACTACATCAGTCGCATGCCAGTCTGTGTCCTTATCACGGGCACATTCAGGAAGGATGAGCTTTCATCTCCCCAGAAGAGCACTGTCAAAAAGAGTTCCCAGGCCCTAGTGCCAATCAGATCCAAAGCAGGGACGATAGCCATTACGTTGCTTATTGGAAAAGCTACCATTAATGCCGTCATCACTCCTCGCTCAGTTATTTTGCATATGGCTGGCCAAGAGAAGGGGGTCTCTACAAATATCGTGCTATCTCATGCATCTGCTAAGGCTATCATGAATCAGCTGTCACTCAAGGGGCAAATAGTCACGCTGCCCAAAGCATCCAAAGCCCTCCTTGCCATGTTTCAACCTGACCGGGGGCACATTGCTATGTCACCAAGAACACTCAAGGTTTTGCCAAGAGTCCTTTGCAATTTGCCTCAGCCTGTCAGTCAGTTGGCCGTACTAGTGCCACCCATCACACTCCCAGAAGCCTCCCCTCTTCAACTGTCAAGGGAGTTGGTTTTCATGCCAGATTGTCAGGCCAAGATGCCAAATCTCAAGTTGCTGGTACCACGCATCAAATTCCCATGGATTTGCACTATCCACTTGTCAAAGGAATCCTTCTTAATGAAGATGCCAATTTATGGCGTTCCCCCATGGGTGTCTATAAAGGTTGGATATGCAAATGATAGCCAAGGGGCAAGTGCGCACACGACAGTCATGACGACTATAATTGATGAGAGAGCCGTGTGGTTGCAGAGAAGAGCGAGGCCATCTGCTGCCTGGTCCCGCTATTTAAGAAGACATGTCAAGAAGAAACCGTCGTATCTGGCTATGAGAGCAAAGAAGCTGTGGCGTCACAAGAAGAAATCTGCCAAGAAGCAAAGGAGGCTGAGATCAATATTGAAATTCTTCAAGAAAATGTCGATCTCTCTATCCTGTCATCCTCTGACCTTGATCTTTCAATGCTACTCATCCTGGTCAATCTAGTTCCCAGAGGAGGCGCCCAATCTCTCAATCCTAGACTGGTGCCGCATTATTCCCCTCCTACTCCTTTAGGGTCTTTGGACCCTCACTTATCTCTTCCTCCTGAGCCACCCGATCACCCTCGGGGTACCCAGTCTCTCTCTCCATATCCACCTGGGTCACCTAACTTCCTTCCTAGTGCTCAGGGTTCCGCTTTTCCTTTTCCACCAGAGCCTCCTAATTATAGGTCAGGTCCACACTCTCCAGGAGCATCTGATTCCCCTCCTTCCACTTCCCCTTCTGATCCTCTAGATCCTCCACCCTCCATTCTACAGTTCCTTCCTCTAACCCCTCCTGATCTCGGGTCCGACCCGATTCCTCCCTCACTACCTATTCGGGGTCCCGACCCTTTCTCTCACTGTTCCAGAGGTTTCAGTCCTCACTAACATTTTTTTTTTCCTCCTTTGTAAATCCTTCTTGTTTGAGGGTTCTTATCCCTCATCTTCATGTAGCGTCATGTTTCCCTCTTGTTTGTGTTGAGTTGGCTCCAATTCTTGCTGACCCCTACTTTTCACAATTTTCTGCAAATGAGCTAATTAAAATCAACCAAAATCAAAGTTCAAAGACTAATGCAGGTCGTTCTTTCAATAAAGGGTCGTGTTGCTCACCAAATAATCATATAAATTTTGTTTAAACACCAAACATCAAAGAGAGTCGTCTCAGTTCACAGCAAGAGTGGTCGAGTCGGTCTTAGGTTTGCTTTGCTTCTGCAGCACTCAAGGTAGAGATTACTCCGCGCTAGGAGTCTGACATCCCTTCCCATGTCATTAAAAGTCACTTTAAGCAAGGATCACCACACACTCACGTGGAAACTTTAGTCGGCTCCTCTAGCAAACATCGTTGCTATTTAGGCCATACCTAGGTGGTGCAAAAGCTGTTCTCTTCTTTACTCGGTCAAAATGTAAAGGCAAAAAAAAGACTATTTAGGCGAGGCGACCGACCTAAGCACACCTTGATGAGAGGAAATCTCAAATAGGGACGGTCAATCAGGCCTGCAAAAGAAAAGCCAAATAAAAGCGAGAAGAACAAATGAAAGAAAATCAAGGAATAGGGGCATGGCAAAGAGTGGCAGTATAGTTCCCCGCGGGACGCCCTTGAGCCCGGTCGTACGCATGCCCCAAACAAGAAACATGCACAATAAAGTGACCAAAAGTCCCTCCTCAACAGATTGAATCTCTAAGAGGTATGCCGTGGAAGGAAGCTAAGCCTAATTTGTCCTTTAAAACCTACACTAGACTTATCCCCAAACTTTCTTCTCTTTCTCTCTATAAGGCTTGGTCGTCTCCCAGGTATGGCTTTTGTAGTGACACCGCAAGCTAGGGGCAACCATCTATAGGACGCCACCATCTTAATGCACATCCGACCTTTTGGTGGTCTTTAATGAAAGGTTAATAAATGGGGACCCCTTGCCAGTAGTTTGATCTTGCTTTAGTGCTGTAGTAGCAAGGGTGAGCACCTTCCGTCTCATGTGTCTTTTTAGGAAGGGCTAACGTCGGCTTCAGGCGTTATTCAAAAAAATCCCCAAAAAATCAAATATTTTCAAAATCCCAAAAAAACAAATATTGTAAAAAATACAAAAATTCAAATATTGCCAAAATCCCTCAAAAAATCAAATATTGCCAAAAATCCCCCCAAAAAATCAAATATTGCCAAAAATCCAAAAAAACAAATATTATAAAAAATCCAAAAAAATTAGATATTTCAAAAAATCCAAAAAAATCAAATAATTTCAAAACTAAAAAAAAATCAAATGTTTTCAAACTAAAAATAACAAAAATGAGCAGATCTAATCATACATGCTAAGTGTGCAGGTACATTGGCTCCCAAGCATTGCTCGCTCAGATCTCCATATTTCTTCATTGCTTTTGTCTGAGTCTTGCTCACATCATCTTTACGATCTGTCTCTCCTCCTCAGTCCCATCAATGATTTGAATTTCAAGCTCATTATCCCACCAAGTCCTTCCTAAGTCCCATACATATTCTCCCTCAATGGCTCCAGGAGAGGACTCTCTATGTGTGAACCTGGCTGTTCTTTAGTGATTTGTTTCAATCATGTGGATGACTGAGTTGTTTATGCTTGTTGTTGTTAGCTTGTTTAGTACTTTGTTTATTGCTTCATTCACACACACAAAAAACAAAAAAAATCAGAAAAAGCAAAGTCAAAAAAATGGCGAGTTCTGCGCTCCACAGGTAAGTCAGGTAAGTATCCCTATCCGTTCTCCCTTGCATTACTATATGGTACTTATGCTACTGTATTATCTCAAGGACCGGCTGGTTCTCAATGTGTTCTGGGATTTGAGTTCCCCTTCAACAAAAACAGTGATGATCTAGGTGCACATTGCTAATCGCTGGATAGGTCGTTGAGTTAAATAAGTTTGGGGACGATAGATTCAGGCCTACACTACGGTTGCAGGTAGTCTCTTGACCCGTTCTTATTCGGCTTAACAATATTATCCTTGAGTATTTTCTATTTTCTATTTTCTTTGCATATTGATTTGATGATTTCTTTTATTTTAGCCCAGCATGCATCATGTAGGACTTTGAGCTTCATGCCTCATGATTTGTCAAAGGTTGTTTCCCTGGTGGTGATCAATCAAGCTTAAGTTTCTTGAACAAGAAATTATATTCCACTCACAATTTAAAGGTCTTCTTTGAACTAGTCACTTGGTCCAGTTGGCCAGTATGACTTCTGTCTGGAATTTACTCCCTCCATTCATCCAAATCAACTTAAATATCCCCTGATCCGTCTTGGTTGCGAACCGCTCCCAGGCCTTGAGTCATCGTGACCGCCTGGCACGCACATGTCCTCCCAAGATGAAACCTGCAGACCAATCGGCTAGGGTACCTCTTAATCAAGAGGTTGATCATCCTTCTTTTGCTTTCCTTTTTGTCGTTCCAGACAGGAGCGTTCGTGCTCGCTCTTCCTTGAGGTTAGTTTAGAGTCTTCCAGAGAATTTCTATCGCTTATTGGTTGTGATGGGTGTCTCTTTACCTTGATGCCACTTTTCAGTCCACTCTTCTTCATCCTCGCTCCATTCCATTTCATTACACTTCGCTCTCTTTCCGCTTCGCTCCCTTGCAAAGCGGGCATCAAGGAGGGGCAATCTGTAGACACCCGTTTTCGGCCTATAAGTTGAGCACATTTCTTGTTCATATCATTGATGTCCCAATTGGTCATCACCTTGGAGTCCTTCTCTGGCCCATCATGAGCCCATTCACCCTCAATATCAAGCCCATTCTCAAGCCCATGGCCAAACACCACTTGAAATATCAAAACTGTGCAATCTGCCCAATCTTCTGAGCATGCTTCACTTTGAGAGCTCATAATGTCCTCATTTAATATCCAATTTGGCATACCATACTATCATTTTGTAGCCCTTTGAGTCTAAAATCCAACGCAACAAACGGCGCATCAATCCGATATCTGTGGAGAGAGTTATGGCCCTTTTTGTGGGACCTACGCACACTCCCTAGTGACGCGACCTGCTGCATGGACGCGACATGAACGCGGCCCCACGATCCGACGCGACAGCGCCATGCACGTAAACACGTTTTTACGTGATTTTCGGCCTCTCTCTCCATCCTAGAGCCTATCTAAAGTCCCTATGAGTTGGATTACGACCCAAACCTCCTATCCTCATCCCTAGGGAGCCCCCAAGCCCATCCAAACTCTAGATAGAAGACTCAAACACCCCCACAACTTGGACTCTCTCTCTAACTCGGGATTGGACTCTATCTCTATCTAAAACACATCCTAGGACTCTCTAAGGGATAGAGGAAGGCTACAACCACGAGGAGAGGTCCCTGGAGGCTCTGCTCACGAGTTCCCATCGTCCCCAAGGCAGAGGAGAAGCTGTTCTTCCCGTTTTCTTTCCTTCTCTCTCCTCTTTCTCTCTCATATCGCCTCCAGGACCAGCAGTACTTGCACGACTTGTGGAGGTTGAACCAGGCCAGATCTCTTCGAGGTTTCTTCATCAAAGTTGCTCCCCACAGAGCTCTCTTCAACCTTGAAGTAGAATTACGTCGATTGGTGGCTTGTGCGAAAAGTTACAGCAGATTATTCTTCACCTTCTCTCTCATATCGAGATCTGCACATGCGGGATTATCGTCTCTTCCACAGCCCAAACCAGGCCAGGTCTCTTCAAGATGTCTTCATGAAAGTTGTTCAAGACGTCCTCCTCTACGACCTCCAACTGGAATCACATCAAATGGGGCAGTATCTGTTTAGTTTTGATTTTTACTTTCTTTTCTATGTTTTGCACATGAATACATGCTAGTTAGGGTTCCTCCCTCTCCTCTTCCATGATTTCTCCCCATGCATATTCCTCCCCATGTTTTCCTACCACCCAAGGGGTTTAAAAAACCAACCCCAGGTCCGTTCCCTCCATGCTCCATATCTTTCCTCCATTTAAGAATAGCTACTACACTTAACATAGTCTGACAGGGTTTTATTTCTTGTTTTCGTTGTTTTGGCAGGCACACAAGCGAAGATCCACGAGCGGCTCTCATCCTCCGGCCGGCTGGAGAACGGGAAGGAGGTCCCATCCATCATCTCCCGCACAGAAGAGAACGCGACGGTGTAGGGCGACGCGACAAGAGACGCGTCAGCTAGGGGTGACGCGATATCAGCACTGTCGCGACAACCATGACTGCCGCGACATCAGGTACACCACCGTTCTCTCTCCCTTTCCTAGAGTAGTTAGCCCACATTATTATCTTTATTTGGCAACTATCTAGGTGGCGATCACATCCTTTTCCTACGCTATCATATTTGATATCCATGTCCGTGTCGAGGGGAAGTCAATCCCTGTGATTACAATGCTATTGCAAAAGACAAAAGGGGAGAGACCTGCGAGGCTACCTTTTTGGAGGGGGTTTTGCTGTTGCTTGAAAAAAAAGGCAGAGGGAGAGAGCAAAAGAGGAGGGCCAGAACATGGGCTTTTCTTCTTGGGATTCCTGTGCAGCAAAGGGGAGAAGAGGAAGAGACCAAGAGGAAGGAAAAAAGAGGAGAAAAGGCGTCTGGCAGGCTCTCTCTTCCACAAAAAAAGGAGTTGCAGCAAGCAGCAAAAGAAGGGAGGCGATACGAAGGAGCAAAAGAAAGGGGGCTGAAGCTTTGGTTTCATTAAGAAAAGGTGGGCGGCTATAGAAGCTGAGGAGAGAAGAAGAGGGTGAGAGAACCAAGAGAAAGGAAAGAGAGAGAGAGAGCTTCTTCCTATCCCATTCGTCTCATCTTGTCCCCCTTCCCATTTTATGTATGTTGGTCATTTAAGACCCTCTTAAGTGGTTTGGGAGTTTTACATGTGTAATGGAGCATGCCAACTCTTCTTCTGTGAAATAGAGTATACGTGTTTTATTTGATAGTTGTTGTTTCTGTCTCCATTCGGTACTTCCTCAGAGTTTTTTCCTGTTTCCCTTTGTTTAACAGTTAAATATCACTCCATTTGAGGGATGGATGCCCTTAATATCCAGTATCCTATTGTAAGGAAAGAGATGTCAAACCCGTTACCCAGCCGCGGGGGTCCTCTCCTCTTGTTTTCTGCCTTGCTTTTGGCTCCTTTTCTACCATTTAAAGCCTCCACTGTGCTGCGTTTATGCTTAATCCCTGTTGAATATTGGCTGCCAACTTACAACCATATGAACCCTTGAGCATTCAAGAGTGAGGGGATCAACACCTACGTCTTGTCTGGGCCTTCAATAGGGACTGACAGCCCTCCACCCATCATGGGGGTGCTGTGATCCCCCTTGACAGTAAGGATTTCCCCATCTTTCAACTGATTTGAGCTTGAATGTGGCCTGCCGAATCACCCCAATTCCAAGCCCAAGCACAAAGGGTTGGGTAATATGATGCCAATGCCCCACTTAGGACTTGAACAAGATGTATTTGGCCCCAACATAGCATACATACTGCGTTGGTTCCAATTCCTGGGGTGAAAACCAAGTAAGCAAAGGGATCCCTGTTGAAGGTTTGATGCTAACTCACCTGGGCAATGAGCTTTCGACATTTTGGGACTGATCGACATGGCATTTCACCCGTGTAAAAGATTGGAATCGACCAAGATATACCTCAGTCCCTCCCATAAAAATTTTGCGTCGTTCCGACGTGATTTGAGTGCCATCCCTTTGCAAATGGAGGTTGCCGACTCATGTGGACAACATTGCTTGGCTACCGTCTCACCTGGGCAGTACGTTTTCAGCAGTTTGAGACCGATCGACACGGCATTTCACCCGTGTAAAAGATTGGAATCAACCAAAGACATACCTCTGTCCCTCCCATAAAAATTTTGTGCCATTCCGACGTGATTTGATTGCCGTCTCTTTGCAAATAGATGTTGCCAACTCACGTGGACAGCATTGCTTGGCTACTGACTCACCTGGGCAGTGCGTTTTCAGCAATTTGAGACCGATCGACATGGCATTTCGCCCGTGTAAAATACTGGAATCGACCAAGATATACCTTAGTCCCTCCCATAAAAATTTCGCGTTGTTCCGACGTGATTTGAATGTCGTCCCTTTGCAAATGGACGTTGTCGACTTACGTGGACAGCACTGCATGGCTGCCGACTCACCTGGGCAGTGCATTTTCAGTGGTTTGAGACTGATCGGCATGGCATTTCGCTTGAGTAAAAGACTGGAATTGACCGGGATATACCTTAGTCCCTCCCATAAAAATTTCACGTCGTTCCGCCATGAGTCGGGTGCCATCCTTGCATAAATGGGTGCTGCCGACTCACCCAGGTAGAACTGGGCTTTGCCGACTCAACAGTCTGCCGACTCACATAGGCAGAACTGTTCACTACTGACTCACACAGAAATGAGACTCTATGAGGCCTCAAGTTAGATAATATGATATATATGCCCGAGTTCCCAGACTCAAACATCATTGGATTGTCCACCAGACTGTTTTGGTCTCAGTACTCATCTGTTCCCTCGTAGCCACATCTCGGGAATCAGCACCGTATGCCGTTTGGGTAGTGCCGTATACGGCCAAAACCCCGTTTTGGTACCATCTCCTCTGTGGTGGATAGATACCGCAGACTCCCCCACATCTCATGAGTCCGGGGGAGATGCTGCCGAATTTTTCCCTTGAGTTTTAAACCATTAAGTGTTTCTGGCTGGTGAGTCGGCAAGGACTCAGCAGGCTGCCGACTCATTGAATTAGTGAAGAGACTTGAACCAGTGAGTCGACAGGCCTCATATATGATGAGTTGGCAAGCCTTGGTTTATTAGAATACTTGCTTTCAGTCCCGGTGCTCATCGGTAAGCCTCGAGAATTGGTACCTTGTGCCATTTGGGTTACGCCGTGCGCGGCTAATATCTCGTTTTGGTGCCGTCTCCATCATGGTGGACGAGTATCGTGCCCTCCTCTTTCGCTATGAGTAGGGGGGATGCTGTCGAATTTTCTCGCACATTCTTATGAGATTAAAAGACTTTATATAATTAAAAGACTTCAAAAACCATGTTGGCTAGGTGATTCCGCAGCCCTGCAGCAGCCTGCCAACTCACTGGTTCAGCAGGACCCAGTTGACTCAGCAGTCTACCGACTCACTGGCTCAACAGAACCCTGTCAACTCAGTAGTCTGCTGACTCATGGTTGTAACAAGGTTCTGCCAACTCATTTGACTTAGCAGTCTTCCGACTCAGTAGTCTGCCAACTCACTGATTCAGCAGGACCCTGCCGACTCAGTAGTCTGCTGACTCACTGGTTCAGCAGGACCTTGCCGACTCAGTAGTCTGTCGACTCATGGTTGTAGCAAGGTTCTGCCAACTCATTTGACTTAGCAATCTGCCACTCACTAGTTCAGCAGCAAGGTTCTGCCAACTCATTTGACTTAGCAATCTGCCGACTTAGTAGTTTGCCGACTCACTAGTTCAGCAGCAAGGTTCTGCCAACTCATTTGACTTAGCAGTCTGCCGACTCAGTAGTCTACCGACTCACTGGTTCAGCAGGACCCTGCTGACTCAGTAGTCTGCCGACTCATAGTTGCAGCAAGGTTCTGCCAACTCACTTGACTTAACAGTCTACCGACTCACTGATTCAGCAGGACCCTGCTGACTCAGCAGTCTGCCGACTCATGGTTGCAGCAAGGTTCTGCCAACTCACTTGACTTAGCAGTCTGCCGACTCAGTTGAGCCTACCGACTCAGAAGTCTGCCAACTCACCAGCATAACTACAACTATCATGCTTCAACCATAACCAAGAGAACATAATTGACATTAATTGGCAAATATCAAATGAATAAATAAATAAAAGCCCCAACAATCGTACAAAAGATGTTAATGATCACAATGAGTCGAATGCTTTTCAATAGACATTTCTCTTATTGTTATTCCTGCTTCGCTTCAGCACGCACTTCACACCTTTATCGAATGTTTCCGTTTTAAGGCCATGAGACTTTTTAATTTGGCGATTAATCAAGGGTTTTCTATCCTAGAGAGATGTAATTAACGTCGTTGCGCTTAGGCAACGGCGGGATCTTGGTCTCGACCCGATCTCCCCTTTCATTTGACGAAGTCAAATGGCGCACAAATAGACCTAAAGCCCTTCGACTCTCATAGGCAGAACATTCGTTGTCATTTCGGTGACTAGCATGACTGCGCTATGCAAATTGCCGATTCATCTCATGTCACCATCGCTTAAATAGCATTCGACAGAACTTGGATTAGTAATACGCATCTATGAGAACATGAGAACATTGATTCTTGATGGATCATATAAAAATCCACTTCCACAGGTTTCTTGGGGGGAAAGAAAAGGGTTCGTCTCCTTCCTGGTCCTGTTTGCACGGGCTGGAGATGGGAGGAAAGCGACTATTCAATTTTTTCGGGAGCAGCATACAGAAAGAAAGTGTTGGATCGAGATGAAGCTAATTAGCATCCTAAAAGGGGGGTGAATAAGACTTATGAATATTTTTGTCAGTAAAAATTAGATCTGAAACACATTTAAACAAAAATAAGTGATTAGTGTAGTGTGTTAAATGAAATGTAAATAGTGGAAGCAAAGGTACACAAATGCACAAAGATTTATCTTGATATGGATCTCCTCTCTAATAGGAGTCCTACATCTAATCTCCAAGCTCCACTTGAGATTTATCCATTGACCGCCAAGAACACTTGGCCTTCCCTTCAAAGAGGGGTATTACAAACACTTGCTCCTACGCACGTCTTCCCTTTTCCAATGGGGTAGACAACCTCCTACCATAGTAGACCCTCCCTTCTACGTATACAAGGGGAAACTATAGGGAACAAATCTCGCTGCCAATTACAACTTTGAAGAAGATGTAATCAGTGTGCTTGCTGAGAAGATAAGCAAGTACATACACAAAAAGAGATCTACAAAGAGTAAGATTGATGGCTCTGGTCTCTTCCTGACTAATGGGTGGACTAGGGAGATGATCTTAAGGATCTAAAACTCCACCCTTCTACAAACTACTTGAGAAACTTGAGAGCAGAAAAGGCCTTGCACAGATGGACTGGAATGCATTTGCTCTAGTTTTTTCCCTTGTTTTCTTTTCAACTCTTTCTCACATAGTCTCTATGTGTTCATGCATATATGTATATTCGTGGGGTACTTCTTAAGATGGACTTCGATTGCTTATATAGCCTCGAGAGTCTTCAGGGCCTTCAGCTACCCGTTGGAAGAAGACCGTTTGAAATCTAAACGTTTGAGATTGAAGAAGATGGCTTGACAAGCTGTCTTCAAATCCATCTCCTCAACGACTCCTTGGCTATTTAGAGTAGTTGCTTACTCCTATAGACAATTGTTCTGCAAACACCATACCCATGCAAAGTCTTTTCTTCTTCTCACGGTTAGACTTGTATAAAACAATAGATAGAGAAAGCAAGAAATAGGTCATTTGAAAAGATATCTATCTGTTCCAGAGAAAGACTTAGTCCTTAAATCATGCAAGGGTAGGAGAACATTTAAGGAGGAACGGATACATGCTTGGCGCATAGTGTGTCTGCAAAAAATCTTTCCTTAAAATATGGAAAATTGTCAGTTAGAAGAGCACAAAAAAAATCTTACAGATAGAACAATTATCAAGGAGCATTCTAATATACAACATTCCAGGTATGTGCTCATTATTAAATAATAAATTTAAATGCATACAAGAATAAAGTACAATATGATTGGTGTTCAAAAAATGTTAAGTACAGAATGTGTACTTTGACTTGAGCTCTTTAGAGAGTATGGTTTTAATTACTAGTCAAATAAATGTTAAGTATAATGATTAGTACCTACATTTACATGGAAGTTTATGGATAAAAACCACAAAGTCAATCGCAATGATATTGTATTAACAGATATGAAAACAAGTTATTTTTCTATCAAGTATAGAAACTTTAACTTCCAAGGAGTTGGAGTAGAACTTTGACTCATGGTATTTGTTCATCAATTGATACCTAACTTCGACTTCGGAAGTTGAAATTTGTTCATCAATCGATACCAAGCTTCGACTTCAACTGTCGGAATTTGGTCATCAATCGATACCAAACTTCAACTTCACAGGAGTCGAAATGGAATTTCGACTGACGACATTTGTTCATCAATTGCTACCAAACTTCAACTTCGTAGGAGTCGGAGTGAAACTTCGACTGACAATGTAGCAACTTGCTAATTTAAAATAGATAAATAAATTTAAAACTATAAAAAATATGAATAAATTAAAACCCATTAAGCAAAACCAAGTGATGGCTTTAATTAATACATGAGTTATTGGGCTAAAAGCAAGAGTCCAAATGATGAATTAGTGATAAATAGGTCAAAATTCATAACTTAATTATTGACATATTAAAAAGGACAATTAAATCTCTTTACAACTCATGTAATTATATAATTAAGAGTCCTAACCCTAGCCTAACCCAATAGCTACGAAATCCGGCTCTATCCTAACCTAAAATAGAGATTTAGATGAGAAAAAATAGGATAAACTATAAAACTCATAATTAAGGAAGAATTGGAGTTTTGGAAGGACTCTTCAACCATAGATCTACATAATATCTCAATCTCGACCAAGGCCGACCCTATTGTTCATCTAAGATCTCTTAGACATGGAAAGGAGGCCAAAGGAGGAAGAAATCATGAAGAAGAAGGTAAACATCACACTTGAAAACTTCGGTTAGTAAATGTATTTGTGCGTAATAGAGAGTAGCAGTGCAGAAGCTAATAAAGAAACAATAACACAAATATACACAAGAGTTTTATCTTGGTTCAGCCCTTCCCACATAGAAGTCTTATAACCAGTCTAAGCAAATCTTGGGATTTCACTAACCAGGGTACAATTCCCCCAAGGATATACAAACCTCTAGCTCCCCACTGATCTTCTTCCTTTCCGAGTTGGAAGGAAACTCACTTCTGTTACTGGTCAAGAAGCCACCCTTCTGGAAGAAACCCTAGTGCGATTCTGCTAGACTTAAACCCCTAGCTAGGTGCTTCTTTTTAAGAGCTCAGAAGCAACTCTTTGGTACACACTCCAGCAGGTCTTCCCTTCAAACAAGGGGAACACTAAGCACAGTCCCTCATCTAGATAGACACCCAGCACTCCGACTGGTCTTCTCTTTACTTAGGAAGAGGAACATTGTATAAGGTCCTACAGCTGGACAGAAGTCTTTCTTAAAAAGAAAGAACAGATTGAGAGCTATACATGATGAACACTAAGAAACTCTAGCTCTCAGTAGAAAGACTCTCCCCTAGATTTACAATGAAGTACAGAGAGAGTGGGAAGAGAGGAAAGCTTGAATGCTTGGAACTTCGAAAACTTCAGCTCTGAAAGCTTCTCTTGAGTAGGCTCGAGCTCTTCTCTCTTTCTTGAGTGTATGTGAAGTTGAGGTTTCTCACTGGATATACACTCCTTCAAAGATTTTCAGGTTCTCTCTCTTATTGTGTTCTTCATAGCCTTCATCCTTATATGGAGGAAGAAGAGATCCGCTGGCAGATGGTCATTGGAGTTCTTTTGTGACGACCCAACCAGCAAACTGTCCCAACAACCGTGCTAGTTGGTAGACTTCTCAAGAAGGTCACCCATCTCGAGACTACTCCTAACTGAGCACACTTAACTTCAGAGTTCTTTTCCTACTTGAGCTCTGAAAATGACTAGTCCGAGTTATTGGTTGTCTGCTGATTTAGTCCATTTAACATATTCTTACATGGGGTGTTACAATCTACCTCTTTTATACAAGGGACGTCCTCGTCGCTGCTCACATATAGTACACAATCAAACCCCAGGCAGGTAGGATTCTAGAGGTGGCCCCCATAGGCTTAAGAGGTGACTCCCACTATGTAACACTTTGCGCTATTATGGCCTCAAGAGGTGGCTCCCATAGCGTAGCTGATGGGAATTGAAAATGAGCACCAAAGAATCCACAGGCCATTTGAGGCCCACTTGATGTAATTTTGTCCTTTAGAATTTTATGTATTTAGAAAGGGGTGTTTTGGTCTTTTGGGCCCTTGGTAGGTGAGAAGGGCCATGTGGGTCTTTAAGTACATGTAAGCCCCCCCCACGTTGGAGCAATGAATGTTTGAAGAAAAAAAAAAGGCCTAGTGTCTTCTATTTTGAGGGGTGCGCCCTTATTCTCCTCCTTCCTCCCCCTCCTCCGATGGATTCCGGTCATTGTCCCTTTCTCCCCCCTTTCTCCGACGACCCTCTCTCCTTCTCTCCCTCTCGGCCTCTTTCCCCCTTCTCGTCCCACATCAAATTGGTATCAGAGCAAACCTCGGTCCCTTGCCGGCTGTTCATTGCCCTTTGCTCCCCCTCTGCACACTCCCTCGCCACTCTCAGCTCTCTCTCTCTCCCGAAATTCCCTCTCTCACTTCTTCTGAGCCTCGCGACACCCCCATCACGCCAAAACAGCTTCCCCCCCCCCCCTCCCCCCGCGCAGAGCTTCCCCACCCATGCACAGACCTCATCCCCCCCCCCCATCTGCGACCTCCCCTCTCCTGAGACCCTTGTGCTGAGTCACCCCCTGCTTCGCCTTCTCCCCCGTGTCACACTCTCTCTGTTCTCTCTTCCTCGCGATCCCCCCTTCAAGATCCAACCCCATCGTCGGAAGAAACAGAAGAAGAGGCAGTAGAAGAAGAAGAGGAAGAGGGAGGAGACATCGCCGCTGAGATCCCCGCCATCTGTTGCGATCTCCGTCGGCTGCTTCCTGCCGACGCGACCGTCCCAGTCACCAGCCCCGTCATAGCAGCCGCCACGCTGCATCTTCCTTTGCTCCGATTGCAGCTGCTTCCACCGCCATTGCTGTTGGCCACCGTTCCCCCGACCAGCCCCGCTAGCCGCCGTCGCTGTCGCCGCCGCCGCTGCCGGCCCCGCCTTCCCCTCCACCAGCTCCACCTTCGCGACTGTGCTACTGTCTTAGCCTCCCTCTCCCCCTCCACTCCCTGCACAAGGGTTGGGGAAAGGAGAGGAGAAGAACCCAATCACTTTAAGTGGACCGGGTTGGCCCTCGGTTCGCTACAGTGACCTGCCCGCTACAGTGCCGGGCAGTGCACTAGGATCTTATCGCACCGCCAGTGCATGAAGCTCATCCGTGCGCCGTTTTTCGTGCCGTTTGCGCCAGTGTCTTCCTCACAGCGATGCCAACTCGATCAGAGTGCTAACATCGATGACAAGTATCGTTTTACATGCCCTCTTTGCAAATCATTTCATGAACATTGTCGGCACCTCCAACAATGACTACCGACTACCCGAGTCCCTATTGGAGATTGTCTGAAGATCTTGATTGGGTAGCTTTCAAAATTGACTTTCGCCAATTTACTGCTACTCTACAGAGGGTTGTTTACGAGGTCGACCCAACATGTGAGAATGAGCATGAAGAACAACCTAAAGAAGTGCATTATGTGGCCGACCGGACACTGATTGAGGAGTATGAAGAGCAAATGAAAGAAATACATTATGTAGCTGATCCCGCACTAGAAGATGAGTACTATAGACAGATTGAATCGGAGTTGTCTGAAGTAGATGAAGACATCCCTGTAGAGAAGCACAAGCCAATGATAGAGGAGATTGTGGTCGATCGATCGAAGTCCATTTTGGATGTTGCCAGCCTATATGACTTTGATCACATTTGGAGCGATATTGAGGCACACTACTTGTTTAGTAGTGCGATTCTTCTCTCCCCATTGGTCCAAGAGATTTTCATGATATCAGTTGGATTTGCTTCTTCCCTCATCTCCCCGTGGATACTTCTTTACTTCAAAACTCAAGGACGAGATTTTTTAAACCGGGGGAGAATGATGGGAATAGAAAATGAGCACCAAAGAATCCATGGGCCATTTGTTTATTTTGTTTGGCCCATTAGAGGCCCACTTGATGTAATTTTGTCTTTTGGAATTTTATGTATTTAGAAAGGGGTGTTTTGGTGTTTTGGGCCCTTGGTAGGTGAGAAGGGCCATGTGGGTTTTTAAATACATGTAAGCCCCCCACGTTGGAGCAATGAATGTTTGAAGAAAAAAAAATGGCCTAGTGTCTTCTATTTTGAGGGGTGCGCCTCTGTTCTCCTCCTTTCTCCCCCTCCTTCGATGGATTCCGGTCTTCGTCCCTTCCTCCCCCCTTTCTCCAATGACCCTCTCTCCTTCTCTCCCTCTCGGCCTCTTTCCCCCTTCCCATCCTGGATCAGTAGCACTTTGCCCTATGTGGCACTTAGTTCTTGCACTTCTCGCTGGGCAACGCTCTGATACCATATGTGACGACCCAACAACAAATTGTCCTAAAACTGTGCTAATTGGTAGATTTCTCAAGAAGGTCATCCATCCTAGGACTACTCCCAACTGAGCATGCTTAACTTCAGAGTTCTTTTCCTACTCGAGCTCTGAAAATGACTAGTCTGATTTGTTGGTAGTCTGTTGATTTAGTCTATTTAACATATTTTTATATGGGGTGTTACAGTAAATGACTAGTCTGAGTTATTGGTTGTCTATTGATTTACTCCATTTAACATATTCTTATATGAGGTGCTACATCTTTGATCCTTTGACTCTTCTAGCCATTGCTCATCTTCTTCTTCATCTCATTTTCTTCTTCTTCTATCGAACAGACATCTTCATGTCTCTAACGGATCCTAACAATAGGTCCAAGATGTTTTGACTAGGAATAGAATTATTTTTCAAACATTTAATGAGAATAAAAATATGTTAGATAGAGATGTCTTTTGATAGATAGCTCATACCTCTTATGTGCAGGTCCATTGACATCCAGATATGTTAGGTAAGGCCTTTGCTTTTTAGCATAAGGAGGGAGTTCTTTTAATCTTTGATTTTTGTTGACTCATTTGCTTACCTACCCTGTTAAGATAGAAGGTACACAATAGAAAGATCTTCAGTCAATCAAAGAAATAATAAGTTAAACATATGAAGTACACTTGAACTTCATTTGTGCACCAAAGACATTTTGAAATATTTGAAATGTAGAGGCAATCGATGTTTATTTAAAGGTAATCGATATTTAAATATATATGCAATCAATGTTTCTGAGGCAATCAATGTTTCATAATATAATTGATGTTTAAAAGGTAATCAATGTTTGAGACAATTGATGTTCAAGTGAAACGTAATCGATGTTTGACACAGTTGATGTTTGAGTGAAACGCAATTGATGTTTAAGTTGAGTGAAACATAATTGATGTTTAAGTAAAATGCAATTGATGCTTAAGGCAATCGATGTTTGAGTGAAACACAATCGATGTTTAAATAAAAGGCAATCGATGTTTCAGAAAATCGATGTGAAGAACAATCGATATGAAGAATAATCAATGTATGTAATCGATGTTTAAGTGCAATCGATGTTTCAATGCCATTAATGTTTAAGTGTAATCCATGTTTTATGAAGCAATCGATGCAACATGTAAAACAGTAATCAATGTAGCACTTAGAAAAAAAATAAGCTTCAGATAAGTAGACTTCGACTGTTGGGAAGTCGGAGTAAGAACCACACTTCGACTTTCAAAGAGTCGGAGTGGATACATATATACAAGTTGTGGACTTCGAATATTTTTAACAAGTGTTGAGAGAATGTGTCGACACTTGTGCTCTGTGTGTCAACACCAAGGAATAAATTGTCTCATCTCTAAGGTCTCTATTCGATGAGTATTGTGAAGAAATTACAATATATTATATAGATTTAATGTTGTTCTCTTAATCTTATTCCTGGAGGTGGGTGGGGGGGGGAGATGGACAAATGTGGTTGCTAAAAATGATCGAAATTTTTAAATAAATTGCCCTATCTTAAGGTCTCTATTCGATGAGTATTGTGAAGAATACAATATATTATATAGATTTAATGTTGTTCTCTTAATCTTATTCCTCAAATTCTGATCAAAAGAGTTGTGAAGATGGTAAGGTATAGTCGACTAAGAATGTTGATTCAGATGCTAATGGTAGTAACTCTTCATTAAACAAGTTTTCTTGAAAGTCATTTTGACAAGCCCATGGCTCACTGTTAGTAAACTCGATTGTCCATTTATGTGTTTTACCATCTATCTACTCATCTGCAGTTCAGCACCCTTTTTTTTTTTTGACAAATGAACTATCATCATTCAACTTACGTAAAGGGTACAAGAGAGCAGGTAGGAGGTGTAGATTGAGCCATCGCCAATCCTACCCACACAAGCAACAAGTACAGCTCAAGGGAACACACAAGCTGAGACATTTCACAGTAATATGGGACTCTTGGTCCTTACACAGGGGACGAACGCCCAAGAAACCCCCGGATAATAGGGCAGAGAAGAATCCACAACGACCGTTGCACAAGAACACTGGTGGCTGCGATCGGATGTCGTCGGCGGAGATCTAGCGAGAAACAGCAAACCCTCGAACCAACCAAGGGGGGAGCCCAACGGAGGACCGCAGAATGATACCATGGATCATCTGTAGGGGCGCACTAGTGGATCTTATCGCACATGCATTTGAAGGATTGAAGGAAGTGTTGTCGGACGTATGATCCAACTGCAAACTTCACAGTGACCTTCATGTTGGGATCGGATAGGCAACTGAATCAAATTTAACTACGAATGTGTGTGTATGGCAGCGGAATTAAAACGAGTGACACACACAATTCGATTAGATCCAAGAGTGGTGTGTGGATAGAGAGTGAATTGAGATATCAAACCACAGTGCAAAGAGAGTTTTTACGGTGGTTCGGAGAACACAACTTGTGTCTCCTACGTCCACCTCCTCACGACGAAGGAACCACTAACTCGAGTAGTACAACTTGGAGCACGACTACTCCAAACCCCTTTGAGTGTGACGACTCAAAGAAAACCTAAGAGATAGGCACGGTGACCTACTCCACAAATCGCTTGTGAATTCTACAATTCACAAGCACTTGAGCATGACGACTCAAGCACCGGAGCACTACGGCTCCAACATAGAGTACACAGTACTCAAACCTTTGGATCACAATAGATCCAAGTTATGCTAGAACAAACACAATTAATGAGTAGATCCTCTAACACAATCTATCCCAATACAAAGAAGAAATAAAACAAACAGAACTAGGTGATCTGTGTAGAACGCATACACAGACCACACAAGGAAATTGACCAATAGATGAATTGCAGACTCTTGGATCTCATTCTGACCAATACTGCTTCAATCACAAACTCCTCCTTCTTCTTCTCCTTATTCTTCTCCTTCCTCTTCTCCTTGGCGGCGATAATCTACTCCCCTTATGAACACAGAAGCCTTTCTTGCTCTTCTCCTCTTCTTCTGGAATAGTCTCAGCTTCCTTCTTTTGGAGTACGAGGATCATGGGTATTTATAGTCCCATGTGCCTAAGTGGACCCTTGGGGTGCGTGGGCACAAGATCAAGGTTAGATCCCTTGAATCCTAAGCAGACACGTGTTCACAAAATTTACGTACTAAATCGTCATTCGATGTGTGTCAACACAATCAAGTTGTGTGTCAACACAAGTTTCTATTTTGTTGCTTGGCAGTTGACCTGTGTCGACACATACTTGACTTGTGTCGACATAACAGGCTTCTTCTCTTCTGGCTATTTTTTGGATGCAACGTATTTGTCGACACACAATGAACTTGTGTCGACACAACTGGCTTCTCTTTTGACTGCTTTTTGAGAGCAATGGCTATCTCGACACACAATAAACTTGTGTTGACATGACTGGTTTCTTGCCTTCAGGTTGTTCACTAGATGCAGCGGATGTGCCGACACACAATGAACTTGTGTCAACACAACTGGCTTCTTTTCACTACACTGCTTCCTGAATACAATGCATGTGTCGACACACAATGGACTTGTGTCAACACCACTTTAACAAAGTTATGTAAACCTGAAAATATGAAGTGTGAACCATTAACACAAGCCATTATCATTAAGATGTGAGATATTAAATATCAAGAACATGTTGTTTGAGCATTATTGTAATATATTCAATATGTACAAAATGTTCAATATGTCATCATCAAAATCAAAGTATGAGTGATGTCCATTGATCATCATTAAAAATCAACTTTAAGAAATTCCAATACACACCTAACCCAACATTCTCCCCCTTTTTGATGATGACAAAATAAAGGCACAAACTTGGCCTTTTCATATGCAATCTCACAAAAACCTTACAATGATTCATTCTCCCCCTGACTGCAATTTCTCCCCCTTAATGAAAGAGATAGCAAGAAAGGCGATGAGGAAATGAATGTTCACAAATAATCAAAATAAGTGAGGCAAAGTGATGTTGTCAAATGAGAGAAATTATTATGTTTTTGATATTGTGCAACAAAGTTTAATCACAAAGACCCACTCAACACAAAGCATATCAAGGCATAACGGTCTGAATGTAGTTAAAGTAATGATGCAAATGTGAAGAAATGTGACCTATATGAGTTTGCAAAAATGTTTAACAAGGAGATTATGAGCTGTCATTTTAACACAATGCATAATAATTGGTCTAAACTTAGTATACATGAACCTTATTTATGTTTTAAGCTTGGCTGTCTTGGCTATTTTGAATATCTTTCATTTTTACTAGAGAAGAAATACATGAATAAATAGGTTAAATCTCACTTTTCTGTGCAAGAGATCACATATACCAGATGCAAGATCTCTTGATTATTGAGGTTAAACTTCCATTACCTTGCACAGAGTGTAATCACAGGGATTGTGCTTCCCCTCGACACATTAACGGCTATTAAATCTAATAGTATGAAAGTAAGGAATGTGATCGCCACCTAGAGTATTGTCTAAATGAATAAATAACACATGCTAACTACTCTAGGAAAGGAAGGAAGTGAACAGAAGAATACCTGATAACGCGGTTGCCATGGCTGACGCGTCTCTTGTCGCATCACCTTTCCCTGTCACGTTCTCTTCTGGTGCGGGAGATAATGAGAGAGACCTCCTTCCCTTCCTCCGGCCGGCCAGAGGACGTGAGCTCCCCGTAGTACCTGGTTTGTGTGCCTGCCAATCAAAGAGAAACAACAAAGAAAAGCCCTATTAGAAAATGATTAGTGTAGCAACTTTTCTAAAAAAATGAAAGGAAGCAAACCAACATGGAAGGGACGAACCTGGGGGGTTTTTAAACCCCTAGGGTGTGTGGAAACGTGGGTGGAAACTGGAATGCAACCTATCTAGAAAGACAATGAAAATGCATGTAGAAATGAAGAAACAAAGAGAAAGGAAAAGGTGAGCCCCATTAGGGCGACTCCCTGGCATGGAGGTAGTCTCAAATGGTGTGCAAAGGCTTCAGGAGGATGTTGGAGTCGCCCTCTTCACGTCTTGTGCCCCATTGATGAAGAAAAAGTGAAGCTTTATGGAGTGGAATGTGAAGAAGAGTGGTGGAAAAGGATGGCTGCGAGGCTAAGTGTTGGTGAGAGGAGATTTCGATAGCCCTTCGGGGTCAAAATGAGGCTCTCCTCGTCCTTGAGGAGGGGCCTTGTTTTTATAGAGCTTTTTAGAGAGAATATTCTATCAAGAGTGAATAATCAGGTCAATAAGGGATATATGACCCAAAAATCTGTAAAGGAGAGTCCTTGGGGCTCCCAAGAGAGTCCCCCAGCCTCAAACCTCGTCCCAAGGGCCGAGATAAAGCTTGGAGATAATTGTGAAGCCATGGGAGGATAAACAGGAGGTGGTTATGGAGGCCAGAGATCTCGGTTCCTGTCTTGGCATATCGTAGGACCGTGACTAGAGACGCGACCGGGCAGGGCATTGCGATAGTAGGCCCACGTGCATGAACTTATGCATGGGCTGTTGCGGCGTCCAGAACCGTCGCGACTAGAGTCGCGGCGCTACAATACGTCGCGATAATGAAGCCGAATAATTGAGAATTATCCTCCCAACAATGTGAAAAGATAAGAGTTATTATGGCTTAAGGACTCTCTCAAAGTGATAATGTGCGGGATTTCAAGGTAATTTTAAATTGTTAATGGGCTCAAACAAGGCTAATGATGGGCTCAAGGTGAGTAACCAATTAGGGGCTCATTAGGATAACAAGAAATGTGGTTCAACCCATTAGTCGGATCCGGGTGTCTACAGATTGCCCCTCCTTGGCTTCCACTTTGCAGGGGAACGATGCGTAGGTGAAGTGGAGGTGTCACAAAGTGACAGCGGAACGGAAATGACACGGAGTGGACTGAAAAGTGGGAGCCAAGGTAAAGAGACACCCGATCTAACTAACAGGCAATTGGAATCTTCGTGAAAGCCCCGAGTTAGTTGCTCGAGCAGGATGCAAAGAAAAGCACAAGTTTGGACGAGAAGGAGAAAAGAAGAAGACGATCAACACCTCGATTGAGAGGTACCCTAGCCGATTGGCCTGCAAGTTTCGTCTTGGAGGGACATGTGCGCGCCAGGAAGGTAACTCATGACTCTGTCCTGGGAGCGGTTCGCAAGCAACACAGATCAAAGGAATAGGATGATAATCAAGGAAAATCCAGATAGGAAAATTCTTGTCAAACTGACGGGAACAACTCACTCGGAGGCGAACCTTCCGATTCGGAGTGGAATTGGAATTCTTGTTTGGGAGGTGAAGCATGATTGGGTACTCAACAAGGGCTCATTAAAAGTCTGGAATGAGTTAGGAACACTCAAAGTCCTACATGATGCATGCTGGGCTAAACCAAAGAAATCATCAAAACAAATGCAAAAAAAGGAGAAAATAGAAAATATATCAAGGATAATATTGTTAAGCCAAAATAAGGACGGGTCAAGAGACTACCCACAACAGCAGTGCAGGCCTGAATCCATCATCCTCGTACTCACCCAACTCAACGGCCTATCCAACGATTAACAATGTGCACCTAGATTATCACTGTTTCTGGTAAAGGGGAACTCAAATCCCAGAACACATTGAGAACCAGCTGGTCCTTGAAGTGATATAATAAGTAGAATATCATATAGTAATGTAGGGAGTAAGGGAAGAAATACTTACCTGACTTACCTGTGACGACATCCTCTTTATGATTTTCTCATTTTTTCTGATTTTTTTTGTTTTTTGTTTTGACAAAAACAAACATTATCAGCACAAGATAACAATATATGCAATAGACAAAATAAACAATACCATCAAAAAAAGTAGGCAAACAAAACACAGATGTAAACAACACATAAAACAGAGAGGCGACGCCCTTGGTGACCGCGACATAATAGCAGCACACCGCCCTGTCGTGACATGGTCGCGTCATATCGCGGCGTCGCGACTTTAACCGAACGTAGAAAACAGAATCCGTCCTTATCCTAAGTCATTCAGACTGCTACTTGGACTCCTTAAACTCTTTCCTAACCTTATCCTAACTCCTAATTGCGGGATTAGAGCGGGATTAAACCTCTCTAAAGTCTATAAAAGAAGGGTTTAGGGGGCTAATTCCGTAGCTAACCCTTACTACTTCTCTGCTTCAAGTTTTCTCCCCTGTTTTGCAGCCATGAAGAGGAATTTCTCCGTCTTTCAGGAGGACATCCCTCCCTACTCCGGTCCAAAGGCTGCTAGAGAGTCTTATGTCGATCTCTAGCAGATCTCCGCCATCCCGGGGCATATTTGCATGCGCCCGGAGCTCCAAGTAAGTGCTTCGTTCTCAATTTCTGAACCTGCTCTATTTTCCCCTGTCCTTCTTTCTTCTCCGTTCTCAACTCGCTCTTCTTTAAACTTCAGATTCTACCCGGTCAGAGGCGGTTCTCCCGGGTACCATGGCTAGCGCCCATGCTCGAGCTACTGCCGCCCGCGTCCATCAGCCACTTGAAAGAGTGGGGGCTGTCCACGGTGCTTGTCGTCGCCAAGAAATACGACAAAATCATACATGTGTGGGATAGCATCACCGCGTTAACAGAGCTGTGGCACATCCAAACACATACACTCATCTTCCCCGGTTTTGAAGCTACTATCTTGCTGGAAGAATTAGAGATAATGCTAGGTCTCCTACAGTACCAGAGGGGCGAGAAGTTGGCGATATCCTACACCGTGGCGCTGATCAACTCCTGGAGCATTCTTGCAGAAATCACTAAAAAGAAGAATGATTTGCATTCCATGACGAGCGGGATGCACGTCCATCTACTCCCTATTGCGCAGTGGATCACTTCCCAATGCAAGCGCAAGACGAAGAATTACACCGCCATTGCTAAGGCAGCCGCGATCTGCATTTGTGGAGTCATTCTCTTCCCATCAATGGACAGCGCCAGCTCCTTTGCCAATTTGAGCGTCATTGACTCTGTTTCAGAAGGTATGAGCATTGGCCAAGCAGTTTTGGGATTTCTCTACACCGGTCTATCTTTTGCAGCTATGGGATGTCCTTTCTTCGGCTCCGTCATAGCTCTCGAGCTCTGGATGGGCGTACACATTCAGTTCCAGGCAATGGGGGAGCTGGCCACGGAGTGTAAGACGATGCACAACCATCCGCTGGCCTTCGTAGGTTGGCCCCTACTCATGAGCACCAAGGCGTGGTGCAAGACGGCGCAGCTGAAGGGGAAGAAGGCATGGCACGATTACTTCAAAAGGATGACCATGGCAGAATTTGACATGCGCCCCCGCTTCATGCACAGCCGGATGATCCACCTACCTCAGCGCACCGGGCTTGCATTACGACTTCTAGGCAATGAAGCGCTAGTCACCTACAACCCGGACCGGTGCTACCTCCAATGTGGCGCAGCGCGCACGGTGGTTCCCTCCTTGTCACATTACCTGCCTACCCAAGAGAGGAAGAGGGGCGATGAGCAAGATGAGCGCGATGTGCGCAGCGCCATCATCCACTGGGAAGGATGCGCAATGGGCGTTCTACAAGCTGAAGTAGCGGAAGGCAAGGATGTGGTCAAAGAATATCTCGAAGCTTTGAAGAAGATTCAGCCGGCAGCGGGGATTATTTGAACATTTGATTAGGAAAGGATGAGCAATTGATTAGCATTTGATTAGGAAAGGGTGTTAGCATTCATTTGATTGTAGGAAGACTTAGGGGATGTAAGAGTTGGATTTTGAATGAATAAACAGGACTTCTGCAAGCGCAAACGGACTTTGTTCATGACGCGGCAAGGAGGATTGACGCTTTTATAACGCGTCGGGGCGGGGGGTTGCGACATATTCGCGGCCTCCTAACCCGACGCGACATAGAGGCGACAACCCACCTTGACGCGACTCAAACCGACCTATTCAAAACGCAAATGACCCTTCTTTCCCCCCTTTCTCACCTTTCAAAGTTCAAATTCTAAGCACCCAAATCCCTTGTGCAATCCTTGCTTGTGCGACTTCTCTCTTGCAATCTCCTTAAACCCCCCTTAAACACGATCCTAACCCTTGCCATGGAAGGAGGAAAGAGTGCGGGCGAGGGCTCGTCCCGGACGAAACGCCACGCGGAGCGGCGGACTTCCCGGCGTCGAGCGGAGGCACCCCCGGATGAGGAGGAGGTGGCCGACGTCGTGATGGAGGCGGAGGAAGAGGCGGAGGCCCCGGTGATGAGCGTGGAAGAGGAGAGGAAGAAGAGAGCCAAGGCGATGAAATCAGTAAGTAAACTTGACCCAAATCCTTGAATGGATGTGTAGAAGTAGTAGACAGAGCCCCTAGAGGGCGCATGTAGGGCGTAAAGCCCATGGAAAAGGGTATCGGACAAGGGAGGGTTCGGACCGGTCCGGTCCTGAGAACGCGTCAGCCCGACCTATCGCGACATGGTGTTGCGACGGTATGGGGCGATGCGACCATGTCGCGGCAGTGCCGGTGGACGCGATAATGTCGCGGTCTAGATACCGGACGCGACAATGTCGCGGAGCACCGCCCTATCGTGACATGGTCGCGGCCTTTCTGGACACCGCGACACAAACCGAATAGTAAGAAACTTGCCTGATTTAATAAATTGAATGTTCCTGCAGGGTGAGATGAGGGCCCGTGTGTCCTGGACACTCGTGCTAGCTGTGTTCCTGGCGTTTCCCCCCTTCCAAAGAGAGAGGGTAGAGGAGATAGGATTTGGAGAGGTATTTAGGATGGAGAGAATGAGGGCGGACCCGGCTTTCACCCAGGCTCTGCGGAGCATGTGGGATGCGGAGGCGACGGCCTTCGTATTCCCATGGGGACATATGATCCCCAGCCTCGAGGATGTGAGCCGGATCACCGGGCTCAGGGTTTATGGGAGACCAGTGAGCGGATTCACCTACCCTTGCTACCACGACCTAGCCGAGCGACTCCTAGAGCTACCCGTCGAGCGTAGGTCTTCATTGGTTCCTAGGGTACCCCTCTAGGAGAGTCTAGGGTTGTTCGATGTGGGGAAGGGAGCAGGGGAGAGTGAGGACGAGCACCTAGCTAGGTTGGTTCGAGTTAGCCGGAGGGAGCTAGCGAGCGAGCCTGGGGCGCAGGCCGACTTGGATTTGCGTCGTTTCCTCGTCCTTTTGCTTGGTAGACTATTGTTTGCCACGAGGGGCGACGCAGTCCACTGCCATTTCCTGCCGCTGCTGGAGGACCTGAGTGAGGTAGGGGGGTACGCCTGGGGACCAGCCTTCTTAGCACACCATTTCGACAGCTTGGGCGCCTCGGAGCGGCAGACCTCGACGAGCAGGTTCTTCCCCTTTCTTCAGGTACACATCTTCCTCTAACCCTATGAATTAAATTGAATTCTGCCCTAAACTGCCATCTAATATTTTCCGATTTTGCAGGTCTGGACCTACCTACACCTCCCAGCCCTGAGGAGAGGGGATCTCACACAGCCGGGTCTCGCGCCTATTGCACGCCGTTGGGATTCTCGTCGGGATTCTCGCTGTCTCAGCGACCAGCTGGAGCGTCTGCAGGAGGCTATTGACAGCTACCCCTACCTAGATGCAAGCATTCTAATCCTTCCCTCAGAAATGTAATGTTGGATTTGATTGTTAGATGACTGACTGAATTTTGATGTGCAGGTGGTTTGGCAACCATACCAGGGGGAGAGTGACGAGGGACAGCCTTGGTTGGTGTAGGCCCGCCCCTACTTTGGTAGGTCGGTGTGGTTGCATGCACTCAACCTAGTGCTACCTCTTCACATGTTCCTTTGCCAACGCTCACTTGGCCTTCGGCAGATTGTAGTGGAGCTCCCCGTTCGGGATCGGTACCGCAGGCCGAGTCGGAGCTTCCGGGGGCTTCACGACACTACCGATTGGCGTGAGCGGGTGAAGGAATAGATCGAGGATTGGGAGCGCAAGGGGAAGGCGGTGAAGTCGAGTGCGACTACCGACGACGCGTACCTCCAGGCGTATGCCTTGAAGTACGGAGGGACAGTGTACAAGAGCGCCCGACACCAGGTAAGAACTAAATCCATAACTTTATGAATTTGAACTTATAGGAATGAGTTAACGATTTGCAATGTGTTTCAGGTAGATGCGGCGGGTGAGATAGCATCGCTCCGAGCCTTACTCCACTCGGCGATGCGGGATCGGGAGGCGGCACAGAGGCAGGCCGAGGAGTTGGTGAGTACTTACTCAGACTTCTGTACTCCCTTTTTTTAGCTGATTTTGGAAATTAACGTGTGCTTTTGTGTGCAGAGGAAGGAGCTGGCGAGAGTGAGGTGCACCAGAGCAGGCGGTGCCTCCTCCTCACGGACGACAGGGGGTACCCCGTCGCTTCTGGAGGCCCAGCTGGCAGGAGCGGTGCTGAGGGCCGAGGAGGCACAGAGGCACTTGGAGGAGCGGGTAAGTACAATATATTTTCAGTTTAAATCTCATTTTAAGAATTATTGACTGACTTGTTCTTTCATTTTGTAGGAGAGGGATCTGTGGCTCACTACGGAGCACGCCATGGACCTGCAGGGACAGAGGGATCAATTTGCAGAGGGAGGTCCAGACGATTCATGGTGAGCGAGACCAGCTGCGCATCTGGGCAGAGGCAGCTGAGGCGTACATAGCGGACATGACGAGGGAGCTGACGACACTGCGTTTGCGAGGGTCATCCGGGGACCAAGAGGAGATCGCTCGACTCCGCTCCTAGCTGCATACGCAGTAGGCCGTGAAGAGGAGCTTACAGGAGATCGTGACGGCGATCGGCCGTTCACAGAGTAGGAGTGGGGCGAGCGCCAGCAAAGCAACATGCGCCTTCGTAGGGCAGTATCTAGCGGGTTCCTCCAGCCGACGGAGGAACAAGGAGGAGGAGAGGCGCCGTCGGGGCGAGGCTAGCGCTCAGAGTGCTAGAGGTGGTGGCGAGATGTTGCCACCACCTGACAGGTAGGAGGGATCCGGGGAGAGTGGCAGTGGCCAGTGAGGAGATTGTGAGCCACCTCCCCCATTATCTTGTACATGTTGTTCATATCTTAGTGGAGTTTTATTTCATGTCACTTTTTATGGGATGAATGATTTGTATTTGACACGAGTGTGAGATGAGATTCAAAACACGAGAGAGAGAGAGAGAGAGAGAGAGAGAGAGAGAGAGAGAGAGAGAGAGAGAGAGAGGAGAGAGAGAGAGAGAGAGAGAGTACGGCGTTGTGTATCCCTTTTTTACAATCACCTGCCCCTGCACACTTAACAAAAATAGGTTAGATCTTTCTTAGGCTCAGCCCCTTGCGCTTAAATGAAGATGAATTTGACTTTGTAATTGTCAAGGGGCAGAGCCTTATTAAATAGACGGAAAAGACAAGTAAATAATACATGCTAAAAGAAAGCGATATGTACACACATTCTTTTGAAATTTCGAAATCTTTTGATTTTTTTTGTTTGGATTTTGAGGGGTTTTCTTCTTTTTTTTGTTGGATTTGGAATTTTTTATTTTTTTGGAGTTTGAAATTTTTGGATTTTTTTTGGAGTTTTTAGGTTTTCTGATTTTTTGGATTTTGGAATTTCTGATTTTTTTTTAGTTTTGGAGTTTCTATTTTTTTTTTTTGAATTTTGGAATTTCTGATTTTGTTTTGAATTTTCTGATTTTTTGGATTTTGAAATTTCTGATTTTTTTATTTTGAAATTTTTATTTTTTATTTTAGAATTTTTTGTTTTTTTAGATTTTAGAATTTTCTGATTTTTTTTAGATTTTGAAATTACAACACCTCTTGGTTTTAAATGATTGGCCACGGACCTCACTTCAGCTTCATGCTTGACAAATAATACCTGTGCGCAACGTGCAATTATCCTTGGCTCACTAAAGTTTCTTGCCCCTAAAATATTAATGTTCCAACCCAGACTAGGTGTAAGGATTCTTTAGTCATTTAGGGAGGACAGGAAGACTAGAGGTGAGGTAAGACTAGATCTTAGGGTCGAGGTTACTGGCTTACAAGATTCGCAAACGTGCATATTACATGTGGAATCTATCTGTTGTCCGGAGACTTTAAGATCATTGCTTATTTTACCGGGGCATGCGTGCGACCGGGCTCAAGGGCGTCCCATGGGGAACTATATTGCAACTCTTTAACATGCCCCTATTTCCTCAATCTTTTCTTTCTTTCGTTATTTTCACATTTCTCTTTTTTTTTTTTTTTGCTTTTCTTTGAATTGGTCGTCTCTCTTTGAGACTTCATACATATGCTTTATGCCATTTGTTGGTCTACAAGTCAGCCTCCCCCTTGCCCCTGGATCTAGTCCGAGTAAGAAGAGAACTGACCTCAGGTTCCCTACGCTAAGGCTGAGCCGAAACGCCATACACAAGGGGGAATTGACCTTAGCTTGCCGTGTTGTGTGTGTGACTGGTCACAGAAGTTATCTACCACAATGAGGGGGAAGGTGAGATACATGGCCAACAACATTGTTCTGCAAAGCGGTGTTGTTATCAAACTTGTTAAGGGCGGAATCTTTTAAGATGCAAACCATTCCATGGGTGAGAGAGCTCCTCACCATCAGCATTAACTAGCCTATACGCGTTTCCGGGGCACACTTCCTTAACGACGTACGGCCCTTCCCAGTTTGCTGACAATTTGGACCTTGGACCTCCAGGTTTTATGAAAATTCTCTTCAAAACCATGTCTCCTTGTTGAAATCTACGCTCGATTACTTTTTTTTGAAAAGATCTTGAGAGTCTATTTTGATATGAAAGAATGTGATCGGCTGTGGCTAGACGCCGTTCATCTAAGAGCTCTAGTTGTGACAGCAACGCCTCTCGACGTTCGTCGAGATTAAGTTCTTTATCCAACTGAACTCTTAATGAAGGAATGAGGATCTCGTGTGGACATACCGCCTCCATCCATAAGTGAGTGAGAAAGGAGTTTCCCAGTGGGCGTGCGGACAGAGGTGCGGTAGGCCCACAGAGCCTCAACTAACTTCTCTGGCCAATCAGCAAGTCTATTAGACTCACAAGTTTTCTTTAGAATTTTCAAAAGCGTTTTGTTTGTGGCTTCGGCCTGGCCGTTGCCCTGTGGATAATACGGAGATGAATGATGCAAAGAAATGTTAAATTTCTTACATAGATCTTGAAGCTCTTGAGATATGAACTGGGGTCCGTTGTCAGTGACGAGACTGCTTGGGACTCCGAACCATGCGATAATGTTCCTCATGATGAATCTGCACACGGTTGAACCTTTGATCTCCGCGAATGCTTCAGCTTCGGCCCACTTGGTGAAGTACTCAGTAGCCGTGAGAATAAATGATTTCTGTTTTACCTGAGCATTAGAATCACCAAGAGGCCCGATGATATCAAAGGCCCACATGGAGAAACGCCAAAGGGAAGATAGTGGATGTAAAGAGGAGGATGGAGCATGGATTTTATCGGCATGGATCTGGCATTTGACACACCTACGAACGTAGGCGGCACAGTCTTCTTCTAGGGTTGGCCAGTAGTAGCCCTGCCTAAGAATCTTTTTAGCCAACATTTGGCCATTCACATGCCCACCACACTCACTGGAATGAGACCCTTCCACTACCTTCCGGGCTTCTTCGTCCGTCACACATCTGAGGAGCATTCCATTTAGAGCGCATCTATATAATCTTCCACCAATGACGGTATACCTTAATGCCGCTCTACGGATGGCCCGTCTGTCTTCAGACTCAATTTCTTCTGGGAAGGTACCATCCTTGCAATATTGCTCAACCTCGTGATACCATGGCCTCTCTTCCTCCATCATTTCTCCTAACTCAACAAGCATTAACTCCTTCGCTTCTTTTCTCTCTACCTTCAGAACTAGACAGGTCCTAAGGTTAATGAACCAAGGATCCTAAGTGGAAGGAGCTTCTAACCTTTGAACCGTGATTGTCTCAGCACTACGGCTGAGAGGGAAGGAGAGAGATGAAGCTAACGATGCCAGAGTATCGGCCAGAATATTTTGAGAGCGCGGAGTATGAATGTAGATTGGCTGATGGAATTGCTTGGCTAGGAGTGTGACCAAATCCTGATAGGGCTTGAGTTTAGGGTCACGAGTGCGATAGGTAGAGAGGACTTTCCGAAGAATGAGTTGAGAGTCTCCTATGATCTTGAGGTGATGCGCGCCTAAGAGATAGGCAAGCTTAAGACCGGCCAGGAGAGCCTCATACTCGGAAATATTGTTGGTGGCATCGAACTGGAGCTGATAGACTAGAGGAATGGTGATCCCTTCTGGGGTGAGCAAGACAGCACCTATGCCCCGTCCCCTAGAATTAAGAGCTCCATCGAAATGGAGGGACCAGAAGGGATCGTGAGAGATGAGTGACAAGTTTTCATTGGGGAATTCCTCTTGAACCGTGTCACTATAAGGAAGAGGAAGGTGAGCAAGGTGCTCAGCAATGGCATACCCTTTTATAGCTTTCTGAACTACAAAGGTGATATCGAATTGAGAGAGGAAACTCTGCCAGCATGCCAATCTGTCGGCGAGGACTGGCTTCTCTAGGAGATACCTAATAGGATCCATTCTAGAAATAAAACTCACCTTATGGGCTAGGAAGTAGTGCTTTAATTTCTGCACTACCCAAACTAGCACTGCATAGGTCTTCTCCATTGTGGTGAGTTTGAGCTCAGAAGGATTGAAGAGCCTAGATAGGTAGTAGACTGTCCTTTTTTTTGCCGGCTTCATCATGTTGAGCAAGGACAGCTCCTAGGGAGTCCTCAATAGTAGATAGATACAGGATCAGGGGTTTCCCAGGGATGGGTACCTGAAGTACGGGCGGATTCATGAGATAACTTTTGAGTTCATTGAAGGCCTCTTGACACTTAGCGTTCCATTCGAATTGGACTCCTCCCTTTAACAGTTCATAGAAGGGACGGCATCTTTGAGAGTGCTAAGATATGAATCTCCTTATGAACTGAAGCCGACTGTGGGCACCCCATTTCGCTAATGGGCCCAAGACCGCCGGCCCATTACCCAAGCCGCTAGCACCGGTTTTAGCCCCTCATGGGCTGTGCAAAAAAAAAAGGGGGCAAAAAGCCCATTCAAAGGACACCAAGGCCCATCTGGAATCAACCCTCATCTCACCCCATAAAGTGGGGGGGTGAGAGTAAGCATTTGTGACACCTCCCAAAAGGGAGTGCCACAAATGGTAAAAGGTGCCTCTGCCATCTCTCCTGCGCAGGGACCAGAATTGGGGCCTTTTTGGCTTCTCTTCCCTTCTAGAAGACTTGGGCAAGGGGCCAGCCAAGGGGGTTTTTACGCAAGAAGGGCCAAGAGGAGAGGAAGGGGACTGGTTCCTTTTTGGGTTTTCTGAAGCAAGCAAGCAGCAAGAAGCAAGGAGCCCCCTGCGTTTTCCCCTGCTCAACCTCTCCATCCCGTGAGAGCCTGCAAAAGAAAAGAGAGAAAAAAGAATAGAAAGAAAAGGTAAGAGAAGAAGAGAGAAAAGAGAAGAGAGAGGGGGGGTTGGTCTTGTCTTGTCAAAGGGAAGAAGAGAGGAGTGGGTGGGTTACGTGAAGCCTCCTTCCTCCCTTTTGTTCTTTGTGTACTTCCTCTCCATCCCCCTCACATTGAATACACTATTTTGTGCATTCCTCCTTTTTTTTATGTGAATAGCTTGTCCTTAGCATTTATTGCATGCTCTCCTCCCATCCCATCTTGGGTTTTAAAGATTTTTCCTTTGCAAATGGGGTTACGGGATGGGGTTACCTCTTCATAGAGGTACATCTCTCTCCCTCCTAACACCCCACATGAGGTCAAAAAGCCTCCCATACCTCAATAAATGAGGTCATGGGGGCATGGGACTTCATGCTCCATTTAATGCATGCATGGCATACCATTCTCTCCTCCAAATAGGCCACGTTTTCTACTGTTTAGGACCTGCAAAAAACCAGTTTTCCACTGCCTTAGCAGACCTCCAAGAGCCCCCATAGTGGTTAATGCATGCCCTTTGGTAATAGTCAAGAGAATGAGCAAGTAATGCTCACGTTCTTCTTGCCTAAACACCATCTCCAAGAGACCCTTTCAAAAGAGATCATCAAGCATAGTTTGCCCCTTTCAATGGACCTCCCCCCATTGCGGTTTTCAGCCTCCCCTTGGTGTGTATTTCGAATTAGTATCAAAAGCCCTTCAAGAGCCACATTTCGCTACTCAAAGGGGGTTGGGTAAATAATGCCTAAATCCCTTTGTTTAGCCCACCAAGCAATGGGTTGCAATGCCGTCTCAATATCCAAAATCACCCCGGCCATGAGCAAGGGCGTTCTTGGAGAGAAGCGTTGTCACCCTTTGCACAGGTGACTGGCTGCGCCGATTCAGCCTGGTTCTGGTTCTGGCAGTCCTGTAAGACCAGAGCAGAGCTGCACCGATTCGACGTCCTGGCCATCACGTTGGCCGAGATCACGCGAGCAAAACCATTGCTCTACGTGACACCGGTTGATAAACAGTCGAAAGACATAATATTAGACCCATCCACATTCCCGGAGCAGACAATATAATGTTTGTGTCCGGACGGGTGGGTTTGCATGTGATTCATCGTCCCGCGGGTTGTTTTGGCCATAACGTTGCCCGAATCTCTGTAGGCATGCCTGGGGGATCGAGGTCGTGGGCCGTCGGAGTTACGCCGTTTTACGACGTAGACTCCCCCTTTTGGTGCCATCTCCGCTTGTGGTGGATGAGTACCGCGCTTTCCCCTCTATCACCACGATAAGGGAAAATGCTGCCGAATTTCCCCCGTGAATGTCGAGTTGGCGCAGAGCTCCTAAAAAGGGGCGTTAGCTTTTAATTGGGTTGGCAACGTTGCGAGCGGAAGCCAATTCGATGATGTCTATGATTTCAGCCGGGCTGCGCCGATTTGAGGACGTCTGCAAAGTGCGTTGAGCCATCGAGCTCCGCCGAACGAATAGAACTCCGTTCCAAATGCTCAAAAGACCCAAACGGCAAATTAAAATCGTTTAGTGATAAAAAAGGGAATTGTAAAAGCAAATTGACCTCTTTTCAAACAAAAAAATGGAAGAAGATAGTAAAAGCCCACTCCATGTTGTTAAGTGACTAAGTTCAACTCTTTTCAAATGACAAAAATCCCCTCGGGTTTTACAAAGGATCAAAGGGTCAAATCAAACCTTCTTTTAAAAGAGCAAAAGACCGTTTCATATTTCGCAAAAAGAACAAAGGACCAACTTGGACTTTTTTTAAACGAATCAAAAGGTCATCCTATGTTTTCCAAAAGAGCAAGAGACCGAATTAGACCCTTCTCTCAAGTAATAAAAGATTGCATCACCATGCACAAAAGAGTCAAACCAAACTTTTCTAAGCAAATAAATGATCATCACATGTTTCGCAACCAAAAAAAGAAATCAAATTGAAATGACTTTCAACAAATGACCAAATTGTGTCTATTTTCAACAAAAAGTAAAAGAGACCACCCCTTTCAAAATTGTCTTTCTCAAATAGACTTAAAAGACCGAATTGAACCTTTTCGTGGTAAAGAGGACCAATAAATAAATAGACAAAGAGATCGGGTAGCGGTTTGAGTGAAAGGTCTAAAGGGGTTCGATTAGGCGTTCGTCCTTCTCCCTAGTATTTCAGTTCAATTATGCTTCACACCCTTTATCGGATATCCTGTTTTAAGGTCACGAGGCTTTCTAATCTGGCGATAATCAAGGGTTTTCTCTTTCTAAAAGAGATGTAATTAACGTCGTTGCGCTCAGGCAACGACGGGATTTTGGTCCAGGACCCGACCACTCACTTTCGTTTGACGAAGTCAAACGGCGCGCACAATAGACTTAAAGTCCTCCGACTCTCGGAGGCAAACCATTAGGTTGTCACTTCGGTGGCTGGCACGCCCGCACTGTGCGAATTGCCGATTCATCTCACGTCGCCATTGCTCGTGTAGCATTTGACGAGACTTGGATTCGCAATACGCATGCATCCATGAGAATATGAGACAACATGATCAATAGATCTTAAAATATTTTAAATTTTCCATTTCCACAGCGACCAATCAAACCTCGAAGCTCAGATATGTTCTTGGGAGGAGGCATCTCATTGATTGCATTGGCCTTGTGTGGATCTTTTTGAATCCCCCGTTTGCTAACTATAAACCCTAGCAATTTGCCTTAAGAAGCCCCAAACACGCACTTCTTCGGATTCATTTTCAACTGATATTCTTGTGTGCGGTGAAACACTCTGGCGAGCACGGAGGAGTGTTCTCTTTAGGTCCGAGACTTCACCACAATATCATCCACGTAAACCTCAACATCAATATGTATCATGTCGTGGAAGATGGCAAACATTGCCTTTTGATAGGTGGCGCCGATATTCTTCAATCCAAACGGCATAACCACATAGCAATAAGTTCCCCAAGGGGTGGTGAAGGAAGTCTTCTCTTGGTCCTCCGGGGCTAGATGGATCTGATTATATCCTGAATACCCATCCATAAATGATAGAGTTTCGAACCCTGTTGTGTTGCCAATTAAAACATCCAAGTGAGGTAACGATAAATCATCCTTAGGACATGCCTTATTTAAGTCCCGGAAGTCTATGCAAATGCGTACTCTTCCATCTTTCTTCATTACCCGGACTATGTTTGCCACCCACAATGGATAAAGGACTACACGAATAAACTTGGCATTGTATAGTTTATCAATTTCCCCCTTCATCTTCAAAGCAATGTGGGGGAGGAATCTCCTCAATTTCTGTTTAACGGCAACTGCCCCTGGCTTCAAGATTAGCCTATGTTCCACCAACTTGGGGTCAATGCCGGGCATGTCGTCATAGGACCATGCGAAAGAATCCTTAAACTCCCTTAAGATTTCTATGAGCGCCTCTTCTTCTTGAGGAGGGAGAGTAGAAGCTATGGTTAAGAGCCTGGGGTCCTCTTCTGTCCCTATGTTCACCTCTTTGGTGGGTTCATCAACTGTCGAGGTAGGCTCGTCAAATCTTCTCATGCCACTTGCATACATCTCGTCAGTGTCTTCTATCTCGCAATCATCTTCATCTAATGGGTCATCTTCAGCCAATATCTCATATACTCCGAAACCATCGTCCAACCCTTCTTCTACATGAAGGTCCTCGATATTCAGCACCACTGCTTCTTGGACAAACTCTTCAATAGCTAGAAGAGTGCTGCACCTTTGCACCAGATCTAGGAGATATCTATGGGGTATGCCACTACCCTTCTTCTTCCTAGACGGGGACGAGGACTTGCTAGATTCTACCCCTGACTCTAAACTAGCCTTAATATTTACAGAAAACTCTGGAGGAGTGTCCAGAGGTTTATTGGAACGAAAAGGAAAGGGTGTGGCAGGGCCGCGAAGATCCTCCGATGGGGCTGGAGGAGAAGGCGGGCCACCCGAGCTCAGGGTGCCGGCAGAAGAGATGGGGTGCAGGGGAACAGAAGGCCCCTCACCTAGATCACTCAGGATGACCATGTCGGTCAGCCAGGCGAAAGCACAGCTTGAGTAGAAGGAGAAGAAGGGCGGGGATCGCCGCCCAGGGGAGAATGGGAATGACGGGGATCGCCATCAACAGGAGAGGGTGAGTGTCGGGGTGACGGGGATCGCCGTCGAAGCAGAGGGAAACGCGGGGATGACGGGGACCGCCGTCGAGGGAATGGGAGACAAGACAGCTGGAGACAGAAAGTGGGGAGTCTGAAAAGGAAAAGGAGGACGGGGATCGCCGTCCAATGAAAGGAGAGAGGGGAAGACGGGGATCGCCGTTCGAAGAAAAGGGGAAGGAGAAGACGGGGATCGCCGTCCGAAGGAAGGGGAGAAAAGATGAATGGAGGACACACATTTTTTTATTTTTTATTTTGATTTTTTTGATTTTTTTTAATTTTTTTTATTTTGTTTGATTTTGTTTTTTGATTTTAGAGGAATTATATTACATCAAGAGGCTTCGGGAAAAGAACAGGACTGAGCCATTAAGAAAAATGGTGAAGAGGGATGAATGGTGAGTTAACGCTTCGATAGCGTCGGGCGAGAACTGAATAATGATGGGAGGAGATGAGGGAATGAAATGGAATTTATGAACAAGGATGGACGAAACAAAGTGGCTGAGAGGTCGGGAAAACCCTGGCCAGAGGTCCCTGTTAATTCGGCTAAGCTTACGATTTCAATTCCTCACCAACTCCAAGCAACTGTCGCTTGGTGGTGGCTAGTGATGCTGATGCTGATGCCACTGCTGCTTGAGGCTGCGATAGGTCATCCTCACTGAACAAGCGGTTGACTGCTGAAATGAGATCTTCTAATTCTGGTTCCTCTGCCTCTACTTCAGGTTCATTGAACAGCAAACTGACTGCTGAAATCAAATCTTCAAGATCTGGTGTTTCTGTATCCGTCTCGGCCTTCTTCTTCTTGCCAGGTCGCTAAGCTTCCAATACTTGATATGCTGACTTTGGAACTTCTTTCACTATAGTATTATCCCCGGGCTGCATAGGTCCCCTGATGAAGTGATCATACAGTGTCCAAGTAAGAGGCTGTTGATCTGACTGCGAGATGGGTGAGAATGTTGCCCATTCTGCGTATCCTAAGACATGCTTTGTAGATTTCCTTGCTCCGGTGACAGCTTTGACTCTGCCTTGGAGATGAGCACCTAACCCTTTTCCGATCTGGTAGCCGATTCTGAACATGATATCCCACCCCTTGGCGTTTGCTGATACATTCTTTCTGACAGCTGCCATTGATGGGGACACAATTGGGCGATTGGAAGAAAAAGTAGAAGCCCAAGGATAGTTCACATCAAGTATAGAGATAACGGGCTTGTTGGATGGCCAGACTGATGGCAACACCCTCTCAACAGCTTCCACTGTGTGGGTTGTCGTTGCGCTTTTAACTTTGACTATCCTTCCTTGGAAGCGAAACTTCAGACATTGATGTGCTGTGGAAGGTACTGCCCCTAGTGATTCGATCCACGGACGCCCTAGGATGGCCTTGTAAGTGTGATCAATATCCAACACATAAAACTCAACTGACATGGCGAGTGGTCCCAATTCTGCCTGCAAAGTGATACCCCGTGACAAGCCCGCCGAGAATTGTCATATGCAGCTATGGTGGTGGGGGTAGGCTGTAACTGACGCTCTGAGTTGTTGTAGGCTCTTAAGGTGCTTAGTGGACATACATTGATGGACGCTCCCGTATCCACTAATGCTGCGTCAATAGCTACTTTATTTATTGTCAATATCACACATAAGGGCATCTTCCTGGCTTCGGGAGCAACTAACTCGCCATCAGAGAAAGTGATCGTGGGTCCCCTGTTTACAATGGAAAGTACAGAGGGCAGATTATCGGGGTTCATGTCCTCACTGACCATGACCCTTTGCAGGAAGGCCCTTAGGGAATCATGATGAGTCTGAGACCTCTTGATCAACTCTAAAATAGAGATCTTGGCGGGGATTTGATCCAAATGCTTCAAGATATCATATTGGGTCCCCGGGACCGGATCTATCTCTTCCGCGTCCTGCTACTGCTGGGTGTTGGATTGTTGCACTGGTTGACTTGGCATAGATATGGATGCATTAGGGTACATCCGATGGAACATCTGCCAGCTCCGCAAGGCGAGGCTATGGTGGAGGGGAGAAGGTGGGGTGTCAAGGACGGATGGATTGGGCAATAATGGTGCTGGTGTAGGGTAAGTGGGATGTTGATGGATGAAAAAACAACGGGTGGCACGATGGGTGAACTGTAGAGTGGTGAGGTGATGGTGGCAATGGTGGGCGCGGTGGATGTAGGTATAAAGGTAGTAGGTGTAGTAAGTGCAGGCGTGACATGAGAAATGGCCAAGAGCTGGCCCACTTCGTGTTCATCATCGAAAGCCCATGCTGCTTCTGGCTGTGGGTGATGGACGACTGGATTGACTTGAGCAGGTGGAGGAGGTGGTGGAGCAGGTTGTGGGTTTGGAGCGGGCTGATGTTGTAGCATAGGATTACGAAGTATGCCAAGATCATTTGGCGGTTGCTGTTGTTGTTGTTGCTGGTACTGTTGTTGGAAAGGCTGGTACTGCGGTTGCTGTAGTTGCTGTTGTGGTTGTTGTTACTGCTGTGGCTGCTGTCGCCTCTACTGCTATTGTTGTTGCCTCTGACCTTGCTGATCCCTTAGTGTTTGGATCAATCTCTTCATCTCAGCCCAGTCAATCTGATTTTGTTCATGAAGGTCATAGATGATATCCCTGAATTGGAAGCAATCAGACACATTGTGACCTGGGTGACTGTGGTATACACAGTACTTCGTCTAGTCCGCTGCCATGTTCCAATTCGGTTTCTCAGGAGGGAGCCTAAGGGCATTTAAGGACATGAGGGCTGCGAAGACATCGGCTAGGGTCTCTGGCAAAGGAGGGTGTTGGGCTCTTTTGGGTCCATTGGGCTTTCTAGGGGCAAAGCCATTTTGAGGTGGAGGGACCTGAGAGTATTGACGCTGGTCTTGGGGAGGGTTCTAACCTTGAGGATGTTGTTGTTTGTTGTTGTTCCAGGGCTGTTGAGGTTGCTGAGTGTACGGAGATCTGCCTACCGGGCCTTGGGGGTTGCTGACTGCACCGACTTGCTCATTGGTTTGGATCCCCTCAGTAACTGGGCCTTGAGGCTTCTTGACATAACGGGCTTTTGGGGTCTCAAACATAGAGTGTATAGGTGAGTCCTTGAGCTGAGATTGAATGAAACAGGCTAGGCTATAAAGCTGGTGCATGGTAGAAATGTCATTTATGGCCAGTATGGCCTGGTAGGTTGGGGTGGCATTGGAGATCAACAACTTGATTTTTTCCTCTTCCGGCATGGGGCAGTGGACTTTAGAAGCCAATGAGCGCCACCGGTCGGCATAAGTTGAGAATTCTTCATCGGGCTTCATTTTCTCAGCTACCAAATCTACAAAAGAATATTCGGGTCCAACCCGATCTTGGAATTGCTGCAAGAACCTCTCCTAGACGATCTGGAAATCCTCAGCTTCCTCAGGGGGTAATGAGTAAAACCATTCTAGAGCCAGACCATCTAAGGATTTTCTGAACAAGTAGGCCATGAGGTGACGATCATACTTGTGCGGTGCAGACTCATAAACAAAATCCTTTAAGTGGACATAAGGGTCTCCAATCCCAGAATATCGCCGGTAAACAGGGAGCTCGGATTGGGGAGGCACTTGGAGGTACTGGAATGATGGGAGAGCAATGTCTGCTACCTTCCGAGGGTCGATCTACCTTCTGAGGTCACGAAGTTCCTTTTTGATGACAATCCACTTCGCAAGGAAGTCGGAGGGGGCTTGAGCATGGTGTGTAGAGACAATGGAGCGGGGTTGCTCGAAGATGTGAGACCTCTCATGGGCGAGGGAGGCAGGCTCCACCGTATAGTATATCGAGGTTGGAGGGGATCGAGGCCGAACGTCTTGCACCGGGAGGTAGCTTGGCTCTGAGAAATGGATGGCCCGAGGACGGAGGGGTGTGGGATTTGCCCCTGAAGAAGAGAGGTGGGGTGTGAAGCAAGATGGGCGGAGGAGACCACCGGCTGAGCTGAGTCGCGAGCAGAGGGAGACAGGGGTTGTTTGCCCTTGGCGGCAGCCATGAACTCTCGGACCTGATCCGGAGTTAGATGAGGAAGTAGCTAACTAAATTGGGAATGGGGGTCCTCTTCCTTTGGAGGCGAAGGAGGACGGGAATGACCCCTGATGGTAAGAGGAGTCTGAACGTGCCCTGGGGGTATGGCGGTTGAGGGTTGGGCAACATCCTCGAGGAGCCCAAGGGGCAGGGCATCGTCAGCAAGGACACGGAACTGTTCCATGTCAAACAGAGGGTTATGATGGAGTACAAGGAAAGGAGGGGACTGACTCGATCTTCCTAAACAAAGACGCATGCACCCCCCCAAATGGCAGGGTGTGATACTAACAAAACTAGGCCCTAACACAATCAAGACAGACTGAGAAGAGGAGGGATGAATGAAGCACCCAAGTTATCATGAATAAGCACAAATTTGTTAAAGTTCACACTTGACCTTTAGATGAGTTGATTAAGGGTGTGTCACTTGGTCAAATAGACCCTAACAGGTATGAACTCAAGTCCTTCGGTGTCACTAAGGATGGTATACTCGCGCGTAGGATGGCTCGAACTAAGGGTGCAACGGGTACAACCAGCCCAGTGAGCCGCAACGTGCGTACGGTCACGAAGTCTTACGGAGGTCCTCGGAAGGTGGGCCCGAGTCAGCCTACGAGTGCTCGTAGGTGAGAGGACTCACTCATCCAAGGGGGAACATGAACAAATGGGATGAAAAGCATATGCAAGGGGCCTAAATGCCCAAAATGTATGCAAGAGTGGCAAGTAGAAGGCAAGAAGGGTGACAAAACAGCTCTCGGGCAAAGTCACGCCGGCAGTGTACGCCGCGACCTTATTGCGGCAGAGCAGACTGTCGCGATAAGAACAGACGTCCGAGAACACAGTAAGTCACACACATATAGACTCAAACAGACTACCTGAACAAATGATAAGTGTACAAAATCACAAAAATAGTACAAAATGGATCATGGAACATTCAGAAACCGTTCCAGAACTGAAAACAGTAACACACAAAGCGTACCTGTAGAAGCGACGCTTTTATCGGACGCGACCATGTCGCGTCCCCGCACACTGCCGCGACTTGATCCGAAAACTTACAATGGAAAGAAAGCGGAAAATCTGAACCCTAATAGGATTCTAAAAGACAGAAACACGGGCGAGCATGTCAGAGAAACATGATACAGACATGAATGAACTCACAGGATCAGGAGATATCAAATAAGCGAAAAGGAAATGCTCACCTGTTGTCGCGTCCGTTATAGGCGACGTGATATGATCCCGTCACTATGATGCGCCGCGACACAAACTGAGCGCCAAAGACATATGAAACAGGGCATAACAAACTAACAGGGCACCAAAAGGGGAAGTAAAGGGGAAAACATGGCAAGCAAGCAAACTAGATCTACGAGGGTGGCACTGGAGGTCCCACCGTGATTGCCAAAAGGTGTAATCACAGGGATTGTGCTTCCCCTCGACACATTAGCGGATATTAAATCTAATAATATGAAAGTAAGGAATGTGATCGCCACCTAGAGTATTGCCTAAATGAATAAAATAACACGGGCTAACTACTCTAGGAAAGGAAGGAAGAGAATAGAGGAATACCTGATAACGCGGTCGCCATGGCTGACGCGTCTCTTGTCGCGTCACCTTTCCCTGTCACATTCTCTTCTGGTGCGGGAGATAATGAGAGAGACCTCCTTCCCTTCCTCCGGCCGGCCAGAGGACGAGAGCTCCCCATAGTACCTGGTTTGTGTGCTTGCCAATCAAAGAGAAACAACAAAGAAAAGCCCTATTAGAAAACGATTAGTGTAGCAACTTTTCTAAAAAAATGAAAGGAAGCAAACCAGCATGGAAAGGACGAACCTGGGGGGTTTTTAAACCCCTAGGGTGTGTGGAAACGTGGGTGGAAAGTGGAATGCAACCTATCTAGAAAGACAATGAAAATGCATGTAGAAATGAAGAAACAAAGAGAAAGGAAAAGGTGAGCCCCATTAGGGCTACTCCCTGGCGTGGAGGTAGTCTCAAATGGTGTGCAAAGGCTTCAGGAGGATGTTGGAGTCACCCTCTTCATGTCTTGTGCCCCATTGATGAAGAAAAAGTGAAGCTTTATGGAGTGGAATGTGAAGAAGAGTGGTGGAAAAGGATGGCTGCGAGGCTAAGTGTTGGTGAGAGGAGATTTCGGCAGCCCTTCGGGGTCAAAATGAGGCTCTCCTCGTCCTTGAGGAGGGGCCTTGTTTTTATAGAGCTTTTTATAGAGAATATTCTATCAAGAGTGAATAATCATGTCAATAAGGGATATATGACCCAAAAATCCATAAAGGAGAGTCCTTGGGGCTCCCAAGAGAGTCCCCCAGCCTCAAACCTCATCCCAAGGGCCGAGATAAAGCTTGGAGATAATTGTGAAGCCATGGGAGGATAAATAGGAGGTGGTTATGGAGGCCAGAGATCTCGGTTCCTGTCGCGACGTATCATAGTACCGCAACTAGAGACGCGACCGGGCGGGGCGTCACGACAGTAGGCCCACGTGCATGAACTTATGCATGGGCTGTCGCGGCGTCCAGGACTATCGCGACTAGAGTCGCAGCGCTACGATACGTCGCGACAATGAAGCCGAATAATTGAGAATTATCCTCCCAACAATGTGAAAAGATAAGAGTTATTATGGCTTAAGGACTCTCTCAAAGTGATAATGTGCAGGATTTCAAGGTAATTTTAAATTGTTAATAGGCTCAAACAAGGCTAATGATGGGCTCAAGGTGAGTATCCAATTAGGGACTCATTAGGATAACAAGAAATGTGCTTCAACCCATTAGTCGGATCCGGGTGTCTACACAGATATGACAAACTTCTTTCCACTTTTTGACGTGAGACAAATCACTTGGTTAGGCGAGATGGCCCGGTTACTCAGTAATATACAATTTTGCATTGCTCTGTTTGTATTCTTTCAGTTTTTTTTTTTAATTTTCTTTTGATGTTTTGTAGGAATATATTTTCTTTGACCATAAAAGTCATGAATATGAATGTAGAGAAATTATTCTTAACATGTGATAAAAATAAAGCTTAAACATGCACAAGTTAAACATTAAAGCCACTCATGTGCTTATAGGTGTTTTGCAAATCATTTTAAGGATATTTAGTATTAAAATTGACACAACCTTGAAATGAAAATGAATCTTTGAGATTAAACTAAATGCACAGTTAGTTTAGTTTGAGTGTCTTAAGTCTCTCATAAAAATAGCACAAGGACTCAAAAATTTTGATAACTAGAGCTCAAGATAGACAACAATGGTCAAGAGAAATGAGTGAAGAATGGACAATAACTCCCCCTATCAAGTGGCTCTCCCTCACAAGGTGAACAAGAAGATTATTGAAGAATAAGAATTGAATGAAGTGGGGGCAAAATGAACAAGAGAGTTTTATTGAAAGACAAATACTCCCCCTCAACAATTCCCTAAAAGGATCTTGATACTTGGCAGAGATATATACTTACGAATAGTGAAAGTGTCCAGACAAGCCTGACTTACCTTTCTTCAAATCACTATTTGATACCAAGATTTCCAATGCAACTGAGAAGAGGAATTATTTGCAAGAACAGATTCAAAAAGAATTTTGTGGCCATTGTCACACAATTGACTAGTGCCAAGTAAGTTGTAATTCAACCCTTCAACTAACCAAACATCATCACTCAAGGTTATGCAAGACTTACCTATCTTTCCTTTGCCAATTATTTTACCCTTATTCTTACCTCCGAAGGTGACTAATCCACCTTCCTTTTCAATCAAGCAGAAAATTTTATTTCTGTCTCCCGTCATGTGCCGTGAGCATCCACTATCAAGAATCCAGATGTTTGAATTGGATGCACGGTTTTCCTGCACATAACAAATTAGACGAGAAAAGTTTTTTACCCAAATGTGATTGGTACCAACCTCCTGAGTTAGAAGAGAAAGTAGATCATTTCTAATCCATATTTGAGCATTTTTATTTATAGTGTTCTTTGGAAAAAAGATTCAGTTTTTTATTTTTCAATTTTCTGAACATTATACCTCTTACTTGGTTTGTTCCACTGTGAAAATCTTGGCATGTAATGTTGTTGATAAGTAGGAAAGTGTGAGTGATAGAAATAAGGATTGAACCATTAATTACCATTATACTTTTGGTTCCAAGAATTATTCCATCTTGAATTGTAAGATTTGTAAAAATTCCAATTTTCATGAGAAAAATGATTCTTTATTGCTCTGAAGTTTTCCTGATTTTTATAAGAGGGATAGGTCGACCTATGCATTGTTTATGTCGACCTAGAAATGGGATAGGTCAACATGTATTGAGTGTGTGTCGACCTATGAATGGGATAGGTCGACCTGGATTGAGAGTGTGTCGGCCTATGTTGTGTGTGTGTCGACCTGGGTAGTGTATGTGTCGACCTCACATGTTCTTTTTGTTTTTGTATTTTTCCTTTGTTTTCGGATGAGCTTGCCTTAGCAAATATTATTAGAGAAAATTTTTATTAATTTTGTTTTCTTTGGAGATGATTTAGTTTTCTTTGAATTTTGTGGTTTAAAACTTAAACCATGTTTATTTGAATTCATTTTCATTCCAAGTAGAGCATTCACATTTTCTTTGCCCTGTGTGAAACTCTTGATGATCTCTTCTTTTTCTTTAAGACAAAGATTGAGTTTTTCAATTTGATTTAAATTTTCTTGATTTTCCTTCTCTTTTTCTTCAAATTTCTTGACAAAGTTGATAAGTTCTTTGTTTAATTTTTGAATTCTCAATTTTAGATCATCAACAAAAATTAACAATTCATCATTTTCTTTGATTTGATCTGAAATCTGAGCTTCCAATTTGGAAATTTTTCCAGATGATGAAGTGTTATGTAAAATGCTATCAATTTTTCTTTTCAAATATTTATCTTCTTTTCTAACTTCAGACACACAACCAGATTACCATATGTTTCTTGCCAATCTTCAATGGTAAATAGTTCAAAGGATATATGTACCTATTTGCTTCCAGCCATGAAGTAGATTTCATTTCCTTATGAACTATAAGATTCTTCATTGTTGTCTGAGATTTGATCCTCATCTGACCATGTAGCAACCATGGCCTTGTTCTTCTTTCTGTGAAACTTCTTCTTGTGGTTTTCATCATTCTTCTTATGATCAACATGTGAAAAGTGTTTCTTTTTACTAGACATGACATTTTGCTTATTACCAAAATTCTTCTTGTTTGATTTCAGAAATGCCCTGAATTGTCTAGTAATCAAAGCAAGATTATCATTATCAGATTTAGATTTTTCACACATAGAAATTTCTTTAGATTTTCCTTTACTACTTGTGGAAGCTTTAAGAGCAATGGATTTTGTTTTCAGCATGTGTTTTTCAGATCTCTTAAGATTTAACTCATAAGTCATTAAGGATCCAATAAGTTCATCCAATAATGCTTAAACAACACTTCACATAGAGGAGTAAGGCCATGTCCCGAAGCCAAGGGAGATGGGGAGCCACCGTTGCTGAGAAACCTAAAACACTCATAAAGTGATCACACGCAAACATACACATCTAAACTTTGAACAGGTCGAACGACATAAGCATCGGCAGAGCCAATGGACCAACTCCACTCAAGGTGGAGAAGAAAAACTCCTTACAAGAAGGAGAAAGACTCTGGGGAGGATGATCCCCGGACAAAAATTTCCTAAAGGAGCCGAATGATGCCGGAGACGACAATGGTAGGGGCTAAGAAACGAGCATTGCCGAGAGCCCCCTCCTCGCCAGCCACTGATGCCGAAGCGGAGCTGAGGTCTGTCAGTCATGTTTTGGGGCTCAAACAAGATGCGGATATCAGGTTATCCACTCTTTGATGTCCATAGACTCTTATTGCGGTGAGTCGACAGCAGACTTTCAAAGGGGATGAACACACAGAACAGAGGAAAGGGAGCTTAAAATAGGAAAATCGGTGTGTGAACAAATAAAAGAAAGAGGGAGGAGGAAACCTACGGTTATGCAAGAGAAATAAATATTAAATAACCCATTTGTACTCTATTGCATGGAAAGAAGATCTAGTAGACATGCTCTCTTATCATATAAAACTCCTATAGCATTTAAGAGGGCTGTAAATACCCATCATACATCAAGCGGGGAGGAGAAAAGACATCACAATGGAAGAAGTATAGAGATTTGACAAGCAAGAAAAGAAAAAAAAAAGAACAGAAGGGGGAAGAGACGATGCCCTCTTTCTTTAGGCCCTCTATCCTCTTTCCCTCACTCACCCTCTACTCCTTCCGTTGCTCCAATTGTATCCCTATGGATATGGAAAAAAAAATTTATTCCATCATAAATATTTTAAAATTTAAAGTTCTTTTATCATGTTCTCATGTGTATGGATATATATTGCGAATTCAAGTCCCACCGGATGCTATTTGAACGATAGTGACGAGAGATGAACCCATAATTGCATAGTGCGGGTGTGTCAGTCACTGAAGTGACAATATGTTCTGCCCCCGGAAGTTGGAAGACTTTAGATCTATTTGAGTACCGTTTGACTCCGTCAAATGAAAGTGGAGATCGAGTCGGGACCAAAATCTCATTGTTGCCTAAACACAACGACGTTAATTACATCTCTCTGAGAGATAAAACTCTTGATTAATCGTCAGAATAAAGAGTCTTGTGGCTTTTAACAGAAACATCCGATAAAAGACATGTGCAAAAAAGTAAATTTGATTGCGCCTAATATGAGACGATCAAAAGATAACATTCGACACATTTTTGATGTTATTTTAGATTTATTAAAAAGGGTTGAATTGGTTTTAACATTATTTGATTTGATTTGTTTTCTTTTGACCTTTTGCATTTCATCATATTTGAAATTTTTTTAATTGCCTTTTTATTTATTGATCTTTTGATTTAATTTAATTTTAATTATTTGATTTGATGTGGGGCTTTTATTTGATTTCAAATGTCTTTTCGTTTAACTTTGTTTCTCTCTAGTTTAGTTGAGTTTGAAATTTATTTGCATTTTATTCCAATTTAGAAGCTTAACTCAGAATTATTTAATTTGACCTTTTTTATTTAAAATTATTTGATTTTTTAACTTTGGATTTATTTTGAAACCATCTTTGTCGTGTTTTTTTTTTATGTGGTTGGATTTGGCAAGATTATCATGTTATGCTTTCTTTTGAATTTAATTGTAGTATTTAAGCTTATTTAGATGGTTTGATTTATTTAGTCCCTTTATTAACCGTTACATGCCTGCTGTTTATTTGTTTGTTTTTATGTTCATTAATTTATTAAATGGGGAAGGAACCAGCAAGAGTGCAGTGCAGGTGTATGTGAGCAAGGATTTGAAATGTGTTTATGCATGCCTGGGGGATTGTGTGTATATTTTCTTTTTAATATATGTGGAGAGATGGATCGGTGGGGATGCATGGGAGTCTGTGCATGTGCACAGGTGGTTGAAATGGTGTGTGTGTGTAGTATATGCACACATGGGTTTGAAACGGTGGCTGTGGTTTTATGTATACGGTGAATCGGTGGGGGTGCATGAGAGTTTGTGCATGTGCACAGGTGGTGGAAATGGTGGCTATGGTGAATCGGTGGAGGAGTTTTGCTTTATTTCTATTTCTCTCTTTTTTTTATTTCGTCTGTTTTCATTTTCTTACCATTCATTTTTGTTGTTTTACTATTGTTATTACTTCGCTTATCTGCTCTGCTTTTTTGCTGTCATTGTATTTTTTTTTTTGTTCATTACCTTTTATCATGTTGGTGTTTGTTAGTGTTTTCATCTATTATTTTTCCTTTATTGCATATGTTTTTTATTCAATCATTATCATTATTTTCACCTGTTATCATTATTATTATTTCTATTGTTTGCCTCATTTATTTATTCTCATGTTTAAACATGTCGATCGGGTGACGTACATCATATTGATATTCATTTGTCTCATTCATTCACATATGCAAGCATATAATACAAGCCGGTGAAGTCTTGGCCAGAGAAATTAAGAAAGCTCAAATCAGTGGAGATTCAATCATATCACATGATCTGGCCTAATGGTGACCGCCCCTGCCCATTGTATATTGGGGTGATACCCAGCTAGGTACGCCCACCTATGAACCCGAGGTGACGCCCACAGGACAATGTTCGCCAAATGGTGGCGACACGATATTTGTCAATGGTGTCAGATCACAACACGAGTAACGGGCGGCCATGTCGGCATAAATATGTTTGAAAATCATCGGTTAAAACGGATGAACATAAAACTTATATCGAATCTCATAGTATGCGAGACAGTCATTGGCTCACCGAGCCACCGAATTACTGTACAAATCATAGAAAGACTCTTTCGAGGTTGAATAGTGGCCAACATATCAAAACGGTGGCCCCCAAGCTGAAATAGTGGCGCCCGAATTGAAACAGTGGCCTCCTGGCTGAAACGGTGGCAACTTGATTCGGTGGCACCTTAGATACGGTGACAGGTTCAATTCGGTGGCATTGCACAGAGTCACCAGTTCATGTAATCGGTGGCCTAAACAGGTCACCGATTCATGTAATCGATGGCCTGAACAATCACTGTTTCTCATAAATGATGGCCTGAACAGTCGCTGTTTCACATAAACGGTGGCCAGAACAGTCACCGTTTCTCATAAACGGTGGCCTAAACAGTCACTGTTTCACCACGATGGAGATGGTGCCAACAACGATGTTGATGTCGGGGCAACAACACCACTGCACACGGCACCAGTTCTCGAGGCGTACCCGAGAGAGGACCGGTATATGTCGAGACCAGAAGACGGGGCAAAAATTGATGAAACATCATACTGGAATGAAATGCCATTTTCTGTTTGACCTCTCTCATAGCGCATGTTCATGAATCGGTGGCTTCTGTATCACATACGCATTGGGAAGGAAGCGTAATGGCTGAATCGGTGGTGTCAAAACAGAAAATAGTGGGATTCTGTTTGGGAAGGAGCCTTGAACGGTGGCTTCATATAGGAAAAATCACTTGGTTTTCTAATGGGGAAGAGGGGTGAACGGTGGCTCAAAACAGCAAGAAGCAAAGGGGTTTTGTTTGGGGAAGAGGGGTCAACCGGTGGCAGGGCCACCGTTTCACAACATCAACACCCATCAAAGAATGGTGAAAGGTTGATGATTTATTTTTATGTAGAATCACTTGCGTTCTTGGAAACGTCTCTTGAGACAAAAAATGATTCGGTAGCACTACACAAACACTGTACATGGCCACCGAGTCAATCCCAAAGAATGGCAAGATGGGAGAGGAGAGGTAGAAAACTACAAAAATCACTCAACTAGTGGAGAACCGAGTAATGGTTAGGTTGTTTTAATCCCAACACGTGAGGCACGGGTGTCAGATTACCTGACCCAAAAGTGTCTGGGATTTTGATTGTGATACCAAGGTGATCATATAAACGGTGGGGGAAATATGCTTGGCTGCCAACGGGATCACCTGGGGACACTTTAAGCAGATGGTTTCCTGTGAGATTTTCTCACTCTAAACCGTAGAAAGAAAATACAAGAAGGAAAGGCAATCGTGGTCAACGAACAACATGAGAAACCAAAAAAAAAAAAAGAAAAAGAAATGGCATCTACTCTTCTCTTGCTACTCAAAACCGATAAAGAAAGGGGCAAAGAATTGAATGTTTTATTACAGATAGGGGGTTGGGGATAAAGAGAAAACATGCACAGGGGAGATATTATCTATTGTTTCCACATGGGCGCCAAGGCCCTATACATGTTGTAACTTTTCGAAAATTTTAATTGTTAGAAAAATATAGATAATATGGTTATTATATATTATTATTGTCATTAAATTGAAATAATTAGAATTTGAGTTTAATTAGTAGTAATATACATTACCCTAATGTCGTACACTGAGATGCACACTCTCACAGAACGACACCGAAAAACTATAACGAAATAAAAATATGAGAACACCATACTTTTCAGAAAAATATGAGAATATCAAAAATGTAAATATCCGGATTTATTGACGTGCGGACTTCGAGGATAAGCCGACGCAACTATTTTTCGAGTAATTTAGCACCCAATGTAAAATAGAATCTAAAAATTAAATAAAAATCACCATAATTTGTAAAACCATCATATTAGGCTATGGTGGAAATTTTAAGACAAATGGATACCATTTGGACATGTTTACATTAAATTTATTAGGCCAGCTGAATTTTGAACTAATTACGGTGGCCATTTTCTTGGGTTTTTCTGGGTGCCTACGTGGGAGGCACTGGGAAGGCCAGCACTTAAGGGAGAGAGGTTATCATGAGGTTATCTTAGGTGTAAGGTTATAAGGCTGCATAGTAAACCGTGTAAGTTGTAAAAATCAAAGGGTTTAGGGTTTTTACAGCAACACGTAAGGGCTATCGTGCCATTGCGCATGGAACAGCCACTGGGTTATAAATAATCCCCCATCATGCTACGAAGCCACCTTTCCAACTCCTCTCCTGCTATTGTTATGCTACTGCTTGGCACTCAAGGCTTCACCGTCGGTGTGTAGCTAGATATTGATAGTTCTACCTCTTTGTGCAACTTGGGTACCTACGCAAGCAAGTGTTGGAGCTGCTACAGGGTGTAGTTGTGAAGCCAATAACGCAAATTTGGGAGGTTGTTGTAGCTACAACGACAAGCTTCAACTGCTTCACTCCCTTACTTGTGGTGACTTCACCATCTTCGTCAAGCTAGGTAGGATTCTCTTCCTGTTTCTTTTTCTTCTTCCTACTCTTCAACCTTGGATTACTAGTTCAAAGACATTTAGTACCATAAGTATGCTATTCTTCAAGTCTGAGAAGTAGTTCCATGATAGGAACTAAACTTTCCATTAGGTACAAGCTAGTATTCAGCCATGGGAATCAACACATCACTGTTTATATCATCTCAATTTGTGTTAAAATGGACCCATGTTGATTCCACTGTGTGGGAATATATTGATTTATGGTAGATCTTTCTACCTTCGTGCAATGATTCATTAAGAGACTATGTGGGTCATAAGTGTGTGTATCTTGATAAATTATAGCTAAAGGATAAGAATGTTCCAACCATCTTTGTCCTTGAGTTATCTCTTCATTTGGATCATCCGTATACACCATGTTCTATCATTTCTTTTTCACTCCCTTATATACTTAGTTTGATTCTTGAGGTTGAGTTTATACTTATCTAAAGTCCTAATCATGGTAGGAGTGATAGAAGAGCTTTGTAGAATCATTTTTGGATGGTTTTCATCACTTCTTGAAAGTCCACACAGGACTTGTCGACAACCATGCTTCTTGCTGTCGACAGGGCCCTGTTTCCAGAAACCAGCATTTCTGCCTGACTGTAGCTGTCGACAGCCACATTCCTGGCTGTCGACATGCACCAGCAGAACTCCATTTCTGCTTCTGGGAAAGCAGGACTTGTCGACAGCAAAACTTTGGTTGTCGACAGGGACTGCTAGGATCATGTTTCTAGTACTGACCTTGCTTCATTCTTTGATAGATCATATTCAATTGTTCCAACTAATAGCTCACTTATATCTTGTGGTTTCTACCACCTAAACACCTACTAAAGTCAATCATGTTTCCCTTCTTTTTACTATGAATCATCTCTAAAAGTTCCAAACACAATTGACATCGTGAGTCATCAATTTCTGTAATCATTGAAGATCAAAGTTCCTAAGTTCTTGTGTGAACCATGAGTAAATCTTTGTGTGTCCTTGATTCATTACAAGGATGAATGTGTTATGATGACAAGTTGTGAGTTTTGGACTCATTTAAGAATTATGCCTGGCAAATAAGGGCTGGTTCAGTCTTGGGGAGAGCGCTCGAATTTGTTAGTGGCCGTGCGAGAACGATGAGGAGAAGTGGATGTTGGCATACATCATTCGTATTAGATCAGTCATCATGTCATGCTTGTGTGTGTGAAAATGTGTTTGATTCTGAATTCAAGTATTATTATGAGTTATTGGTCTTGCTTCTAAACTATTCATGTTCTATACGTGTTACTGAAGCTAACTCTTTCGTTCATTATTTTGAACATTCAATGCTAGCAATACGTATTTGTTCTTATCTTGAATATATGCTTCTAAATTCTTTTTATTTAAAGAAATTGAGTTCTACTAGACTAGTTAGCTCACCCAATCCACTATTTTCAGATGAACAAGATGGAGATGATGGTTAAGGGGGATTTGACTATTGAGAGAACCTCCCTATGCCAAGAAGTGCCGTCATCTTTTGTTTTTCTTTGTAGATAGAAATGAGAATGTAATAAAGCTACATTTTTTTTAATTTTGTTTGCGCATCATTCAAATTAAAATGAAGGGTATTATGTATTAAGCTTCCGTTAAACTAGTAGTTTACGTTTATGTTATTTTTCGTGTTCAATATCTGCCATATCTAGTAAATAGAGTTTTACTAGAATGTGACACATCTCATCCCAAAATATGAACCCATTAGGAGCACATTCTTGGAAGATGGGTCTCATCAAGGCACATGAAAAAGTAAAAGACCCTCGAGAGGGAGAAGGTAGAAAGAAAATTATATATATATATATATATATATATAGTCTGCCATCACCTTCTTTCACCCTCTCATCGAACACAGTACACACACCCACTGCCCAAGACCCAGTGCCAGCCTTCCTCTTTCTCTTTTCTCTGCTGCTTTCTTCTTGCCTAAGGGAGAACTGCTGTCGCCTGGAAGCTTCTTTTCTCTCCTTCGGCTGCTGCTTGCGATGTGATTCCTCTCTCCTGTCTGATCTCCCCCTTTGCCGTATGGGAAAAGGGGCTTTTTAAAAACCACCTTTTTAGGGCTGAGGTGGCAAAACCCCCCAGCCCTAGATAGCTCTTGCTTCTCTTACATATTACATTATATGTCATTCTATTGTTGCAGCCGTCTGCTACTCATCCCTTTTGAGCCGCTGGCTCATTTGTGGCCCAGTGGTCGAAAAAATGGGTGCAGACAATCCCCTTTTTGAGATGATCCAACCTTCAACTCCTTTTTTATTCTCGTATCAGTTGCTCAGGGAAGAAAATCAGAAGCTCTCAGGCCCCCTTTCTCTTCTCCCTCTTTCTTCTCCTTTTTCTCTGAAAAAACCCTTTCTTACTTTTTCTGCCATCCTCCTTTGCTTGTTGCACAAGTATATCTTTTTATAGGTCCTTTTTTAAAGATCTTTTTGCCCTTCGAAGTGCTAGGCTACTCAGAAATACCCCTTGCCTTTTCTTTGGACCATCCGATGATGAGCTTTCTTATCGATCTATATTTTTGGGCCCAATTTTGTCATTTTGTTTTTGTTGTTCTGTTTTGTCTGTTGTTGTTTTTTATGTCCACAATGAACAATGTTATTTTTTATGTATTTATAGTTGTTAGATAGACTTCTTAAAAAGTTTTATGCCATATCAATATGATACGCCCTCGTGTATATCGTATTGCACCAAGATGAACTCAGCACGATCGAATGACATGGCGTGATACTTCCATCCCTGAATTAAGGGGACTTGAATTCAAACAACTACGCTGCCCCATCAGCTGGCAAAGGTAGGTTAATTTGAATGCTCGACAGGATGTAAATTTTAAATTCTTCCAACTTCTGAAATCGATCCGCAACTCTTTAATGCTCACAATTCACAGCTGCCAAGCATCATCAAGTCCCCTTCCTATCTCTGTTCTTCTGATTCTTCCCAAAATGTCATATGATAAAAGTGAGAAAATTGTCTTTGTTACAGGGGTGTAGTGGACTCCTCTTTGTCGGGTTAAGATTAACTATTATCATTGTGCTAAATGGATACATGGGCACTCAAGAGTTTTATAGTACATTGATGTTCTCTAGTACTGTTAGGGATTTACAAATAATACATTGATTTCAGAGGTATCTGTCAGTATGGTATTTTAATAGGTGCATTGGCACAAAACCATTACGCTGTTGATATATAAAAATATACCTTAAACAATGATCTGATTGCTGGAGTGGCTTATATACATAGATAAAGGTTATGTTTGAGTGATCTTTGGTACGACTCCGCCGTAATATAGCGCAGGTTGTTGAATTCAAATTTAAGGGCCTGCCTTACTGGTGATATGTGGCGTGTGGATGGGCGTGTTTCCGGTGGTTTTTTTTTTTTTTGGGTTCCTACATATTATATTATATATATATAGAATTAGAGAAATGTTACTTGGGATAAGAAGGATAAATTGGTTGGTTTTGTAGAGAGATGAGAAAGAATTATAGACATTTTCAGCACTCCCCATCCAAAAGAGAGTGAACAGATAAAAATCACTCGTCCATTGCGGTAATTGATCGGGTGTTACAGCCCATGTTTTGCGTGGACGTTGTTGGGACATGAGGCCCCGGCGCTCGGCCAATCACCATGTTGTGAGGGTAAATTTTTTACCAGCCCGGTAGATATAAAGTCTTTTTTCACCCAAAAAAATTAATCATATTTTTGATGGACAATTTTTGAAGACAATGTTTCTCATAGGTACGCATAATAATAAGCCCCTTTTTACGAGGGAGGAAGATGGTGACTCATTGTGAGAATTAATTATATGATTTCAGGAGTTTAGTTAATTATATGCTAAACAAGATACATACATACATACATACTCATTGTGAGAATTTATCTTTTAATTAAGGAAAAAGTACATACATACTCAGAGAATATATATATATATATAGTATTTAATTAAGGTACGTACGTGCGCATCTACAAAGTGTCTATTCGGTGATTATTGTGAAGAATAGTATATTATAGATGGATTAATGTTGTTCTCTTAATCTTATTCCTCAATTTTTATCAAAGGAGTTGAGAAGATGGTGAAGTTAGTTGGCTAAGGGTCTATTCGATAACCCTTAATATATGTCCATTATCTAAAATATTTAATTTTTAAGATTTCAAATTATTTGATAAAATGTCTGAAATTATGTCTTAATTAATAACTTAAATCTGAAAAATCACTTAATTTTTAAGCTAAGAATAATCATTTTTTTTCAGATCTTTTGTCAGATCGTTGATGCTGGATTTCGACGACGCCAACAAAATCCGGCCTTCAGTGATCGCCGAATTCCGGCACCGACTTTCGAAATTAGGCCTCCAGTGATTGTCGAATTCCAGCACTCGCCGTCGAAAATCGGCCACCCACAATCGATGCTGACTGGATTTCGATTTCTCAATTTCAAAATTTTTTTTTGACTATTCTGATTTTTGAACCTAAGACCTACCTATTAGAAATATAATATCTTAAACACTACATTACAATTCAGATGTTGTCTAAGTTAGTTATCAATCACCTCTTAAATTATATCTGATATATATTAAATTTTTTAAAATTTCAGATTTAGAGAATATATGACAAACAAGATTTAAAATTTAAGTGTTAAGTGTTATCAAACACCACTTAAGAATGATGATTCAGATGTACTAGCTAGCTGCTGCCATCAGACTATAATATGTCTAGTTTGGGTGGGCGTAGGGGACCTTTGTAATTACATTTCTTGCAATTTTGTCTTGAATGACACTTAGATCATGCGCAATTGTTTTCATTTAATTTATGTTTCTTCATGAGATGTGGGGTTTAAATTTAAGTCTACTTTCTTTACATTTAAAATTGATTATTTATCTTTCCTAAGCTTAGACTTGAGTTTAAGCAGGGTCACTGATATAAGTTAAATTTCTGTGTTCTTTTTTGTCCTTCAGCTATTCGACAACCAATGAAGTCCGTTAAATGCCACAACAATTTGAAAGTTTTTGACTTTGCATTATGATTCTGGATGATCAAATTTCACAAGTTTGAACGCAATATGTGGAGTTGAGTATTATTAGTCGTTTGGTGAAGATCACATGTTGCCGACCTTTTATTAAGCTAGACGAATTGAAGTCCCTAATATGTGCATGAAACCAAGTTACAATTAGCAAACTTGGACTATGCTCACTTTCTAATGAAGTGTTACCATTGGATTCTATTTATTTTGGCTTTAAATTTTCATGCCAAAAGCAGTTATTCATTAAACAAAATTTCATGAAATAATTCTGATAATCCATGGGTTAAAGTTAGTAAATTAACTTGGTCGTCCATTTGCTTATGAGGAGTTTATTTGGAGCCAAAGATGACGATGTTTATCTTGAGGTTAATTACAAAAGAAAGGCATTCGTTGAAAGAAACCTGTAAGTTTATTGATGGGAGGGCCCCCATATTGCCGAGTCGCTTATGAGGCCGATTGATGCGGCACAGACAGGGAGGAGGAGAAGAAGGAACCGTGGGCTTCCACCTTGGGGAATTCATTGGACCAAAAAATATACAGAAAATAAAAGAATTCTAATGGACCTCATATGGACCTTATTACATCAACAAAATGCTCAAACTCATAAAATAAACATGATAGTGGCCCAAAGACAAGTCGCCAAGCTAAATGGATGCCGTTGTTGCTCCACGTCGCCTCCGTCTTCGTAGACTTGAGCCTACTGGCCTGATCCCAGACTCGGATGTCCCCACCACCGATTGTATAGGAGAGAATCATATATATATAACCTCAACATGTGTAGATCAATGCTTCAGGATTAATATCAAAGATATGGAGGCAGGTTTAATCCTCATCATGCATGGAAACCCCGCCATTCTCTCTTATACTTTTGATCTGTGACCTGCTAGATGAAGAGGGAGAGAACAATGGTTAAACAAGAAGCTTGATTATTCTTGAAGAATTCAGCAGGTTGGGATAATAAGAGGATAGATGCTTCCACCTGATACTTTTTTCATGCTTTGTGTGAACTCGAACTCCATCAATCAATAAGTTAGGGATGCCTGCCAGGATTCTTGGGTGCTCTTCACACAATGCAAGCAATAGTGAGAGACATATGTCGAAGTATCGGTGAGGTTCCTTTAGTTGTAGAGAGTGATAGCCACCTAAGAGGTTTAAGAGAAATCAAGCTCGTAGCATGGTTGCGGGAATCAAATATAGAGAGAGATGTGAGCTCATGACAGGCTTCCAGCTCCAATTCCTTTAATCTCGGAGGGAGATGAGGCAGTGCCCTCAACTTGGGACAGTGCTTCAGAATAAGCTTGCGGAGTCGTGGGAAGTCACCTTCCTTTGTTCCCAACCACTCTTTCCAGACAGGCATGTTGCGAAATTCTAACTTCTGGAGACTTGGGAAAGCAATGTCAGTTCGGGTTTCTTGCCGCCCCTGTTTAGAAATGTCATAATCCTGCGCAAAACTTTCCAAACTGCTCGCCCCTTCCACAAATATCTCCTCGAGGAAGTACAACTGGCCGAGTGGTGGAAGGATTTCACAGTTTGAGCACTGTTGGAGACTGACAGAGCGTAACCAAGGTAATCTACGATCCGAGAACGAACCGGCGAACCTTGAACCTGTGTATCCTTGGATCACTAGCTTATCGAGGTTCAAGATCTTATACCCAAATCCACCTAGGGGACGATAAAGCTTGCCAAGAACTTCTTCTGCAGCCGAATCTACAACCTTGAACTTATCATTTGTACAACAATCCCATTCTATCTCCAAAGTACGGATTTGCAAGTATGTCTTGGAACAAAAGTCGGCGGCTCCACACGCGTCACGCACATTCCGGAACACCAAATAAAGGTTCTGGTCTGCACCTAGAGAAACCAAAACAACTAAATGAAGCAAGCACCTCAAAGATGAGAAGGGAGTTACAAATAAGATATTTAGATCATAAGAGGACCATCTGATATATTATTCTTGTACGTAAATAAAGGTTGCGCTCTCCACCTAGAGCAACCAAAATAAGCAATCAACCTTGAATATATATTTAAAAGTGATTAGTATTGGATGTTTACGTCGTAAGAAGACCACGTAATTACTCTTGTACGTACGTACCTTCTTCGTTTGAACATTGCTGGACCTGTTTTAATCTCTGGAAATGCTGGTGCCGGCTGCATTGCCCTGTCTCATAGGTGTTGGCATAGATGTACAAAACCTGTAGTGTTGGTGGCAACTGTTCGGCATCCAACAATTGGAACAGCGGGCATTCACTTATCATCAAGTATTCCAAGGTGATAAGGTCTGTCCAAGGAAGGGATGTCAGATTTGCACATTCAGTGATAGTAAGTCGGCGGATCAAGTGGGAGAAACCAAAAGGTAGAGACGTCAAATTTGAACACCCCTTCACTGTGAGTTGGCAGATGTGGTACCACACGCTCAAAATATACTCCGCCTCTCGTTGGCCAGCAGCCTCAAGTTGGAGACATGGTGGTTGGTCCTCCACTGGTGCAGCAGTGTAGAGATGAGCTGCTTCAATACACCACACTTTACATATGTTCTTTATTTTGATTGTTGTTGCATGTTGTAAATGTGATAGTTCAAGAGAATGGCCAGGCATGCATCGGAGTTTAGGGCACCAAGAGATGGAGATAACCTCAACAGCACCGAGGTTGATTAAAGAGAGGGACTCAAGATTATCACAACGGTCAATAGAAAGCTTCTTAAGTTTGGGACACTCTCCTTCCTGGGCACCGCACCATGACTTCCAATTGCCCATCTCTCTTAGTGTTAATTCCTCCAGCTGAGGAAAGCCCCCAGAGAAAAATTCACTACCTATGTACTCCACTGCTCCGGCGTCAGATATATGCAGTGACTTGAGTGATGGAAGCTGCACAAGCGATGGGAGGGAAGTCCAATTTTGACAGTGCTCTAGTTTAATAGTGCCCAATCTGGAAAAGGACCCATCTCCCCACCAAGATGGATAAGATGGCCCTTGGAAGCCCGATATTTTCAGACTTTCAAGCTTAGGACTGGGTTTGAGGCTTTCCAACACCTCTTCGTCAATCGGCGATGAATCAGCTTCGGGTTCCCATTCTAAACACAAAGATCGGATGCCTCTTTTCTTGTCCAAACAAGCCTTCTTTGCCTCATTCACATCGGCCAGGTTCTAAAGCCCTTTGATGGCAAACTCTCCACGGATGTTGTTCATATCCTTCAATTCCCCCAATTTAGCACGGTTGTGTTTTAGACTCACATAGAAACTGGGCATCGTCTGGAGATATATTAGCTTCCCAATTCCCACTGGGTATTCAATAGTACAACTGCTGCTAAGGTGCCTTAGGTTGGGTAAATTTGACATGTTGTTAGGCAATTCACGCACTCCCGGTGCATCTAGTGTTTGAAAGTGATACATACTGCCTACAAATTCAGGAAGTTGTTGAACAATGTTGGAGATGCGAAGATAACGTAGATGTTTCAGGTGAGTAATAGACTCTACCAACAGGTCACGGTGAACACCACCCAAGTCCAGCACTCTAAGGTGTTCCATTCTGACGCTCACGTTCAGAGATCAACAAGTAAAAAATTTCACTAGTGTGGACACCTAAAATTCCTAATGGGCCCATCCTTTGGTCGGCCCAACCCTTCTCTACCAAATAGAAATGGTCATTCAAATGACCCAACTCAAAGGCTTGCAAAGCCCACTATCCAAGGCCCATTTCTCCCATGCATGGAGGTGAGCCTAAGAGAGCTCAACACCTCCCAAAAGGTGATGCCAAAAATGGCAAAAAGGAGGCCTGCGCATGCAAGGGAGAGAGGGGCTGGTTGAGGCCTTTTGGGGGGTCCTTCTAGAGGCTTCCAAGGAGAAGAAGAGGGGCTCCCTTGGAGTGTCTTGCGGGCCAAGCAGAAAACAGAGAAGAGAAAAAAAAAGAAGAGAGAAAGGGGGCTGTTGCGGGTTCCAAAAAGGAGGAAGGAGAGGAGCTCTTCCCTTGCTCATCTGCTGCTGCTGCTCTCATCCAAGGAAGCCCTCCCGTGAGCATCTGCAAGAAGAGGAGAAGAGAAGTCAAGAAGAGAAGCCAAAAAGGTGAAGAAGAAAAGAGAGAGATGAGAGTGATATCATTCTTATGAATGGTCTTGTCATAGGGAGGAGAGAAGAGAAGAGTGAGGTGGCGATGGGCTCTTTTTCCCTCCCCATTTTCTTTAAATATTCTTGTACTCCTCCCCTTTATGATGCCAAGAGAATGTCTTGTTTATCATATTCCTTGTCCTCCCTTCCTTTACATTAAATGCTTGTCTCTTCTCCTTCACTTCTTTTTTTATTTGCCTACATGGAGAGGATGGCCACGGATGGTGAAGAACCACCACTTCATATGGTTGGTTTCTTCTCATCCAAAGAGCATACATAAGACCACTTTATATACTCCTACACCTCAATAAATGGGGTTTTGGGAGGAATAGAGCCTAATGGGCCTTGCTAGAGCCCTCCATGCATGCATTAAGCTCACTGTTTTGCATGTTCTTAAGGGTCCCTTTAACTGTTTTAAACCCTTAATGAGGTCCCTAACAGTCCCCCTTTCATTACTTGGGCCGCCCCTCCTATGGAGCTTCTATGGGCCTTTGTTTTGTCCCCAAGAGAGGGGGGGCTTCCTTACTGTTTGGGCCTCCTTAATGAGATTAGTTTTCACTGTTTTCAGCTTCCCAGAGTGCAGATTTCACTGCTAGAACAGCCCCCTTGCATGTGTTTTCTATCTTAGGAGCATGTGTCTCTTGTTGGCAAATGGGTTGAGCAATTAATGCTCATACTCTAAGCTTAACATTCCACATAAATGACACTTCAAACCTTCAGTTTTGACACTCAAAGATCAGACTCTAACAGTCTAAAACAGTCCCCTATAAGTGCATTCTACCTTGAGGCATGACCTCCCTTGCTAGCAAATGAGTTGGACAACTAATGTCCATGCTCGAGGCTTGGCATTGTGCTATAATCGACCCTCTAAACTTCTGTTTTAACCCTCCCAAAAGACTGATTTTCACTGTTTCAAACAGTCCCCTCTAAGAGTTTTCATGGTGGGATCAAGTCCCTCTTTCAAGCCATGGGTTGAACAAACAATGTTCATGCCCAAAGCTTGGTATTTCATGGATTTGGGCCCATTAGATCCCTGTTTTGATCCTCTAAAGGGGGCGGTTTCCACTGTTTTGAGCGGCCCATTAAGGAGTCTTGGTGAGTGGGGCGGATCTCCCATGCTAGCCAAGGGTTGGACGATTGATGTCCATGCCCCCATGCTTAGCACCCATGGAGAGAGGCCCATTAAGCCCATGGCTGGCCCAAAACCGTCCTCCTCCCAAGAGAGGCCCATTTGCAATCCCGGGTTAGATAATGAAATATCTATGCCCGGGTATGTGGGCCCATATGGGTTTTACCCACCGACCGGTGTTTGTGTGGTCATGGTGCTTTTTTCCCCTTAAAGGCTTGCCTTGGAGGGTGGTACCATGTGCCATTCGGGTTATGTCGCCATATGACATACACCCTCTCTTTTGGTACCGTCTCCATTTCGGTGGGCGTGTACCGTGCTCTCCCTTATCAACCAAGATGAGGGGAGATGCTGCCGGATTCTCTCCAGGAGGGTCGAATCGGCAAGGGTCCTTTCAAAAAAAAATAGAAACCTCTAAAGTCTAATGGAGTGGCGTCGAATCGCGAATAGAATCACGTTGCACACCTTCCAAAAAAATAAGAATAAAAGAATAAGAGAGCCGATTAAAAGAATGTTCCATTGCGAGGGCAGTAGATGGACGAATCAAAGAATTCTACGTTGCACATGTTTTTAAAGAGCAAGAGGTCAAATTAAAAAATCTTTTCATGATAAAAGTAAAAAAAGGGGAAATAAGCAAATGGGCCATCTCATGTTTTCAAAGGACCAAAAGTGAAACCTTTTTCACGTTAAAAAAATGGGCTCTCTTATGTTTCCAAAAGATCGAAGTGAAATCATTTTTGTTGAAGAGTAAATGGGCCATTTTAAGTTTTCAAATGAAACCAATTTGACGAAAAGAGCGAATGGGCCACCTCATGTTTTCAAAAGACCTAATCAAGGCTCATTTTCTTAAGAAAAAAGGAAGAGAGAACAAAAGACCCAAATGAAACTCTTTTTACAATAAGAAAAGCAAATAGATCATTGCACATTTCAAAAGAATAAAAGACTCAAATGAACCCCCATTTTGTAATAAAAGAGCAAATGTGTTTTCAAAAGAGCAAGAGACGGACTTAAGAATATTTTTTCCATGTTAATGAAAAGAATGAATGGGCAAATGGGTAAAAAGACTCAATCACATTTAATTAAAAGACCCGGCAACCTCGAATAGGCATCGTGTCTGTTTATCTCTCCGGTTTAATTTTCGAGTTGCACCGTTCATCGGATGTCTCCGTATCAAGGCCACAAGGCTTTCTAATTTCTGGCGATTAATCAAGGGTCTTCCCTCCCAGAGGGATGTAATTAACGTCGTTGCGTTTAGGCAACGGCGGGATTTTGGTCCAAGACCCGACACTCCACTTTCGTTTGACGAAGTCAAACGGCGCGCACAACAGACTCAAAGCCCTCCGACTCTCGGAGGCAAACCAATTGGTTGTCACTTCGGTGACTGGCACGCCCGCACCGCGCGAATTGCCGATTCATCTCACGTCACTCTTGCCCAAGTGGCATTCGACGAGATTTGGATTAGCAATACGTGTGCATCCATGAGAACATGAGACAACATGATAAAAAGATTTTAAAAGATTTAAATTTTTTCCATTTCCACAACTAGATAATAGGAAAGACCTAAAGGATTTTCCCTCAGCTATTCCTTCTATTGACGGTATAATGGACCCTAGGAAATTACTAGCGGGTAAAATTGACAAGTGCCGAACATGACACGGGATGAGACAAGGCTTATCACCCTCCATACTATAGCATTCATCTCTTGAGACACAAATTGCAAGATCAAGCATTAAGTCGTGCATCTGCAATCTTTTAGGATTCAATGGGTGTTTTTGAAAGAATGACCTCGACAATAGGTTATCAATGTACCTCTCGCCAATGTCTTCCATGAATTCTCTTCTCTTTGCCTTGATGAAGCCCTGTGCCATCCACATGCAGATTATTTTATTCCTATCAAACACGAAGTCTTTTGGGAACAGAGAACAATACCTGAAACATCTCTTGAGTGGGACAGGCAAATGTCGGTAACTCAACCTTAGTATAGGAATAATAGAACCTTCTTGATTAATAGTGGCATTCCAAACTTCGCTTTCTAGGATTTTATTCCACTCATTGTCATCTTCGTTGCACAGTAGGCCTCCAAGTGTTTTTGCTGCGAGAGGCACACCTCTGCACTTCCTGGCAGTTTCTTTCCCAATAGCCACAAGATTTTGATATAAATTTGGATCTCGGCCTTCAAAGGCATGCTGCATAAACAGCTCCAAGGTATCCTCATCTGACAGGAAACCCAAATCATAGGTGGAGGCTCTCGGAGCCATTTCTGAAACCTTTCTACTCCGAGTAGTCATGATAATCTTAGTGTCTGCTGATCTGTTCCTTAAGGGAGCTGTGAGTAGATTCCAGTTGTATATATCAAGATTCTCTGCTTCCCAAACATCATCCAGCACAAGTAAAAATCTCTCTTTGCTGCTCAATCTCTGCACAAGCTTTCGCTGAAGGGGATCCAGCTCTGACAAACCACTGGTTTCCACATTTAAAGACTGCAACAGTGCTTTGGTCAGCCGTACCACATCAAAATCTTCAGAGACACAGACCCATGATTTCAGTTGGAAATGCTGGTTCACTTGATCGTCCTGGTAGGCAAGCTGGGCAAGAGTGGTCTTGCCAAGTCCGCCCATGCCCGCAATGACCATCACGGAGACATGATCATCCATGTCATCACTTCCTCTGGGCTCTTCTGTATCAGATGATAACAAGAACTGCTTAATATTTGCTAAATCTTCATGTCTTCCCACTATGTGTGGCTCTTCTATGACAGAACTAGTTGTCCGGCTGGCATATATGCTCTCAGCATCCGTTTGTTCCTTGCGGTAGTCTAGTTTCAGAGCTTGCTCAGGCTTCTTGATCTTCATAAATCTTGAAACAATTTCTTCCATCCTCTGCTCAACACAGCACAGCACGGGTGTTAACAAGTGATGCTACATTTTAGGAAGTTTGTTTGTACATTTTCATGATGAGTGCTCCTCTTCTGTGCTCAAGCTATAATCTCCTCAACCTGTTCTTTTGTGATTGTTTATCTCTGTTTTGCAGCACAAAACCAGAGCAGACACTTCAAGCTTATGTCCACAGCCTTATCCTCCAACAACAAGAAACCAAATAAAAAAAAAAACCCTCATGCGCTGGGATGCAGGGCTAGAGTGGCGTACCTGATCATGAAGCATAGCCATCTCCGACGTCCTGTTTCTTTGTATTGGCAGCTCAGTGTTGCTTTCTGCAGTCCACCCGTCATCCCCCACAAATCCGAGACGCAACGCCTCGCGAGGGAACTCGTCCAGCAAATCCTCGGCGGCGTCTGCGACTTCCCGCAGCTCCCGCAGCCAGTCGCGGATGGACTCCTCTGTTATGTTCATGTCCTCTGCGTCGTCGATGGTGGCTTGCACCCAGGCCAACATCCGTATCAACCACCGGGCTTTCACATGTATCCTGCTAATCGTGTCTCAGCTGGTGGGCGTCGATGAGGAGGACGACGATAGCATCGGTGACGCTGCAGACATCAGGGTGCCGATGCAGGCAGCAAATCTCTTCACGGCCTGATAAACCGCAGATCCGGTGGGGTTCTTCGTGTTCATCTCCAAGGATCAAGGTAACGGGGACGAACACTTGGAAGTCTAGAACCTAAAAGCACCGGGAGCAGAAGAACGTTACAACCGCGGATCTGGCAGCGTCTCCTGTTCTTGCTGCCTCTCCCTTCCCTCTCTGCCTTAATTCCTTGGAAGGGAAACGTTTGTAGTAGTAGATCAATTATACATGAATGATCTGATATATCTGTACTAGCCTTGTTGGTCTCTTTCATTGGCTGTTCTATCTATTCCGACTTGCCTTGTGAACATCGCTAAATCATGTCCATCTTCCTCTTCATCAGATTCTTCGCCTCCACTTTGTTTTCTTCCAATTTGGTATGGCTTTGAGAGTGATCGTTTTTTCCTTTTTTATATTCATCTTCGTTCATTAACAATCAAATAAAGTCAACAAAAAAAATATTGAAAAAATTTATTGAGCCTTCAATCACAATGGTTTTAATGTGTCAAGTTGGTGGCAATGACTTGAGAAGTGTTCTCGGCATTGATATATTCTTTTTTAAACCCCTTGAATTCATTTGTTATCTCAGTCAAATTTTATTCTTGAAATCATTCCATCTACGTAAGTGTGTAAGTACTTCTTGTTGTAATTGTGTATGAAGTAGTTACACAGTTAACTATGTAACTGCGTAAGTCTGTGTAACTGCTTAAGTATGTAATTACTTACTTTCTTTCTACGTAAATCTGCAAGTATTGTATTTGTAACTCTGTAACAACTTTCGAAGTAGTTATACAATTAATTGTGTAACTGCGTAAGTATGTAATTACCTACTTTTTTTTCCTACATAAGTGTGTAAGTACTTCTTTTTGTAACTGTGTAACAACTTATGAAGTAGTTATACAGTTAACTGTGTAACTGTGAAGTAGTTACACAGTTAACTGTGTTCTCGATTTCCTATTCGGTCGCGTCTCAACGTTTACCGAAATATTAAATAGCGGGACGTGACATTCCACCCTATTATCCATCCCTATTATAAACAGTAAGGAGAACAATAACATAATAGTCCTATGTTCAGTTTAAATGGAGGTTGAATACTACAAATGGAGTAGAAACATTTCTGTAGGCAGGCAGACAATCATAGTCATAATATTGGGATGGTTCATACTCTGTTTTTCTTCACATTAAAAGAATAAACATATCAATTGTAACAGCTTCCAATTCTTTTCCAAACAAAAGATAAAATATGTGCTCTGGGTTGACATATGCACATTGACCATCCTTGTTTGGTTCCAATAGATTGTCACTACAAAATGTAACAAAGATGTTTATAATAGTAGTTGACATAACTCTGTGACCTTATTCATAATAGTGTCAAGTTTATTACCCATCAATTCTTGTGGTATCTAGAAAGCTATCAATAACGTTAACCTCCATTGGGAAAAGTTGTTTTCGTCCGCGGTAATCTCGATGGACTTCACACTGGGCTAACTAAATTATGACAAATACATCAAATAGTGATGCATTAAAGAAACTTTATGAAATAAACGGAAGAGAAACAATGGAACATGCCTGAGGGGGACATGTCTGACTTAATTGGGAAGACACAATGATTGAATTGTCTTCTTCCAGCTTCTTCTTCAGCTTATGTTCAAACTCAAACTCCAAGTCCTACAATAAATATAGATGACTTACGCACTTACACAAATGTGCGATTACACAATTGTTTGATTACACAATTTCAAAATTACATGGTCACATAGGAATATAATTGTCAGGTTACACAATTACTTATTTACCTTCAATAAAGCCGACTGTTCTCTGGTCATTTGTGCTTCCTTGACCCCCTTGACCCTCCTTGTCAGCGACGAGGGTGAGATGGTTTTCCCCACTTTTTACTTTTTCTCCTTTGTTGGAGGCATCTATGCACTTGTTGTGGGGGGTAAAATATTGTCCACCAATTTATTTAGGCTCTGCATCATGGTGTCCATGTCGTGGGATCTCCTCCTTCCTCCTGTTCTCTTTTTTCTTCCACCTCTTTCTCCTCATCATCCTGTCCCCCTTCCTCCTTTTTCTTGGACATCTCATCCTCCTATTCCTCTCCTCCTTTCTCCTTCTTGGTGGACATTACCTCCACTCCTGTTCCCCCCCTCCTTCTTGGACATCTCCCCCACCTCCTGTCCTCCGTCCTCCTCCTTTCCTCTTTCAACTTCTATTTTTTCCTCCTCATTTCTTCCTACCTTTTCATGTTCCTCTTCTCTTCCCTTTCTCTTAGACACTTTTTCTATTCTTTTCTATTTTTTATGTCTTCTTTTCTCTTTTTCATATGGATTATCTGTCCAAGCACACTTTGAATGTCAATCAGAAGATTGATAATTTGATATGTTTGGATGGATGTTGCTATTGTTGCTACTATTGGCGATTGTTGATGTTGCTCATGCTGTGGGTGGCGTTGTTGTGCTGTGGCAGGTATGGTTGATAATCTTAGCTTCATTTTCTTGCTTATAAAGAGTGCTTCCTCATCCTCGAATATGGTAAGAGCAGAGACTATGAGAATGGATAAAAACATATAAGTTGTGTTGGTACAGTGACCACCAGCATGGATAAAAATATATAAGTTATGCACCACAAGAACCAGGTTGATAGACAGACTTATAGAGTGTCAATTCATTTCCTTCAATTTTTTTTGCCAATAAATTATTCGCCTCCAACATACCCACTTGAAAATCCGTGGAAACTTATCTAGAAATTTTGGCGGGAAGCTTCTTTGGTGCTCCAAGAACCAGGCCTGACATTAAAAGAAATTGTACTTGTTAATGTGATATATTGTGATATAGTTTACATACATTATTATTGGTAGTATTTGAGAAAGAAAAGATGTAACATAACGATCTTTTCGGATCCATGTTTAATGGTTCTGGTGTGGTGCTCTTGATCGAGAGGTGGTCATTGGGCATTGGTCGTATTTTTTGTGCTTTGTGTGGGTGTTGTGAGCCGAAGGTTTCAGCCCAAACAGCCCACATGTTCATTGTTTGTGAATGTGATGGAGTAGCATGTCGCGATTTAAATGCGACGGTCTCCCCCGTCGTGATTCACTGAACTACCTCAGTGTCACGTGGCGCTTTGGATTTCGATTGGCAACGGCTAGGGTGGTCGTTAACTCTTAAACGCGACGTCTGCCTATATCGCGATTTAGACTGTGGTATTAATTGCTCTGTTTCACCCAGACAGAGCAGAGGAGCTCTGTCCAGGCGAGGGGGGAGCTGTTGTGGAGCTCCTGAGGCGTTTTATGGCTTCCTGGTGGCTGGTCCGGCACGGGGTCCACGCGAGGATGGTACTCGGAGCGTGGGTGCACTGGCATTGTGGTGGTTTTCACGTTCTGCGGGTTCTTCGAGTCGGCAATCGACGTCCGGCGCCCGACAGTTGGTGGGCGGTGCCCGATAGTCGGCTATCAGCGATCGATGGTTGACGCCCGGTGCTGGACAGCTGGTGTTCAGAGCCTAGTACCCATTGCAACAAGCTTGCGAATCGCCCGGCGCACCTGGCTCCCGACGCGCTCGAAACACTTGGTAGCCAACTCCTGGCGTGCCTGACAGCCTGCGCCCGGGGAGCCCAGCGGTCGGCTCCTGAAGCCAGACGTCTGACGTTCGCTACCTACATCCAACGTCCGACGATCGGTGTCTGACACCCTGCAACCGACGACCGGCCCCCTGGTGGCCGTGGCCTACGCTTGGCGGTCGGTAGGGGTGTCAATGGGTGGGCTTGGGCTGGCCCAATTCAAACCCAGTTCAACCCAACACTAAAATAACTCAACCCAAGTCCAACCCAAATTTAATGGATCAAAGTAAAACAAACTCATGCTAGTCCATTGGGATCCGTTTCAGCCCATCAAGCTAATGTGTAAATAGATTCACTATTTTAATTTAAACATGTTTTAATTTAGAGAGAACTATTGGTGTGGTGGAAACCGGTTTTTTTATTTAAACATGTTTTTAATGCATATGTAAGTATGGTGGTTATTGATAGGTACGATGGTTATTGATGTCTCTTAGCCCAATGGGCTAACCCGAGTCCAACCCATCAAGTGATGAGTTTGACAAATGGGCTTCAAAAGAGATCCATGAGCTAACCCGAGTCCAACTCAAATTGAATCTGGAGTGGACTACCCATTGGGCTTCAAACTAACTCAGCCCGGTCGGTCCCTTGACGCTTGCAGTTGACTCCTGACCTGGCAGCACCAATACACCCTTGCATTAACCAATCTGGACATTGTTGGAGCGTGCAATAACTTGTACAAGTAGATGCATCACTTTACCTTTTCGCCTAATTTCTATTCCCTCTTGATTATGCAAGCTATATATTGTTTGGTCTTGGAAAGAAAAACCAAGTTTGATTGGTGTATGGGGTCGTTGGAGTTATGTGTCGGTTACAGGGTGTCAGACACCGATCGTTTGGTTATAAGTTTTTTTTTTGTATCTCTTATTTTTTTTTCGTATCTCAGACAAAGAATAAGAGATACGAAAAAAAAAAACTTACAGCTAAATCAATCTGGGAATAATAAAACGACAAAGCAAAATTTTCGAAGAGAAATGTGATAAGAGATACTAACAATCACATAAAGAGACGCACAACTTAAAGTGGTCCAACAACAACCTCAATGTGAGACTGCCCCTACATCCATTTTCCAATATCTTCATAGGCTACCATTAAACCACTAGATATCAAAGTGCTAGTTTGCCTATTACAACCCCCTTCATGAGAAAGGTTTATTGCACTTTTTTATTGCACTTAAGTACAATATGACTAGGCACTAAGTTTATGTGGCACCCCTCACATAAGGAGTGATAAAGTGACAACCCAATTATTAAGTGCCACATAAATTTAGTGCCTAGTCATATTGCACTTAAGTGCACTAAATCTTTCTCTTCATATTAAGGTGCAAGGACACCTCTCACCTACGATTATACATACCACTAGCTCGCCACAATTCCATTAGATACAAAGAAGCTACCTCGCCTCAAATAAGAAGATCAAAGAACAAGGTTTATCACCCTTACAAAGAAATGACCAAAGAATTCAAACTAAAAACACCACATTTAAAAATACAAAGAAGATTGCAAGAAAACAAGTTTCTAGAGAACAAATATGATGGAGGTGCAGGCAAGAAGCTTCCTCTAAATCCCCACGAGCAGAGCTTGAGAAGCCTTCGAGATTGCCCTTGTTCAACAGTAGCAACGGTAGTCGGCCTCCAAACTTGTCCTTATATCCTTCTCTAATGCAACCTTCCTCGTTGGATGTAGGACAAAAATAAGAAACTATGTTACAGAAACAGAGCCCAAGTCCACGTTGTATGGTGGCCAACCATCTTAAAAGACCACTAGCCATTTATTGTGTTCTTAATTTCCTTCAAAATAATGACTTGGAACCTACAGTCATCAACTCACAACCAAGTTGGACAATAAAATAAGTTAATTTTGTAATCATTAAGAACAAAATGGGAGAAACTAAACACTTGGGATGTTTATTTGTAGACATAACATCAAATAGACTCTTTAAAATGTGAATACTTACATGTCATCAGCAACAAACTTGGTGAACCTATGAATGAATGAAGCTGTGGAGAGTTCTTCAGGATATAGATGATGGAATCCTGGAGTTATCGGACGAGGAGGAACTATAACATGAATAAATTAACGAGCTCAAGTCTATTGGTAAGGCAACCTTTACTATTGAATAGTTTCATGTAGGAGAAACATAAACATCAACATGTGTAGAAATGCTTTAGAGGATTACCATTCTTCTGAAGCAGGCTTTACTCACATGGGAAACACTGCCATATACATCCTCATCAAACCTGGTAAAATCAAGGACGAGGTGAAAAAATGGTTTAACTGGGGAGCTTGTTTGAAGAATACATAGTGATAGATAACTTTCAGGCAATGTTAAAATGGAAAAAAAGATTAAAAAAAAGGGGAGAGGATGATGCTTGCCTTATTCTAAGGAAGTCAAGTGAAAGGCACAAAGAAGAGGAAGAAAGAACTTCCATACTAGATGCTGGCTTGTCTTCTTTTAGGAGAAACTTGAACTCCATCAACCCATATGTTAGGTATGGGTTCTAGCATTCTTGGGTGCCCTTCACACCATGCAAGCAGCAATGGGCAACCAGTGAGAGACATTAGTTCGAGCCTGGGTGGGGGACCTTCAGTTGCAGTGAAATCCAGGTTTGGGCAATTTGTCACTGATAAGTTCCATAGAGATGTAAGAGATTTCAAGTTCTGACTGGAAGAAGAGAGAGATCGAAGCTCTTCACAGCCTTCCAAGTACAATTCCTTTAATCCTGGAGGGAGATGGGGCAATGCCCTCAACCTCGGGCAACGCTTGAGGACGAGCTTCCAAAGGAATGGGAAATCACCTTCCTTTGTTCCCAGTCACTCTTTCCAGACAGGCATGTCATGGAATTCCAACTTCTGGAGACGTGGAAAAGCAATGCTGGTATATGTTGCTTGCCATTCTTGTTCAGTCATCTGATCATACGAGGACAAAGAGTCTAGCACAACATTTTCAAGATTGCTTGCCCCTCTCACATAGAGCTCCTCGAGAAAGGGCAGTTTGCAGAGTGCTGGCAGGATTTCACATGTTGAGCACTGAAGGAGGGAGACAGAGGATAATCTACTATGGTGGAAGTCACTGCATAGTTTCTTAGATAAAAAATTCTCGGATCCTCGGATCACTAGTTTCTTGCTTGAAATGCAAAGTGAATAAAAGTCAGAAAGAACTTTCTCCGTGACGGCATCTGTAACATTGAACCAATCATTGGTACAACAGTCCCATTCTATGTCCAAACAATGGATTTTGGTGAAGTTCATGCAACAAAATTTCAAGGCCGTGCTTGCATCATGCACATTATGGAACATCAAGTAAAGATTGCGCTCTCCACCTAGAGCAACCAAAACAACCAAATTAAGCGAGCACCTCAAGGATGAGAAAGCGGTCACAATAAGATATTTAGATCATAAGAGGACCATCTAATTACTCTCGTACATACCTCCTCCGTTTGAACATTGCTCTGTGTGATGGGGGTCTCGTAGATGCACAAGACTTGCAATGTTGGTGGCCGCAACTGTATGGCATCCAACAATCGGACAATGGGCAATCACTATTCTTATATTCCAAGGTGATAAGGTCTGTCCAAGGAAGGTGCCAATTTGCACATTCAGTGATAGTAAGTTGGCATATCATGTGGGAGAAGCCAAAAGGCAGAGATGTCAAAGTTGAACACCTCTTCACTGTGAGTCGGCAGATGTGGGAGCACATGCCCAAAATATACTCCGCCTCTCGTCGACCAACAGCCTCAAGTTGGAGACATGGTGGTTGGTCCTCCACTGGTGCAGCAGTGTAGAGATGAGCTGCTTCAATAAGCCCCACTTGATATATGTTCTTTATTTTGATTGTTTTTGCACGTTGTAGATGTGATACTTCAAGAGAATGGCCAGGTATGCATCGGAGTTTAGGGCACCCAGAGATGGAGATAATCTCAACAACACCGAGGTTGATCAAAGAGAGGGACTCAAGATTTGGACAACTGTCAATTGAAAGCTTCTTGAGTTTAGGATAATCTCCTTCCTGAGCACCGCACCATGACTTCCAATTGTCCATTCTACTTAGTGTCAATTCCTCCAGCTGTGGAAAGCCGCCAGAGAAAATTCACTGCCTATGTTCTTCACTGCGCTGGCTTCATATATAGACAATACTCTGAGTGATGGGAGCAGCCCAAGTGACGGTAGAGACTCAAGATTATGACAACTGTAAATAGAAAACTTCTTGAGTTTGGGACATTGTCCCGCCTGGGCACTGCACCATGACTTCCAATTGTCCATCTCGCTTAGTGTTAATTTCTCCAGCTGTGGAAAACCCCCAGAGAAAAATTCACTGCCTATGTACTCCACTGCTGTACCATTAGATATATACAGTGACTTGAGTGATGGGAGCTGTCCAAGTGGTGGGAGAAAAGTCCAACTTCTACAACTAAATAGAAAAATAATGCCCAATCTGAAGAAGGATAGATCTCCCAACCAAGATGGATAAGATGGCCCTTTGAAGTTTGATATTATCAGACTTGCAAGCTTAACACTGGGTTTGAGGCTTTCCAACACCTCATCATCAATGGGCAATGATGCAGCGCTGGGGTCCCACGCTAAACACAAATATGAGATGTTTCTCTTCTAGTCTAGACAAGCCTTCTTTGCCTCATTCACATCGGCCAGGTTGTCAAGCCTTTCGATGCTAAACTGTCCTCTGATGCTGTTCATATCTTTCAATTCCCCCAATTTAGCATGGCAGTGTTCTGGACTCACAAGGAAACCGGGCATAGTCTGAAGATCTGCAAGTTTCCCAATTCCCACCGAGTATGCAATACTAGTATCACTGCTGCTCAATATGAGATGCCTTAGGTTGTGCAAATTTGACATGCTGTTAGGCAATTCATGCACTCCCGGTGCATCTAGTGTTTGAAGGTGATACATACTGCCTACAAATTCAGGAAGTTGTTGAACAATGTCGGCGATGCGAAGATAACGTAGATGTTTCAGGTGAGTAACAGACTCCGGCAAATGGTCAAGGCGAACACCACCCAAGTCCAGCACTCTAAGGTGTTCCATTCTGGTGTATGAATAACTTGCAAGTTTTTGATAGATTGATAATCTAAACTTTTCACCGGGTAATAAGAAGACCTAAAAGATTTTGGCTCAGATATATATTTTCTTGAGCAGAAGGGCAGAGCAGTGGGAAAAATTGACAAGTGTCGGACAATACTAGGGATGATACAAGGTTTATGGCCCTCCATACTATAACATTCATCTCCTGAGACACATCTCGCAAGATCATGCATTAAGTCGTGCATCTGCAATCTTTGAGGATCCCTTGGATATTTTTGAAAGAATGACCTCGACAATAGGCTATCGATGTATCTCCGGCCAATGTCTTCCATTACTTCTCTTCTGCTTGCCTTGATGTAACCTTGTGCCATCCACATGCGGATGACTGGATTCATATCAAACACATAGTCTTTTGGGAACAGAGAACAATACCTGAAACATCTCGAGTGGGGCAGGCAAATGCTGGTAACTCAACCTTAGTATAGGAATAATACAATCTTCTCGATTAATAGTGGCGTTCCAAACTTCGCTGTCTAGGATTTTATTCCACTCATCATCATCTTTAGTGCGCAGTAGGCCTCCAATTATTTTTGCTGCCAGAGGCACACCTCGGCACTTCCTGGCAGTTGCTTTCCCAGCAGCCACAAGATTCCGATGCAAATTTGGATCTCGATCTTCAAAGGCATGCAGCATAAGTAACTTCAAGGTATCTTCATCTGACAGAAAACCCAAATTATAGGTCGAAGTTCTCGGAACCCTTTCTGAAACTTGACTACTCCGAGTAGTCATGATAATCTTAGTGTCTGCTGATGAGTTGCGGAAGGGAACTGTGAGTAGATTCCAGCTGTGTATATTAAGATTCTCTGCTTCCAAACATCATCTAGCACAAGTAAAAATCTCTCTACCCCGCTCAATTTCTTCACAAGCTTTTGATGAAGGGGATCCAGCTGTGACAAATCATCGACATCCACATTCAAAGACTGCAACATAGCCTTGGTCAGCCGTATTACATCAAAATCTTCAGATACACAGATCCATGATTTGAGCTGGAAATGCTGGTTCACTTGTGCGTTGTTGTAGGCAAGCTGGGCAAGAGTGGTCTTGCCGAGTCCACCCATACCCACGATGGCCATCACAGGGACATGGTCATCCGTTGTTGTAGGCAAGCTGGGCAAGAGTGCTCTGGATTCTTTTGCATCAGATGATAACAAGAACTGCTTAATTTCTGCCAAGTCTTTATCTCTTCCCACGATGTGTGGCTCTTCTATGACAGAACTAGTTTCGCTTGGCAGATATGCTTTCAGCATGGACTTGTTCCCCGCGCAGTCTAGTGTCAGAGCTTGCTCAGGCTTCTTGATCTTCATAAATCTTGAAACAATATCGTCCATCCTGGTCAACACGAAACAGGAAAGCAGAAAGCTCATGCAATGGAGTGACAGAGCTGGAGCTGTGTACCTGATGAGGTGGAGACATCTCCCATGTCCTCTCTCCGCCTTGTCTTGGCGGCCGCTCTACCGCAGTAGCTTGGACTGTCTCATCAACGGCATCCTCTGTGATAATTCCCGCCGTCCGACCCCCATTCTCCACTAATTCGAGACGCAATGCCTCGTGAGGGAGCTCGTCCAGCACATCCTCGGCGGCGTCAGTGATTGCCTGCAGCTCCCTCAGCCAGTCACGGACGGACTCCTCTGTTACGTCCATGTCCTCAGCATCGTCGAGGGTGGCTCACACCCAGGACAACATCCGGATCAGCCACTGGGCTTTCGCATGTATCCTGTTGATATCGCAGTTGTTGAGTGTAGAGGAGGAGGAGGAGGAGGAGGACCACGTTGCTGCAGGCGGCGGAGTGCCAACATAGGCAGTGAATCCCTCCATCGCCCGAGCAACCGTGGATCTGATGGCATCCTCCATGGTCATCTCCCCAGAGCAAGGTAGCAGGTTTGGATGGCTTCTCTCCTTTCCTCTACTCCTAAATCGGAAGTACAGTTCTTGGTGACCCCCCAACTCAGGGACATATATGCAGAGGAGGCTATTTCGTTTATCCGGAAGAGCTTCTTAATTACACGAAGAATTATCATGAAGATGTATGGAAGAAAGATCTTGTGGAAGCAAACGAATTACTACTGCTCACTGCTGGTAGAGGACAACAAGCCCACATCATGCAAGGGATGGGAGACTGCAGATAGAGGAGGAAGCAAACCGTTTGATTAATGCAGGCCATGATCTTTATCTGGAGCCAACGCCATGGAATGGGATATGGAGGCCCCATGCCTTGGAAAATTGGAGATGCTCTATTAATGGACTACAAAGATGGCCATAATTAATCCCACATCATGCATTCGACGCACATAAATGCAAGTCCCCATTGTTGTTATGAAGAAGTAAAATGCATTCATGCATCATGACTGGACCAACAGCATGGCGGCACCCAACTTGATCCGTACAAGATATATATGGGGGGTTGGGGGTTGTTATAATTCTAGATGAGCAATGCTTAATGCGATAAAGCTTCGCAATCTATGTCAATTTTGTTGCAAGGTTAGTCTTGTAATAATCTTTGAGAAGTATTTACTATTTTTTCAATTTACTTGTCCCTGTTATTTGCTATTTGTCACCCATATTCACTAAAAGATGATACATAAGTTATTAATATTGACAAACTAATTATTTTGTCACCCTTATCTATTATTTGTCATTCTTATTAATCTGGATGGATACTTTTTACTATCTAGTGGAGGCAACTCAGAATGATAAAAAGGAAATCTTACTAATTAATCCCAGTATTGTATCTTTATTCATATTTGTTTTCCTCTTAATCCAGATAAAATAAAACTCTTTTTATGAAAGCAGGAAGTCTCTTCGTATATACATTGTGCAAATTAAGGCACACAATCTCAATACTGGAATCATTATAATGGCAGATAAATCTCCTCAAAATTGCAGGCGCTTTGGCCATTTTAGAACAGATATCTCTTCAATATTCGACGATAGCTTACGTGCAAAATTGGTGTGCCCAAAACTCGGTCCCTAAATTAATCCTTTCAATTTGGACAAAGATACCATTTCTTCCCTATTATTTATAAACATCCCTTCTCAACATTATTTATGAGTTAACTAGAAAATTGGTCGACAGATTAACTGTTTGCCAACACAGTATAGTACTGGGAGTATTATTATATATATTTGGCACAACATCTATATCTAACATGTCTGCTGACATATCTACCATGGTAGAGGTATACCTTTGTAATTAGCATATGAGATTATATTTGCAAAAGAAACCTCCATCCTTAAAATGCTTCAGATTAAATTCCAGTATGTAGCTTTGAAAACCAAAGGGGACCAGGGGGATTAAGTAAACTCAAGTAGCTAGATAAAGATCCAAGTTTTTACCATTTCTGCTTTTGTGCATTTTTCTCTTTCTGGTAAAACAATTAATCCTATTCAAAAAAGAGGGTGGAGACATGAACCTTTTTCATACAAACCATCGATCAATTAAAAATACATATTTCTCACTCATGCAATTTATCTTCTTAATTATACACAGTTGTTGTTCTAATGATATGCGTGTAAATACAACCATAAGAGTAATTATAAACATACAATTTTCACTCTATCCGTAGTTTACATGCACCATTAGAAACGAAGAATATAAACAGAGATTTACATGGTTGGGCCAGTGGCGTAAATCCATGGCATGTGCCTGCACGAGAGGGATATCCACTGTGCATGCTAAAAGTAAAAGGGGAAGTACAAGAGATACCATCCTCACAGAGCCCCAATGACCCAATACTCAGCAACCATTTTAATTGCCCATGCCAATCCAAACATAACTATATATGGTACAAGAGGCAAGGTAAAGAAATACTCTGCAATTTCGATATGATAGTCTGGATTAGTTGGAGGAAAGGTTAGTCGGACCAATGAATTAATCGTACCGATTCTTCGGATAAAAAAAAATTTGTGTACTTTAGAATTGTACTTTCTCATACATTTTAGTCTTTCTATCCGTCAATATACTAAGGACATATTATATCCATCCGATAAAAGATAAGAAGTGTATGAGAAAATGCAATCTCAAGTGCACTAAGCTTTCTCTATCATTGCACTTCCTCATACACTTTAATCTTCTATCGCCCAGTACTGGGGCACATTGTGTCCATCCAGTGAAAAACAAAAAGTACATGAGATAGTGTAATTATGAGGGGCACTAAGTTTTTCTCCTTTGGATATGGTATGAACTTGGAGCGTACGAATTCAATCTTCTTTTTTTTTTTTACCAGGAAATATATAGGAGATTGTATTAATCTAAAGGAAAAGTACAAGGAGAAAAGTAGCAAGGTTGACTATCCCCTGCGAACACAAGTATGGTAGCAGCAGTCCACCACTTTCCACGGCAAAAACATAGAAAATACATTTCCTAAAGGCGAATAGAGGAAACACCATTCTGCTAACGTGGTTGCTCCAGGTCAAAGACGAGTGCAGGAACGAGCAAAGCCTAATGAAACTTGAAGAAAGAAAGCACCAAGTGAGGTGGAAAACCACTTTGATGGAGAAGCTACAACTCTAATGTGCAACTAAATAGAAGCTCGGAGGATGCCCGCACGACGATGAACGTGTACGGATGAACCACAACCGTGAGCAAGTCAGAAAATACATGTGTGTTTTATCTATCTATCTATTCATCTGTAGTTCACTCACCTCCCACATATACCATGTACCCCTGAACTCTCCTCCTTTCTTGTTCATACTGATGGAAAGGAAACCAGTGTGGAGGATTTGAAACACCTCTTCTCCAAGTATTGTCAGTATAAGCAGTGAATAGACAGGGATTTACGTGCATCCACGGAGAAGCTGAGAAGCGATCCCACCATGTTTGAAGGAAACAAGTGCAAGAGGAGTCTTTTTGTGCATAAGCTATGTAGCTCTGATGAACACAACACATGCATGCCAACAACTTCTTCCAGAGGGCAGAGTGATGCTATCCATAATAAATATATAGAATATATAAGTATCCAGACAATTAATAGGAGGATGACATCAGATTGAGAGCTGTTGACAGGACCCTCATGCTTTCTGATAAACAATCTAAGGATACTTCATACACAAAACTGTTGACATCTTGGAGTTGTCTCCTTTTGCACAGATCTGTGCGTTGATTGAGACATGTCTGCTTTAAATATCACTCCACCAAGGCACATCAAGGTCAACTGAGACTTGCATGTTGACTATTCCCTGTTTGCTTTGAATTCACTGTACACTTGCAGGCCCTGCCTTCCTTCTTGTTTATCTGGTCTAAGACCAGCTGGCAATTGATCAGGAGTACAGTTGCTTATGAGGAGTTTATTTGAAGGAACCAAAGATGATGATATGTTGGAGGTTAATTACAAAAGAAAGGCATTGGTTGAGCAGAGACTGGATATGAAAAGGGAAAGAACCTGTAAGTTTATGATGGGAGGGCCCTCATATTGTCGAGTCGCTTATGAGGCCGATTGTATAGGAGAGAATCATATATATATAACCTCAACATGTGTAGATCAATGCTTCAGGATTAATATCAAAGATCCGGAGGCAGGTTTAATCCTCATCATGCATGGAAACCCCGCCATTCTCTCTTATACTTTTGATCTGAGACCTGCTAGATGAAGAGGGAGAGAACAATGGTTAAACAAGAAGCTTAATTATTCTTGAAGAATTCAGCAGGTTGGGATAATAAGAGGATAGAAAGATGCTTCCACCTGATACTTTTTTCATGCTTTGTCTGAACTCGAACTCCATCAATCAATAAGTCAGGGATGCCTGCCAGGATTCTTGGGTGCTCTTCACACAATGCAAGCAATAGTGGACAATTGGTGAGAGACATATGTCGAAGTATCGGTGAGGTTCCTTTAGTTGTAGAGAGTGATTGCCGCCTACGAGGTTTAAGAGATATCAAGCTCGTAGCATGGTTGGGGGAATCAAATATAGAGAGAGATGTGAGCTCATGACAGGCTTCCAGCCCCAATTCCCTAATCCCGGGGAAATGAGGCAGTACCCTCAACTTGGGACATTGCTTCAGAATAAGTTTGCAGAGTAGTGGGAAGTCCCCTTCCTTTGTTCCCAACCACTCTTTCCAGAACAGGCATGTTGCGAAATTCTAACTCTGGAGACTTGGGAAAGCAATGCGAGTTTGTGTTTCTTGACACCCCTGTTCAGAAATGTCATAATCCTCAGCAAAAGTTTCCAGACTACTTGCCCCTTCCACAAAGAGCTCCTTGAGGGAGCACAATTGGCTGAGTGGTGAAGTATTTCACATTTTGAGCACTGTTGGAGAGTGATGGAAGATAACCAATGTAATCTACGATCCCACAACGAACTGCCGAACCTTGAACCTGTGTATCCTTGGATCACTAGTTTATCGAGTTTCCTGATCTTATACCAAAATGCACCCAGGGGATGATAAAGCTTGCCAAGAACTTCTTCTGCGACCGAATCTACAACCTTGAACCTATCATTTGTACAACAATCCCATTCTATCTCCAAAGTATGGATTTGCATGTATATTCTGGAACAAAAGTCGGCAGCTTCACTCGCGTCATGCACATTCCGGAACACCAAATAAAGGTTCTGGTCTGCACCTAGAGAAACCAAACCAACCACATGAAGCAAGCACCTCAAAGATGAGAAGGGAGTTACAATAAGATATTTAGATCATAAGAGGACCATCTGATATATTACTCTTGTGCGTACCTTGTTTGTACGGACGTGGCCAGACTTGCTCTCTCACACAGGAGTTCCCAGAGATGCACAAGACCTGCAGTGTTGGTGGCAACTGCTCGTCTTCCGACAACCGGAACAACGGGCATTCACGAATTATCAAGTATTCCAAGGTGGTAAGGTATATCCAAGGAAGAGATGTCAAATTTGCACATCTAATGATAGTAAGTCGGCGGATCATGTGGGATAATTCTTTCAGCAAGAACGAAGCCACACGTTGGTCGACATTTGTGAATTCTGCGTATGAGTCCCGAACTACTTCTATGCTCTCTGCTCCATGTACCCAATGCACATCGATTCTCTTTAGACATGGTAATTGCCATAGTTGAGGAGACACTGACGTGATCCGGAGCTTACGGCAGACACTGATTTCCAAGCTTTCCAGGGAACTTTGGTTGCCCAAAGGCAGAGACGTTAAATTCCTACACTTCTTCACAGTGAGTCGGCAGATGTGAGAAAACACGTCCAACACATACTCTGCCTCTTGTTGGCCAGCATCCTCTAGATAGAGATTTGTCTTGTCGTCCAATGGTATGGCACGTTGAATCCACCACTCCTTTAAGTTTTTGCTTATTTTGATTGTTTGGGCATGCTGTAAATGTAACAGTTCAAGAAAATTACCAGACATGTAAGGAAGTCTAGTGCACCAAGAGATGAAGATATCCTCAAGAGCACCTAGGTTGATTAAAGAGAGGGACTCAAGTTTTGGACAACTGCCAATGGAAAGCTTCTTGAGTTTGGGACATTCTCCTTCCTGGGCGCTGCACCATGAATTCCAGTTGTCCATATTTGTTAGTGTTAATTCCTCCAGCTGTGGAAAGCCCCCAGAGAAAAATTCACTGCCTATGTACTCCACTGCTCTGGCATCAGATATACACAGTGACTTGAGTGATGGGAGCTGTGCGAGTGGTGGGAGGGAAACCCAATTTTCACAACTCACAAGTGTAATAGTGCCCAGTCTGAAAAACGATCGATCTCCCAACCAAGATGGATAAGATGGCCCTTTGAAGTTTGAAATTTGCAGACTTTCAAGCTTAGGAGTGGGCTTGAGGCTTTCCAACACCTCATCGTCAATGGGCGATGAATCAGCACTGGGGTCCCATCCTAAATGCAAAGATGAGATGCTTCTCTTCTTGTCCAGACAAGCCTTCTTTGCCTCATTCACATCGGCCAATTTGTGAAGCCCGTCGATGCCAAACTGTCCTCGGATGTTGTTCATATCTTTCAATTCCCCCAATTTAGCACGGTGGTGTTCTGAACTCACATAGAAACCGGGCACCGTCTGAAGATCTGTTAGCTTCCCAATTCCCTTTGGGAACTCAATATACCTGCTGCTCATTATGAGGTGCCTCAGGTTGAGCAAATTTGACATGCTGTTAGGCAATCTAGACACTCCCTCTAAATCTAGTGTTTGAAGGTGATGCATACTGCCAACAAACGCAGGAAGTTTCTTGATAGACATGCGAAGATAACGTAGATGTTTCAGGCGAGCAATAGACTCTGACAAATGATGAAACCAAACACCATGCAAGTCGAGCACTCTAAGGTGTTCCATTCTGGTGTATGAATCACTTAGAGACTCACCTTCTAATCTTCTGCCTTCAAAGGTTTCATAAGGTGATAAGAAAGACCTAAAGGATTTTGGCTCAGGTGTATATTTTCTTGACAATTGAATTGACCAGAGGGGCAGATAAGTGGGAAAAATTGACAAGTGCTGTACATGAGTCGGGATGATACGAGGCTTATCATCCTGCATACTATAACATTCGTCTCCTGAGACACATCTTGCAAGATCATGCATTAAGTCATGCATCTGCAGTCTTTTAGGATCCCTTAGAAACTTTTGAAAGAATGACCTCGACAATAGGTTATCAATGTACCTCTGGCCAATGTCTTCCATTAATTCTCTTTTGTTTGCCTTGATGTAACCCTGTGCCATCCACATGCGGATCATTTCATTCCTATCAAACACAAAGTCTTTTGGGAACAGAGAACAATATCTGAAACATCTCTTAAGTGGGGCAGGCAAATGTCGGTAACTCAACATTAATATAGGAATGATAGAATCTTCTTGATTAATAGTGGTGTTCCAAACTTCGCTATCTAGGATTTTATTCCACTCCTCGTCATCTTTATTGCGCAGTAGGCCTCCAAGTGTCTTTGCTGCAAGAGGCACACCTCTGCACCTCCTGGCAATTTCTTTTCCAATAACCACCCGATTTTGAAATAAATTTGGATCTCGACCTTCAAAGGCATGCTGCATAAATAGCTCCAAGCTATGTTCAGGTGACAGAAAACCCAAATCATAGGTTGAATTTCTGGCCAGCACCTCTGAAACTTTACTACTCCGAGTAGTCATGATAATCTTAGTGTCTGCTGATGAGTTGCGTAAGGGAACTGTGAATAGATTCCAGCTGTGTATATTAAGATTGTCTGCTTCCCAGACATCATCTAGCACGAGTAACAACCTTCCTTGCCCTTCCAATTTCTGCAAAAGCTTTCGTTGAAGGGGATCGAGCTCTGACAAACCACTTGCTTCCACATTCAAAGACTGCAACATAGCTTTGGTCAGCCGTATCACATCAAAATCTTCAGACACACAGACCCATGATTTGAGCTGGAAATGCTGGTTCACTTGAGAGTCACTGGAGGCAAGCTGGGCAAGAGTGGTCTTGCCCAGTCCACCCATGCCCACGATGGCCATCACGGAGACATGATCATCCATGTCATTGCTTCCTCTGGGTTCTTCCGCATCAGGTGATAACAAGAACTGCTTAATTTTTGCCAAGTCTTTATCTCTTCCCACGATGTGTGGCTCTTCAATGACAGAACTATTGTCCGGCTGGCATATATGCTTTCAGCATCCATTTGTTCCTTGCGGTAGTCTAGTTTCAGAGCTTGCTCAGGCTTCTCGATCTCATAAATCTTGAAACAATTTCTTCATCCTCTGCTAAACCAGCACAGCACAGGTGTTAACAAGTGATGCTAAATTTTAGGAAGTTGTTAAGTACATTCATGATGAGTGCTCCTCTTCTGTGCTCGAGCTATAACCTCCTCAACCTGTTCTTTTGTGAGTGTTTAGCGCTGTTTTGCAGCACAAAACCAGAGCAGACACTTCAAGCTTATGTCCACAGCCTTATCCTCCAACAACAAGAAACCAAAAAACAAAAAAAAAAAAAAAAACATCATACGCTGGGATGCAGGGCTATAGCGGCGTACCTGATCATGAAGCAGAGCCATCTCCGACGTCCTGTTTCTTTGTATTGGCAGCTCAGTGATGCTTTCTGCAGTCCACCGCATCCCCCCACAAATCCGAGACGCAACGCCTCGCGAGGGAACTCGTCCAGCAAATCCTCGGCGGCGTCTGCGACTTCCCGCAGCTCCCGCAGCCAGTCGCGGATGGACTCCTCTGTTATGTTCATGTCCTCTGCGTCGTCGAGGGTGGCTTGCACCCAGGCCAACATCCGAATCAGCCACCGGGCTTTCACATGTATCCTGCTGATCGTGTCGCAGCTGGTGGGCGTCGATGAGGAGGACGACGATGGCATCGGTGACGCTGCAGTCATCAGGGTGCCGCTGCAGGCAGCAAATCTCTTCCCGCCTGATAAACCTCAGATCCGGTGGGGTTCTTCGTGTTCATCTCCAAGGATCAAGGTAACGGGGACGAACACTTGAAGTCTAGAACCTAAGAGCACCGGGAGCAGAAGAACGTTACAACCGCGGAGCTGGCAGCGTCTCCTGTTCTTCTTTCTTTTGACTCCCAACCCATATAAACCCCTATCTTGCTGCCTCTTCCTTCCCTCTCTGCCTTAATTCCTTGGAAGGGAAACGTTTGTGGTAGAACAATTATAGTAACAAGTTTCAAACAGGTGCAAGATCTAAAATATATAAATAACGGATATATTATACATGAATGATCTCATATATCTGTACTAGCCTTGTTGGTCTCTTTCATTGGCTCTTCTATCTATTCCGACTTACCTTGTGAACATCGTAAATCATGCTCATCTTCCTCTTCATCAGATTCTTCGCCTCCGCTTTGTTTTCTTTCAATTTGGAATGGCTTCGAGAGTGATCGTCTTTTCCTTTTTTATATTCATCTTAGTTCCTCTTCATATTTATTTCATAAGTTATTAACAATCAAATAAAGTCATCCAAACAAAAATATTGAAAATTTTTATTGAGCCTTCAATCACAATGGTTTTATTGAATATTCTTTTTAAACCCTTGAATTCATTTGTTATCTCAGTCAAATTTTTCTTGAAATCATTTCATCAATGTAAGTGTGTAAGTATTTCTTGTTGTAACTGTGTAATAACTTATGAAGTAGTTATACAGTTAACTATGTAATTACGTATAAGTATGTAATTATCAACTTTTTTCTTCGTAAGTCTATAAGTACTTCTTTTTATAACTGTGTAACAATTTTTGAAGTAGTTACACAGTTAACTGTGTGTAACTGCATAAGTATGAAACTACCTACTTTCTTTGTACATAAATCTGTAAGTACTGTATTTATAACTGTGTAACAACTTTCGAGTAGTAGTTACACAGTAATTGTGTAACTGTGTAAGTATGTAATAATTACCTACTTTTTTTCTACATGTGTGTAAGTACTTTTTGTAACTGTGTAATAACCTATGAAGTAGTTACACAGTTAACTGTGTAACTGCATAAGTATGTAATTTCTTTCTTTTTTTTAACCTATGTTTGTAAGTACTTCTTTCAGTTACATATGCTTTTAAAATTTCACTTCCAACCTAATCGATTTACAACTGCATGCTCTGATGTTCATGTCAGTATTTGATTCAAGAAATTTGGATATGATTCATGCTCAATGTGTATTAGAGATGATTCCTTCATTTTTTTATGTTCAAGATGATATGGGAACGGAGGAAATAAGGGAATAGATATCCAAAGATGGCATTTAGCTGGTCCTCATTGGTTGTATTAAGTACCAGTTACCTGGAGAAGTCAATATCGTGTTTGCTTAAACGTGAATAATGACATAGAGATTATGCGTTCATTGCATAAGAATCACAATGAGAAATATGTGCTAATACAGGTTGCTTATAAAGAAGGGTAAACATTTACATGTGCTTTTGAAAGTGTATGCATGAATGACTTGGTTGTGCATTATTCATATGATACGATGGGTTTTTTTGCTATAGCATTTCGTTCGTCAGGCATGTCTGTACCAAGTACGCCAAATTGTGGAAGAGACGTATCTATCATGTTCATCCTCATACGTGTTTGGATAATGGTCAAAATGGACGATTTTTGAAGATTTATTGGTGGAGAAGTGGGATCTGTGCACGCAGTGTTTGAGTTTGTCTTTGTTTGTGCAAGCACTGGGTGGAGTATTGTTATGACTTTGTTAAGTCAGTACTCACTTAAGCTAATGATATGTGATCCCTACTGTTTCCAAACTTAATGCAGTTTGTCCTGCAATGAAAGATATTGTGACTTATGGACCGAATGCAGTTTGTGTTCTGGCGGACCTATGCACTTACAGATCTACCGATTGTAAGTTTACATATATATAGAGTTATAGATTTATAGACTTACAGCTACTTCTGTATGTAAGTTGTAATTTTGTACGTTTGTGATGCAGTCATGCCAACAACCATTTATTAATTCTCGCAGAAAATTTCCCTTAATAAAACACTATAGAGACATGTACTTAAACAGTTACATACATATAGATCATCACTTAAAGAGTTGCAGAAAAATAGTTGCACACATTTGCAAACATATATGCTTGCATAGAAACATTATTTTAAAGTTAATAAACAAGGGAACATTGTTTATGCGTCATCCAATAATGAAACATCTTTCTCTCAGCCTGTTCACAGGCCATTTGATGTGCCTTCTTCTCATTGATCTCTTGAATAATGGCCATGCAAGCTTCCCTCGAAACATGTCCATGTCACCCTACATCATTATAAATGAATGATACTATATAAATATTTGCGTAGGCTAAGATGTGGAGTATATACATCTGTTAACAACCATACTTGGGAGAAAGGGAAACCAATTATGGTCTTTTGTGATAAGCACTCCATGTACTTGCAAACAAAAAGGGCACAGTCGTCCCGAGCTCCTTGTTGTGGACAAGGGTTTGGATTATGACCGGCCATTCTGTAGTATCGAGGCCACAGATGTAGAAAACCTTTTTTTTAGAAAATTGACATACAGTAAAAAAAAGATACATATGTGAACACAAAATATAGATTTATAAACTTTGAGACTTACAACTACTTTCTTACAGACTAATGTAATTATGTAGCACATACTTACATAATTAGTGAAGTAACTCTGTAAGCTACACACTTACATGGTTACAAAATACATATTTACATAGTTATAAACTATGAGTTGCTGAGATACTTACTGACATACATACTCTTATATAGTTAGTGAAGTTAATCAGTAAGTTACATGCTTACATATTTATGAACTACAAGTTGTTGATATACTTACAGACTTACATACGTAGAACCACTTGCACACATTTAGATGAATGACAAATGAAAAGATTGTCTGGAGGAGTACGAGCACTTACATAGCGCTGGAAATCATGTTTAAGGTGTTGGATCCTTGACTCATAAAGTTGGTACTGTTTAGCTCTAATATTAATGACCAGCAATGTCTCTGTCATTTACAGGTTTCTATAATGTCTTCAAAATGTGGTCCAAATATCGGTTCTTTTTTCTACCTCATTCCATGTAACACCCAGAATTTAAATATAATAAAATATTGAATATTAGAAAAAATATTGATTACCATAAAAGATTAAAGAACATGATTACAGTTGAATCTATAAACTTTCGCATAATTCATGTGATTTTGGTACTATCTTCATATGTGCGCATTCCGACAGGACGTTATCAGAATTTGGTAAAAAAAGTAAAATCTAACCACATCATAATTACCAAAAAAATATACTAATCTCAAAATATAGATATCTGAACTATGATGCCAAATATCTAGATTACGTCGACATAATGATTTTTGGGGCAATTTCCACTTGACGGAAAATTAATCCAAAAAATAAACAAAAATTACCATAAATTGGATTATATCTCAATAACTTATGTTTAAAATCTCATCTCAATTGAATGTCATTCAAGTAATTATGTAACCCAATTTACGTGAGTGTGCTTACGTATGGGGGGGGGGCTTGAGGTGATAAGGCTCACCTCCTCTATAAACCCTATGTAGTATCTCAGAAATTTATTAATTAGAAAATATAGAAAAATTAAAAGTTTTATCAAATAAAAATCAAACTAGTTAAAATATATATGTGCCATTATTTCATGTATAAAAACTCATATAAAAATGTCGTAAAAATGATAGTTATGCTTTAAATAATATTATCTAATAACCCATCAATAAATTTGAACATAGAAAAATCATTTAGACCAAATTTAAGAATTTATGCGACTTATCAACGTAATTAAAGAATAAGTCGGAGAACCCATTATTTTATGAGCCAAAGTGGATTATAAATTAAAATAAATATGTGGGTAGACTTTAAACAATATGGGTTGATAGCCCATTATGATATTTGGACCAATGGACAATAGTGGCCCTGAATAAATTCTCTAATAATAGGATAATTAAAAAATTCATTAAGTAAAGTAAGTACATGGGTGTACAATAAGCTCATATAAGTTATTGGGCCAAGAGTAAGAGCCCAAATGATGAAGGTTAGAAATATTGACATAAATAATATTAAATCAAATAAAAATAAGAAATTAATTGAATAAGTGTGGTAAATAGATTTAAATAAGAATAAAGGGTGATAATTAGAATAAATCAATACCCATTAAGTTAAATTAGTAATGGGTTTTATTAATGGTCCTAACATGGGTGTTGGGCCCAAATATGAAGAGTCCATCATGAGATGGGAAGTAATTAGGCTAAATTTGTACTAAAATAGTAATAAATAGAAAATAGTTTAGATAAAGGCTAAATGGGATGTAATTATCCTAAATAAGAGTCCATCCCATCCTAACCCATTACCCACGAAATTAGACCTCTCATCATCCTATTAGGTGGATAATGCAAGAAATAGGAGATAAATAAGGAAAATTCGGAGTTTGAAGGAGAAGGAAGAGTTTTAACTAATTAGGACTTTTAAACCCATCAAAACACCCCTAATCCTGCCTAGCAATCCCATAGAATGTGGCTGGAGCTCTAGGAGACGAGGAGAAGGTGAAGAACGAAGGAGCAAGAAGGGAGGAGCTTGGAAAGGAGGGATTTCATCTCGTTCTTCATCAAAACCTTAGGATATTTCTTATCAGCAAGAAAAAGTAGGCAATCTCTCAAGCAAAAATCGTGAAAATTAAACCCTAGATAGTACATGCACCTCTCTTTGAAAGCCCCATGATTCCCTATTTTTTGTGGCTCCATGAAGGAGTATTAATCGTCCAATCTTTGTCTTTTTCATGCACCCGAACCATCATGTTTGTGTTAAATCCACATTTGTACATGATCCCATGCCTTGAATTTAATCTCAAAAATACTACTTGATGTTAGCTTTCAAACGCCCCTATTTGCCCTAATTTTTATCATGGATCATTGCCAATTAATTCGATGAATTAAGACTATGCCTGTTTAGGTCACTGAAATGTAACCTAATCAAAGCAGCCTTAGACCTGTTTGTTTTCTAAATAATCATGCCTTGTGGTAGATCTCCAAGTCTATTGTCGTTTAAAATTAGTTTCATGATTTATGGATCACTGTCTGATTTTATTTGGATTTTTGAAGTGGACTATATCATGTATTGGAGGGAAGGAACCCACCTAAAAAGGGAAAAACCCCTTTTCTGGGTCGGGCCGCTCCTCTGAAGTCGTGATGGCCCGACCTGTTGCGACCTCAGGGGGGACGCTGCCAGCCGGTCCGTCGCGTTCTCTCCCCCGAACCGGGCCTGGTCGGCCGGTTCGGCTGTCACGCCCGAGACCCCCGTCACGACATGACTGTCAACGCCCGATCACCCCTGACGTGATCTGAACGTGACAGTGGCTGACGTCGCGACCTACTATTGCACCCAGAACAGAATTTACACTTATATCCCTGCTATTAATGTCATTTTAACCATGTTTACCCTAACTAAAGTATTGTCATGACTATTAACGACCTGTTAATTAATATTGAGTATTATTGACATGAAATCAATTAAAAAGCTATGTGCACAATCTTACTCGTTCCCATGATTTCCTTACACTTGCACACACTTAATAATCATGTTTGTCATTAAACTTATTTAAATTACTCAATAACGTATCTGGTAATTAAGAGAAATTAATTACTAAATTCCATGTTTAATTGTTTACAATTGTCTTCGATTTAATCGTGTGATTTGAATACCGTGATCGCTTCTCTCGGCCTTCGAGCACTCGAGGCACGACAGACACTTATTTTCTACACCTTTTCTTGACATGGACCACCTCTCTATCGGGAATACTCTCGACTGGCCAGGGATCTCCTATCAAGGCCTCCGAAAGTCTTCTTGGCTTTGGCACTGTCCTTAGCCGCGACGGCTGGTTGTACCTTAAAACCCTTACACTCTTAGGGATCAGTATGATCCAAACGGCCTTAGTGAGTTCTCTCTTATCTTTTGATCACGCCGGACCATCTAGCCAGTGTTCATAGCGCGGCTAAGGGGCGATGTGACTTCTACCACTGCCGGTACCTGACCTAGAGCCATGCAACTGTGACTACTTTGTCGGTTTATCGTGATTTACGTTTATACCCCTATCTCATCTATATCCTTGTACTCTCATCTATTCACATTCACTCTACTATCTCGTCTATTCATCTAGTACTCTCTTGAGACTCTTGAGCTATGTGGTCCTATTGCTTGTACTTACTTGACTGTCTAGTGCTATAATATGGGTCTTGTGACTCTACTGACTCGAATGCATACTGTGTAGGGCACGGAGAGTGTCCGAGGGGCTCCAATCTAGTCATGGAGGCAGAGAGCCACCCGAAAATACCTGCAAGGGCTAATGACGGTGTCTGGATTTACACTGGTTCTGACTGACTGTTCTGAGTTGGCTAGACATCTGACTGTTATACTGTTACTGTTAGTCTGAGTAGTTCAGACGTATTGTGCTATTACTATGCTATCACTGACTGTTACTAAACGGCTACTGTCCTGTTATAAAGCGATTGTTGTCGTATTCTTCTAGTGCACTGTTGTGCAACTATACATGCTATCTCGTTATATGGTCAATTCTCTATCATCCTAGTTTTGCAATAATCTTGTGGAATGTAATATCGTTCACTTGTTATCGTGTGCTATTTCTCTCTATACTTGATCGTTCTCTCTAGATAACCTGCTTTACAAAGACATTAATCACTTATAGCGTGCTTGTTTACACGAGATATTAAGTCCTACTGAGCATTATCGCTCACCCTTCATTATGTTATTGTGTTTTCAGGTAAGTCGAGTGATATCCTTACACACATCAACACAAATGGACTGGAGTGATGAGCGTCCTTGAGTCATAGCGACGGAATGTCCTTAGTACCTTAGAGTTAGTTTAGTTATTTGCTTAGTTATCCTTTCCAAATGTAATGAAGTCATTGAGCCCTATGTTTTGGCTCTGATTTAGTGGAGTAATAGTTTAGATGAATTATCAATAAAATAAGGAGTTTATTACAATTATATTCATTAGATGCTCTGATATTTGCTATGAATGCGCAATTTCCATTACCATACACGTTGTTCATGCCTCCCTGATTTATTCCGCTGCTAAATGGCGGGGCATGACACCTACCCCCCTTCCAGTTCTTCTCTCTTGTTCTCTTCTTCTACGTCTTTCTTCTTCTTCTTCTTCCGGCGGCTTCCTCTGCTACTTCTTCTTCTTCTTCATTTTCTTCACACTTCTCTCTTCTTCATCACTTCTCCTACCACCACCAACATAAAAGAAAGAGAGAAACGAGAGAGAGCAGCAGGTGCAGAGGAAAGAAGAAGAGGAGGGAGTAGGTGTAGAGGCGATGAAGAGAGGAAGAGGCTATAGTGCACAGAGGAGAGAGAAAGAAGAGCGATAAGAAGCTTAGGGAGTTCATCCCCATCTAATGGCCATGCCTGTCACGTCCTAATAAATATTATTTATCGAAAATGACAGAAAAACATGTACAATAAATAGAACTTATGTTTTATAACATTGTGGAAGCGTCATTGCATAATACTCCGCATTATGTTTTATAACATGATAGAAAAACATGACAGAAAAACATGCACAATAAATAGAACTTATGTTTTATAACATTGTGGAAGCGTCATGGATAATACTCCGCATATAGCCTATAAAAGGAATAGGGGAAAGGTAACTTATTTAAAATTCCATAGCACATTACAAAAGACAACTAAGTCATTATACCCTAAAGGACTGATTGTCCCGCTCAGCACACTTCTCCCTTTAAGCGTCACCCACGTCTTGGTCACCTGAAATGGTAGGAATAAGTGAGCTAACTAGTCCAGTAGGATTTAATTCTTCTAATTAAGAGGACTAAGATGTCTAATATCAAGGTAGGGAGCTTGAATGTTTCGACTTTTTCTGAATGAATATAAAATGATTGAACTAGCATGTCAACTAAATAAAAATGTAGAACAGAAGTATTGAATTATGGATACATGATCAAGGTTTCATGATAATATTCAAGTTATGATTCAAATACTTATCCACACATGAATAGATAACATGATGGACTAATCAAACGAAGTGTGATTGCAATGCCAAACATCACGATCCTTTATCGTTCTGTACGACCACTAAACAAATTCGGGTGCTCCTCCAAGACTGGACCAGCCTATTGCACAGGCATATATCTCAAATGAGTCCAAAGACCCACAAATTGTCATCATAACACTATTGTAAAAGATTCAATTGGGGTACACAAGTAATCAAAATCTATATACATGAATTTATGGATCACTGTCACTGAATACAGAAGAGGTAACTCTATAGAAGTCAATGGTACTTGAAGATTTCAAGGGTAATTCAAGTAAATATGGAAGTAATTGGATGATCCATCAAGTGTTTAAGTAGTAATAAACCAAGTGAATGAGGATCAGCTTGTTAGACTAACAAATGGTGAGTTAACAAGGAGAATGACAGGTTAAGGTACTGGAATACTGACTGCACAGTGTATGTCAACAGCCAGAAGATGGCTGTCGACAGGTACAGGCTTCCAGAACCACACTTCTGGAATCTGGGCAGTGTCTGTCGACAAGCCAGAGTCGGTTGTCGACAGATGAAGCTTTCTGTCGACAGGTCAGGGCCACAGTCGACAGCTATTGGGTGTTTTTGAAGGTTCTGGTCTGGGAGCTCGTGGCCTGTGTTGACAGATATTTCTATCTGTCGACAGTCACAACTTAAGCTTTCAGAAATGGATTTGCAACAAACTCTAAAGTCCTTTTAAATGTTCTATATATGAATACAAACATAGATAACAACAACTAGATGAATTTGTTTACAAGTTCAATTACAACGTTACATGGAGAACACAATTTAAAACATGAGAGACAACCTACACATGAGTGGTCAGAAATTAGTAACAAGAAGTATTGGGAGTACCACTCATCAAACAACGTTGCTTACCCAATACGAAGATCACATATTGAAAATGACTACAAGGAAAGGGCACACAACTCAAAAGGTATTTATAGAGTCAAGGACTAGTGTACAAGTAGTCAAACTTCTAAACAGAACTCTTGAGCACAGTTGGAAGATAAGAATGGGAGGAGAAGAAAGAAATCCTACCTGGAAGAAATAAAGGTTCTTATTCTTCTTCTTCTCACGTAGGGGTCAACAATAGCAAGGAAGAAGGAACAAGTAGGCTGCACAAGTGATGGCTTCGACAGGTGCAGTTGAAGAGGTAATGATCAATTGAAGAAGAATAAAGGCAGCCACGACCAGTAGCTGCTACAGCTCCAGTAGTAATAGCTTAGCTGCTTCAGTTTCAACAGTTACAGCTCCACAGGGATAACAGTAGCAGCAACAACAAGAGGAAAGAAGCAGGAGCAAGACTGGGCAATGATGGGAAAAGCTTGTACGATAGGTGAAGAGAGAGTTTTATAAACTCTCACACCTTATGCATGCATGGCACGTAGGCCATACATGTGTTGAGGTGAAAAGCCTCGTTAACCTCCCAAGGCCTCGTTCACCATGCAACCTTCAAAGGTTACACGTATGGTAAAAACATGGTGATCTTTACCCCATGTGAAGTGGCTTGCATAGCTCCCTACATGTAGGCAACCTTAATTCCAAGAAATAGCCATCGTAAATGGATGATAATTCAACTAGCCCATTTGACCCCATGTTTATATGTTCTAGTGGTGTTCAATCAAATTGAAATTTCAACCATAATCTAACGAAAAGATTTTACAAATATGGGAATTTTAGTTTAATTTTTAGAATTTATTTTCACCCAGCAAAAATTACCCAGAAATAGTTTGTCGGCTTAATCTCGAAATCCGCACGTCAACAATTCCGGATATTTACATTTATGATATCAGCATATTTTTCTAAAAATTATGGTGTTCTCGGATTTTATTTTTGTTACAGAATTCCAACGTCGCCCTGTCGAGCGGGCACCTCTGTGTACGACACTGGAATAATATTTATTATCACCAATAAATCCTATATTAAGATTAATTACATCTCATGATAATAGTTATATTTAACATCAAATTATTCACATTTTTCTAGTAAATAAAAATTTTGGAACGTTATAATCCCAACTGATGAGTAGGTCCCTCTCTATCTTTCTTGATTGTTCACTTTTATTCGAAGCATATTTGGATCGTACGATTGAAACATTTATGATTCTGGTTTTACTAGAATCGGTCGACCCACTTTGTCATTTCGGTCGACCGATCTTACAGTCCGACCCAGAAAACCAGTCCTGGCTAGTCGGTTGACCAATTTCGTCATTTCGGTCGATCGATTCTCCCTTAAAACCCAGAATAAATGCCACTACGTCGTCAACCGATTTTGCTATTTCGGTCGACCGATTCCATAGTCGAAACCCAAATTTCAGTACTGGCTAAGTCGGTTGACCGACCCTTCCTGTCCGGTCGACCGATTTAGTGTTTTCGGATGACTGATTCCTTCAGTTTCGGTCTACTGACTTTTTTATTTTTCTGACAGGACTACTTCTTCCAGAAGTGTCAGCAGAAACCCTGCGAGACTAAAACTCGTACCTTATTTACATTCTATATCATTTAAGTAATACTTAAGATAGTACATGTAAATAAGGAAGTACCCCCCATTTGAATCCAATAAAAATATCATAAAATTTATCTTTTACCAATAAAAAGTCAACTCACCTATCGAAGAAAAAAAAACGTGATTTTGGCGATTTCATCAAAATAGCATCTTTACAATCTCTCAAATTTGGCCTACCTGAAAGTCTCATAATTCAAATAAACCTAGTAGAATGCTAAAATCCAAGTCCGACGAAAAATGATAAACACACATATGACTTCTCTAAGGGAGCCCTCTCCTATTGAAATAGAAGTCAAACCTGCTCATCCCTTATTTTACATACATTAATATGACTTTACATTGATATGATATTATCTCCAATTCTAATAAGAATTAGTAATTGAATGGTTTGATCGACCATATTGATTTCATGACCATCCTCGTGATGTATTCTTCCATTGACTTTTCGATAAAAGGTTTAAGACTTAATATGTTAAGCCTAAGTACCATATCACAGAGCTATTCTCTAAAGCCTAAAAAGGAGTAGAAAATGCTAATGATATCTCTAGAATCTGTAAGTTTAGACCATCTTGTAACTACGACCAGTGTTTCAACATGGTAATATCGTTTGGAAATTCTGTTTAGCATCTGATTTGCAAACCGACTTGATACATCGACTCCCGATTGACTTCTGAAAGTCTAATCATAGCTATGAATACACTCGAATTTGGTTCACTATCATAAGCCTCTCATATTGCATAACTATGTTACCCCTTGAAACTCCAATCATTTCCAACTCTATTGAGATTCTTATATAGTCTTTTACATGTGCCTTATCCTTGAAACTTCAAAGTGCTGCATAACTGTCTGGGAACATAACAATAATGAATGTGTACTTACTGTTCAAGTCTTCGAACTCTACTGGATCAAGATGCCTATAGGGGCAAGTCCAAGTCCTTGGGAGGAACACCCGAACTCGGTCACTGAATCGGACATGATTCGAATATACCCGTCGCGAATGGATCTTTCAAATCCGGCCACTGAATCGGTCTATTCGAATATACCCGTCGAGAATAGATCTTCCAAACTCGGCCTCTGAATTGGTCTATTCAATATACCCGTCGAGAATGGATTTTCCAAACCCGGCCACTGAATCGATCTATTCAAATATGTACCCACCGAGAATGGACATACTGAGTGTCTCAGCATCGGACACTACCTACTGCTTGATTGTAATTATATGTTATTGTTTCCCATCAACATGACTTAATTGGGTTGCATTTACTGTCAGCATGTGTTCAATGGACTGCTAGATAGTGATTACACGTTTGATAATGATCGCATGTCATTATGTGCCTGACACTCGTTGTTTTGATTCGTTCATTAATGTATCGATTTATCTTGTATGGTTTAATACTATACATCTTGATTTGCATTATTCTTCCCTTTCTTGAACATTGTTAATTGTTATCCTCGTGTGTAGCAAATTTTCTTTGATACCAATATCTATTTCTTTGTTATTAGAAGATAAATCTTACTGGGCAAGACTGTTCATAACTCTTTTTTCTAGGTATACATCAGTTCTAGAAGGCAGGGCAACGAGAATTGTGTGCTGAGAGATCAACACTTGTCATGTCTAACTTTTGATTACGGTTTGGGAATCATGTAAATACCTCAAATTTGATGAATGACTGTTAAATCTATATTTTCATGTTACTCATCATCCCGAGCAATTCCTGCTCGAAAATTTTAAACTTGTTCTCAATTTCCTATTCGATTGCGTCTCGACATTTACCGAAATATTAAATGGTGGGACGTGACATTCCACCCCATTATCCATCCCTATTACAAACAGTAAGGAGAACAATAACATAATAGTCATATGTTCAGTTTAAATGGAGGTTGAATACTACAAATGGAGTACATACCTTGCCATATACGAAGTTCTGCTTCGATTGATTGCGTTTTCTTTTGTTTTATACGAAGTTTCATTTCGTCATATACGAAGTTATGCTTCAACTGATTACGTTATGTTCTATTTTATACGAAGTTTCACTTCGTCATATATGAAGTTTGCTTCGACTGATTGCATTTTCTTCTGTTTTATACGAAGCTTCACTTCATCATATACGAAGTTATGCTTCGACTGATTACGTTATGTCTATTTTATACGAAGTTTCACTTTGTCATATACGAAGTTCTGCTTCGACTGATTACGTTATGTTTTGTTTTATATAAGGTTTCACTTCGTCATATACGAAGTTATGCTTCAACTAATTATGTTATGTTCTATTTTATACGAAGTTCCACTTCGTCATATACAAAGTTCCACTTCGACCGATTACAGTTTCTTCTGTTTTATACGAAGCTACAATTCGTCATATACGAAGTTCCACTTCAGCCGATTACATTTTCTTCTATTTTATATGAAGCTACACTTCATATACAAATTTCCACTTTGGCCGATTATGTTTTATGTTCACTAGTCGAAGGGCTGGTGGGTTGTAACTAACTGAGGGTCTTAGTGTTTTTCTCATTCATGAAGTCCCAATCATGCCAAGACTTTCTCCATGGAATCCTTTACTTTAATTATCCTGATTGAGACCTTACTCAATCATCTCCACTAATTTATTCTCATTTATTTGAGATTTAAAATCCAGAGTGTTACATGTTAGCTCACCTATCCCCCCCCCCCCCCACACACACACACACATGTGAAAATGCCTAAGCACTCTTAAGAAATAGTGCACAACCACACCCAATCTCACATCAAATTAAGACCAACAGTTTAGTTAAGAGATAAATGCCAAATTTGAAATATAAATGTTGAAAGTGTGTCCTCCAAGATGATCCTCGAGTTCAACACGTAGAAGAAGTCTTAGATATTCATTGCAGGGTGTTAGAAACAAATTTGAGAACTCAACCGTAGTCTTCAAAATTCATAGATTTTGATATCCATGATGAGATCTCATAAATCATTTTTCTTGATTTCTATGTCGCATAGGATTTTCATGAGCAAGTCCAGGCACCACTTGCCAGGTGCTTGGTAGTCGACGTCCGGCGCCTGATAGTTGGTGGGCGGTGCCGACAGTCAGCTATCAGCGATCGACGGTTGACGCTCGGTGCTCGACGGCTTGCGTTCAGAGCCTAGTGCCCGTTGCGACAGGCTCCCGAATCGCCCGGCGCACCTGGCTCCCGGCGCGCCCGTCGCACTTGGCAGCCCACTCCCAACGTGCCCGACAGCCTGCGCCCAGGGTGCCCAGGTCAGCTCCTGGTGCGCGGCTCCCGAAGCTAGACGTCTGACGTCCGCTACCTACATCCAACGTTCGACGATTGGTGCCTGACACCCTGCAACTGACGACCGCCCCCCCCCCGGCGGCCGTGGCCTGTGCTTGGCGGTCAGTCCTTTGATGCTCGCATTTGATTTCTGACATGGCGGCGCCAATACCTAATGCCTACGATAGGCACGTCGAAGTCCGTTGGAAATTATTTAAAATATTTTGATTTTTTAAAAAATTATTTCTAGAAAATGTTTATTGAAAACAAACATCGAATTAAAAAAACATTTACGTAGATACTAAACGAATAATTATATTTTTATTTTTAAAAATATATTATTCCTTACATTTTTTCCTATTAATATGTTTTACAACCAACCAAACGAATTGTCGAGAAAAAAGAAGCACAAGAGAATTGAGCCACCCTCACATATAACTCCAACGACCTCATACACCAAACGAACTTGTTTTTTCTTTCCAAGACCAAACAATATATAGCTTGCATAATCAGAGGGAATAGAAATTAGGCCAAAAGGTAAAGTGATTCATCTACTTGTACAAGTTATTGCACGCTCCAACAATGTCCAGATTGGTTAATCCAAGGGTACAAATTAACCACATTTCATTTCTGTGAAAATCTGTCCAAAAAAAGTAGAGGTCACAACATTATTTTTATGCTTGATATGGCTAAGGCTTATGATAGGATTGAATGGAACTTTCTTTACGCAGTTTTGTTGGCCTTTGGTTTCTCCAGTCAATGGATTTTTTTGTTCAAGCCCTTGTGGAAAATTGTTGGTTCTCTATTATTTTTCGTGGTACAGTTGGAGGTTTTTTCAAATCTACCCGGGGTTTACGACAAGGTGACCCAATAGCACCTTTGTTGTTCATTATTGCGGAGGAGGCATTAAGTCGAGGTTTGAGGAAACTTTTTCTTAAAAATAAGCACATGATCTTTATTGTTCCGAGGCAATGCCCTGTTGTGTCTCACCTTCTTTTTGCGGATGACACGTTGATCTTTACGAATGGGTTTTCAAATTCGTTGAGGAAATTGATGAACTTTCTGAAGGAATATGAGCAATCTTCTGGGCAACTGGTAAATGTGGACAAAAGCTCCTTTCTCATCCACCCAAAAGTGGATATCGAAAGTAAGGACAGGATATTTCAGATTACAGGTATTAAACACTCGTCTCTGCCTAGTAATTATCTTGGTGTTCCTTTGTATCATGCATGGTCGACCAAAATCGACCCTATTTCATGGCTTAATTGACAGTATAAGGAAAAAGCTTCATGGATGGAATTCAGCATACTTGTCATATGGAGAAGATTAATTTTGATCAAGCATGTTCTAGCCTCATGCCTATTTACCTATTCTCGTCTCTATCTCCACCCAATTCAGTTCTTTGCCAATTGAGAGTATCTTTGCAGATTTTTTGTGGGGATCTAAGGAGGAGGGCCACAGGAGGCATTGGATAAGTTGGGAGAATTTCTGTTTGCCAACAGAAGAGGGGGGCGTTGGTATACGACGTCTTAAGGATGTTGTCGCAGCTCTAAATCTTAAACTTTGCTGGCGACTTGTCACTGGCTGCTCACTCTGGAGTATTTTTGTTAGATGTAAATATCTTGCTAGGGAGAACCTTCAGTACTGTCACAAGACTTTACATCATACATGTAACACCCTCCTCCGACATCACACAAACACCACGTAACCTTTAATCGGAAGAGGGGTTACGCTGACAACTTTCGTTATGGGTAGATATATCCGCGCTTTGCACAAAACTGGCAAACCATTCCACAAAGATATCTTGGAACATATTATAATACATAAGGTCACAAAGTGCTAACACTCATTATTTACAAAAGTCAAGTTTCTTTTTCTACCTACTTATACATCAACGACTCAAAATAAAACTACTAAAATTATGCTATTTTTTCTTCGTCTTTTCATCATTCGCAGCGGAATTGGGATTCATGTGTAGCTGAGATTATGCACACCTTCAATCTGAAAGGGTTGGAGGAAACAAAGCATGAGTCGAAAGGACTCAGTAGGTATTAGTAAGCATAGCATAGAAGTTTCATTTGCAGAACTGAATGAATATTCAAATAGTGCATACTAGATCAAAATATAATTGCTCATGAATTTCATACTTAACATAAACATATAGCCCAAATTATTTCATGACGGGATCAAACGAATATCATAACAAAGTCATATTTGTCTTTCAAATTCATATCATAATTTGATTTTGGAACAAACTTGACATGCATCACTGCTCTCAAGAGTTACTATATAGACGTAAACATCCTCCGTGCCTAGGCGATTCCAGCACCTTGGATCTTGTTCATTGCGCAAGAACGGGGTATAATTATTTTGTTACCCACCATCGTCAGTCCATTGACTTGGATTTACTTACGTACAAACTGTCGCCCTCAGCTGATCACAAGTAATGGTGCTACTACAAGTGATCCTAAACCCTCTTTTGAAGAGAGCACTGTCTTCAGATCATAAACTTCTTTTCATGAGCATAACGGAAATGGGAAATCCAAAGGTAGTTTTGATTGAGAATCAATACAAATATCTTGGTGACAAAGTAGTTCATAGTTCAAGAAAATGAGAAAGACAATTAGTTGAGACAAGGTTATGACACAAAGCCAATAACTTCAGGAGATTTAAATCACATAAGAATCCAAAAGAAATGAAGATTCATAATGTCATCATCACACACTCATCCTTGTAATGAATCAAGGTACACAAGGATTTCACTTATTGAGTATATACAAGAACTTGGGAACTTTGTCCCTTCATTGAATTCAGGTATTGACACTTTCACAAGTCAATCATGTTCGGAACTTCGAAGTGATGGTTCAGGGTAATAAGGAAAGAAGCCTGACTGATTTAGTAGGTGTTTAGAGTGGTAAAAACATCTATGAATGAGTGAGTATTTGGTTGGATCAATTGGGTGTGATTCCAATCACAAAACAAGTCAAGGTAGGTGCAGAAATTTCTGGACTGATGGTGCCTGTCGACAGACAGGGTCTTGCTGTCGACAGATGGGCCTTCCCAGAAGCTGATTTCTCAGTCCTGTCATTGTTGTCGACAGCAAGGAGGTTGCTGTCGACAGCCCCTGTCAGATTTCAATTTCTGGGTTCTGGACAGAGGCTCCTGTTGACAGGTAAATACTCGGCTGTCGACAGGTGCTGCTGCAAACTGTCAAAAATGGATTAGAACTTACTAGAAATGTACTTACAAGCTATCCTATTATTCCTAACATGATTAGGACCTTATTAAGGTATGATCTTAGCCTCAAACATGAAGCTAACATGACAAGAAAATCAAAGAAAAAGACATGGAATGTGGTTTACAGAAATGATCAATAAGATCTCAGAATTGCAATCAACATGATCTCAGAATGGCACAAGATATAACTGAAGAAAAGAATGGTATTGTCTTTCATGGCAAACCATTAAGTCATATGTGATGAAAGCTTGATTCTTATAATGGAATGAATCTTCAAATCTGGAAGTCAATGAACTCAAGAAAGATGATCACTTTAACTACCTAGACTCTTCTGAGTTGTGGAAAATGAAATAGGAAAATTTCCACAATCTCATAACTAAGACAAGATTTGTAAGAATAGGTACATGGTTTTCAAAAGAGGACTCACCCATTTAAAACAAATAACAAGTGATCATGACCTCTTTAACTAAAGAGGATGTCAAGGACCTGTGAAAGGTAGGATATAAGAAGAGAATTCTACCACAACACAAAGGCACACAAGCTTCTAGAAGTACTTATGGATCTCAAAAGGGAATTGAGAGCTTGTACACTTAACAATAAGTTTTATAGCTTGTTCAAGGGTAAGAGTAAGAGAGGAATGAAAGAATTGAATCCTACCTGATTGAGGTGAGGGTGAGATCCTTAACTCAGAAATCCTCAGAAATAAAAGAAAGGCAATTGCACACTGCACGTAGAATAAACTCCACAGCAATCCTTCTGAGGGAATAAAACCAGAACTGTCGTGGAAGTCCTTTTAGGTAGAGTTGGCACTCAACTCAATAGCACAACTATGAAGTGGTCTCAAAGACAATATTGTACACACCATTAGAAAGGGAAAAGAGGTGTACGATGGTTGGTGGGTTTTATAGGGCCAGCAGAGTTCTCATGCACCGACACATCACCCCTTGAGGTGTCATGGTGAAAACCAAGTTGGTTTTCACCCCAACACGTAGTCCATGCAACCCACCTCATGTTTACACATGGTAATATTGAGGTGTTACCACCTCCAACTTAGGTGCTGGCCTCACTAGGAGCCTCCACGTAACCCACTGCAATTTACCCAGAAAAGCCCATTGCGTAATTCTCAAGTAATTCAACTGGCCACTTGTTCCTTAAAGAAACCTACCCAAATTATATCTGATTGCCATGAAATTTTGACCATAGACTAATTATAGTTTTACTAATTGTGGTGATTTTTAATTAATTTTTAGATTTTATTTTACACTAGGTGAAAAATCACCCAAAAAATGGTTGCGTCGACAGTACCTTGAAATCTGTACGTCGAAAAATTCAGGTAATTACATATCTAATTTCTCCACATTTTTCTGGAAATTATGATGTTCTCGGATTTTATTTTCGTTACAGTTTTCCGTGTCGCCCTGTCGGGATGTGCACGACCGAAAGTAGTACCTGGGTATGATAAAGTGTCTTAAACATACCCTTAATCCTAATATCACAATTTAAACCTAATCGTTTTGCATAAACATGAATTCTAAGCAAATCATGGTATTTAAAATTGAGGGTATTACAATACACACTCTTTTTCAGCTATATTCTCTATACGACATCTTTTCTTCAGCACACCTTTCAATTTGTTCGCTATGGGCAGACAAATTTCTGGACAGAACCTTGGACTGGTTGGGGTCCCTAAGATCATTCATTCATGGCAGTGTTTGGCAGAGATTGGATTCTAAATGTCTTTCTGTAAAAGAGGTTATGATCGAGGCTTTGTCAATGTTCATGGATTTCAATGCTTGCCACAGGAAATTCAAAACTCTTTGATGGATTCTACAATTAATTTTGCTGCTCAACAAGATGAATACTTCTGGAAGCCTTCAAAATCAGGTAATTTCTCCACTGGTACAGCTTGGGAGGTGGCTAGAAGACGAGCACCTAAATCTGATATCTTTAGAGATATTTGGCATAATAGCTTTCCCTTAAAGATGTATTTCTTAGCATGGAGAATCATTCTTAACAGATTACCCACTTATGATAATGTCCAAAAAGTTGGGATCTCTGGTTGCTCACATTGCTACTGTTGTTCCAACCCCAAATCTGAAACAGTTGATCACCTTTTTCTCCATAGTGATATTGCTCGAGCTTTGTGGGGGTATATTGAGGCTAGCACAGGGGTGAAGGGGAACTTTATTGCATTAGTTCTATGTTCACTTTTTGGCAGACTTAACCAATCGCAGCACTGACTTGGGCCTGGCTTTTAGCTCCTTGCCTATTCTTATTTGTTGGTATATATGGAAAATTAGGAATGCTAAATTTCATGGTTATTATATCCCTACTATTCAGCAAGTGGCAAGTGAAATTTGTCATCACTTAGAAGCAATCATCCTTGTCTCAAAAAGCAAGGCTCATCCAAATAATTCTGTGTTGTTGGCTTTGGGGGTCAGATCAATTAATCAGAGGGATAAGGAGAAGCAATTCCGCTTATTGTATTGGAAATGTCCCACTGTTGGATTTGTCCTTAATTGTGATGGTGTTTTTAAAACTTCTACTGGGAATGAAGGTGGAGGTGGTGCCATAAGGGACACTCGGGGTCAGATTATTTTTGCTTTTGCCCACTCTTACATTGTATCCTCATCACTTATGGCAGAGTGTAGGGCGCTTCTAGATGGCTTACGCTGTGCTAAGGTTTTTGGTTTTATGTGTCAGAGGTGCAAATGGACTCTATGGTTCTTGTTCAACTCTTAAAGTGGAGGGTCGCAAGCCACCATGGTGACTATGGGAATTTTGGGATGAGATTCTCAACCTTTTGTCTATATTTCACCCTAAGATTACTCATGTATATAGAGAAATGAACTCTCTTGCTGATTTTTTTGCTAATTATGGATGTCAAATGCATGGATCTTTCTACTTCCAGGATGGAAATTTTCCATTGAAAGCTAAAGGCATTGCTCGCCTGGACAGAATTGGCTTGCCCTATTTACGTGTATAGATATTCAGGGCTTTCTTTTCTTACCTTTCTATGGAGTTGTACTTGTATTTGGGTAAGGTGGATGCCCCCCCCCCCCCTCAATGTCTCTGATTATCTTGTGCAATGAATTGCTAAGGGCAGCCCAGGGTCCTAGATAATTTCTGGGAATTAAAAAATAAAAAATAAAAATAAAAGTAAGAAGGGAATAAAAGACGGTGTGTGTACAATTTAAGACATTTAATTTTGATGAAAGAAATTTATTTGGAACAAGAATCTAAAAACAGGGGGTGAATTGGATTTTTTTTTTTTTTTAAAAAAAGCTTACAGCTAAATCAATCTGGGAATAATAAAACGACAAGCAAAATTTTTGAAGAGAAATGAGATAAGAGATACTAACAATCACATAAAGAGACGCACAACTTAAAGTGGTCCAACAACAACCTCAATGTGAAACTGCCCCTACATCCATTTTCCAAGATCTTCATAGGCTACCATTAAACACTAGACATCAAAGTGCTAGTTTGCCTATTACAACCACCTTCATATTAAGGTGCAAGGACACCTCCCACCTATGATTACTTGCCACAATTCCATTAGATACAAAGAAGCTACCTCGCATCAAATAAGAAGATCAAAGAACAAGGTTTATCTCCCTTACAAAGAAATGACCAAGAATTCAAACTAAAACACCACATTTAAAAATACAAAGAAGATTGCAAGAAAACAAGTTTCTAGAGAACAAATATGATGGAGGTGTAGGCAATAAGCTTCCTCTAAATCCCCACGACCAGAGCTTGAGAAGCCTTCGAGAAAGATTGCCCTTGTTCAACAGTAGCAACGGTAGTCGGCCTCCAAACTTGTCCTTATATCCTTCTCTAATGCACCTTCCTCGTTGGATTTAGGACAAAAATAAGAAACTATGTTACAGAAACAGAGCCCAAGTCCAGGTTGTATGGTGGCCAACCATCTTAAAAGACCACTAGCCATTTATTCTATTCTTAATTTCCTTCAAAATAGTGACTTGGAACCTACAGTCATCAACTCACAACCAAGTTGTACAATAAAATAAGTTAATTTTGTAATCATTAAGAACAAAATGGGAGAAACTCAACACTTGGGATGCTTATTAGTAGACATAACATCAAATAGACTCTTTAAAATGTGAATACTTACATGTCATCAGCAACAAACTTGGTGAACCTATGAATGAATGAAGCAGTGGAGAGTTCTTCAGGATATAGATGATGGACTCCTGGAGTTATCGGACGAGGAGGAACTATAACATGAATAAATTAACGAGCTCAAGTCTATTGGTAAGGCAACCTTTACTATGAATATATAGTTTCATGTAGGAGAAACATAAACATCAACATGTGTAGAAATGCTTTAGAGGATTACCATTCTTCTGAAGCAGGCTTTACTCACATGGGAAACACTACCATATACCTCCTCATCAAACCTGGTAAAATCAAGGACGAGGTGAAAAAATGGTTTAACTGGGGAGCTTGTTTGAAGAATACATAGCGATAGATAACTTTCAGGCAATGTTAAAATGGAAAAAAAGATTAAAAAAAAGGGGAGAGGATGATGCTTGCCTTATTCGAAGGAAGTCAAGTGAAAGGCACAAAGAAGAGGAAGAAAGAACTTCCATACTAGATTCTGACTTGTCTTCTTTTAGGAGAAACTCGAACTCCATCGATCCATATGTTAGGGATGCATTCTAGCATTCTTGGTGCCCTTCACACCATGCAAGCAGCAATGGGCAACCGGTGAGAGACATTAGTTCGAGCCTGGGTGGGGGACCTTCAGTTGCAGTGAAATCCAGGTTTGGGCAATTTGTCACTGATAGCCGCCATAGAGATTTAAGAGATTTCAAGCCCTGACTGGAAGGAGAGAGAGATCGAAGCTCTTCACAGTCTTCTAAGGACAATTCCTTTAATCCTGGAGGGAGATGGGGCAATGCCCTCAGCCTCGGGCAATGCTTGAGGACGAGCTTCCACAGGAATGGGAAATCACCTTCCTTTGTTCCCAGCCACTCTTTCCAGACAGGCATGTCATGGAATTCCAACTTCTGGAGACGTGGAAAAGCAATGCTGGTAGATGTTGCTTGCCATTCCCGTTCAGTCATCTGATCATACGAGGACAAAGAGTCTAGCACAACATTTTCAAGATTGCTTGCCCCTCCCACATAGAGCTCCTCGAGGAAGGGCAGTTTGCAAAGTGCTGGCAGGATTTCACATGTTGAGCACTGAAGGAGGGAGACAGAGGATAATCTACTATGGTGGAAGTCACTGCATAGTTTCTTAGATAAAAAATTCTCAGATCCTCGGATCACTAGTTTCTTGCTTGAAATGCAAAGTGAATAAAAGTCGGAAAGAACTTTTTCCGTGATGGCATCTGTAACATTGAACCAATCTATGTCCAAGCAATGGATTTCGGTGAAGTTCATGCAACAAAATTCAAGGCCGTGCTTGCATCATGCACATTATGGAACATCAAGTAAAGATTGCGCTCTCCACCTAGAGCAACCAAAACAACCAAATTAAGCGAACACATCAAGGATGAGAAAGCAGTCGCAATAAGATATTTAGATCATAAGAGGACCATCTAATTACTCTCGTACGTACCTCCTCCGTTTGAACATTGCTCTGCGTGATGGGGGTTCTCGTAGATGCACAAGACTTGCAATGTTGGTGGCAACTGTTTGGCATCCAACAACCGGAACAATGGGCAATCACTAATTCTTAAGTATTCCAAGGTGATAAGGTCTGTCCAAGGAAGGGATGCCAAATTTGCACATTCAGTGATAGTAAGTTGGTATATCATGTGGGAGAAACCAAAAGGCAGAGATGTCAAAGTTGAACACCTCTTCACAGTGAGTCGGCAGATGTGGGAGCACATGCCCAAAATATACTCAGCCTCTCGTCGGCCAACAGCCTCAAGTTGGAGACATGGGGGTTGGTCCTCCGATGGGGCAGCAGGGGAGAGACGAGCTGCATAAATAAGCCCCACTTGATATATGTTGTTTATTTGGATTGTTTGCACACATAGAAAATGTGATACTTCAAGAGAATGGCCAGGTATGCATCGGAGTTTAGGGCATCTAAAGATGGAGATAATCTCAACAACACCGAGGTTGATCAAAGAGAGGGACTCAAGATTTGGACAACTGTCAATTGAAAGCTTCTTGAGTTTAGGACAATCTCCTTCTTGGGCACCGCACCATGACTTCCAATTGCCCATTCTACTTAGTGACAATTCCTCCAGCTGTGGAAAGCCGCCGGAGAAAAATTCACTGCCTATGTTCTTCACTGCACTGGCCTCAGATATAGACAATACTCTAAGTGATGGGAGCTGCCCAAGTGGTGGTAGAGACTCAAGATTATCACAACCGTGAATAGAAAACTTCTTGAGTTTGGGACATTCTCCCTCCTGGGCACCGCAACATGACTTCCAATTGCCCATCTCTCTTAGTGTTAATTCCTCCAGCTGGGGAAAACCCCCAGAGAAAAATTCACTGCCTATGTACTCCACTGCCCTACCATTGGATATATACAGTGACTTGAGTGATGGGAGCTGCCCAAGCAGTGGGAGAGAAGTCCATTTCCACAGTCTAGTTTAATAGTGCCCAATTGGGAAAAGGACCCATCTCCCAACCAAGATGGATAAGATGGCCTTTGAAGCCCCATATTTGCAGACTTCTAAGCTTAACACTGGGTTTGAGGCTTTTCAACACCTCATCATCAATCGGCGATGAATCAGCTTTGCGGTCCCATGCTAAACACAAAGATCGGATGCCTTTTCTTGTCCAGGCAAGCCTTCTTTGCCTCATTCACATTGGCCAGGTTCTCAAGCCCTCTGATGGCAAACACTCCTCGGATGTTGTTCATGTCTTTCAATTCCCACATTTTAGCGTGGTTGTGTTTTGGACTCAACAGAAACCAGGCATAGTCTGAAGATCTGTGAGTTTCGCAATTCCCACTGGGTATGCAATATAGTATCACTTCTTCTCAATATGAGATGCCTTAAGTTGAGCAAATTTGATATGCTGTAGGCAATTCAAGCACTGACCCTAAGTTTAGTGTTTGAAGGTGATGCATACTGCCCACAGATTCGGGGATTTCCCCAACAACGTTGGAGATGCGAAGATAACGTAGATGTTTCAAGTGAGCAATGGACTTTGGGAGATGTAAACCATCCTTACCTACAAACAACTCCAGCACTCTAAGATGTTCCATTCTGGTTGGAGGCCCATAGTTATAGAATAATAAGAAAGACCTGAGGGATTTTGGCTTAGATATTTTTTCTACTGAAGATATAATGGACCAGGGATTAGCAGTGGATAAAATTGAGAGGTGCCTAACATGAGTTGGGATGATACAAGGTTTATCGCCCTCCATACTATAACATTCATCTCCTGAGACACATATTGCAAGATCATGCAATAAGTCATGCATCTGCAATCCTTCAGGATTCAATGGATTCCATGGATATTTTTGAAAGAATGACCTCGACATAGGTCATCAATATACCTCTGGGCAATGTCTTCCATTAGTTCTCTTCTGTTGCCTTGATGTAACCCTGTGCCATCCACATGTAGATTATTTGATTCCTATCAAACATATAGTCTTTTGGGAACAGAGAACAATACCTGAAACATCTCTTGAGTGGGGCAGGCAAATGCTTGTAACTCAACCTTAGTATAGGAATAATACAATCTTCTTGATTAATAGTGGCATTCCAAACTTCGCTGTCTAGGATTTTATTCCACTCCTCAGCATCTTTAGTGCGCAGTAGGCCTCCAATTGTTTTTGCTGCGAGAGGCACACCTCGGCACTTCCTGGCAGTTGCTTTCCCAGCAGCCACAAGATTCCGATGCAAATATGGATCTCGATCTTCAAGGCATGCAGCATGAGCAGCTTCAAGGTATCTTCATCTGACAGAAAATCCAAATATAGGTCGAAGTTCTCGGAACCATTTCTGAAACTTGACGACTCCGAGTAGTCATGATAATCTAGTGTCTGCTGATGAGTTGCGGAAGGGAACTGTGAGTAGATTCCAGCTGTGTATATTAAGATTCTCTGTTCCAAACATCATCTAGCACAAGTAAAAATCTCTCTACCCCGCTCAATTTCTGCAAAAGCTTTCGTTGAAGGAGATCCAGCTCTGACAAACCACTGCTTCCACATTCAAAGACTGCAACATAGCCTTGGTCAGCAGTATTACATCAAAATCTTCAGATACACAGATCCATGATTTGAGCTGGAAATGCTGGTTCACTTGCGCGTTGTTGTAGGCAAGCTGGGCAAGAGTGGTCTTGCCGAGTCCACCCATACCCACGATGGCCATCACAGGGACATGGTCATCCGTTGTTGTAGGCAAGCTGGGCAAGAGTGGTCTGGATTCTTTTGCATCAGATGATAACAAGAACTGCTTAATTTCTGCCAAGTCTTTATCTCTTCCCACGATGTGTGGCTCTTCTATGACAGAACTAGTTGTTCGCTTGGCAGATATGCTTTCAGCATGGACTTGTTCCCCGCGGCAGTCTAGTGTCAGAGCTTGCTCAGGCTTCTTGATCTTCATAAATCTTGAAACAATATCTTCCATCCTCTGCTCAACACGAAACAGGAAAGCAGAAAGCTCATGCAATGGGGTGGCAGAGCTGGAGCTGTGTACCTGATCAGGCAGAGACAACTCCCACGTCCTCTCTCCGCCTTGTCTTGGCGGCAGCTCTACCGCGGCAGCTCGGACCGCCTCATCAACGGCATCCTCTGTGATGCTTCCCGCCGTCCGCCCCCCATTCCCCACTATTTCGAGACGCAATGCCTCGTGAGGGAGCTCGTCCAGCACATCCTCGGCGGCGTCGGCGACTGCCTGCAGCTCTCCGAGCCAGTCGCCGACGGACTCCTCTGTTAGGTCCATGTCCTCAGAATCGTCGAGGGTGGCTCGCACCCAGGGCAACATCCGGATCAGCCACTGGGCTTTCGCATGTATCTGTTGATGTCGTAGTTGGAGAGTGTGGCGGACGAGGAGGAGGAGGACCACGTTGCCGCAGGCAGCGAAACGTAGGCAGCGAATCCCTCCATCGCCCGAGCAACTGTGGATCTGATGGCATCCTCCATGGTCATCTCCCCAGAGCAAGGTAGCAGGGTTGGATGGCTTCTCTCCTTTCCTCTACTCCTAATTGGAAGAGCTTCTTAATTAGACGAAGAATTATCGTGAAGAAAGATCTTGTGAAAGCAAACCGTTTGATTAATGCAGGCCATCTCTTCATGGAGTCAACGCCATGGAAAGAGATATTGGACGTAAGATTGCGTGCAAAATTGGTATGCCCAAAAACTCGGTCCCCAAATTAATCCTTTCAATTGGACAAAGATACCATTTCTTCCTTATTATTAAACATCCTTTTCAACATATTTATGAGTTAACTAGAAAATTGGTCGACAGGTTAACGTTTGTCGACACAGTATAGTAGGAGTATCTATATAATATAATATAACACAAAAAACTCAGTTTATTATGTCACGTGGTTGCATCAAGAAATCTTATTTCTCATAACATCTCTGCTTCTTAAAAATAAAAAAATATAGATAGGTTAATAAACTAATAATTATTCATACCTTCTCTCTATACTTTCTCTCTTATTAATTTCTCAAAATATATCAACCCATTCTTCAATTGTTGGAACCCTTTGTCTTTTGATGATCACAAAACACTTGTTATGTTTGCTAACAAGTTTGCGAGTGTATGCAGAAAACAGGGCATTTTGTAAGGGTAAAAAGGCCTTAAAAGAGGCTCACCTTAAGTCATGTTTACTGGAGTCGACCTCACAAATGTGAAGGAGTCGACCCCAAGAGGTTGCAGTTTTTCAGAGTCGACCCCAGATTTCAAAGGAGTCAACCCCCAACACAAAGTTCTGCAAGTGCTACAGTGCAGAGTCGACCCCAGCTTTTCAAGGGAGTCGACCCCAGTTCAGAAAAGCCTATTCTGCTGTTGTGAAGGAGTCGACCCCAGTTATGCAGGAGTCGACCCCAGAAATACTCAGTTTTTCAGAGTCGACCCCAGCTCTTCAAGGGAGTCGACCTCAGTTCAACAGAAGCAGTTTTCTCCAAAGGGAGTCGACCCCCAGTTTGTTCTGGAGTCGACCCTGACTCTTCTGGAGTCGACCCCAGCTAAAGTGGGAGTCGACCCCGGGTTGCAGAACTTCTGAAAAGTGCTTTTTGAACACCTTTTTGACCAAGACCACTTTCCACCTTCTCTCAAACGGCTACCTTTGTGGAAGGGGTTAAAAAGGACACCTGGGGGAAACCCTAGGCAAGGGAATTTCGTGGAGAAGTGTGCCTCCTTCAAGAGTTTCATCTCAAGCTTCTTCTCCAAGCTTTTTCAGCCTTCTAAAGCTTCCATCTGCAGCATCCTTGTAGAAGGCATCTTTTTGAGGAGATCTTTTGCTTCATCTGAGCTTCATCAACATCTGAAGATCATCCTCTCGAGCTTGGCATTGTGTTTGCTTGTTATATCATTTTCTTTCAGTTCTTTATTGTTGGGTGAGCTAGGCACCGCATCAACTAGCTGTGTATTGGTGAGCTAGGCACCGTGCTAACTAGCGGTTTGTTGGTGAGCTGGGCACCGTTTCAACCAGCGGGTGTGATCATCTCTTAGTGAGGGAAATCTCACCGTGTTGGTGAGGACTGGACGTAGGTAGACCAAAGGGGGTCTTACCGAACCAGGATAAATCTGCGTGTCTTCGTGTGCTTGCATCCTTCTTCCCTCTCAGTTCTCTTTGTTTTGCATTCGTTATCATTTCTGCATTAGTTTCCGTTGTCCATTCAAGACAAAGTTTTAAAGCCCTATTCACCCCCCTCTAGGGCTAGTCATAGTCTAGATCCTTTCATTTGGTATCAGAGCAAGGTCACTAGTTTAAAGGGTTTCACAACCTCTAGTGTGGATTGACTATGGCTGGATTTGGAGAGCAGAGTGCTTTCACTGAAGGCAACTCTACGAATAGGCCACCTCTGTTTAATGGCAATAACTATAGCTATTGGAAAGCTAGGATGACTATCTTTCTGAAAGCTATGGATTATGAGCTATGGAACATTGTGGAAAAAGGTCCTTATGTTCCCAGGAACCTGAAAAAGATTGGACTCCTGAAATCTTTAAAAAGTGTCTATGAATGCAAGGCAATTAATGCTCTATTTTGTGCTTTAGATGCTAATGAATTCAATCGTGTTTCTATGTGCAGCAGTGCAAAAGAGATTTGGGAAAAGCTTCAAGTGACATATGAAGGAACTTCTCAAGTCAAAGAAACGAAGATAAATCTTCTTGTTCACAAGTATGAGTTGTTCAAGATGGAAGAGAAAGAGACCATAACAGAGATGTTCAAGCGGTTCACGGACATCACGAATGGGCTCAAAGCCCTTGGTAAAGAATACTCTATCCCTGAACTCAATAGGAAAATTTTAAGATCTTTGCCTATGTCTTGGAATCCCAAGGTGACGGCAATTGAAGAGGCAAAAGACCTCTCACAAATTTCTTTGGATGCTCTCATAGGATCCTTAATGACCTATGAGATCAATATATCGAGGGACATAGATGACTCTAAGAAGAAAAAGAGTCTTGCCCTCAAAGCTACTAACGTGTTAAATGAGTGTGTCAGTGAGGATAGCAATGAAGAGATCGATGATGAAGAGATTGCCTTAATGACGAGGCAATTCAAGAAGTTTCTGAACAAACGTCGATCCAACTTCCAACCAAGAAACAGAAGATTTCAGAAGAAGAATCAAGCTAAAGGGGAAACTTCCAAGAGCGAGGAAGTCACTTGCTTTGAGTGCAGAAAGCCGGGACATATCCGGCCTGAATGTCCCGAACTCAAGAAGAAGAAGGCATACACCAAGGGAAACGGCAAGACATCAAAAAGAAGGCTCTTGCTGCTTGGAGTGATGAAGACACCTCCACGGGAGAAGAAAGTGAAGAGGAAATCGCCAACCTTTGTCTCATGGCCAGATCCGACCATGAGGAGGTAAATTCTGAAACTTTTACATTAGAAGAACTTCATGAAGCGTTTAATGAGTTATATGAAAAATTTATTGAATGCAAACTTGAGAATAGATGCTTAAAGAAAAGTATTGATTTAATGACTCATGAATTAAGTGCATCTCGTTCACATGAATGTGAAAATGTTGACATAGTAAATGAGAATACATTGCTTAAGAAAAAGATTGAAACATTGGAAGAACAAATTCCTAGCTTAAAAAATGATTGTTCTAACCTTCAAAAAGAAGTAGATAGATTAAAAGTGCCTTGTCTACATTGTGCGTGGTCGTGATAATCTAGATGCTATTCTTGGTAGCGCAAAAGGCGTGTTTAGAAAAGAAGGAATTGGTTTTATCCCTCAAAAATCAAAGCATAAGACCACAACTTCTTTTGTTGGGGCTAAGTTATCTAGTACTCCTTTTGCTACATGCAACTATTGTGGTAAGAAGGGGCATAAAATTCAGAGTTGTTGGTTCCGAAAGAACATCCACAAGATCAAAACAATGTGGGTGCCAAAGGAAACAACCAAAAGATGGACTAACATGGATGGACCCAAGCAATTTGGGTACCAAGAAATCAAGTGTAAATCTCTCTGTTTTTGCAAGGCCCCAATGGTTCGATGAATAAAGAAGTATTTGGATAGTGGTTGCTCTCGGCACATGACGGGAGATAAATCTCAATTTTCCAGTCTTGAGAAAAAAGCGGTGAAATGTGACGTTTGGAGATAATAGCAAAGGAAAGGTAATAGGTATTGGTAACATTGGTAAAACTCCCTCTACTAGCATTGAGCATGTGTTATTTGTAGATGGATTAAAACATAACTTGCTTAGTATTAGTCAATTGTGTGATAAAGGTTTAAAGTAATCTTTGATGCATCTCATTGCATGTTAACCGATAATGTTTCAAATGAAATCAAGTTTGTCGGTAATCGAAATGGAAATGTTTATACCGTTAATTTGGATGATTTGAATGAGAAGGAGATTTGCTTTGTAGCAAATAACTCCAACCCATGGATGTGGCACCGAAGATTGGGCCATGCTAGCTTTGGAATCATTTCCAAATTATCTAGACGTGAGCTTGTGGTTGGTTTGCCTAAAATGAATTTTGATTCAAATGGAGTTTGTGATGCTTGTGCCAAGGGTAAGCAAACTCGAACTTCATTTAAACCCAAGAACATAGTTTCTACTCTCGGCCTTTGCAACTATTGCATTTGGATTTGTTTGGCCCGACAAGAACTGCTAGTTTAGGAGGTAAACGCTATGGTTTTGTAATAGTCGATGATTTCTCTCGGTTTACATGGGTTTGTACTTAGCTCATAAAAGTGATGCATTAACTGAATTCATAAAGTTCTGTAAAAAGGTTCAAAATGATAAGGGTTATGTGATTAATGCAATCCGTAGTGATCATGGTAAGGAATTTGAAAATCTGCTATTCAATTCATTTTGTGATGATAATGGGTTCAGTCATAATTTTCTGCTCCGAGAACTCCTCAGCAAAATGGTGTGGCTGAAAGGAAGAATCGGACTTTAATTGATATGGCCCGAACTATGCTTTGTGAATCTGTTTTACCTAGATATTTTTGGGCTGAAGCTATTAATACCGCATGCTATATCACTAACCGTTGTTTGATTAGACCTTTGTTGCATAAGACTCCATATGAACTCTACAAAGGCAGAAAACGAACATCTCTTATTTCAAGCCATTTGGGTGCAAGTGCTTCATCTTGGTAAATGGCAAAGAAGATATAGGTAAGTTCGATCCTCGAAGCGATGAAGGTATATTTGTTGGTTATTCATCTCACTCTAAAGCTTTTCGTGTTTTTAATAAGAAAACATTGGTTGTTGAAGAATCCATTCATGTAATCTTTGATGAGACTAACCAAAATGCTAGAAAAAGAGATGATGATGATGAGATGCAGAAATCATGAAAGAACCAGATTTAATCATTTGACATAGATCTCACGGAGCCTAGTGAAGAAGCAATGGATGATCATACCCAACTTGTTGGTGATGAATGAAAGGAAGAAGATCCTCCACTTGAAGATCTGCGAGTTCTCTCCAAGTGATGAACTACCTCGAGCGTGGAAGATCATGTCAAGTCATCCAATCGGTAATGTGATAGGTGATCCGTCATCCGGTATGCGAACTCGAAAAACTCAATATCAATGTGATTATATTGCTTTCATTTCTCAATTTGAACCAAAGAATGTTGATGAAGCCCTTCTTGATGAACATTGGTCTATTGCTATGCTTGAGGAACTAAACCAGTTTGAGAGGAACAAAGTGTGGACTTTGTCTCCTCGTCCGAATGACCATCCCGTGATTGGAACCAAGTGGTTTTTCGAAACAAACTTGATGAATCCGGTGTGGTAACTCGGAACAAAGCACGTTTAGTTGCCCAAGGATACTCTCAAGAAGAAGGGATAGATTATGATGAGACCTTTGCACCGGTTGCTAGACTTGAAGCCATTAGGATTCTATTAGCATTCGCTTGTTCCAGAAATTTTAAATTATTTCAAATGGATGTTAAAAGTGCGTTTCTTAATGGTTTCATTAAAGAGAAAGTCTATGTAGAGCAACCTCCTGGGTTTGAGGATCAAAATTCCCAAACCATGTTTTGTCTTCATAAAGCTCTATATGGTCTTAAGCAAGCACCGCGTGCATGGTATGAGAGATTGAGTCAATTTCTTATTCAACATGATTTTAAGCATGGTTTGTTGACTCAACTCTATTATAAAGTGTGTGGTTCAGATATCTTACTTGTTCAAATATATGTGGATGATATAGTGTTTGGCTCTACTAAAGAAAAATTGTGCAAGGATTTTCTGAGTTGATGCAGGGGGAGTTCGAGATGAGCATGATGGGTGAGCTCAACTTCTTTCTCGGACTTCAGATCAAACAAAGTCATGATGGCATCTTTGTAAGTCAATCAAAGTACACAAAGGAATTGCTAAAGAAATATGGATTCAACAACACCAAGCCTCTTCCAACGCCTATGTCTACAACAACAAAATTGGATAATGATGAGCTTGGTAAGCCTGTTGATTCTAAGCTTTATCGAGGTATGATCGGATCTCTACTTTATTTAACTGCAAGTAGGCCCGACATATTATTTAGTGTTTGCATGTGTGCGAGATTTCAAAGCTCGCCTAAACAATTGCACTTAATTGCCGTTAAGCGAATCTTTCGATATCTTGCTTCATCGGTTGATTTTGGTTTGTGGTATCCCAAAGGATGTTCTTTCGACTTGGTTGGTTACACCGATGCGGACTATGCTGGGTGTAAGGTTGATCGGAAGAGCACAAGCGGAACATGTCATTTCTTGGGAGGTTGCCTCATTTCGTGGTCCTCCAAGAAACAAAATTATGTTGCTCTCTCGACGGCCGAAGCCGAGTATATAGCAGTCGGGAGTTGTTGCACACAAGCATTGTGGATTAAACACCAAGTAGAAGACTATGGGATATGCTTGTCTAAAATTCCGTTGCTTTGCGATAATACAAGTGCCATAAATTTATCAAAAAATCCTGTTCAACATTCTCGCACTAAGCACATTGAAGTACGCCATCATTTTATTAGAGATCATGTCTCTAGGGGTGATATTGAATTAAATTTTATTGATACCACACACCAATTAGCTGATATTTTTACTAAACCGTTGTGTGAAGACCGATTTACTTCATTGCGCCGTGAATTAGGAATGTGTTCATCTTCTTCATAAACAACTCATATTAACTCATTCCTCCTCTCTTTTTGACGATGACAAAAAGGGGGAGAACTTGTGTGTTTTGTGTGTTTTGATGTTAGTTACGAGTTGCATTAGAACTTTACTCTCTTTTGATGTGAATGTTTTTAAGGGTGCTCATAGTAAGGGGGAGCTATTTCTTTTTGATGATTGGGAGTTGAAAAGTGTAATCTTCTGAAATATGAATGGAAAACCATGACTATCCTTGAGCAATTTAAATGAATTGATGTTTCATTTTATATGCCTTAATGTGTTAAGGATTTTGCGTGAAGTTGTGCCTTTGACTTATGTGCCTTATTATGTTTTGGTATCATTGATAAGTTAGACATAATGATTATTTCTGTGTGGGTGTTTTGTCATCATCAAAAAGGGGGAGATTGTTGGAACCCTTTGTCTTTTGATGATCACAAAACACTTGTTATGTTTGCTAACAAGTTTGCGAGTTGTATGCAGAAAACAGGGCATTTTGTAAGGGTAAAAAGGCCTTAAAAGAGGCTCACCTTAAGTCATGTTACTGGAGTCGACCTCACAATGTGAAGGAGTCGACCCCAAGAGGTTGCAGTTTTTCAGAGTCGACCCCAGATTTCTAAAGGAGTCAACCCCCATACAAATGTTCTGCAAGTGCTACAGTGCAGAGTCGACCCCAGCTTTTCAAGGGAGTCGACCCCAGTTCAGAAAGCTATTCTGCTGTTGTGAAGGAGTCGACCCCGTTATGCAGGAGTCGACCCCAGAAATACTCAGTTTTTCAGAGTCGACCCCAGCTCTTCAAGGGAGTCGACCTCAGTTCAACAGAAGCAGTTTTCTCCAAAGGGAGTCGACCCCCAGTTTGTTCTGGAGTCGACCCTGACTCTTCTGGAGTCGACCCCAGCTAAAGTGGGAGTCGACCCCGGGTTGCAGAACTTCTGAAAAGTGCTTTTTGAACACCTTTTTGACCAAGACCACTTTCCACCTTCTCTCAAACGGCTACCTTTGTGGAAGGGGTATAAAAAGGACACCTGGGGGAAACCCTAGGCAAGGAATTTCGTGGAGAAGTGTGCCTCCTTCAAGAGTTTCATCTCAAGCTTCTTCTCCAAGCTTTTTCAGCCTTCTAAAGCTTCCATCTGCAGCATCCTTGTAGAAGGCATCTTTTTGAGGAGATCTTTTGCTTCATCTGAGCTTCATCAACATCTGAAGATCATCCTCTGAGCTTGGCTTTGTGTTTGCTTGTCTATATCACTTTCTCAGTTCTTTACATTGTTGGGTGAGCTAGGCACCGCATCAACTAGCTGGTATTGGTGAGCTAGGCACCGTGCTAACTAGCGGAGTGTTGGTGAGCTGGGCACCGTTTCAACCAGCGGTGTGATCATCTCTTAGTGAGGGAAATCTCACCGTGTTGGTGAGGACTGGACGTAGGTAGACCAAAGGGGGTCTTACCGAACCAGGATAAATCTGCGTGTCTTCGTGTGCTTGCATCCTTTTCCCTCTCAGTTCTCTTGTTTGCATTCGTTATCATTTCTGCATTAGTTTCCGTTGTCCATTCAAGACAAAGTTTTAAAGCCCTATTCACCCCCCTCTAGGGCTAGTCATAGTCTAGATCCTTTCAAAACTATAAAAATTTGTTAATTCATTTTTCTCTCTTTGCTTCCATTAAACATCTCTCCATTCTAAAAAATTCACGTCTTATTCAAAATATACTTCATACATAATAAAAAATTACTCTCATATATATTATTTATAAATTTTATTAATTCAAACTTAATAATTTTCGTGCAATCCACAGGCATAGAACTAGTTATATATATTGGCACAAACATCTATATTAACATGTTGCGACATATCTACCATGGTAGAGGTATACCTTTGTAATTAGCATATGAGGTATCTTTGCAAATTAAAGAACCCCCATCCTTAAAATGTTCAGATTAAATTCAGTATGTAGCTTTGAAAACCAAAGGGGATCAGGGGGATTAAGTAAACTCAAGTAGCTAGATAAAGATCCAAGTTTTTTACCATTTCCCTTTCGTGCATTTTTCTCTTTCTGGTAAAACAATTAATCCTATTAAACAAAGAGGGTGGAGACAGGAACCTTGTTCATACAAACCATCGATAAATTAAAAATACATATTTCTCACTCATGCAATTTATCTTCTTAATTATACACAGTTGTTGTTCTAATGATACGTGTGTAAAGACAACCATAAGAGTAATCATAAACATACAAATTTCACTCTATCCGTAGTTTACATGCACCATTTTTAATTGCCCATGCCAATCCAAACAAAACTATATATGGTACAAGAGGCAAGATAAAGAAATACTCTGCAATTTCAATATGATAGGCATGGATTAGTTGGAGGAAAGGGTAGTCGGACCAATGAATTAAATCGTACCGAATTCTTCGGATAAAATTTTTTTGTGCACTCTAGAATTACACTTTCTCATACATTTTAATCTTTCTATTAGTCAATATACTAAAGAAATATTATGTCCATCCGATAAAAAGTAAGAAGTGCATAAGAAAGTGTAATTCTCAAGTGCACTAAACTTTTCTCTATCATTGCACTTTAATCTTTCTATTGGCCAATATACTAAGGACGAGTGCAGGAACGTGCAAAGCCTAATGAAACTTGAAGAAAGAAAGCACCAAAGTGAGGTGGAAGACCACTTTGATGGAGAAGCTACAACTCTAATGTGCAACTAAATAGGAGCTCGGAAGATGCACGCATTATGAATGTGTACGGATGAACCACAACCGTGAGCAAAGTCAGAAAATACATTTGTGTGTTTTATCTATCTATCTACTCATCTGTAGTTCACTCACCTCCCACATATACCATGTACCCCTGAACTCTCCTCCTTTCTTGTTCATACTGATGGAAGGAAACCAGTGTGGAGGATTTGAAACGCCTCTTCTCCAAGTATTGTCTATAAGCAGTGAATAGACAGGATTTACGTGCATCCACGGAGAAGCTGAGAAGCGATCCCCCCACCATGTTTGAAGGAAACAAAGTGCAAGAGGATCTTTTTGTGCATAAGCTATGTAGCTCTGATGAACACAACACATGCATGCCAACAACTTCTTCCAGAGGGCAGAGTGATGCTATCCATAATAAATATATAGAATATATAAGTATCCAGACAATTAATAGGAGGATGACATCAGATTGAGAGCTGTTGACAGGACCCTCATGCTTTCTGATAAACTAATCTACGGATACTTCATACACAAAAACTGTTGACATCTTGGAGTTGGTCTCCTTTTGCACAGATCTGTGCGTTGATTGAGACATGTCTGCTTTAAATATCACTCCACCAAGGCACATCAAGGTCAACTGAGACTTGCATGTTGACTATTCCCTGTTTGCTTTGAATTCACTGTACACTTGCAGCCCTGCCTTCCTTCTTGTTCATCTGGTCTAAGACCAGCTGGCATTGATCAGAGTACAGTTGCTTATGAGGAGTTTATTTGAAGGAACCAAAGATGATGATATGTATCAGGAGGTTAATACCAAAAGAAAGGCATTGGTTGAGCAGAGACATGGATAATGGAAAGGGAAAGAAACCTGTAAGTTTATTGATGGGAGGACCCCAATATTGTCGAGTCGCTTATGAGCCGATTGTATAGGAGAGAATCATATATATATACCCTCAACATGTTAGATCAATGTGTCGGCATTAATCAAGATCAGAAGGAGGCAGGTTTAATCCTCATCATGCATGGAAACCCCCGCATTCTCTCTTATACTTTTGATCTGTGACCTGCTAGATGAGAGGGAGAGAACATAGTTAAACAAGAGCTTATTATTCTTGAAGAATTCAGCAGGTTGGATAATAAGAGGATAGAAAGATGCTTCCACCTGATACTTTTTTTCATGCTTTGTCTGAACTCGAACTCCATCAATCAATAAGTTAGGGATGCCTGCCAGGATTCTTGGGTGCTCTTCACACAATGCAAGCAATAGTGACAATTGTGAGGGACATATGTCGAAGTATCGGTGAGGTTCCTTTAGTTGTAGAGAGTGATTGCCGCCTACAAGGTTTAAGAGATATCAAGCTCTTAGCATGGTTGGGGGAATCAAATATAGAGAGAGATGTGAGCTCATGACAGGCTTCCAGCCCCAATTCCCTTAATCCCGGAGGGAAATGAGGCAGTACCCTCAACTTGGGACATTGCTTCAGAATAAGTTTGCAGAGTAGTGGGAAGTCCCCTTCCTTTGTTCCCAACCACTCTTTCCAGACAGGCATGTTGCGAAATTCTAACTTCTGGAGACTTGGGAAAGCAATGCGAGTTTGTGTTTCTTGCCATCCCTGTTCAGAAATGTCATAATCCTCAGCAAAAGTTTCCAAACTACTTGCCCCTTCCACAAAGAGCTCCTTGAGGGACCACAATTGGCTGAGTGGTGGAAGTATTTCACAATTTGAGCACTGTTGGAGAGTGACGGAAGATAACCAATGTAATCTACGATCCCACAATGAACTTCCGAACCTTGAACCTGTGTATCCTTGGATCACTAGTTTATCGAGTTTCCTGATCTTATACCAAAATGCACCCAGGGGATGATAAAGCTTGCCAAGAACTTCTTCTGCGACCGAATCTAAAACCTTGAACCTATCATTGTACAACAATCCCATTCTATCTCCAAGTATGGATTTGCATATATTCTGGAACAAAAGTCGGCAGCTTCCTCTCGTCATGCACATTCCGGAACACCAATAAAGGTTCTGGTCTGCACCTAGAGAACCAAAACAACCACATGAAGCAAGCACCTCAAGAGATGAGAAGGGAGTTACAATAAGATATTTAGATCATAAGAGGACCATCTGATATATTACTCTTGTGCGTACCTTGTTTGTACGGACGTGGCCAGACTTGCTCTCTCACACAGGAGTTCCCAGAGATGCACAAGACCTGCAGTGTTGGTGGCAACTGCTCGTCGTCTGACAACCGGAACAAGGGGCATTCACACGATTATCAAGTATTCCATGGTGGTAAGTATGTCCAAGAAGAGATGTCAATTTGCACATCTAATGATAGTAGGTCGGCGGATCATGTGGGATAACTCTTTCAGCAAGAAAGAAGCCACACGTTGGTCGACATTTGTGAATTCTGCGTATGAGTCCCGACTACTTCTATGCTCTCTGCTCCATGTACCTGCACATCGATTCTCTTTAGACATGGTATTGCCATAGTTGAGGAACACTGAAGTGATCCGGAGCTTACGGCAGACACTGATTTCAAGCTTTCCAGGGAACTTTGGTTTCCCAAAGGCAGAGACGTTAATTCCTACACTTCTTCACAGTGAGATCGGCAGATGTGAAAAACACGTCCAACACATACTCTGCCTCTTGTTGGCCAGCATCCTCTAGATAGATTTGTCTTGTCGTCCAATGGTATGGCACGTTGATCCACCACTCCTTTAAGTTTTTGCTTATTTTGATTGTTTGGGCATGCTGTAAATGTAACAGTTCAAGAAATTACCACACATGTAAGGAAGTCTAGTGCACCAAGAGATGAAGATATCCTCAAGAGCACCTAGGTTGATTAAAGAGAGGGACTCAAGTTTTGGACAACTGCCAATGGAAAGCTTCTTGAGTTTGGGACTTCTCCTTCCTGGGCACTGCACCATGCATTCCAGTTGTCCATATTTGTTAGTGTTAATTCCTCCAGCTGTGGAAAGCCCCAGAGAAAATTCCTGCCTATGTACTCCACTGCTCTGGCTCGGATTACACAGTGACTTGAGTAATGGGAGCTGTCCGAGTGGTGGGAGGGAACCCCATTTTCACAACTCACAAGTGTAATAGTGCCCAGTCTGAAAAACGATCGATTTCCCAACCCAGATGGATAAGATGGCCTTTGAAGTTTGAAATTTGCAGACTTTCAAGCTTAGGAGTGGGCTTGAGGCTTTCCAACACCTCATCGTCAATGGGCGATGAATCAGCACTGGGGTCCCATCCTAAATGCAAAGATGAGATACTTCTCTTCTTGTCCAGACAAGCCTTCTTTGCCTCATTCACATCGGCCAATTTGTGAAGCCCGTCGATGCCAAACTGTCCTCGGATGTTGTTCATATCTTTCAATTCCCCCAATTTAGCACGGTGGTGTTCTGAACTCACATAGAAACCGGGCACCGTCTGAAGATCTGTTAGCTTCCCAATTCCCTTTGGGAACTCAATATACCTGCTGCTCATTATGAGGTGCCTCAGTTGAGCAAATTTGACATGCTGTTAGGCATCTAGACACTCCCTCTAATCTAGTGTTTGAAGGTGATGCATACTGCCAACAAACGCAGGAAGTTTCTGATAGACATGCGAAGATAACGTAGATGTTTCAGGCGAGCAATAGACTCTGACAAATGATGAAACCAACACCATGCAAGTCAAGCACTCTAAGGTGTTCCATTCTGGTGTATGAATCACTTAGAGACTCACCTTCTAATCTTCTGCCTTCAAAGGTTTTCATAAGGTGATAAGAAAGACCTAAAGGATTTTGGCTCAGGTGTATATTTTCTTGACAATTGAATGACCAGAGGGGCAGATAAGTGGGAAAATTGACAAGTGCTGTACATGAGTCGGGATGATATGAGGCTTATCGTCCTGCATACTATAACATTCGTCTCCTGAGACACATCTTGCAAGATCATGCATTAAGTCATGCATCTGCAGTCTTTTAGGATCCCTTAGAAACTTTTGAAAGAATGACCTCGACAATAGGTTATCAATGTACCTCTGGCCATGTCTTCCATTAATTCTCTTCTGTTTGCCTTGATGTAACCCTGTGCCATCCACATGCGGATCATTTCATTCCTATCAAACACAAAGTCTTTTGGGAACAGAGAACAATATCTGAAACATCTCTTAAGTGGGGCAGGCAAATGTCGGTAACTCAACATTATATAGGAATGATAGAATCTTCTTGATTATAGTGGTGTTCCAACTTCGCTATCTAGGATTTTATTCCACTCCTCGTCATCTTTATTGCGCAGCAGGCCTCCAAGTGTCTTTGCTGCAAGAGGCACACACTCCTGGCAATTTCTTTTCCAATAACCACCCGATTTTGAAATAAATTTGGATCTCGACCTTCAAAGGCATGCTGCATAAATAGCTCCAAGCTATGTTCAGGTGACAAAAAACCCAAATCATAGTTTGAATTTCTGGCCAGCACCTCTGAAACTTTACTACTCCGAGTAGTCATGATAATCTTAGTGTCCGCTGATGAGTTGCGTGAGGGAACTGTGAATAGATTCCAGCTGTGTATATTAAGATTGTCTGCTTCCCAGACATCATCTAGCACGAGTAACAACCTTCCTTGCCCTTCCAATTCTGCAAAAGCTTTCGTTGAAGGGGATCGAGCTCTGACAAACCACTTGCTTCCACATTCAAAGACTGGCAACATAGCTTTGGTCAGCCGTATCACATCAAAATCTTCAGACACACAGACCCATGATTTGAGCTGGAAATGCTGGTTCACTTGAGAGTCACTGTAGGCAAGCTGGGCAAGAGTGGTCTTGCCCAGTCCACCATGCCCACGATGGCCATCACGGAGACATGATCATCCTGTCATCACTTCCTCTGGTTCTTCTGTATCAGATGATAACAAGACTGCTTAATATTTGCTAAATCTTCATGTCTTCCCACTATGTGTGGCTCTTCTATGACAGAACTAGTTGTCCGGCTGCCATATATGCTTTCAGCATCCATTTGCTCCTTGCGGTAGTCTAGTTTCAGAGCTTGCTCAGGCTTCTTGATCTTCATAAATCTTGAAACAATTTCTTCCATCCTCTGCTCAACACAAGTGATGCTAAATTTTAGGAAGTTTGTTTGTACATTACCATGATGAGTGCTCCTCTTCTGTGCTCGAGCTATAACCTCCTCAACCTGTTCTTTGTGAGTGTTTAGCTCTGTTTTGCAGCACAAAACCAGAGCAGACACTTCAAGCTTATGTCCACAGCCTTATTCTCCAACAACAAGAAACCCCCCAAAAAAATAAATAAAAAAAACCCTCATGCGCTGGGGATGCAGGCTAGAGTGGCGTACCTGATCATGAAGCAGAGCCATCTCCGACGTCCTGTTTCTTTGTATTGGCAGCTCAGTGATGCTTTCTGCAGTCCACCCGCCATCCCCCACAAATCCGAGACGCAACGCCTCGCGAGGGAACTCGTCCAGCAAATCCTCGGCGGCGTCTGCGACTGCCCGCAGCTCCCGCAGCCAGTCGCGGATGGACTCCTCTGTTATGTTCATGTCCTCTGCGTCGTCGAGGGTGGCTTGCACCCAGGCCAACATCCGAATCAGCCACCGGGCTTTCACATGGATCCTGCTGATCGTGTCGCAGCTGGTGGGCGTCGATGAGGAGGACGACGATAGCATCGGTGACGCTGCAGACATCAGGGTGCCGATGCAGGCAGCAAATCTCTTCACCGCCTGATAAACCTCAGATCCGGTGGCGTTCTTCGTGTTAATCTCCAAGGATCAAGGTAACGGGGATGAACACTTTTGAAGTCTAGAACCTAAGAGCACCGGGAGCAGAAGAACGTTACCACCGCGGAGCTGGCAGCGTCTCCTGTTCTTCTTTCTTTCGACTCCCAACCTATATAAACCCCGTATCTTGCTGCCTCTTCCTTCCCTCTCTGCCTTAGTTCCTTGGAAGGGAAACGTTTGTAGTAGTAGATCAAGTATAGTCACAAGTTTCAAATTAACAGGTGCAAGCTTTAATATATAAATAACGGATATATACATGAGTGATCTCATCTATCTGTACTAGCCTTGTTGGTCTCTTTCATTGGCTATTTTATTCCGACTTGCCTAGTTAACATCGCTAAATCATGCTCATCTTCCTCTCATCAGATTCTTCGCCTCCACTTTGTTTTCTTTCAATTTGGAATGGCTTTGAGAGTGATCGTCTTTTCCTTTTTATATTCATCTTAGTTCCTCTTTATATTTATTTCATAAGTTATTAACAATCAAATAAAGTCATCCAAAAAAAATATTGAAAATTTTTATTGAGCCTTCAATCACAATGGCTTTAGTGTGTCAAGTTGGTGGCAATGACTTGATAACTGTTCTCCGCATTGATATATATACTTTTAAATCTCTTGAATCCATTTGTTATCTCAGTGAAATCTTATTCTTGAAATCATTTCATCTAACTTCATTTTAAATAACTTGTAGCCATACATAAACAGATTCTGCTTAGTCTCCTTGACCTCAAAGATTCTTTCGTAGATGAGTTTCAACTTTATCCTATATCTCCTTAGATGAAGTACACATAGATAGAGATGAGAATTTATTTACATGAACAACACACTATATTATATTTATGACATTAAAATTAATAATGAAATTTTGATTTTGTTCTTCGAGCCTAGTATTCTCTTCCTTAGGAAGCTTGCGAGGATTTTTATCCGCTACCTTCTACATTTCATATTCTTGGACTCTTAGAAATATATATATATTCTATTTTTCTCGTATATATAGATTGTCCGATCGAAGAATAGTGCGCGACGAGCAAAGTGTCCCTTTGGAAGCATTCCCCTATTTGTCATTAAGTTGGATCCCTCAAAATTATTAGATGACATAGAAATTGAAGTACTAGCAAACCAAGAGGGAGGAGAGGTGAATATGAGTTTGTCACAAATTTGAACTAAAGAATCCTAAATTGCATAAAGTTATGCTAAATCACACAAGCATAGTTAATTGATCATGAAAGCAATAAATGCAAGTATATTTCTTTCAAAGACAATGAACGGGGGTAGAAGAAAAAGATCCAACCACCAAAAGACAACAAGTTTGAAAATGATTCAATCCCACCCATGTGAGACCTTTATCTAGTCCTCCACGATATGCGAAGATAATCCACTTCCTTCCTTAGAGCTATACATACTTGGCCTGACAACTCAGCCCAAATGATGTCTTAGCATCAAACGCCCATACACATGGCAAACATACACACTACTTCTCTCAATACAATATTTGACACATGTAATCTCATCTAAAAAGAAAAAGAGAGAAGGATATAGCTCAATTAAAGATCTTTGCTCCCCCTACTGAAGTGGACTAAAAACTGCTCAAGAACAACTCATTCTTCTTTAGAAAACTCCTGTCATCACTCCAGATGATATCCTTCAAGTATCCATCAAGAACTTATATGATTAGAGCCCATCTGCACAAAAATCTGCATTTACAACCATGAAAAATATAAAACAGAAGAGCAAGGATGAAAGGTGGAACCCTCTAGAAATCTTTTGGACCTTCTCCCCTCACTTTCGAGAGAGAGAGAAAGACCTCTTTATACATGATTGCATAATGTTGTTGCCCAACTTGTCTTAAAGAAGGGAGGGATGGTGCATGGTTATTTGAAATTTCAATCATTAAAAATTGGGAAAATTAATTGGGGTCCTTGTCAGAGCCTGGTACTTATTTCCTCATCCCTGTCAGAATACCGGTTGATGTAAAGTCCCTGCTTTTCTCCAGTTTAATTTCCAGTCCCTGCTTTCAGATGTCACCATTTACGGCCCTCCACACACGATTTCCGTCTCCTTGGCCTCCGTCTCTTTTTCCCATTCCCGTCTTACCCTTCCCTCCTTTTTTCCATCGCCTGTTCCCCAAACGACGCTGACGCTTCGGTGGCCCGTGAACTCTGACCCATGCGAAGTTACTCTTACATACCCTGCCAAGAACTGATACAGCAACCATTGACAGCACTTACAAACCGCCTTTCGAAGGCCCGTGAACCGTTCTTCACACTATAAAAGAACCCTGGGTCATTCCTATCCTTCATCACAAGCTTCCCTCGCTCTTCTTCTTCCTATCTTTCTTGCTCGTCTTCTTCATCTTTATTTGCAGATGTCTTCATCTAACCGTGCTCCCCGGAGGGATGGCAAGGCACCTGCCTCACCGGTGCCACCGTCGCCCCCCGGCTCTACCTTTCCCGGAGACGTACAGCCCCGACTACTGGAACGGATTTTACGTTGGGTGGACGATGGCTTTACAGAAAGCCTCTCGGCTGTACCACCACAAGGGCCTCACCAACATCCTCCCTGACATTGGCCCTAGGGTAGAACACATATCTTCCTCACCTTCCCTCGTCGTCCCTCCCCGGCCCGCCCTATTCCTCCCCTCCCTCGTCCACCGAGTAATCGGGTTAGGGGTTTAGAATGTCTCCCTCCTCCCGACCAGTTCCTCCCCTCCCCTCCCATCCCTTCCTACACCTCACCTCCCCTCCCTCCCTCCCTTCTCTGCAATCCTTCTTATTCCTCCCCTCCCCTCCTGTCTCTGCTGTCCTTATTTGTCCCCTCCCCTCCGTTTCATTCCAGTGTCCATGCTATGGGTTACGGAGTTAAGATTGTAACAGTGCTTGTTTATGGAATATAAATATTTTCCTTATATGCAGTCTTCTGTGGGCTTGTATGTGCTATCTATGATGCGTGTACTGTAATACTAACAGGTTCCTCCGAAGCGGTCAAGCTGTACTGCTGGAACTGTAACCCCATAGCATGGACACTGTAATGAAAGGGCACATACTGTAACACGGAAACAGGTAATGTAATAATAGTTGTAGCTTTAGTTCTCGAACTGTAACCTCCTATCATGCAAACTATAAAACATAAAGGTTACGACTGTAACAGCATTCCAACTGTAACTCATAGCATGCATACTATAATGACAATAGCTAAGTACTGTAAAAGATTTCAACTGATACTGTAATAATGTGTTCTAGAAATGTAACTCCTATTATGTATACTATAAAAGAATAGGTAAAGACTGTAAGAGGATTCTACACACTTGTAATGAGGTAGGCGTAGCTGGGCGCTCAAGCTGTAAGACAGTACTTCTTCAACTGTAACGTAGTATCATTTATACTGTAACAGGAATAGGTAAAGACTGTAACAGGATTCTACACACACTGTAATGAGGTAGGCGTAGCTGGGCGCTCAAGCTGTAAGACAGTACTTCTTCAACTGTAAGTAGTATCATTTATACTGTAACAGAATAGGTAAAGACTGTAACAGGATTCTACACACCATGTAATGAGGTAGGCGTAGCTGGGCGCTCAAGCTGTAAGACAGTACTTCTTCAACTGTAACGTAGTATCATTATACTGTAACAGGAATAGGTAAAGACTGTAACAGGATTCTACACACACTGTAATGAGGTAGGCGTAGCTGGCGCTCAAGCTGTAAGACAGTACTTCTTCAACTGTAACGTAGTATCATTTATACTGTACAAGAATAGGTAAAGACTGTAACAGGATTCTACACACACTGTAATGAGTAGGCGTAGCTGGGCGCTCAAGCTGTAAGACAGTACTTCTTCAACTGTAACGTAGTATCATTTATACTGTAACAGGAATAGGTAAAGACTGTAACAGGATCTACACACACTGTAATGAGGTAGGCGTAGCTGGGCGCTCAAGCTGTAAGACAGTACTTCTTCAACTGTAACGTAGTATCATTTATACTGTAACAGGAATAGGTAAAGACTGTAACAGGATTCTACACACACTGTAATGATGTAGGCGTAGCTGGCGCTCAAGCTGTAAGACAGTACTTCTTCAACTGTAACTAGTATCATTTATACTGTAACAGGAATAGGTAAAGACTGTAACAGGATTCTACACACACTGTAATGAGGTAGGCGTAGCTGGGCGCTCAAGCTGTAAGACAGTACTTCTTCAACTGTAACGTAGTATCATTTATACTAACAGGAATAGGTAAAGACTGTAACAGGATTCTACACACACTGTAATGAGGTAGCGTAGCTGGCGCTCAAGCTGTAAGACAGTACTTCTTCAACTGTAACGTAGTATATTTATACTGTAACAAATAGGTAAAGACTGTAACAGGATTCTACACACACTGTAATGAGGTAGGCGTAGCTGGGCGCTCAAGCTGTAAGACAGTACTTCTTCAACTGTAACGTAGTATCATTTATACTGTAACAGGAATAGGTAAAGACTGTAACAGGATTCTACACACACTGTAATGAGGTAGGCGTAGCTGGGCGCTCAAGCTGTAAGACAGTACTTCTTCAACTGTAACGTAGTATCATTTATACTGTAACAGGAATAGGTAAAGACTGTAACAGGATTCTACACACACTGTAATGAGGTAGGCGTAGCTGGGCGCTCAAGCTGTAAGACAGTACTTCTTCAACTGTAACGTAGTATCATTTATACTGTAACAGGAATAGGTAAAGACTGTAACAGGATTCTACACACACTGTAATGAGGTAGGCGTAGCTGGGCGCTCAAGCTGTAAGACAGTACTTCTTCAACTGTAACGTAGTATCATTTATACTGTAACAAGAATAGGTAAAGACCATACAACAAGTATCATTACAATGGTTAGGAGTTAGTACGTGCGGCAGTTCTCCTTCAGTTGTAGACGCTATGAACGCCCTTCTCCATTGAAGTACGCTTTGATGAAGTGGAGGGCGATTTTTGCTCGCACAATAGGCATGTCATTCTGACTGAAGGGCAAATCTTGAATGTCCGTACGTGCTAGACATTCCATGTATTTGCAAGTAAAAATTCCGCAGTCGTCTCCCGATCCTTGTTGTGGGCATGGGTCGGGGTAGCGTAGCGGCCATGTAGCTGCATCTATCTGCTTGCCCTTCAGGTATCTTATCAGTTCCTCCACCTGCATAAGAGAATGAACAAAAGAGTTCGAGCAACTTAACGTAGATTTCATGTTACTGTTACGTCTGTAACACAAGTGCTCGCGCTCTGTAATGAATGTAAGCATCGTATGGAACACTGGTCACTTACATATTGTGGAATGTCAGCACGATGTTTGTTTCGTAATGAGTCGTACACGTGGAACTCTTTTTTTCTTCATGCGGATGACCAGAAGAGCCCAATGGTTCGTTCCAACGTGCATGGGGGAGAAGATGACGTCGAATTCATTTGGGGCGCGGTCCAATCTCTTGAAAGCGTTTTCGAAATGTTCTTCCTTGCTCTTATCGTCTCTGCAAGATTGGACATAACCCTTTAAAGCGGCATGCAGATATCCAAAATTCCAAAAAATGTCCGGTTTCTCTCACGGGGGCGAAACAAGTAAGCGTTGACGTAGCAGTCAATTACGACCGATTCGCTCTCCCTCGCGAACAATAGCTCCCGGATGTCATGAAACGAGAGGAAATTGTCGTATCCCTCCACAGGGCCGTTGAACATGAAATTTCTACAGGTAAGAATTAAGACTGTCATCAGTAATTGGCGAAACTGTAAACATGGTGGACATATAGTGTAAACATGTAGACATATATTGTAAACATGGTAGACATATACTGTAAACATGGTAGATATATAATGTAAACATCTTTGGTCGAAACTGTAAACATGGTAGACATATAATGTAACACGTACTCATTAATGAAGCACTCATTGAAAAATCGTTCAATCAATGACTTTTCGGCCACTCCTAATGCGTCCCGGGCGACGTAATCACGTCTCTCCTCTTTCTTGCCCGTTGGAAGTGTGTCTGCACTCTCTTGAGACTGAACAAGGATCGGTTCGCAAGTGGACACATTCACTTTCGTGGCTTTGTGGTGCCGAAAATCGTCTGGCTGCGATAGAGTAAGTAAAAAAGGAATGTTCTGTAAAAATATTATAATGTAATTGTAACGGACTCGGAACAAACTGTTATGTCTCATGAAGGGTTCTGTAACCGAATGCTCAGCTTATGTAAATTCTGTAAGGGGAAACCATACCGTAAAGATATCTGGTTGTCGTCTTATCCTCGTCCCAGCTGTAACACGTCGGGACAATGATGATGGGGATTCTGACGCCGCTTCCTTTTATTTCCTCTCTTCTTCCTGCCTCCTCCCCCTCCTCTCCTCCTCCTTCTTCCTCTGCTCCTCCTCCTCCCTCTTCCTCTCCTCCGCCTCCTTCTCCCTGCTCCTCCTCCTCCCGCCTCCTCTCCGCCTCCTCCTCCTCCTCCCGCCTCCTCTCCGCCTCCTCCTCCTCCTCCTTCTTCCTCTGCTTCCTCCTCCTGCCTCCTTCCTCTCCGCCTCCTTCTTCCTCGTCCTCCTGCTCCTCCTCCTCCCGCCTCCTCTCCGCCTCCTCCTCCTCCTCCGCCTCCTCTCCGCCTCCTCCTCCTCCTCCTTCTTCCTGTCCGCCTCCTTCTTCCTCTGCTCCTCCTCCTCCCTCTCCTCTCCGCCTCCTCCTCCTCCGCCTCCGCTTCTCCTCCTTCTTCCTCTTCCTCTGGTCCTCCTCCTCCTCCTTTCGCCCCCTCTTTTTCCCCTCCTTCAACTCGGGAATGTGCAACTCCTTAATGACCGCCGCGACCTTGTTTGCACGGATCTCCTTCCTGTAACTGAGAACACGAAAGTCTGTTAATGTCTATGAAAGAGAGCTGTAAACATAGAGAACACTTCTGTAACTTCGTATATGAAAGACTGTAACAGACAAGGAATGAAACTGTAAAGGTAGAGTACAATCGTATTACTAAGTATTGGAATGACTGTAAGAGAGTAGGACTCTAACTGTAAATGAGGAAAGCATCTTCTGTAACTAAGCAAATGAAACAATGTAAGGACACAAAACGTTTACCTGGACGTTGGTAACTCTTCTTTGCCACGGCATGTGATCGTACTGAAGCTGTTGGGAGCTCCAATGGCGGTAGGGCTAAAATTGCACATTCTGTCTCTGGGGGGGGATGTTGCCACCGAGGCTGCCGCTGAAATTGTTCCTCCAGTCTATGTAGCCTTCCATCCATTGACTGGAGGATATTGTTCTGCCGGTGTAATTGGTCATTCTGCCGCTTTAACTGGTCATTCTGCCGAAGTAACTGGTCATTCTGCCGCTGTAACTGGCTAAGAATGCCATGCAGAGAGTTATCTGATGGAGGGGTTCGGGAAGTGGTTGACGTGGATGCCGTCAATCGTCGCGAAGCTCTAGGTGGCTCCTCATTTTCATTATACTCCAAATACACCTGAATTAACAGGTACAGGTACAGGTATAAGTCATATACCAAGATAACACAGTTCCAGGGGTAAGTGACACTTACATCAGATCGTCGCAACCCCCGTAGTAGGGCGGATAACTCCGGTCCCTTATTCCGGCAATCCCAACGGAAAAATGGGGGATTCCTTTCCGGATGATCTGGTTTCCATTTGTATTGGTGCATCAAAAACCATGCCTACATCATTATGAAATAGATAATGCGTATGAGAAGTGTATCGTAAACGTATGTAACAGATACATATGTCTTCTGTAAATGTATGTAACAGATACTGTAATAGGTTCATATGTCATCTGTAATATAGACCGTCTTGAACTGTAACAGAGGACATATGAAAACGTATGTAACATATACATATGTCTTCTGTAAATGTACTCTATGAGTCTTCTGGAATAGACACATTCAGGAACTGTAACAGAGTGTACCGTAACAGTATACTCACACCGAGAGCGGGAACACAACGGTTAGGAAGATGTTTTTGCAGGAACCAGCTGCTGTTTTGAATGCCATCACCCCCGACATCAGGTACTCGTGGATTGCGGCAGCCCAATTGGCGTTGTTCATGTCATGGAGGTCGTCCAGGTATGGCAGAATGGACAGCGACCCCGACATCCCACTTGTGGGGAAGAAGAAACAGGAACAAAGAAGCGCAACCCAAAGCTTCACGGAAATCTCAACAGCAAGCTGACCCTCCTGTGGAACGTACTCCTTAAGTTTCAAATGGACATTGTGCCTGTCCATCGTTCTTTTGGTTCCAAGGATCCGGCGCAAACTGGCTTTTGTCCCATCCGTGTTCAGGTCGATAGGGGAACCAACGTTTGGTATACCCATAACTTTGGCTATGTCTGAAGGGCGAAAAGTCATGCTGCATGAGCCAATCTTAAAACGCTCTCCATCGAAACGTGTCATAAGATCGACAATGAGTGAAATTGGGTAGGTCACCATTTCGCATTTGATATACGCGCGAAATGGTGAATTCCTCATCAACTTCAGATGCGCGCTCCTAAATTGCAAATCGGCCATAACGGAACGGTAGAACAGAAGCGAGCATCGCGTATTATATTCATTCTTTTCTGCAAAGAAAAGATCGCATCTTAAAAATGAAAACATTCATTCGACAAACATCCGTATTAGGGTAAGAAGAAACTACTTTTTCGTACGACTTGGAGTGTGGGTTCTTCCACGAACGCTTCTTGCACCGCATCCGCCGCAATGCTCTGAATGTCAGCGCTCGTAGGAGATCGACGGCTTGCCATCGTTAGAGGGGAGAGACGGATTGCTTCGTCTGGAGATGTAACTGAAGGATGGGAAACTGTAACAGAGAAGAGGTCTGGTGGAGGAATGGCGGTAGGAGAAGGGAAGGAGAAAAGTCATGATATATGAAGTCGGTGTACCCGACGGGTGACACTGGACTCAACAAGATGGCGGTGCACTGCAATGATGACCATCGGGCGGCTGAAAATACTCGGTACGACAGACGACGGGACGTCAAGGAAATCACAGCCCTTCGTATAGAGCTTTCCCGCCATGTTAGGTAGCCACATACGCACTCCCGCCAATTTGACCCCCAGTCCAAGCCACTCATACACGAAACGTCTTCCACGAACCGTTTGTCTTCCTCTGCCACCCAATGGAGCAGCTCCCTGCAAGATGTTCATTTGGAGATCAAAGTTTCGTTCTTTTCATAGGGAGGGACACGGATTTGGCGTCCATTCATAGCAGGGTTTCCCAAAGGTTGGGTGTAGACATGCAGGAGAACATGCTGAAGTATCGTCTTCCCATGGATACCGACGTTGAACAGGTGTTGCTTGACGATGGGGATGTCCTAGCTATGTTTGATCTTCACAAGTGTCAGGGAAAATCATTGATAAATCTACAAATTCATCAGGTGGAAACTCGTTGCCTTAGTACGCATGCTAGTCGTCATTCAGATGGAACGCAACCACTTGACAGGTACGTGGTCCATGTATTCTTCACCACCCTTCATGTTATCCCATGCATTCTTAACAAGCCTTCGTCTTAAGAATGTATGTATGTACATTATTTGCAGAAGTACTTCAAACACGCATGGCGGTTCTTTGGTAACCCCAGAACCCCTCCATTACCAGGAAGCAGTTTCGAGTTGTATGTGCGAGGAGAAGGAGCGGAAGGTGTAGTACCAGTGTTGACGCAATATTCCGTAGGTAGAATACACTCAGTAGGACAAGTCTTCATAAGCAAAGAGCTATTGCAGATGGAACTGACAAATTACGCGATCGCACGAGGATTTAATTGGAAATATTTGAAGAATGACTCTGTACGATTAACTGTACGTTGCAATGTCTCTGTTTGCCCATGGCGCCTGCATGCGTCTGTCGTTCGTGGAGGTCCACAATTTGCAATCAAAAGTCTCAACAACATACACACCTGTGGATGTGACATTATGAGCGACGGACATCCACGGACATCTAAGAAGTGGGTAGCAAATGCTGTGAAGGGGAAACTAGTTGATAAACCCACCTACAGAGCAAGTGAAATGATGAGTGACATCCGTCGGGAATACGGTATCTGCATCCCTTATCATCAGGTATGCCATGAATTGAATTGTAACACATCATGACGTCTACTGTAATCAATAGATCCATAACTGTAATTCTCTGACCCTAGCATTGTAACAATTGTCCTCATATACTGTAAGACTATCATTGTCATAACTATAATCATTTCGACGTATACTGTAACAATATCTGCATGCCACTGTAACAACTGTAATCATATACTGTAAGTCTCTGACCCTTGTATTGTAACAACTGTAATCATATACTGTAAGGGTTGTATTGTAACAACTGTAATGATTTGAGCGTATACTGTAACAACTTAAGAAGGATACTGTAAGGTATGAGGACAAGAACTGTAACACTCTTACAGAACATGTATAATCATTTGAATAGGCATGGTGGGGCAAAGAGGTTGCTGTCGGTTCACTATACGGCGATTTCAGAACAAGCTATCATATGTTGAACTGGTACAGCGAACGTGCATTACAGTCAAACCCGGGATCGATCTTGTCTCTAGAAGTGGACCCGGAGACTCAACGTTTCAAACGGTTTTTCATATGCTTCGCGGCGTCTGCATATGGGTTCGAAGTTGGTTGTCGACCTATGCTCTTTTTGGACGGAACTCATATCAAACAGCATAGAGTGCAAGGGTTATACTTGCTGCAAGTGCCTTAAACGGTAACAATGAGCTATTCAGTGTAGCCTACTCCATCGCAGATTCGGAAACATATGACAACTGGGTCTGGTTTCTACAAAATTTGAAAAAGGCATTGCTATCAGATAGAAGGATCGCGTTCCTATCAGACAGAGGGAGAGGTCTGAAGGAAGCGATCCCTGACGTATTTCCGAATGATCATCACGGCTACTGTTTCCAGCACATCATGCAGAACTTCAACGACCAATGTGCGGGGAAGTATGCCGCCCCTTTCAAAAAATTACTTAGAAAAATTCTCCAGCGCATTGCCTATGCTGTTACTGAACAAGAGTACCAAGACGCAATGACTGCAATGGAGCTTAATTCTACTGAGGCCAAAGAATGGGTGCTCCGAAATGATGTCGAACACTGGTCCCATGCTCTTTTCCAGGGACAAAGGTTCGGCTCTTTAAATACATAAGCGATATGTTCTATTACATTCTGCCATTTATGTGCTTACAGTTGTAGGGATAATCTATTACAGAACGTGTTAAATAAGGTTACAGTATGTAGTGGACACTTGTTACAGATATTTGATGTTATCCTAATTTCCTTCACATGGCCATACAGGTTTGGTGAATTATACTCTAATTTGGCAGAGTCATTCAACAATTGGATACATGACGCGCGAAGTCTACCAATACTACAGATGGTTGACAAAATTAGAGTGCAAATGATGGAAATGGCTGCAAAGAGGAAAATTGATGCTGCATTGTGGGATACACCATACTGTCCTAAAGTACAAAAAATCATCGAAAAAAACCTTCAAGAAAGGAGAAGCTTAGCAATCCGTCATTCAGATGGAATCAAATTTGAGGTTGTTGAAAGTATGAAGACGTACGCCGTAGACCTCCATCTACAAACATGTTCCTGTGGACACTGGCAACTTGTCAAGATTCCTTGCAAGCATGCATGCGCAGCAATTGGCAGTAACAAGGAGGCCGTTACTCAATATGTTTCGGCATTTTACAGCACAGAAGTGTATAGGGCTGCATATGAAAGAAACATTCAACCTATCCCAACATTTGACATGCCGGATCCGCCTCAACCATCAGAAGTTCTAATCAAGCCACCGACAACAAAAAGGTTGCCAGGAAGACCGAGAAAGAGGAGAATACATTCAAGAGAGAAGTAGATCATGCATATTTTGTTCACGGTGCAAACAAACAGGTCACAACCGAAGAACTTGTAGCAACCCACCCCACAATCCTGACGGATTTTAAATGTTGTATATTAGTTACAACAGAACGTCGTCCTTATATTCCAATATTACAGTGTATGTAATACATTATTACAGTCTACGCACTACGATGTTACAACTCCACTACTACGCTATTACAGTTTCAGTAATACACTTGCACAGTTCGCGCACTTACAATTACGTTTTGTTGTACAGTGTACGTAACGAAGTGTTACAGTTTAACTCTAACTCTTACAGTTTAACCTGTGTACCGTATGTTAGATGAAGACATCTCAGAATAAAGAGGAAGAAGACGAGCAAGAAAGATAAGAGGAAGAAGAGCACTGTCTCCTCACATTTCTGTTACAGTATATGTAATAAGATGTTGCAGTTTAAGCACTAGACTCTTACATTTTCAGCAGTACACTCTTACAGTTCGCGCACTACACTCTTACAGTTCCAGCACTTACGATTTCTGTTATATTATACGTAATAAAATGTTACAGTTTAAGTACTAAGCTGTTACAGTTCGAGCACTACAGTGTTACACCTAAAGAACAGCCCTGTTACAGTTTGAGTACTACTCTCTTACAGTTCAAGCACTACATTCTAACATACAGTTTTACATTATATGTTATAATCTCTTACAGTCGTTGGTCATGTTGATTATAGTATATATGAGGGGATGTTACAGTGTGTTATTGGTAACATGTTGAATTTGCATGATACAGAGCACATACATAAGCACAGAGAAGACTGCATCAAACGAAAATGCTTATCATAAAGAAGCCATGTTACAATAACTCTCTACCTCTACTCTACCGACCACTCGGTAGAGTACGGAGGGGAGGAGGCAGAACGGTCAGGGGAGGGATGGGAGGAAGGGGAGGTGCCGGAACGGTCAGGGAGGAAGGGGAGGTGCCGGAACGGTCCGGAGAAGGAGAGGAAGGATGTGTTCTACCCTAGGGCCGATGTCTGGGAGGATGTTATTGAGGCCCCTGTCGCCGTAGTGCCGGGAGGCTTTCTGTAAAGCCATCTTCCAGCCCACGTAAAACCATCCCAGTAGTCGGCGCTGAAGGTGGACTGTCGCAACGGGGGAGCCGGGGTGACGGTGGCACCGTGAGGCAGGTGCCTTGCCATCCCTCTGGGGAGCACGGTTAGATGAAGACATCTGCAAATAAAGATGAAGAAGACGCAAGAAAGATAGGAAGAAGAAGCGTTAGAAGCTTGTGATGAAGGATAAGTATGGGGCCCTGGTTTCTTTTTATAGTGTGAAGAACGGTTCACGGACCTTCGAAAGGCGGTTTGTAAGTGCTGTCAATGGTTGCTGTATAAGTTCTTGGCAGGGTATGTAAGAGTAACTTCGCATGGGTCAGAGTGGGGAAGCGTCACGTCGTTTGGGGAACAGCGATGGAAAAGAGGGAAGGGTAAGACGGGAATGGGAAAAGAGACGGAGGCCAAGGAGACGGAAATCGTGTGTGGAGGGCCGTAAATGGTGACATCTGAAAAGCAGGGACTGGAAATTAAACCTGGAGAAAAGCAGGGACTTTACATCAACCGGTATTCTGACAGGGATGAGGAAATAAGTACCAGGCTCTGACAAGGACCCCCAATTAATTTTCCAAAAAATTTGAAGCATAGTAATACAGGATGATCTACATGCTTTGAAGGACAGCTCGGTCGACTGACTAAAGCAACTCTGCAAACCTACTTTAAACACTATGGACTGTGTTCTATCTTTAGAACTTAATTGACTTAAGTATGTCACTACTTACTGTGGACTGTTGTTCTTAGATTTTAGAGACTTATGACTAAGGGTGAACATGGTTTGGGCATTAGGGCCCGTCCAATGCGGTGATTGATTGGGCGTTAGGACCTGTGATTTGCGTGGACGTTGTTGGGACATGGGGCTCCGGCACTCAGCCAATCACCATGTTGGAGGGTGAATTTTTTTACCAGCTCAGTAGATATAAACTGTTTCTCCATTCAAAAAAGTTAATCCTATTTTTGATCGACAATTTTTGAAGACAATGTTTCTCATAGGTACGCATAATAATAAGCCCCTTTTTACAAGGGAGGAAGATGGTGACGCATTATGAGAATTAATTATATGATTTCAGGAGTTTAATTAATTATATGCTAAACAAGATAATACCCACTTTGCCTTGTTTATCGAATTTATCTTTTAATTAAGGAAAAAGTACATACATACTCATAGAATATATAGTATTTAATTAAGGATGGACGCTGGCGGCGCTCATCTTCGAAGTGTCTATTCGGTGATTATTGTGAAGAAGAATAGTATATCATAGATGGATTAATGTTGTTCTCTTCATGTTATTCCTCAAAATTTTGATCAAAAGAGTTGAGAAGATGGTGAAGTTAGTTGGCTAAGAATGCTGATTCACATGTACTAGCTAGCTCCTCCCATCAGACTTAATATGTCTAGTTTGGGTGGGCATTGCGGACCTTCGTAATTATATTTCTTGCAATTTTTGTTTTTAATGAGACTTGGATCATGCGCAATTGTTTTCATTTAATTTATGATTCTTCGTGAGATGTGGGGTTTAAATTTAAGTCTACTTTTCTTTACATTTAAAACTTATTATTTATTTTTTTCTAAGCTTAGACTTGAGTTTAAGCAGGGTCACTGATACAAGTTAAATTTCTGTGTTCTTTTTGGTCCTTTAGCTATTCGACAACCAATAAACTCCGTTAAATGCCACAACAATTTGAAAGTTTTTAACTTTGCATTATGATTCTGGATGATCAAAATTTCAAAAGTTTGAACACAATCTGTGGAGTTGTGTAATGTCCCGACGCGGAATATCGGAGCGGGATTACAGTTATTAAATAGTACCGAGCGAGAAATAAATGGCAATCATTACACAATTGAGATAATTCTAAATAAAATCTAATTTCATTAATAATCCACCAATCATCATTACATTCACTAATAACTCATCAAACTTCAAGAACTAACTGTTACATCAGCGTATCAGAGCCAAAACTAGGGCCCATAGTACTTTATTCAAAATCAAACTATTACATAAATGACTATCTGACTCACTAACTCATAACTATACTAACTGACTACTACTAGAAAGCCTTGGTTGCTGAAAATGGGTCACTCCTGAGCATCATCCTCAGTCCCGTCCTCGTGAGTGTGGTCATCGTCATACTCGCCTGAAACACATTAAATAAAAACGCAGGATGAGCGAATAACGGCCAGTAGGACTTAATATCTCGTGTAAACAAGCAGGCTTTAAGTGTTTAACATTTTATCAAGCAGGGTAACTAACATGAATGAGCAAGTACGAGAACGATCAAGTATAGTCGTGTCAGTAAGATCACAAGACAAGAATACCTTCATAGGTAACAAGTACAAACAAAAGTTTTGGCCATATTTCAAGTTAACAAGTAAATTGCACAACAGTGCACAAGTCACGATAGCAAGTAAAACAAGTAACATGCGTTTGGTCGATCATCTTATCAACCACAAGTCAAGTATCATGTACAGGAATGTTTGTGAATTGTCTTAGATCAATCTTGCGTGTCATGTGTTAGGTGTATGTCAATCACCCTGATCATTAGACCCCCGCGAGTTATAGCCTTTCAGGTGCTCCTCCCAAGGACCAGATCGGGCCCTTATAATGTTGCCTAGCATAGTCATGTTTTTATCTTAGACAATCACAAAATGGCCAAGAGAGTACCAAGAATATATGAGAGTAGCAGATGAACTAGACGAGAGTGTAGAGAGAACGTGAACAGATGAGAGTATCGAGATAGTAGATGAGATAGGGACATTTCCGTAAAATGACGAGAAACACACGATAGTAACGGTTGCACGGCACCAGGTCGGGTACCGGCAGTCTGGTAGAAGTCACAACCGTCCCCTTAGTCGTGCCGGGTACACGGGTCAGGTGGTACGGCGTGAGCCCAAGACAAGAAGGAAACACTAAGGCCATTGATCGTACTGATCCCTAAGGTGTAACGGGTTTTAGGGTACAACCAGCTCGTTGACTAAGGACGTGCGCCAAAGCCAAGGAGACTTACGGAGGTCTTGACAAGGATTCCCTAGTCCAGTCGAGAGTTGTGGACACAAAAAAAAAATGTAGTGGGCTTGACCCCTTAACAGTCCATTACAAACCCTCTTAAATAGGCCCAAGGAAAGCCCATCACCATATGCCCAAGACTCCCATGTTAGGAGGTGAGCCTAGGGGACTGATCACCCTCTCCACCACCACAAAAGCTGCCAAAAAAGCTGGCTGGGAAGGTGGCTACGGCAGAGGGAGTTGGGGCCTTTTGGAGATTTTTCTAGAAGGCTTGGAGGTAGGGTTGTAAACGGATCCGGATACCGATTCGAATTCGTATCCGATTATCCGGATATTATCCGTTTAACAAATATCCGGCGGAGTGGATTTCGGATATGGATATTATCCGGATAATAAACGGAGCGGATACGGAAACAGGTGATCCGCTCCGAAATGAAGTTATTTTTTACCATTAAATCTGAAATCTAATGATCCATATATAATTATAAATATATAATATATCTAATGTTAATCTTTTGTTTAGAGAGTATTTTGTTATATTCATACTTTTTAAAAAAAATTACAGATTTTTTAAATTTTTAGATCACTTAATATATTTTATTAAGCTTATATATCCGAAGCGGATAATATCCGTATCCGCTCCGAATCCGAAAATTATCCGATTAAATTATCCGCTTCATATTCGAATTATATTCGGAGCGGATACGAACTATCCGATTAACTATTCGGATCGGAACCGGAAAGCCCATATCCGCTCCGTATCCGCTCCGTTTACAGCCCTACTTGGAGGCCAAGAAAAGGGGGTCTTCTTCTCCAAGCAAGAGGCAAGGGGGCAAGAAAAAAGGGGCTCTGCGTTTTCTGCTCCAAGAGCTCTCCCGGAAGGCCACCTGCAAGAAAAAAAAGCAAAGAGAAGAAGAAAGAAAGAGAGGGTGAGTTCCATGATCCAAAATGTAATAGAGTGAGCAAGAGATGAGAGATGGAGAGGATCTTCATGTGCTATCCCTTCTCTTTTCTTTCTTTACGTATTCTTTCTTCTTACTATGAGTTTAATATATATATTTTGTTTCCAAGAGACCTTAGAAATCGTGCCTTTGAATGTTCTTCCCTCCTCTTTCTTGGCTTGTTTAATGCTCATTTCCATTTTTTTCTTTGCATAAGTGGTATGTGATGGTACGATGAAGGGGTGTCTCATGTGTGCCTTTATGATTTCTATGTACCTCTTTGCCTATTTTAATACTTGCTCTCCCTTTATTTATTCTGGGTAATAGGCCTCCCCTACTTCTTTGTGCCTTTATGCTCATGCATCCATTGGTACAAGAAAGGGGACATGGCATATCACCTTTTTGTGCTCCACACATTTCTGTTGGGTATTTTGATGTTCCTTGCTTTGCTCCTATGGAAAATCGAGATGAGCCCTTCTGTCCAATAGACTGAGGCTTCATATGCCCATTCCAATGTGAGAGGGATTTAAATAACACTATGTGTGATGGGTTTCTCCTTTCTGTCCGATCTAATGGATATTAAGGGGAACCCTGTCATCTAGAAAGAGACCCTCCCCCATTACTGCTGTGTTTTTGCTCATCCTTCACTGTTCCAGACTACGCCGAATCGACGTTTCTTGTGGTGTTGGACGAGAAGGGTCGAATCAACAATATTCGTGCCCAGTTCAAACCTATAAATGGATTCCTCATGCGTTAAATAGCTTGTTTGCCCGGTTGGACGCTCAAACCATCCATGAATCTGGTGAACCATGCTCCCAAAAGCGCATCGATTCGCCATTCTGGGAAGCAGCGCGCCGATTCGGCCAGCTCGGGTAGCTCCGTCGATTCGGTCGCCAGCTTCATGTTCTTGGCTGATTCACATGAGCAAGGCCATGCTCTATGTGATGTCAACCGAGGAAATATATATTAGACCACAAGAGACCTAGCCAAACCCCCGGATTGGATAATGTAATGTCTATGTCCGGATGGATGGGTTCATACGTCGTTCATTCGCCCCGTGGGTTTGCATGGTCATGATATTGTCCGGATCCCCGTTGGCGTGCCTTGGGGACCGGCGTCATGTGCCATTGGAGCTATGTCGTCCTCCGACATACACTCCGTCTTTTGGTACCATCTCCATGTACGGTGGATGCGTACCGCGCTTTCCCCTCATCGATCACGATAAGGGGAAATGCTGTCGAATTTTTCCCACGAAGGTTGAATCGGCGCGAGATTCCTAAAAGAAGCCATCAATGTTCAATTGATTCGGCGACATTTCGAATGAGCGCCGATTCGGTGATGTCTATCACCTCAATGGTATCGCGCCGATTTGACCCCATTTTACTAGTTTACTTCCGCCCATGAGCGCCGATTCAGTTTCTGCTTTCTGCCACGCCGATTCGTTTCTGCCGCGCCAAATCAGATGAGCCCCGCCGAATCGAGGCTGTCTGCAAGTCGTGCCGAATCGGATGCGCCCCGCCGGATCAAATGCTCCCTTGCTGCCAACTGGCCACCGAATGGCTGAGTAGCGCCAAATCGTGAACAGAACCCCATTTTAAATGCTCCAAAAGAACCAAAGAATAAATTGAAACATTTTCATGGTAAAAGAAACATAAGATCCAATTGAACCTTTTCGAGATTGTTTTCAACAAAAGGCCAAATTGAACTTCTTTTTTCTAAACACAAAAGATCATATCATGTTTTGCAAAAGAACAAAAGACCAAATTGGACTTTTTCCAAGCAAATAAAAAAAATCACCTCATATTTTGTAATAGACAAGAGATTCAAATTAAGATTGTTTTCGGCAAATGATCAAATAGACCATTTCTTGACTTGTCTCTCTCAAATGGACCCAATAGACCAAATTGAAGTTTTCCATGATAAAAGAAGCAAATGAGTCAATAGGCAAAGAGATTCGGTAGCCAACTAAGTAAGAGATCAAATGAGTCCGAATAGGTGTTTGTTTCGCTTAATGGTACTTTGGCTCCAATTTAAATCGCGTTTCGCACCTCTATCGGATGTCTCCGCTTCAGGTCATGAGACTTTCTAAATCTGGCGATTAATCAAGGGTTTTCCCTCGCAGAGGGATGTAATTAACATCGTTGCGTCCAGGCAACGGCGGGATTTTGGTCCAGGACCCGACACCTACTTTCGTTTGACGAAGTCAAACGGTGCGCACAATAGACCCAAAGCCCTTCGACTCTCGGAGGCAAACCACCTTGTTGTCACTATGGTGACTAGCACGCCCGCGCTGTGCGAATTGTGGATTCACCTCACGTCACCATTGCTCGTGTAGCATTCGACGAGACTTGGATTTGCAATACGCATGCATCCATGAGAAAAAGAGCAACATGATAAAATAGAACTTAAAAAAGATTTTAAATTGTTAAATTTTTTCATTTCCACAAGAGTATTCTCGATGGAGAGGTGGTCCAAGTCAAGAGAAAGTGTGTGGAAACAGGTCCGTCGTGCCTCGAGTGCTCGAAGGCCGAGGGAAAACGGTAACGGTAGATAAAATACGTGAGTAAAAACGGAAACAATTGTATTTAATAAAATAGAGAATTTAGTAATTTGTTTCACTAAATTACCGAATATATTATTGCGTAATTTAATAAGGTCAAATGGCAATTAATAATGTCATGTGTGTGCAAGTGTAAAGAAATCTTGAGAATATGATAGGTCGTGTAATTGACTTTTAAATAATATTATTCATGCGATTATTAACAAATATAAATAATCAAATTGTTACTGTTCAAAACAGTGCATGATTAGGGTTAAACTTGAGTCATATAGCTTAATTGACAAGGGCATGAGAGCAATTTCATGTTCTGGCCAAAGTCTCCAAATTGCGGCCGACCTACCCGTCGCGATTCAAGTTGCGACGAGCGGCTTGGGCGCGATCCGCAGACCGGCCGGCCTGGCTCGGACCGGAAAGGAAACCGCGGCGCCTTAGGCCACCGCGTTCTAAACGCGACGCGCCTGCAGGGCGCGACCTGACTGGTATCGCGGCAGATCGCGTCGTCGCGATATCAGGACGGTCCAACATTTTTTCCCTTTTTCCAGGGTTGATCAGATTTGACACAGGGCTCTTTTAAATTCATTATAAAATCGTATAATAACCCAAAAATCACAAATCCAGTTTCAAATGAAAGTAGACACATGGATCTATCAGCATGCACGATAAATTTGAAATTAGACAAGATTTAGGCATGCTTTGAACAAGTTACATTCCGATGACCTAAACAGGCGTAGTCAGGGTTCAACGAATTAATTAGAGATGAATACATGATGAAAAATTCCGAAATTAGGGGCGTTTGAAATATAACAAAATTTAGTATTTATGAGAATTTTCTCATAGCGTGGGATCTAGTATGCACGGAGTTCACAAGTAAACATGAAGGGTCGGGTGCATGGTTCTGACAGAGATTCAAAGAATTGATTCTCCCTAATGGGAGATCGAAATAGAGCAAGACCAGGGCCGTTTGAAATATAATAATATGCAGTATATATGAGAATTGTATCATGGCATGAAAGTAAGTACATGTGGGGAATTAGAGAAAACATGAGATTTCGATTCATGGTAACAGCAAGGGTTCACGAATTAAATTCGCCCAAATGGATGAGTGAAATGCAACCAGACTAGAGGGCTTTTGAAGAGGGTCATGAAGTCTACCTAGGATAATTTTTACACGATTTTAGCTTGAGAGATTGTCTACCTTTTTTGTGGAGTAAGAAAACTCTAGCTGGGATGACGAAAATATAAAGAAGAAATCCGAATTCCAGCTCTTCTCCTCCAAGCTCCTCGTCCAAAAATCGCCTCCTCTTCGTCTCCCAATGCTCAACCACGTTCTATGGGTTGCTAGGCCGAGTTTTGGATGTTTTGTTTGCTTATTAGAGTCCTTACCCCTTCTAAGACTCCTCCTCCCAAATAAACTCTGAATTTCCTTAATTATCACCTTCCTTCCTAGCATTTATCCCCATTTTAGGACAGATGAGAGGTCAAACCTTGTAGGTAATGGGTTAGGGTAAGTGTAGGACTCTTTTTAGGATAGATTTGAGTTGTTTCCATAGTTATCTTACCTTTTTTCTATTTCCTATTATTTTTACTCCGATTTTAGTTTAATTTCCTCTCATTCCATGTTGGGCTCTTCACTATTAGGCCCATTCAACCTTGTTTGGATCATTTGTGCAACCCATTTATTAATTCAACTTAATGAGTTATGACTAAACATTTTTAAAATTCTAGTTACTCCCTTTTATTCTATTTAATTCTATTTAACTCAATAAAAATACTATTTTATTTAGAATTAAAAATCAGAGTTGCTACAAGTTGAGTGTTATTAGTCGTTTCGTGAAGATCACATGTTGTCGTCCTTTATTAAGTTAGACGAATTGAAGTCCCTAATATGTGCATGAAACCAAGGTACAATTAGCGAAATTGGACTGTGCTCACTTTCTAATGAAGTGTTACCTTTAGATTCTATTTATTTTGGCTTTAAATTTTCATGCCAAAAGCAGTTATTCATTAAACAAAATTTCATGAAACAATTCTGATAATCCATGAGTTAAACTTAGTAAATTAACTTGGTCGTCCATTTGTGTGTTTTACTTTTAGGGAGAATTAATTTCAGGTCCCTGACAGGGATCTGACATTAATTTCAGGTCCTGTCAGCTTTTCCCAAGCCATGCGGTCCTTACTTTATGAGGGACTTATTTTTAAGTCCCTGCTTTTTGTCCCCGTTATCCTCCCCCGTTATCTCAAACTGTGTAACCGTTATCCCAAAAATGTGTAAGAGTTACATATAAATCCTGTAATTGTGTAACTTGTTACCCAGTTACCCAGTTATCAAGTTACATACTTACACAGTTACACATGAAACTATGTAACTACATATAAATTTTATAAGTTTGTAACTCTATAATTAGGGCTTACCTAATTACATAGTTTTAGAAGGATTTACCTAATTATTTTATAACCGTTATCCCAAAAGTGTGTAAGTACGTACTTACATAGTTACATATAAATCTTGTAATTGTGTAACTTACCCAGTTACCCAGTTACCAAGTTACATACTTACACAGTTACACATGAAACTATGTAACTACATAGAAATTTTATAAGTTTGTAACTCTATAATTATGGCTTATCTAATTACATAGTTACCTAGTTTTAGAAGGATTTACCTAATTATTTTATAATCGTTATCCCAAAAGTGTGTAAGTACGTACTTACACAGTTACATATAAATCATGTAATTGTGTAACTTACCTATAGTTACCAAGTTACATACTTACACAGTTACACATGAAACTATGTAACTACATAGAAATTTTATAAGTTTGTAACTCTATAATTAGGGCTTACCTAATTACATATATAGTTACATAGTTTTAGAAAGATTTGGCTAATTATTTTAATTCGTAATATATCCAAAGTGTGTAACTGCGTAAGTACGTACTTACACAGTTACATGTGTAACTGGGTAAGTATGTAAATTTTGTAACTATGTAACTTACTTAGTTACACATGTAAGTATGTAATCATGTAAGTATGTAAATTCTGTAACTGTGTAACTTACCCAGTCATACATGTAAGTATGTGTAACGTCCCGGAAAATTTTAATTGTAAGAAATTATGAATAATATGGTCATTATATATTATGATTGACATTAAATTGAAATAATTAGAATTTGGGTTTAATTAGTGGTAATATACGTTACCTCAGTGTCGTACACAGAGGTGTGTACTCCGACAGGGCGACACCGAAAAATAGTAATGAAATAAAAATATGAGGACACCATAATTTTTAGAAAAATGTGGAGATATCAGTAATGTAAATATCCCGATTTGTTGACGTACGAATTTCGAGATTAAGCCGACGCAACTATTTTTCGGACAATTTAACACCCTGTGTAAAATAAAATCTAAAAATTAAACTAAAATTACCATAATTTGTAAACCTATAACATTAGTCTATGGTTAAAATCTTAACATAAACGGACATCGTTTGAATATATAAAAATATAGACAATTAGACCAGCCAAATTATTGTCTAATTACGGTGGAGAATTTTTGAGATTTTTAGGCTGCCTCTTGAATTCCATTCTATCTGACCCCATAAATAAGAGTGGCAAGGTGTTCACAAGGGGTATGATGAGGTGCCCGTGCAGTGGAGAGAGCGACGTACAATGTGACCACAGCACGGATTTTGGCAAAGGATGATATGAAGTGAGCTCACAAATGAGGAACACCCCGTAGCTGCTACCTCCTTCCTTTCCAATAAAGAATTTGTATTTTGGTTTACCCAAGGCTTGGTAATCCCACTGGGGAATGCACCACCAGTGACATGTTGGACATTATTGTGTAGGGGCTGGAATCGAGCAAAGTTTTGCATCTTTGTGGAGGCTGACAGCCACGCTGTCGACAGCCACTCTGTATATTTTAGGAAGAAGAAATTATATAAGGGAAAATGAATAACAGATTATAGTGTCTTGATAGTGTCTGTCGACAGCTTACTTGTCGACAGCTTACTTGTCGACAGCCACTGTCATGAGGAACCCAGCCCAAAAATCTAAAAAATTCTCCACCGTAATTGGACAATAATTCGACTGGTCCAGTTATCTACATTTTTATATATTCAAACGATGTCCGTTTATGTTAATATTTTAACCATAGACTAATGTGATAGGTTTACAAATTATGGTAATTTTAATTTAATTTTTAGATTTTATTTTACACAGGGTGTTAAATTACCCGAAAAATAGTTACGTCGGTTTAATCTTGAAATTCGTACGTCAACAAATCTGGATATTTACATTTTTGATATCTTCACATTTTTCTAAAAATTATGGTGTCCTCATATTTTTATTTCGTTACTGTTTTTCGGTGTCGCCCTGTCGGAGTACACACCTCTGTGTACGACATTGATGTAACGTATATTACCACTAATTAAACCCAAAATCTAATTATTTCAATTTAATGTCAATCATAATATATAATGACCATATTATTCATAATTTCTTACAATTAAAATTTTCCGGGACGTTACACATACTTACATGTATAACTGGGTAAGTTACACAGTTACAGAATTTACATACTTACATGATTACATACTTACATGTGTAACTAAGTAAGTTACATAGTTACAAAATTTACATACTTACCCAGTTACACATGTAACTGTGTAAGTACGTACTTACGCAGTTACACACTTTGGATATATTATGAATTAAAATAATTAGCCAAATCTTTCTAAAACTATGTAACTATGTAATTAGGTAAGCCTTAATTATAGAGTTACAAACTTATAAAATTTCTATGTAGTTACATAGTTTCATGTGTAACTGTGTAAGTATGTAACTTGGTAACTATAGGTAAGTTACACAATTACATGATTTATATGTAACTGTGTAAGTACGTATTTATACACTTTTGGGATAACGATTATAAAATAATTAGGTAAATCCTTCTAAAACTATGTAACTATGTAATTAGATAAGCCATAATTATAGAGTTACAAACTTATAAAATTTCTATGTAGTTACATAGTTTCATGTGTAACTGTGTAAGTATGTAACTTGGTAACTGGGTAACTTACACAATTACAGGATTTATATGTAACTATGTAAGTACGTACTTACACATTTTTGGGATAACGGTTATAAAATAATTAGGTAAATCCTTCTAAAACTATGTAATTAGGTAAGCCCTAATTATAGAGTTACAAACTTATAAAATTTTTATGTAGTTACATAGTTTCATGTGTAACTGTGTAAGTATGTAACTTGGTAACTGGGTAACTGGGTAACACAGTTACATGTGTAACTAGATAACAAGTTATACAATTACAGGATTTATATGTAACTCTTACACACTTTTGGGATAACGGTTACACAGTTTGAGATAACGGGGGAGGATAACGGGACAAAAAACAGGGACTTAAAAATAAGTCCCTCATAAAGCAAGGACCGCATGGTTTGGAAAAAGCTGACAGAGACCTGAAATTAATGTCAGATCTCTGTCAGGGACCTGAAATTAATTCTCCATTACTTTTATCTATCTATCTATTCATCCGTAGTTCACTCACCTCCCATATATACCGTGTACCCCTGAACTCTCCTTTCTTGCTCATACTGATGGAAAGGAAACCAGTGTGGAGGATTTGAAACACCTCTCCTCCACTGTGCTTCTTGTTCAAGCATGTATTGTCAGTATAAGCAGTGAATAGACAGAGATTTACGTTGAAGCTGAGAAGCGATTCCACCATGTTTGAAGGAAACAAGTGCAAGAGGAGTCTTTTTGTGCATAAGCTATGTAGGCCTGATGAACACAACACATGCATGCCAACAACTTCTTCCAGAGGGCAGAGTGATGCTATCCACAATAAATATATAGAATATATAAGTATTCAGACAAATAATAGGAGGATGACATCGGATTGAGAGTTGTTGACAAGACCCTCATGTTTTCTGATAAACTAAACTACGGATACTTCATACACAAACTGTTGGCATCCTGGAGTTGTCTCCTTTTGTACAGATCTGTGTTGATTGAGAGTTTGAGACATGTCTTCTTTAAATATCACTCCACCAAGGCACATCAAGGTCTACTGAGACTTGCATGTTGACTAGTCTCTGTGCGCTTTGAATTCACCGTACACTTGCAGGCCCTGCCTTCCGTCTTGTTCATCTGGTCTGAGACCTGGCAATTGATCAGGAGTAAAGTTGCTTATGAGGAGTTTATTTGAAGGAGCCAAAGATGACGATGTTTATGTTGAGGTTAATTACAAGAGAAAGGCATCCTTTGGGTAGAGACATGGATAATGGAAAGGGAAAGAAACCTGTAAGTTTATTGATGGGAGGGCCCCCATATTGTTGAGACGCTTATGAGGCCGATTGTATAGGAGAGAATCATATATATATATACATAACCTCAACATGTGTAGATCAATGCTTCGGGATTAATATCAAAGATCCGGAGGCAGGTTTAATCCTCATCATGCATGGGAAACCCCCCCGTTCTCTCTTATCCTTTTGATCTGAGACCTGGTGGGTCAAGAGGCAGAGAACATTAGTGGTTAAACGAGGAGCTTATTCTTGAAGAATTCAGAAGGTTGGGAAAATAAGAGGATACTTGTGCTTTCCTTAATTTGAAGGAGGTGAAAGTGAAAAATGCATGAGAGAGAGAGAGGAATACACTACCTGATGCTTTGTTCATGCTTTGTGTGAACTCGAACTCCATCAATCAGTAAGTTAGGGATGCCTGCTAGGATTCTTGGGTGCTCTTCACACAGTGTAAGTAGTAGTGGACAATTGGTGAGAGACATACGTAGAAATATCGGTGTGGTTCCTTCAGTTGCAGGGAGTGATGGCCGCGTAAGAGGCTTAAGACATATCAATCTCGTAGCATGGTCGGGGGAATCAAATATAGAGAGAGATGTGAGTTCATCACAGGCTTCCAGCTCCAATTCTTTTAAACGCGGAGGGAGATTGGGCAGCTCCCTCAACTTGGGACAGTGCTTCAGAATAAGCTTGCGGAGTAGTGGGAAGTCACCTTCCTTTGTTCCCAGCCACTCTTTCCAGACTGGCATGTTGTGAAATTCTAAATTCTGGAGTCTTGGGAAAGCAATGCGAGTTTGTGTTTCTTGCCACCCCTGTTCAGAAATGTCATAATCCTGTGCAAAAGTTTCCAGACTACTTGCCCCTTCCACAAAGAGCTCCTTGAGGGAGCGCAATTGGCTGAGTGGTGGAAGTATTTCACAATTTGAGCACTGTTGGAGAGTGACAGAGGATAACCCATGTAATCTATGATCCCAGAACGAACTGGCGAACCTTGAACCATTGTATCCTTGGATCACTAGTTTATCGAGGTTCCCGATCATATCCCAAAATGCACCCAGGGGATGATAAAGCTTGCCAAGAACTTCTTCTGCAACCGAATCTACAACCTTGAACCTATCATTTGTACAACAATCCCATTCTATCTCCAAAGTATGGATTTGCATGCATGTCTTGGAACAAAAGTCGGCGGCTTCACACGCATCATGCACATTCCGGAACACCAAATACAGGTTCTGGTCTGCACCTAGAGAAACCAAAACAACCACATGAAACAAGCACCTCAAAGATGAGAACGGAGTTACAATAAGATATTTAGATCATAAGAGGACCATCTGATATATTACTCTTGTACATACCTTGTTTGTATGGACGTTGCTGAACTTGCTTTAATCTTTGGAAATGTTGGTGTCGGCTGCATTGCTCTCTCACACAGGAGTTCCCCCAGATGCACAAGACCTGCAGTGTTGGTGGCAACTGCTCGGCGCCCGACAACCGGAACCACGGGCATTCATGAATTCTCAAGTATTCCAAGGAGGTAAGGTATGTCCAAGGAAGAGATGTCAAATTTGCACATCCAATGATAATAAGTCGGCGGATCATGTGGGATAACCCTTTCAGAAAGAAAGAAGCCACAAGTTGGTCGACATTTGTAAATTCCGCATATGATTCCCGAGCTACTTTTATCCTCTCTGCTCCATGTATCCAATGCACATCGATTATCTGTAGAGATGGTAATTGCCATAGTCGACGAGACACTGATGTGATCCGGAGGTTAGGGCAGTCACTGATTTCCACGCTTTCCAGGGCACTTTGGTTGCCTAAAGGCAGATACGTGAAATCCCTACATCTCTTCACAGTGAGTCGGCTGATGTGAGAGAACACGCCCAACACATGCTCTGCCTCTAGTTGGCCAGCATCCTCTAGATAGAGATGTGTCTTGTCGTCCAATGGTGGGGCATGTTGAATGCACCACACCTTAAAGTTTTTGCTTATTTTGATTGTGTGGACATGTTGTAAATTTAATAGTTCAAGAAAATTACCAGACTTGTAATTAAGTCTAGCGCACCAAGAGATGGAGATATCCTCAAGAGCACCTAGGTTGATTAAAGAGAGGGACTCAAGGTTTGGACTACCCTCAATAGAAAGCTTCTTGAGTTTGGGACATTCTCCTTCCTGGGCGCCGCACCATGACTTCCAATTGTCCATCTTCCCTAGTGTTAATTTCTCCAGCTGTGGAAATCCCCCAGAGAAAAATTCACTGCCTATGTATTCCACTGCACAGGCTCCAGAAACATACAGGGATCTTAGTGATGGGAGCTGTCCAAGTGGTGGGAGGGAAATCCATTTTCCACAACCCACTAGTGTAATAGTGTCCAATCTGGAAAAAGACCAATCTGCCAACCAAGATGGATAAGATGGCCCTTTGAAGTCCGATATTTGCAGACTTTCAAGCTTAGGAGTGGGCTTGAGGCTTTCCAACACCTCATCGTCAATGGGCGACCAATCAGCATTGGGGTCCCATCCTAAATGCAAAGATGAAATGCTTCTCTTCTTGTCCAGACAAGCCTTCTTTGCCTCATTCACATCGGCCAATTTATGAAGCCCATTGATGGCAAACTCTCCCCGGATGTTGTTCATATCCTTCAATTCCCCCAATTTAGCACGGTTGTGTTCTGAACTCACATAGAAACCAGGCACCGTCTGAAGATCTATTAGCTTCCCAATTCCCTCTGGATAGTCAATACTATTCTTGCTGTGCAATATGAGGTGCCTCAGGTTGAGCAAATTTGACATGCTGTAAGGCAATTCAGACACTCCCTCTAAATCTAGTGTTTGAAGGTGATGCAAACTGCATACACATTCAGGAAATTTCTTGACAAAGCTAGAGATGCGAAGATAACGTAGATGCTTCAGGCGAGCAATAGACTCTGGCAAACGATGAAACCAAACACCATGCAAGTCAAGCACTCTAAGGTGTTCCATTCTGGTGTATGAATTACAGAGAGACTCACGTACTAATCTTCTGCCTACGAACTTTTCATAAGGTGATAAGAAAGTCCTAATGGATTTTGGCTCAGATATATGTCTTTTTGACAATATAATGGACCCACTGGGATGAGAGGGAAAATTTGACAAGTGCTGAACATGACTGGGGATGAGACAAGACTCACAGCCCTCCATACTATAACATTCATCTCCTGAGACACATCTTGCAAGATCATGCATTAAGTCGTGCATCTGCAATCTTTTAGGATCCCTTGGATATTTTTGAAAGAATGACCTCGACAATAGGTTATCAATGTACCTCTGGCCAATGTCTTCCATTAATTCTCTTCTATTTGCCTTGATGTAACCCTGTGCCATCCACATGCGGATGATTTGATTCCGATCAAACACAGAGTCTTTTGGGAACAGAGAACAATACCTGAAACATCTCTTCAGTGGGGCAGGCAAATGTCGGTAACTCAACCTTAATATAGGAATGATAGAATCTTCTTGGTTAATAATGGTGTTCCAAACTTCACTCTCTAGAATTTTATTCCACTCCTCATCATCTTTAGTTCGCAGTAGGCCTCCAAGTGTCTTTGCTGCTAGAGGCACACCTTTGCACTTCCTAGCAGTTTCTTTCCCAATAGCCACAAGATTAAGATATGAATTTGGATCTCGACCTTCAAAGGCATGCAGCATAAACAGCTCCAGGGTATCTTCATCTGAAAGGAAACCCAAATCATAGGTCGAATTTCTGGACATCATTTCTGAAACTTTCCTACTCCGAGTAGTCATGATAATCTTAGTGTCTGCTGATCTGTTGCATAAGGGTGCCATGAGTAGATTCCAACTGTGTATATTAAGATTGTCTGCTTCCCAGACATCATCTAGCACAAGTAACAACCTTTCTTGCCCTTTCAATTTCTGCAAAAGCTTTCGTTGAAGGGGATCCAGCTCTGATAAACCATTGGCTTCCACATTCAAGGACTGCAACATAGCTTTGGTCAGCTGTATCACATCAAAATCTTCAGACACACAGACCCATGATTTGAGCTGGAAATGCTGGTTCACTTGAGACTCACTGTAGGCAAGCTGGGCAAGAGTGGTCTTTCCCAGTCCACCCATGCCCACGATGGCCATCACGGAGACATGATCATCCATGTCATCACTTCCTCTGGGTTCTTCCGCATCAGATGATAACAAGAACTGCTTAATTTTTGCTAACTCTTCATCTCTTCCCAGGATGTGTGGCTCTTCCATCGCGGGGAAAGTAGCCCGCCTGGCAGATACGCTTTCAGCGTGCGTTTGTTTCTCGCGGCAGTCTAGTTTCAGAGCTTCCTCGGGCTTTTTGATCTTCATAAAGCTTGAAAGAATATCTTCCATCCTCTGCTCAACACAAAACAGGTGTTAACAAGTGATACTAAATTTTAGGGAGTTTGTTTAGATATTAGCGTGATGAGTGCTCCTCTTCTCCGCTCGAGCTATAACCTCCTCAACCAGATCTTTGTGACTGCTTAGCTCTGTTTTGGAGCACTACAAAAGAGAGCTGCGACTTCAAGCTTTATGTCCGCAGCCTTATCCTCTAACAACAGTAAACGAAAAATCTCATGCGCCACTGGGGATGCAGGGCTAGAGTGGGGTACCTGATCACGAAGGCTGTCCATCTCCGACGCCCTCTTTCTCTGTCCTCGCATCTGTAACTCCCTCTTTCTCTGTCCTCGCAGCTCTGACGCCCTCTTTCTTTGTCTTGGCAGCTCCATTATGCTTCCCGCAGTCTGCCCCCCATCCGCCACAAATCCGAGACGCAACGCCTCGTGAGGGAACTCGTCCAGCAAATCCTCGGCCGCATCGGCGACTGCCTGCAGCTCCCGCAGCCAGTCGCGGACGGACTCCTCTGTTATGTTCATGTCCTCTGCATCGTCGAGGGTGGCTCGCACCCAGGCCAACATCCGGATCAGCCACCGGGCTTTCACATGGATCCTGCTGATGTCGCAGTTGGTGGGCGTCGATGAGGAGGGGGACGATGGCACCGGCGATGCTGTAGGCTTGGGGGTGCCAACGACCGCCTGAGCAACCGCAGATCTGGTAGCGTTCTTCATGGCCATCTCCAAGGATCAAGGTAAGAGGGACGAACACTTGAACCGCGGATCTGGTATCGTCTCCTCTTCTTCTTTCTTTCCCTTAATAATTCCTAGGAGGGGAAATGCTGCTTAATAAACAAATGAGAAATATTAATGTTCGTCAAAATATATATATACTAACCTAGACATATTTTATAGGGTGTGCCAATTTTTATTTTTTGAAATATTTAATATATCTTTCATCTCTATTATCTTAAGTCGCAAAGATAAAAAGTGACACATCTTTATTAATGTGCTCTTTAAATTTAATGCACATCTTAAATATTTCTTACAAACACTAAACCCTAAATCTTAAACAGTGTTTGTGATAGACGAACAATTTGACTCGCTATTAATCTCTTTATACTCGCAAACATAAAGTGATGGGCTCTATATTGCATTATTAATTGCTAGGAGTCTATCTTATTTGTGTCTATAGAGAGTTAGAAGATGGGCGACAAATATTTAGTATTTCTCTTCGATCTATTATATTAACATATTTCAAACTAGTTCGAGATATTATAAACACAAAGAGACGGGCTCTATACTACATTATTAATTGCGAGGAGTTCATCTTATTTGTGTCTACAGAGGGTGAGAGGATGGACGACAAGTATTTTTCTTCGATCTATTATATTATTATATTAACAGATTTCAAACTAGTGCAAGATATTATAAACAATGGATATAGAAATCGTGAATAATCTCATCATCTCTGAACTAGATTGTTTTTCCAGTAATTACTGTGAATATAAATTATCCTTCGAATTTTAGTCCCTAGAGTTGACAAGACGGTAAAACTAAAATACAACGGCGACTAAAATGTTTGTTTTACTAATGATTTGACAGTGATTTATTAGAAAAATAATTGATTAAAACTTTATTTAAGGCTAATAGAATTTAAAAACTTATTTACTTTCAGGTTAAATCAAACCAAACCAAACCATATTCAATTTTGATGTGAATATCTGGTTCGGCCTATTTGGTTTCTGGTTGTTAGTTTTAATGTGAAGTTGTATTTGATTTCAGACCCCTTTCTTTTATTTGAGTTTGATTTTCTCATTTAAAGTTGTGGATTTAAGTTGAAATTTTATTTTAATTTGGTTCAAAGTTAAAATACTCAAACTGAGAGTTATTTGATTTACTTCGAAGTCACTTTTATTGCATTTGTTTTAAGTTGTTAGATTGGATTTAAAACTATTCATATCTTTTTATTATTTGGTTTGAAATTTCTTTTCTTCTCCTTGTCTCCTTTTTTTTTAGATATAAAATTATCATGTTGTCTTTTCTTTGAACTTGATTTAAAGTTATAACATTTAAATTTGTTAGATGATTTGATTTATTTATTCTCTTTATGAATTGTTATTTTTTTAATATTTATTAATTATTATATTTTCCATTTTTTTACTTACTTATGGTTGATTAAATGAGAGGGAGGCGGTGTGTGTGTGGCAATGGCTAAAGAGGGTTGGTACGGTGGATATGGCCAGTGGAGTTGATACCGTGGGAGGCTTTAACATGGCGGAGGCGATGGACTGGTAAAATTCTTGGCTTAATATGGTGATCCGGTGGGATATGATTTTGGAATTTTCTTTTATGGCATTTTGTTTATCTCTCTTTTTTTCTTATTTTATTCTTTTAATTATCTGTAATATTCTCATTAGTCCTTATTTTTAATTTATATATTATTACTAGTTTGTTTTATCCGCATGGCTATTTATTCACTCGTGTATTTACTGCTGTTGCAAGAGTGCCCCAAATTGTCTAGACCTTTTTTTTTTTTTAACGATAAGTTGAAGCCTTCCTTCATACGAAACAGGGTACATAGTTGAGGGAGGTGTAGATCCCTGCCGAACAAGGGCCGGGCATGCCCCTGGATGGAGCCCAAAATAGAAAACCCATGGACCATTAGTCCTTACACAAAAGAGAACTCGACCCCTACCTCAAGTGCGGAGACCAGAAAGCTCAATGATCCAGGAGATGATGATGACGTCGATGACGGACGCCAACACTAGTTTTGAGAACGGCCATGGAGGGGGAAGCGAAAGGGCGTAGCCAAAGGCGTCAAGCATAGACTCGCAATAGGAGTCAAATGTCACTCTTGAGTTGTCGGAAGACATGCAGGTAAGCACCGGCCGGGGAACGACAAGAATAGGAAACCCACGACCACCAAAATTGTTGGGGGGGGGGGGGGGGGGGGGGAGCTCGAAATCAACAGACTGCAAAGAAGCCCCAAATCATAGCTATGGTCACCAACCAAAGGTTTGAGAGGGCAACGAACCGAAGGTGTTGTAGAGCTAAGGGGACGGGGCAAAATCGACTTCCACATACGCCAACAACAAACAAACCTGCACAGCAAGATTAGAAATAGAGCAGTGAAGAAAACACCTAAGGTACTAAGCTGCTGTCGGAGAGCCACCTTATCGATGATGTTGGAAGACACGAGCGAAGGCGGAAATAGAACTCCTACAGGAGGAAACGAAAATTTGAAAACCCCAGACAAAAGACCCCAGAAAAAGTGGAGATCCTTCGGACGGGATTGGCGATGGAGACCTAGAGCTAAAGACGAAGACAAGGTGAAAAGAAAAAACCTTAGAGCTTCTCTCTCTAGAAGACTAGAGAGAGAAACCCTCTAGTGTAAGGTGCTACTTTACCTATTACAACTCCCTCCATATCAATATCAATATGCAATGATACCTCTCACTTGTGATAGATATAAGGGCATTAGCTTCCCACAATTCCACTAGGCATGAAAGTGGTAACTCGCCTCAAACAAGAACATTATGGAACAAGGTTTATCTCCCTTACAAAGAAATGACTAAAGAACTCAAACTAAAACACCACATTTGAAAATGACAAGAAGATTGCAAGAAACAAGTTTCTAGAGAGGAAATATGATGGAGGGTGTATGGAAGAAGCTTCCTTCAGAATCCTCACAAGCAGAGTTTGAGAAGTCTTTAATGTTCTTGAAGAGATTGCCCTTGTTCAAGAGGTCCAACAGTAGTTTCCCCTCCTTTTTCATGTTGATGGCGGCTATATATAGCAACTGTAGGAAGCCTCCAAACTTTTCTTTATATCCTTCGCCATGCAACCTTCCTCGTTAGATGTAGCACAAAAGTAAGAAATTTTGTTACAGAAACCGCATTCCGTGGTGTTTGGCATGGTGCCCAACCATCTTAAAACACCACAAGCTCTTTCCTGTGTTGTTAATTTTCTTCAAAATAGTGACTTGGAACCTGCAGTCATAGACTCACCGACCAAGTTAGACAATTAAATAAGTTAATTTTGTAATCATTAAAAACAAAATGGGAGAAACTCAACACTTGGGATGTTATTCATAGAAACAACATCAATTACTTTTTAAAATGTGAATACTTACATGCCATCAGCAAACAAAACTAATTGGTGAACCTTATGAACGAAGCAGTGGGCAGTTCTTCAAGATGTAATCATTTTCTATGATGAAAGACTCCCGAATGTGGAGGAACTATATAGCATGAATAAATTAATGAGCCAAGTCTACTGGTAAGGCAACCTTTACTATTGAATAACTTCATGTAGGAGAAACATAAACATGACCATTTGTAGAAATGCTTTAGCATTACCATTCTTCGGGAGCAGGTTTTTACTCACATATATAGGAAACGGTGCCATGCATCCCTGTCTTTTGTCATCCGAAACCTGGTAAAATCAAAGAGGAGGTGAAAATTGGTTAATTGGGGAGCTTGTTTGAAGGATTCATAGCGATTGATAACTTTTAGGCTATGTTAAAGAGAGAGAGAGAGAGAGAGAGAGAGAGAGAGAGATGCTTGCCTTATTCTAAGTCGGGTGAAAGGCACAAAGGAGAGGAAGAAAGAGCATCAATACTAGAAACTGACTTTTCTTCTTTTAGGAGAAACTCGAACTCCATCGACCAATATGTTAGGGATGCGTTCTAGCATTCTTGGGTGCCCTTCACACCATGCAAGCAGCAATGGGCAACCAGTGAGAGACATTAGTTCGAGCCTGGGTGGGGGACCTTCAGTTGCAGTGAAATCCAGGTTTGGGCAATTTGTCACTGATAGCCGCCATAGAGATTTAAGAGATTTCAAGTCTTGACTGGAAGAAGAGAGAGATCGAAGCTCTTGACAGCCTTCTAAAGTCAATTTCTCCAGCTCTAGAGGGAGATGGGGCAATGACCTCAGCCTCGGGCAATGCTTGAGGACGAACTTCCGAAGGAATGGGAAATCACCTTCTTTTGTTCCCAGCCACTCTTTCCAGACAGGCATGTCATGGAAGTCTAACTTCTGGAGACGTGGGAAAGCAATGCTAGTGTGTGTTGCTCGCCACTCCCTTTTAGACATACGATGATCATAAAGAGACGGCCGGTCCAGCACAACACTTTCCCGTTCAGACATACGATCATCATAGAGAGACGGCCAATCCAGCACAACACATTCCAAATTACTTGCCCCCTCCACGTAGAGTTCCTGGAGGAAAGGTAGTCTGCTAAGTGGTGCGAGGTCACATTTTGAGCACTGAAGGAGGGAGACATAGGATAATCTACTATGGAGGACATCAATGCATAGTCTTTCAGAGAAAAAATCCGCATAGCAACCAGCAAACCCTGAACTTGTGTATCCTCGGATCTCTAGTCTCTTACTTGAAATGCAAAGTGAATAAAGGTTGAAATGAACTTCTTGCATGACATCATATGTAGCATTGGACCAATCAGTAGTGCAACAATCCCATTCTATGTCCAAAGTATGGATTTCGGTGAAGTTCATGAAACAAAATTTCAAGGCCGCATTTGCATCATGCACATTACGGAACACCAAGTAAAGGTTGCGCTTTCCACCTGGAGCAACCAAAGCAACCAAATTAAGCAAGCACCTCAAGGATGAGAAAGAAGTTACAATAAGATATTTAGATCATAAGAGGACCATCTACTCTTGTGCGTACCTTCTCTGTTTGAACATTGCTGACTCTCATAGGGGTTGCCGTAGATGCAGGAGACTTGCAGTGTCGGTGGCAATTGCTCGGCATCCAACAACCGGAATAATGGGCAATCACTAATTCTCAAGTATTCAAGGGCGGTGAGATTCATCAAACGAAGAGAGGTCAAATTTTCACACTGAGTGACAACAAGTTGGCAGAGTGTTGGAGGCAACTCTTCGACATCCAGCAATTGGAACAACGGGCATTCACTAATCGTCAAGTATTCCAAGATGGTAAGGTCGGTCCAAGGAAGAGATGTCAAATTTGCACATTGACTGATAGTAAGTCGGCGGATCATGTGGGAGAACTCATTCAGCAAAAATAATGCCTCCAATTTGTCAACATTTGTCAATTCTAAACATGATGTCTCAAGTGCCTTGTTCCCCCAGCGGAGAATAGAACACGTACGTATTCTGCTCAGCGTTTACATTGGATCTTCATTTTCAGCATAGATGATGATTGTGGTAGCTGAAGAGAACCTGACGAGAGCTGGAGCTGATTGCATTCACTAATTTTCAAGTATTTTAGGGCAGTGAGCTCCGTCAGAGGAAGAGAGGTCAAATTTGCACATCGAGTGATAGTAAGTCGGCGGATCATGTGGGAGAACTCATTCAGAAAAAATAATCCCTCCAATTGGTCAACATTTGTCAATTCTAAACATGACGTCTCAAGTGCCTCGGTGCCCCCAGCGGAGAATAGAACACGTACGAATTCTGCTCCGCGTTTACATTGGATCTTCATTTTCAGCATAGATGATGATTGTGGTAGCTGAAGAGAACCTGACGAGAGCTGGAGCTGATTGCATTCACTAATTTTCAAGTATTTTAGGGCAGTGAGCTCCGTCAGAGGAAGAGAGGTCAAATTTGCACATCGAGTGATAGTAAGTCGGCAGATCATGTGGGAGAACTCATTCAGCAAACATAATGCCTCCAATTGGTCAACATTTGTCAATTCTAAACATGATCTCTCAAGTTCCACTGTGCCCCCCGCGGAGAATAGAACACGTACGTATTCTGCTCCGCGTTTACATTGGATCTTCATTTTCAGCATAGATGATGATTGTGGTAGCTGAAGAGAACCTGACGAGAGCTGGAGCTGATTGCATTCACTAATTTCCAAGTATTTTAGGGCGGTGAGCTCCGTCAGAGGAAGAGAGGTCAAATTTGCACATCGAGTGATAGTAAGTCGGCAGATCATGTGGGAGAACTCATACAGCCAACATAATGCCTCCAATTGGTCAACATTTGTCAATTCTAAACATGATCTCTCAAGTTCCACTGTGCCCCCAGCGGAGAATAGAACACGTATGTATTCTGCTCCGCGTTTACATTGGATCTTCATTTTCAGCATAGATGATGATTGTGGTAGCTGAAGAGAACCTGACGAGAGCTGGAGCTGATTGCATTCACTAATTTTCAAGTATTTTAGGGCAGTGAGCTCCGTCAGAGGAAGAGAGGTCAAATTTGCACATCGAGTGATAGTAAGTCGGTGGATCATGTGGGAGAACTCATTCAGCAAAAATAATGCCTCCAATTGGTCAACATTTGTCAATTCTAAACATGACGTCTCAAGTGCCTCGGTGCCCCCAGCGGAGAATAGAACACGTACGTATTCTGCTCCGCGCTTACATTGGATCTTCATTTTCAGCATAGATGATGATTGTGGTAGCTGAAGAGAACCTGACGAGAGCTGGAGCTGATTGCATTCACTAATTTCCAAGTATTTTAGGGCAGTGAGCTCCGTCAGAGGAAGAGAGGTCAAATTTGCACATCGAGTGATAGTAAGTCGGCAGATCATGTGGGAGAACTCATTCAGCAAACATAATGCCTCCAATTGGTCAACATTTGTCAATTCTAAACATGATCTCTCAAGTTCCACTGTGCCCCCCGCGGAGAATAGAACATGTATGTATTCTGCTCCGCGTTTACATTGGATCTTCATTTTCAGCATAGATGATGATTGTGGTAGCTGAAGAGAACCTGACGAGAGCTGGAGCTGATTGCATTCACTAATTTTCAAGTATTTTAGGGCATTGAGCTCCGACAGAGGAAGAGAGGTCAAATTTCCACAATGCTTTAGTTGAATAGTGTGCAATCTGGAGAAGGACAGATCTCCCAACCAAGATGGATAAGATGGCCCTTTGAAGCCTGAAATTTTCAGACTTCGAAGCTTAACACTGGGTTTGAGGCTTTCCCACACCTCTTCATCAATGGGCGATGATGCAGCGCGGGGGTCCCATGCTAAACACAAAGATGAGATGTTTCTCTTCTTGTCCAGACAAGCCTTCTTTGCCTCATTCACACTGGCGAGGTTCTCAAGCCCTTCGATGGTAAACACTCCTCTGATGCTGTTCATATCTTTTAATTCCCCCAATTTAGCATGGCAGTGTTCTGGACTCACAAGGAAACCAGGCATAGTCTGAAGATCTGCGAGTTTCCCAATTCCCACTGGGTATTCAATAGCGTCATTGCTGCTCAATATGAGATGCCTTAGGTTGTGCAAATTTGCCATGCTGTTAGGCAATTTAGACACTTCCCCTAAATCTAGTGTTTGAAGGTGATGCATACTGCCTACAAATTCAGGAAGTTTCTCAATGAAGTTGGAGATGCGAAGATAACGTAGATGTTTCAGGCGAGCAATAGACTCTGGCAAATAAGAAAGGTGACTGCCACCCAAGTCCAGCACTCTTAGGTGTTCCATTCTGGTGTATAAATCACTTGGAAGCTCAAGGCCAGGGATTAAATAAGAAAAATGTTTATCAGGTAATAAGAAAGACCTAAACGATTTTGGCACAGGAACAGCGGGAACAGTGGGAATAATTGACAAGTGCCGAACATGACTTGGGATAAGACAAGACTCACCTTCCTCCATACTATAACATTCATCTACTGAGACACATGTTGCAAGATCATGCATTAAGTCGTGCATCTGCATTCTTTCAGGATTCCATGGATGTTTTTGAAAGAATGACCTCGACAGTAGGTTATCGATGTACCTCTGGCCAATGTCTTCCATTAGTTCTCTTCTGTTTGGTCTGATGTAACCATGTGCCATCCACATGTGGATTATTCGATTCCTATCAAACACAAAGTCTTTTGGGAATAGAGAACAGTACCTGAAACATCTCTTAAGTGGGGTAGGCAGATGCCGGTAGCTCAACCTTAGTATCGGAATGGTAGAATCTTCTTGATTAATAGTGGTGTTCCAAACTTCGCTCTCTAGAATTTTATTCCACGCATCATCATCTGTATTGCGCAGTAGGCCTCCAAGTGTCTTTGCTGCAAGAGGCAGACCTTTGCATCTCCTGGCAATTTCTTTCCCAATAACCGCAAGATTCTGATGTAAATTCGGATCTCGACCTTCAAAGGCATGCAGCATAAATAGCTCCAAAGCATCTTTTTCTGACAGGAAACCCAAATCATAGGTGGAAGTTCTCGGAACCATTTCTGAAACTTCCCTAATCCGAGTAGTCATGATAATCTTAGTGTCTGCTGATGAGTTGCGTAAGGGAGCTGTGAGTAGATTCCAGCTGTGTACATTAAAATGTCTGCTTCCCAAACATCATCTACCACAAGTAAAAATTTATCTTCCCTGCTCAATTTCTGCAAAAGCTTTTGATGAAGGGGATCCAGCTCTGACAAATCACTGACATCCACATTCAAAGACTGCAACATAGCCTTGGTCAGCCGTATTACATCAAAATTTTCAGATACACAGACCCATGATTTGAGCTGGAAACGCTGGTTCACTTGCGCGTTGTTGTAGGCAAGCTGGGCAAGAGTGGTCTTGCCGAGTCCACCCATACCCACGATGGCCATCACAGGGACATGGTCATTCGTGTCATCACTTGCTCTGGATTCCTCTGCATCAGATGATAACAAGAACTGCATAATTTTTGCCAAGTCTTTATCTCTTCCCACGATGCGTGGCCCTTCTATGGCAGAACTAGTTGTCCGCCTGGCAGATATGCTTTCAGCACGGACTTGTTCCTCGCGGCAGTCTAGTGTCAGAGCTTGCTCAGGCTTCTTGATCTTCATAAATCTTGAAACAATATCTTCCATCCTCTGCTCAACACGAAACAGGAAAGCAGAAAGCTCATGCAATGGAGTGACAGAGCTGGAGCTGTGTACCTGATGAGGCGGAGACATCTCCCATGTTCTCTCTCCGCCTAGTCTTGGCGGCAGCTCTACCACGGCAGCTTGGACTGTCTCATCAACGGCATCCTCTGTGATAATTCCCGCCGTCCGACCCCCATTCTCCACTAATTCGAGACGCAAGGCCTCGTAAGGGAGCTCGTCCAGCACATCCTCGGCGGCGTCGGCGGCTGCCTGCAGCTCCCTGAGCCAGTCGCAGACGGACCCCTCTGTTATGTCCTTGTCCTCAGCATCGTCGAGGGAGGCTCGCACCCAGGACAACATCCGGATCAGCCACTGGGCTTTCGCATGTATCCTGTTGATGTCGCAGTTGGAGAGTGTGGCGGACGAGGACCACGTTGCTGCAGTCGGCGGAGTGCCAACGTAGGCAGCAAATCTCTCCATCGCCTGAGCAACCGTGGATCTGATGGCATCCTCCATGGTCATCTCCCCAGAAGCAAGGTAGCAGGGTTGGGTGGCTTCTCTCCAGGCAGAGACGTCTCCCATGCCTAGAGTCTTAGACACCCTTATTTATGAGTTAACTAGAAAATTGATCAATAGATTAAATTAATAGTTTGCCAACGCAAGATAGGAGTATATATATTTGGCACCAACATCTGTAGCTAACATGTGTAGGGATATATCTACCATAGAAAAGGTATAACTTTGTAATTAAAATGTGAGAGTAAATTGACAAAAGAAATCTCCATACTGAAATGTTTCAAATTAAAGTGTAGTTTGTAGCTTTGAAAACCAATCAGGATCAGGGAGATCAAGTAAGGTCAAGTAGATAAAGATCCAAGTTTTTACTATTTTTGCTTTCGTGTATTTTTTCTATTTCTGGTAAAATAATTAATCATATTACAAAAAAAGGAGTGGAGAGTGGAGACAAGAACTTTTTCATACAAACATATTTCTCACTCCTGTAATTGTATGAATTAACCATCGATAAACTAAAAATATGAGGCGGTCTTTTGAGAGAGAAACACGTATAAAAAAAGGACAACTCTTATATTTTGAGAAATGCTACGCTCCCGGCTAGTCGGGAGCGCAGCATGCGCTGGAAGCGTCGCGCCCCTCCGCGCGGCCGCCGCGTGGAGGGGGGCGGGCCGCAGCGTATTAAATGTGTTTTTTTTTTTTACAATTTGTGCACATAAATGATGTATTTGTGCACACAAATACATCATTTGTGTGCACAAATACATCATTTGTATGTAAAAAAAAAAACACATTTAATGCACTGGGGCCCGCCCCCCTCCACGTGGCGGCCGCGCGGAGGGGCGCGGCGCTTCCAGCGCATGCTGCGCTCCCGGCTAGCCGGGAGCGTAGCATTTCTCTTATATTTTTACGCATACTGCTAGTGTGCTAGTCTAAAAGTGAAATTCAGCAAAAGAAAAAAAAGATTCCCCACACAATCGCGATAGAAACACGATTCGTATCATTTTGTAAGTGCGATGATGAGAATCCTCATCGTCCGTGCCCGAACCACAAAATAGGGCAACCTCTCTATCGCTCTCTTACGCTCACTCTCAAAATCCACAATAGCAGAGAGAAATTTACTTGTGGGCAAAGTATTATAATTTTTTAGTATATTTTATCTCTTTATGTGATTTTAAATTGAATGGCACGCAAGAAGAGTTTTGGGAATAAAACAAATATAACAGTGTAAAATTTTTCTCGTTAAAAGTTATTTGTATCTATGCTTTGTTATTCATATGTATGATCAACCTCTTGAAAATTAAGATTTATATTATGGGTGTGATGAATATGTAGGCAGGCAAGGATATGCCTTCTCTCTCACTTTTGCACGTGCCAACCCTTCCTCTCTGCCAAAAAAACATTTGATTTCAAACTTTTGAATTGATGGTGGGTGTAAAAAGTCCTCCTCATCCTCAGTACTTTAAACTAGTTGCATGCTTATGTGGTAGATTAAAGGAAGGTAAACGCAATCGTTTTGTTATTTTGGTTGGGTGACATCATACAATGATGCCTTTATTTTTATTTATTTTAAAGTTAGTTAATTTATGAAAGACTAACCACTGAGTCATAGGTACGATGACCTTTATATATATATATATATATATATATATATATATATTCTAGAATTGTCTTAATCACATTCTTATCTCATTTTTATTTTATAAGATATAACTTAAATTATTCAAGCTGGCCATCCGATCATCGTAACAAGTTGAGAGCTTCTAAAAAAGAAAAAGAAAGAGGTTGTGGTTTTCCACAATAGCAGGGCAATTCTTACACGTACGAATGACATTTTATTTTTCGTAATATTGATACATGCAAATTTTTTTATTCTGCAAAATTGCCCTCAGCGATATTAGTGTACACTTTGAAGTTAAGTAAATAACTAGCCGCATATCTATGTGTTGCATGGATTTATATAAATTTTATTTAAAATAGGATATGAAACCAAAATGGATTTTTTAAATAGAATATGCAGAGTTAATTTCATAATGAATATATATTTTGAATCCTAGTTTTAATAGTCAAACATAGTCTATAAATAAGTTTAAATTATATATTTTTGACATAGTCTATAAATGTGTTTAAACTATATATTTGTGATATTTTAAAATAAACCATTATTTTAAATTTTATAAATAAAGATAGAGTCTATGCAATGAATAATTTTTATGTGGAGTGTAGATAAGAGAGAGATTGCGGAGGGAAGAGAGAGAAAGAGAGTTTTTATGTGGAGGAGAGAGAGATCACGAAGGCAAGAGAGTCAAATTTAGATGAAAATTTTTATTTATGGAGTGAGATGACAAAGGAAAGAGAGAGAGAAAATGAGAGTTGGGTTTAGATAATAAGTTTTATTTGTGCTACATGGCACTCTATATATACGCAAGGTCAAACTATGCTTCAATAATATATATATATATATATATGGCACTCTATATATACGCAAGGTCAAACTATGCTTCAATAATATATATATATATATATATATATACATGGCACTCTATATATACGTATACGCAAGGTCAAACTATGCTTCAATAATATATTGAAGCATAGTTTGACCTTGCGTATATATAGAGTGCCATATATATATATATATATATATATATATATATATATATATATATATATATATATAGTTTCATGCACATCCGAAGCATGGAAAATGTTACATTTATATTATAATTAGTATACATAGTTAAGAACATTTTTAAATTGAATGGAATTAATAGAAGAAAAAGATGTTTTTGAAAAATTCATGACTATTAAATAATGACAAATAAAGAAGTCTTTATAAAAACTCCATCTTGGAAAGTTCATATGCATCCATATAATTCTAGTCATTAAATATCAAACTTACAAATTAATTCTATCAATTATTTTAGAATGGAGAAATTTTATGCTTAAAACAATCAAAAGAAGAAAAATATATCTAAAAATATCATAAGATGAGAATATACAAAATACATATCTTTAATAAATAAAAAAATTACATGATATATTAGTCTATATTTTGAGGCGTTGATCTTGACATCCAAACAACAAAACAAAAGCAGCAAATGTGTGTTCCTTCCAAAGTATAACTATTGTAAGTTGTTTTATCATCATAATACATGTTTTTAAATAAAATACACATTACAAAAATAAAAACTTGGAGAAAAATGGAGGTGAAAGAGGAAAATAATATTTACAGTCACTACAAGAAATCCTAGCTTTGCCTACAAAAGTTGCTTATGGTTCAATATATTTCGTAAGCAATTCGTATGGATAGACATATATATACTTACGAACTGTACCGGTCGTAAGCATATCAGACAATTTTAAGATATGTCTATCCCTATGACGTAATATCGTAAACATATAACGTTATCATATGCCTATGGAGTTTGATACAGTAAATATATAATAAAATATTATTTTTAACATTGGGCGCCTATTGAACTTTGGCCTCCCGCGCCCCGATTGAAGGGGGAAAAAAACCCCTCCTTCCCCTTGCGTCCACTCTCCTCCTTCCCATTACAGCGGCGAAAGGGCAAGCAAGCAGTGGCGTCGTCAGTAGGCAGCGTACCACTAGAAGACTCGTGGTGATGATAGGGGATGACTCGCGGTGGAACTTGCGGCAGAAGGCGGTAACAGGCGGTGTCGTCGGCAGTTTAGGGCAAGCAACTGCCCGTGCCTGAAGGTTTAGGGCAAGCAACGGTAGCGGAATCAAGCGGCAAACTTACGACGACGGAAAGGGAAGGACACTCCGGCCACCCCCTCCTCCTTCCCCTATTCCTCCACGTGTCCTCCACGCCGTCAAGCGTTTCCTGCCGACCCCATCGCCTTCTTCCTCGTCCGCTTCAGAGCGGGCGATTGGCCTCTCCCGTGGCGTGGTCCCCCGCCGCCCGTTCTCATAGAGGTTGTGCCGCCGTGGTCTGCTTTTTGCGGAGTTGAGGGCCTGCTGATCGCCGAAGATGAGTCCGTCGCACCGAAGGTGAGTACTCTTGTCTGTTTTCTTTGCTTCTGTGCTTGGCACCAACCTTTCCCACCGCCCTGCTCTATTGCAAAACCCTTATCTATTGCTTCCTTTGAATCTCCTATGTCATAGAAGTGCGGACGCGGGAACAATCGACGAGGCTCCGAACTAACGCTAATTGGTACATTTCTTGGACTGGTGCTCGTTCCTTGTTTGTTGTCCTTTTCCGTTTTGTCGGTGCTCGATTATGGCATTCTCTCTGTTGGGATGCTTTGTTTGCTGGTTGGGGATGTTGGGGTTGGTGTGGTTTGTTCATTGTTTCTAACGTTTGTGTTGGTCTAGAAGGTCTTCTGAAGTAATTTCGGGAAGATGTTAGTTGGTATCTCCCTGTTCTTCGGTATTCTTTGTAGACAAAAAAAGTGATAGGTGGCTGTCATGGATATGTATACTAGGATGATAAGTGAGATCAAGCTTTTAGGAAATAGGCAACTCATTTGTTTTAATCAAAAGAAAGTGTTCAATGTTGCAAGGTTTAGTCGAAAATTTCTCTGTTGCTTTTGTGCCTCTTTAGGGTTGTCAACAAAAATTTTATACATCCTTAAAGAAGGCAAGTGTGTATATATGCGGATTTGGATTCAAATTCTGTTCTACACATGATGTGAAGCAGACTATACTTGATGTTTCTTATGTGAAGACTGCCTTGATCTCCCAGTGGACAAGGTTCATGTAACCAATCTCCAATTGCATAGTCTCCGAGTACACCATGATGCTTGTTGGAAATTAAAGTCCATCTGATCGCGAAGGGAATCAACACCTACAGCAAATAGGTATATGGGGAATTAAATTTTCTGTTGGTGGGAAAACTTTAGGAGGTTTTTTCTGGTGGTTTATACTTGCATGTACCAAGTGCTGTTGTTTCCTCTTACCGATTGTTTTGTACGTCATAAAACATTGTGTGGTTTTGCAATCCATGAAATTAAAATGTCTGATTTTAAATTTACCAGTTTTAGAATCCCTGGTTTTGGTTATGGTGGTTGTGGACCGAAGAAAAATGACTAGAAGGGTGTCAAATTGAAATAAATCAATTGGTTTTGAAATCCATCTATTTACAACCCATCAAATGCAAGGTAGATGCGGTGAAATGGCTTATGGCACTCCAAACATAAGAAATACACAATTTCATGGCATTTTAGAGCACTCTACCGCTATTTACAGGACACCAACAACCTCTCTAGATGCAGAACTATCTGCCATGATTAAAAAATTGGGTGGACCCCAAGGAAAAGCAGGCATATGACAATTTCATTTCTGTTTCAGGTTGTCATGTATGCTGTAGATTCTACAGAGGTGAACTAAACAGGTTTTTGAACATGCATATTTAACCAGACAACAAATCTAGCTCTTGGCATTTTCCCTGCATCTAAAACTTGTGGCCACAGTTTCAATGTGCCTCTACTCTGAGCTCATCCTGGATCATTTAATTTTCTTTGTTATCACCTTGTGAAGTAAAGATAGGGAAATTGTTGCACAATGTTTAGCATCATTGGGAGGGGGATGGAGGCGATGACCGTACATAGATTGACCTTTTTTTTTTGTTCTGATTGGTTAACTTATTTTTCCCCTTTTAATCCTTGATGGGGCATGATGAAGCCCCACGTACTCTACCTTGTCCTGTCGTTAATGTAAATGATTTTTTTTTTGTAGTGAGACGTTATGGATTAGAGTTGGATGGATAAATTAAAGAATAGGGAATATATGGATGGAGTTGACGCATACATTCAAGTTGCTTCTACTCACTTTGCACCATCAACAAAGATTAAGTGTCCTCGTTTGGAGTGTGTATGTCTCTTGAGATATGAAAAGAAAATAGTAAGACAACATTTGTTTCAATATGGAGTCATTAAAGACAAACAATTTTGAAAGTTCCATGGGAGTAGTTCTTCTTCCAGGCACATGTCTACGGATTTTACACGCACAACACTTCCGAATGATGTTGGTCTGCATTTGATGTTGGAGGATGTTATTGGTGAGGAAAATTCGAAACATACAGAAGTGAAGTCAATGGATGATAATAAAGGAGAGTATGGTGAATTTCAACAGTTGTTGGTAGATGTTAAACGACTTTTGTACCCTGGTTGCACTGGATCATATTCTTAACTTGTTTACATTTCTGTGTAATTTTGGCTTATTCTTTCAATCACCATATCTATTTTACTTATAAGATGCTTATGTGGCTTGGGAAAGGAAGGGAATATCCGGTCTTGGTTTTGTACTTCTTGCTGATATCTATGCGGGAGCCAAGATGTGGGAAGAAGTTGACCGTGTGAAGAAGTTACTGGAAGCTCAGAACTTACAGAAGTTGCCAGGATGCAATTGGATTGAGGTGAAGAGGAAAGTTTACACATTTTTGTTTGTTGATGAAATGAACCCACAGATTATTCAACTGCATGCTCTATCCTTAGATTGGTAATGGAAATGAAGGAAACAGGTTATGTTCCAGAAACAAATGTAGTCCTCTATGATCTTGACCAGGAGGAGGAGCAGATCTTGCTCGGTCACAGTGAGAAACTGGCTTTGGCATTTGGTCTCATTAGTAGTGGAAGTGGAGATGTTATTAGGATCACCAAAAACTTGAGGTTATGTGAGGATTGCCATGCTGTCACAAAGTTCATTTCTAAATTTACTAAAAGAGAGATTTTTGTTAGAGATGTGAATCGTTTTCATCATTTTCAAGAGGGGTTGTGTTCTTGTGGGGACTACTGGTGAGCATTGGTTATTTAGTTGGGAAGTACTCCCACCAAAAGGGATATGTATATGTAGAGGAGAATCCAGCACTGATTTTAAACATTTCACCGTCGTGTAAGTGACTGCATTAGTTTTCCTGCCTCATAATGCCTTGAGAATATACTGTAAATCTACAGTATTTAATTTGAGCATATTACTTGATCTTTGGAAGCAGCCATCTGAATTCCTTGTGACTTAGCATTGGTGTATAATAGCTTATGCACATTGTAGATACGTTTGCATGAGAGTTGGTTCAAGACCATTGTATACTAACTTGTCATTCTTAAAACACTCAATTAAAAGAGACATAACGGACAAGCATGTCACAGACATGGAACATCCAGTTCATGATGGTACTTTGTATTGATAAGTTCAACTATACCTCACAGTATACTCCTTGAGTTGTTTGATACAAGTGTAATGGTTTGATGACATATTTCCATGCATTACTATTTATTAAGCATATTGTTTCTTTTGTTATACATATCCCACTACAAGAAAAAGTGGGATTACCGACGAACATTTTCGACGGATTATTTTCCGTCGGTAATTCCGTCGGATAGTCCGACGGAAATATGTCAGTCGGAATATCCGTCGGTCGTTCCGACGGAAATATTTCCGTCGGAAATTTCCGTCGGTAATGAAAACGTACCGACGGATATTCCGACAGACATATTTCCGTCGGAATATCCGTCGGTAAATCTCCTATACCTTGTCCCGCCAAAACCCCCCTCTTTCCCTCTCCCGCTCTCTCTATCTCTCTCTTTCCCTCTCCCGCTCTCTCTCTCTCTCTCTCGCCGCCGGTCGCCGGTCGCCGCTCCGCCTTCGCCGCCGCCCCTGCGCCGCTCGCCGCCGCTCCTGCGCCGCTCGCCGCCGGCGCCCCTCTCCCCGGTGAGTCCCACCCGGCCCCCCTCCCCCCTGCGCGATGCCCCCCTCCCCCCTGCACCCGGCCCCCCTCCCTCCTGCACCCGGCCCCCCTCCCCTTCCCACCTGGCCCCCTCCCCCCTGCGGGATGCCCCCCCCCCCCCCCCAACCGGCCCCCTCCCCCCCCACCCAGCCCCCCTCCCCTTCCCACCCGGCCCCCTCCCCCCTGCGGGATGCCCCCCCCCCACCCGCCCCCTCCCCCCCCACCCGGCCCCCCTCCCTCCTGCACCCTCCTCCCCTTCCCACCTGGCCCCCTCCCCCCTGCGGGATGCCCCCCCCCCCACCCGGCCCCCTCCCCCCCCACCCGCCCCCCTCCCCTTCCCACCTGGCCCCCTCCAGAATGCCCCCCCCCCCACCCGGCCCCCTCCCCCCCCCCCGGCCCCCCTTCCTCCTGCACCCCCCCCTCCCCTTCCCACCTGGCCCCCTCCCCCTTGCGGGATGCCCCCCCCCACCCGCCCCCCCCCCCACCCGGCCCCCTCCCCCCCCACCCAGCCCCCCTCCCCTTCCCACCTGGCCCCCTCCAGGATGCCCCCCCCCCCCCCCCCCCCCCCCCTCCCCCCCCACCCCCCCCCTCCCCTGCCCACCCCCCTCCCCCCCCACCCGGCCCCCCTCCCTCCTGCACCCTAATAAATTAATACATGCAAACTAAATAAATATAATTAAGAATTAACATGTGACATTAACATAATTAACATGTACTAATCTATTTTAAATAAATATCTAAAAAACTAATTTAATTAGTTACTTTTCACCACCCATTTAACTTTCTATTAGAATGGTCGTCAACTATATAAAATACTATATTTGTTTGTTATAAAGTCTAATCAGATGTAGAGAAAATTTAAAACGAGTTGGGGTTAACCCTAACTACTTTTCTTTGTTACTTTTTTATTGTACTATGTGCTACCATCTACCATCTTTTTATATTAATTTTATTTATTGTACAGGAACTCACATAGACCATGGTTTTGGTAAAAAGAGAATTGTTGTCACAAGTAATTAATCAATGTTAATTTAAATCAATTATGATTTCATTCCTTAATGGTTTGCATGTATTAATATATTTTTACAATTACATGGATCTATTGTTGTTCAAACAGAGGACAAGATTTAAATGAAGCAACATATTCTCATGTTCTGTATGTCATAGGCCGATTGTGACTCTTGTTGTACATTACTACATATTATATGTTGATGATGCTAATTAAATTTAAGGAGATTACTTTGTTGCATATATGAAAGATGCAAATTGATTGTAATAATGAAAGAAGAATTTTATTACTTTGCTTATAATTACACATGTTGAATTATATTTAAGGCCGCCTGTGAGACTTAGTTCTTTGTGATATTTTTGTATGAAATGACTACATGAAAGCCATAGACAATTTTACTTTATATTATATTCTCATAATTATGCTAATTTTACAAGAGTTAAATGACAAAAAATAGATAAAATGCTGTCCATTTGTTCCAAAAAAATAAGTATAAACTTATTATAATTTTGTTACTACAAAGTGGATATTTATAGAAAAATACAGCGTATGGTTGAGATTTTACGTAAACTATGTATCATCACGTAAAATTATACATTTTTTTTTCTAAAAATATGTAAATTTTAGATTTTGAATGAAAGATTTATCCAATAGAAAATTAATCACCTATCTCTTGGAAATTAACGTATCCTCATATATGTCGTTAAAATCTGCACCGTATCACCTATCTCTCAGATTAGCTAGATGTTAGAATGCAACAAATATTTCACAAGAACTTAGATGTAAACATCCTTACCCAACACCAAAGAGAGGGGAAAAAAATTTATCAAAGAAATAACATTATCCATTAGAGAAGTGCTAGTTACTCGGGCGTCCGAGTAGTTGGCTGACGTGGATCGGCCGCACGGCCGATCCAGCTCAGCTGGGTTACCCAGGGGCCCAAATAACCAGCATTTCTCTATCCATTATGCTTGGTGGGATTTTAAAGGGAGGGGCAGGTTAGTCCGTTTTCAACATCCATTTAATTATCATTGGATAGATCTAGTAAAATAACATTATATATATAAGGAAATATAGTTAACTATGGGGTGTAGGCGATGAGATAAAAAATTTAGGGATATATATATAAGAATTAATCGCATTTCATATATATATATATATATATATATAAAGAAAATATCAAAATGAGGATTAAAAATTACATACAAGACGCCAGAAGAAGGATAAGAGTACTCTTCAGAAAATGTTATTCTACCAATAATAGAAACTAAACAAAAATTACATACAAGACGCCAGAAGAAGGATAAGAGTACAATTCGTCGAGTACAAATGCCCCCCCTCCCCCTCCCCGTCCCAGCACCCCCTTCCCATCCTGGCGCCCCTCTTCCCCTACAAGTTCCTTCTCCTAATTGCTTATATTCAAAGCTTTTGGTAAATTAAATTATTTTTTATTTATCTTGCTCGCTGTTATTTTTTTACGCTTGACATGAAAATAAACAATGCAATGACTTTCTTTGTTAAACATATTGTTTACTTTCACAAATTTCACACTGCAAGTTAATCATTCAACATTCGTATGTTTATTTGTAGCCATTTGAGAGATTTTTTCATATTTACCATATTATGATTTAATTTCATATTTTAAATTACTCATGAATAAAATGTTATAAAAAATTTTTGTAATTAGTGATGAGAGTTCGCGATTGGAAATTAGACTCAAAGAATAACAAATGTCCAACGTATCAAAGTACTTGTTTGTTTGAACGTAAAATATTTCCGCTCGATATTCGAAGATTGCATGATGGTTTACTTTTGGTGAAAGAGAAGATGACGAAAACCATAAAGATTATTCGGAAAGAAGAAAGACAAAGTTTAGAAAATAAAAGTGGATTATCTGTTATTGTTCAAGATGAAAAAGGAGTGCGATATTCTGTAATCTTACGACGCAGTTGGTGTGGTACTATGTACATGTTTATTGGAAAAGACTGGTGTAAATTTGTGAAAAATAATTGTGTCAAAGAACTTGACATTCTCAAAGTTATGTCTTCCCATTATGTACGAAGAGATGTATTTGGCAAACTATATTTAGGGATATCAGTGGTTAGTTCACTCCCTAGGAAATCTACTGAGAAGCTGGTGAATAAAGAGCCGATCAAGTGGTGGTGGCCTAATATGAAGACATCACGGTTTGTGTTGTTTTTAATGTTCAATACCATTAAGTATTTATATAGTTCTCAAATTTATTTGATATTCATGTATGTTTACTCTTCATTTATCTTTACGTCAACGCTTTATTTCACCCATTAGCTCTGGGACTCTCCATATAACGTATGTATGGTACTTGAATGATGTGAGGGTGTGTTGGATTTTAACTCGGGACATGACATTTAATCTGTAGGAAAAATGTCTTATGAGAATCGGTCATGGATGTACCGTGGAATAGTGAATGGAGTTGTGACCGAGGAGTTTAAAGACGGAGTTGACAGTTTTATTGAGTTTGCATTGAGTAATTCATCAGTAGCAGTCGATCCGATGGGTAACATTCGATGTCCGTGTTCGGCTTGTAAGAACAGAAAGTGGATATCGACATGGGATGTGCAGCATCATCTGTATACGAGAGGATTTGTTGGCCATTATGAGTTATGGTCGTGTCATGGTGAGTTGAATATTCAGTCGTCTGCACCAGCTAATTACTTTGCCCCCACAAGTACGTACGTAGACATGGTTGTCGATGCTGCTGGTCCGGAGTTCAATATTCATGAAGATCAAACAAATGAAGAAGTGCCGAATGATACAGCTCAGAGATTTTATCAGTTACTTCGAGATGCTGATGAGCCATTATGGGATGGTTGTGAGAAGCATACACGGTTGTCTGCAGTGTCGCAGCTATTGAATTTGAAATCTGAATTTCATATGAGCGAGAGTTGTTTTGACCGGCTTCTCTTACTGGTCAAGAGCATGCTTCCTCAATCAGAGAGGTTACCTGCTGACTTTTACCGTGCGAAGAAGATGGTGAATGATTTGGGGCTTGGTTTTATGAAAATTGATGCATGTCTGAATCACTGTATGCTGTACTACAAAGAGGATGCAGATAAGACATCATGCTGTATTTGTAAGCATGATAGGTTCAAGCCCAAGAGAGGGTTCAAGTCAAAGCAAAAGGATGTTCCGTATAAGTCATTGCGGTACTTTCCTATCACACCCAGATTGCAGCGATTGTTCATGTCCTCGAGGACAGCTGGACATATGACATGGCATGCGGAAAGAGTCCGTCGCGACGAAGGTGAAATGAGTCATCCTGCCGATGGTGAAGCTTGGGCTCATTTTAGCCGTATTCATCCTTACTTCTCAAGGGATCCACGCAACGTACGGCTTGGTTTATGCACAGATGGTTTCAATCCTTTCGGAGGCTCGGTGGCATCTTACTCATGTTGGCCAGTATTCCTAACACCGTATAACCTTCCGCCAGGCATGTGCATGAAGCGTGAGAATCTGTTCCTTTCATTGCTGATTCTGGGTCCAAAAAGTCCAGGAAAGAATATAGACATATATCTCAGACCGTTGATTGATGAGATGAAATTGTTATGGTCAGATGGTGTGCAGTCTTATGATGCATCCAGAAAACAGAATTTCCATCTGAAGGCTGCATTAATGTGGACAATAAGTGACTTTCCAGCCTACGGCATGTTATCTGGTTGGAGCACACATGGGAGGTTGGCATGTCCTTATTGCATGGAGGATTCTAAATCATTTGTGTTGAAATCTGGGGGAAAATCTTGTTGGTTCGATTGTCATCGGCGGTTTCTACTCAGTGACCATCCTTTCCGAAAGCAAAAGGATTCTTTTATTAAAATACAACTGTGATGGAGGAGGTAGATATGGAACGGGTGTCTGGTGGAAACATGGCGAGGCGGGTCCAGAACTTACCGACTGTAACACAACTAGCTGGTAGTACCCGACAAATCCCTAGCTTTGGGAAGGATCACAATTGGGTGAAGCAAAGCATTTTTTGGGAATTGCCTTATTGGTCAACACTTTTGATACGTCATAACCTAGACGTCATGCATATAGAGAAGAATGTTTTTGATAATGTGTTCAACACAGTTATGGACGTCAAAGGCAAAACGAAGGATAACGTCAAGGCACGTTTCGATTTGAAAGTACTTTGCAAACGTCCAGAACTAGAGCTACAGCATGTTCAAGGAAAAGTGGTGCAACCTAAAGCTGCATAGGTGCTTGGGGCCAGACAGATTAAGGAAGTGTTGCAATGGTTAAAGCAATTGAGATTTTCGGATGGATATGTCTCGAATATTGCGCGTTGTGTAAATGTGAACGAGGGAAAAATATACGGAATGAAGAGTCATGACTGCCATGTTTTCATGCAAAGACTGATGCCTCTTGCTTTTCGTGAGTTGTTGCCGAAACAAATATGGGGAGCAATGACTGAGTTGAGTCAATTCTTCAGGATTTTATCTGCATCAGAACTCAAAATTCATGACTTGCAAAATATGGAGCAAAATATAATTCAGACAGTCTGCAAATTAGAGAAGATATTTCCTCCAGCATTCTTTGATTCAATGGAGCACCTGATCATCCATTTACCATATGAGGCAAGGGTCGGAGGACCAGTACAATTTCGATGGATGTATCCGTTTGAGAGGTATATTTCTACATCTCAATTTATTGCCATTACGACGATCTTTTATATTACTTATTTATGCATTTGAATTATTGTCGTAGGTGCATGCACGATCTTAAGATGAAAGTCCACAACAAAGCACAAGTTGAGGGCTCCATTACTCAGGCGTACCTCATTGAGGAGATATCGAACTTCTGTTCGATGTACTTTGACACGGAAATACGAACCCGACGCACTCAACCTCCACGTAATGATGATGGTGGAGATTCCGAGGTGTCAGACCGACTCTCTGTATTCAAGTGTCTCGGACGGGCGTTCGGATCTTCATCTACTCGCGCACTCCAAGACAGAGAGTTGGTAGCTGCGGAGATCTACGTGTTCATGAATTGCGAAGAACTAGAACCCTACATTCAGTAAGCTCTCCACGCTTATTCGTCATCATTTGCGTGCATTGCTGCAGAACCTAACGGTTATGTGATATTTACATTGCAGAGAGTTTGAATCGGTCATATTGCGAGGAAATCCACGTCTAACTGACGTGCAGGTTGAAAAGGAACGGGAGAAGTCTTTTCCTACTTGGTTAAGATCTCGAGTATGTGTCTAATTATTCAAAAACATAAGTGTTATGTTTTTATGCAGATGAGTTGAAGTCATTTATTCAATGTTTGTCTATTTATCTCATAATAGGTTGAACAAGGCTTCATTCCCGATTCAAGAGTACAACAGATTAGTTTTGGCCCCTCGAAGATTGTACGTGTCTATCCAGGCTACATTGTGAATGGATACAGATTTCACACGAGAGATTATGGACGGAATAAGTCTACGATGAACAGCGGCGTATGTGTGAAGGGAAGTGCCTACAATGAAAATGAAATTGACTATTATGGCATTCTCGAAGAAGTCATTGAACTGCAATTTTTGGGACAAGACAACAATGTATTTCTGTTCAAGTGTCATTGGTTTGACCCGACATCTATTCGTCATGACACAACATATGGATTAATCGATGTGAAGCATAAGTCCAAATTGAGTACATATGAGCCATTCATCCTGGCTGGTCCACGCACATATTCCAGGACCAGTGGATGCATGGAGAGACTTCCCGGTGCCAGTCCGGGATTTATTATTTGACATGTTTACGGTATTTTTATTTTTTAGAAGAGTTGAAGTCATTTATTCAATTATTATTAATTTGGGTTTATTGCAGAACGTTGATTAATTTTATTTCTTTACAGCGGAGGTTCATGTTCACGAGACCCGAGGATCTCCCTCGGGCTCGAGCCGTCTGGGAGATTACGGCCCAGACTAATTTAAGAAAGTCGATGTGGGAGGCACGGGACAAGGCAATGAAGACCACAGGCAACCGGGATCCTATGGCTTGGGTGGATTACGGCCCTGTTTGGCTGCGGACAGACTATTGGGAGTCCCTTTGCGCGCGTTGGGCTGCTGGACCATGGCAGCAGCGGTCACAGGTGGCAATACGCAACAGAGCAACTCAACCGGAGAAGAATGTGCATACTAGTGGATCCGTATCTTATGCGACCCACATTCAAAAATTGGTAAATATTTTATTGTTCGATTCATATATACATATGAATTATTATTGTGAAAGTAACTAATTTTGTTGAATTTTAAGCATCACGACCTGGAGCGTGCCCCTACTTTCCGCGAGTTATTTGACCGGACTCATAAGCGGAAGGGGACGGATGACTATGTTACCGAGAGTGCCCGCACGATTGCTGTAAGTCAAGCTTTAAATTATGAATTCAATTATGATATTAAAGTAATTTGTTTTCAATAATTTAATTTTAAATTATTTTACAGGAGACGTACGACAGGACGATGAAGGAGCGCTACACAGAGGGCACTCCCCAGCCAGATTTGGATGCGGACGCTTGGGTCGAGGCAGCGGGAGTGCCGAGGAAGGGTCGAGTGTACGGCTTTGGGGATAGCCTGGATACTCATCGAGTGTTGTCCTCATATGCCAGTTCGATCGCTCCTCCGGCACACGCGAGTTCATCTTCTGCGCCGCCCGTCAGTGGTGTAGAGGACATTAGAGGCATCATTCGGGAGGAGCTACGTACAGAGCTACAGACGCAGCGGGAAGAGCTACAGACGCAGCGGGTACAGCTACAGGCGCAGCAGGTACAGATAGAGACGCAGCGGCTACAGCTACAGACGCAGTTCAGCGATATGGTTCAGCAGTTCATGTCAATAATGCAGGGAGTACGCCCCACACAGCCAGCAGCTCAGGTCAGTATTAGTATTAATTTCATATACTTAGGATTGGGTCGGGCGTTCAATTGACGGATCTAAAAAACACCCAAGTATATATAAAGCGTCAAAACACACAGCCCGGGGGTCCAAAATCCCAAATAGGGATCGGATCGGGGTGCCGTTTTCTCCGACACGACCGGGTGGGTTAAAGTGACGTGTGGGAACTGACGGAATCCAATTTGGATCTCCGGACTGGGTTGAGCATTCAAATGACGGATCTAAAAAACACCCAAGTATATATAAAGGGTCAAAACACACAACCCGGGGGTCTAAAATCCCAAATAGGGATCGGATCGGCGTGCCGTTTTCTCCGACACGACCGGGTGGGTTAAAGTGACGTGTAGAAACTGACGGAATCCAATTTGGATCCCCGGATTGGGTTGGACATTCAAAGGACGGATCTAAAAAACACGGTCAACCATATATAATGGTTAAAACACGCAACCCGGGGGTCCAAAATCCAAATAGGGATCCAATCGACGTGCCGTTTTCTCCGACACGACCGGTTGGGTTAAAGTGACGTGTAGAAACTGACGGAATCCAATTTGGATCCCCGGATTGGGTTGGACATTCAAATGACGGATCTAAAAAACACCCAGTATATATAAAGGGTCAAAACACACAACCCGGGGGTCTAAAATCTCAAATAGGGATCGGATCGGCGTGCCGTTTTCTCCGACACGACCGGGTGGGTTAAAGTGACGTGTAGAAACTGACGGAATCCAATTTGGATCCCCAGATTGGGTTGGACATTCAAAGGACGGATTTAAAAACACGGTCAACCATATATAAATGGTTAAAACACGCAACCCGGGGGTCCAAAATCCCAAATAGGGATCCAATCGACGTGCCGTTTTCTCCGACACGACCGGGTGGGTTAAAGTGACGTGTAGAAACTGACGGAATCCAATTTGGATCCCCGGATTGGGTTGGACATTCAAAGGACGGATCTAAAAACAAGGTCAACCATATATAAATGGTTAAAACACGCAACCGGGGGTCCAAAATCCCAAATAGGGATCCAATCGACGTGCCGTTTTCTCCGACACGACCAGGTGGGTTAAAGTGACGTGTAAAAATTGACGGAATCCAATTTGGATCCCCGGATTGGGTTGGACATTCAAAGGACGGATCTAAAAACACGGTCAACTATATATAAATGGTTAAAACACGCAACCCGGGGGTCTAAAATCCCAAATAGGGATCGGATCGGCGTGCCGTTTTCTCCGACACGACTGGGTGGGTTAAAGTGACGTGTAAAAACTGACGGAATCCAATTTGGATCCCCGGATTGGGTTGGACATTCAAAGGACGGATCTAAAAACACGGTCAACCATATATAAATGGTTAAAACACGCAACCCGGGGGTCCAAAATCCCAAATAGGGATCCAATCGACGTGCCGTTTTCTCCGACACGACCGGGTGGGTTAAAGTGACGTGTAGAAACTGACGGAATCCAATTTGGATCCCCGGATTGGGTTGGACATTCAAAGGACGGATCTAAAAAACACCCAAGTATATATAAAGGGTCAAAACACACAACCCGGGGGTCTAAAATCCCAAATAGGGATCGAATCGGCGTGCCGTTTTCTCCGACACGACCAGGTGGGTTAAAGTGACGTGTAGAAACTGACAGAATCCAATTTGGATCCCCGGATTGGGTTGGACATTCAAAGGACGGATCTAAAAACACGGTCAACCATATATAAATGGTTAAAACACGCAACCCGGGGGTCCAAAATCCCAAATAGGGATCCCATCGACGTGTCGTTTTCTCCGACACGACCGGGTGGGTTAAAGTGACGTGTAAAAACTGACGGAATCCAATTTGGATCCCCGGATTGGGTTGGACATTCAAAGGACGGATCTAAAAACACGGTCAACCATATATAAATGGTTAAAACACGCAACCCGGGGTCCAAAATCCCAAATAGGGATCCAATCGACGTGTCGTTTTCTCCGACACGACCGGGTGGGTTAAAGTGACGTGTAGAAACTGACGGAATCCAATTTAGATCCCCGGATTGGGTTGGACATTCAAAGGACGGATCTAAAAACACGGTCAACCATATATAAATGGTTTAAAACACGCAACCCGAGGGTCCAAAATCCCAAATAGGGATCCAATCGACGTGCCGTTTTCTCCGACACGACCAGGTGGGTTAAAGTGACGTGTAAAAATTGACGGAATCCAATTTGGATCCCCGGATTGGGTTGGACATTCAAAGGACGGATCTAAAAACACGGTCAACTATATATAAATGGTTAAAACACGCAACCCGGGGGTCTAAAATCCCAAATAGGGATCGGATCGGCATGCCGTTTTCTCCGACACGACCGGGTGGGTTAAAGTGACGTTTAAAAACTGACGGAATCCAATTTGGATCCCCGGATTGGGTTGGACATTCAAAGGACGGATCTAAAAACACGGTCAACCATATATAAATGGTTAAAATACGCAACCCGGGGGTCCAAAATCCCAAATAGGGATCCAATCGACGTGCCGTTTTCTCCGACACGACCGGGTGGGTTAAAGTGACGTGTAGAAACTGACGGAATCCAATTTGGATCCCCGGATTGGGTTGGACATTCAAAGGACGGATCTAAAAAACACCCAAGTATATAAAGGGTCAAAACACACAACCCGGGGGTCTAAAATCCCAAATAGGGATCGAATCGGCGTGCCGTTTTCTCCGACACGACCTGGTGGGTTAAAGTGACGTGTAAAACTACAGAATCCAATTTGGATCCCCGGATTGGGTTGGACATTCAAAGGACGGATCTAAAAACACGGTCAACCATATATAAATGGTTAAAACACGCAACCCGGGGGTCCAAAATCCCAAATAGGGATCCAATCGACATGCCGTTTTCTCCGACACGACCGGGGGGTTAAAGTGACGTGTAAAAACTGACGGAATCTAATTTGGATCCCCGGATTGGGTTGGACATTCAAAGGACGGATCTAAAAACACGGTCACCATATATAAATGGTTAAAACACGCAACCCGGGGGTCCAAAATCCCAAATAGGGATCCAATCGACGTGCCGTTTTCTCCGACACGACCGGGTGGGTTAAAGTGACGTGTAGAAACTGACGGAATCCAATTTGGATCCCCGGATTGGGTTGGACATTCAAAGGACGGATCTAAAAACACGGTCAACCATATATAAATGGTTAAAACACGTAACCCGGGGTCCAAAATCCAAATACAGATCCAATCGACGTGCCGTTTTCTCCGACACGACCGGGTGGGTTAAAGTGACGTGTAAAAACTGACGGAATCTAATTTGGATCCCCGGATTGAGTTAGACATTCAAAGGACGGATCTAAAAACGCGGTCAACTATATGTAAATGGTTAAAACACGCAACCCGGGAGTCCAAAATCCCAAATAGGGATCCAATCGCCGTGCCATTTTCTCTGACACGACCGGGTGGGTTAAAGTGACGTGTAGAAACTGACGGAATCCAATTTGGATCCCCGGATTGGGTTGGACATTCAAAGGACGGATCTAAAAACACGGTCAACCATATATGAATGGTTAAAACACGCAACTCGGGGGTCCAAAATCCCAAATAGGTTTCCAATCGACGTGCCGTTTTCTCCGACACGACCGGGTGGGTTAAAGTGACGTGTAGAAACTGACGGAATCCAATTTGGATTCCCGGATTGGGTTGGACATTCAAAGGACGGATCTAAAAAACACCCAAGTATATATAAGGGTCAAAACACACAACCCGGGGGTCTAAAATCCCAAATAGGGATCAGATCGGCGTGCCGTTTTCTCCGACACGACCGGGTGGGTTAAAGTGACGTGCAGAAACTGACGGAATCCAATTTGGATCCCCGGATTGGGTTGGACATTCAAAGGACGGACCTAAAAACACGGTCAACTATATATAATGGTTAAAACACGCAACCCGGGGTCTAAAATCCCAAATAGGGATCGGATCGGCGTGCCGTTTTCTCCGACACGTCCGGATGGGTTAAAGTGACGTGTAAAAACTGACGGAATCTAATTTGGATCCCCGGATTGGGTTGGACATTCAAAGGACGGATGTAAAAACACGGTCAACCATATATAAATGGTTAAAACACGCAACCCGGGGGTCCAAAATCCCAAATAGGGATCCAATCGACGTGCCGTTTCTCCGACACGACCGGGTGGGTTAAAGTGACGTGTAGAAACTGACAGAATCCAATTTGGATCCCCGGATTGGGTTGGACATTCAAATGACGGATCTAAAAAACACCCAAGTATATATAAAGGGTCAAAACACAACCCGGGGGTCTAAAATCTCAAATAGGGATCGGATCGGCGTGCCGTTTTCTCCGACACGACCGGGTGGGTTAAAGTGACGTGTAGAAACTGACGGAATCCAATTTGGATCCCCAGATTGGGTTGGACATTCAAAGGACGGATTTAAAAACACGGTCAACCATATATAAATGGTTAAAACACGCAACCCGGGGGTCCAAAATCCCAAATAGGGATCCAATCGACGTGCGGTTTTCTCCGACACGACCGGGTGGGTTAAAGTGACGTGTAGAAACTGACGGAATCCAATTTGGATCTCCGGATTGGGTTGGACATTCAAAGGACGGATCTAAAAACACGGTCAACCATATGTAAATGGTTAAAACACGCAACCCGGGGGTCCAAAATCCCAAATAGGGATCCAATCGACGTGCCGTTTTCTCCGACACGACCAGGTGGGTTAAAGTGACGTGTAAAAATTGACGGAATCCAATTTGGATCCCCGGATTGGGTTGGACATTTAAAGGACGGATCTAAAAACACGGTCAACTATATATAAATGGTTAAAACACGCAACCCGGGGGTCTAAAATCCCAAATAGGGATCGGATCGGCGTGCCGTTTTCTCCGACACGACCGGGGGGTTAAAGTGACGTGTAAAAACTGACGGAATCCAATTTGGATCCCCGGATTGGGTTGGACATTCAAAGGACGGATCTAAAAACACGGTCAACCATATATAAATGGTTAAAACACGCAACCCGGGGGTCCAAAATCCCAAATAGGGATCCAATCGACGTGTCGTTTTCTCCGACACGACCGGGTGGGTTAAAGTGACGTGTAGAAACTGACGGAATCCAATTTGGATCCCCGGATTGGGTTGGACATTCAAAGGACGGATCTAAAAAACACCCAAGTATATATAAAGGGTCAAAACACACAACCCGGGGGTCTAAAATCTCAAATAGGGATCGGATCGGCGTGCCGTTTTCTCCGACACGACCGGGTGGGTTAAAGTGACGTGTAGAAACTGACGGAATCCAATTTGGATCCCCAGATTGGGTTGGACATTCAAAGGACGGATTTAAAAACACGGTCAACCATATATAAATGGTTAAAACACGCAACCCGGGGGTCCAAAATCCCAAATAGGGATCCAATCGACGTGCGGTTTTCTCCGACACGACCGGGTGGGTTAAAGTGACGTGTAGAAACTGACGGAATCCAATTTGGATCTCCGGATTGGGTTGGACATTCAAAGGACGGATCTAAAAACACGGTCAACCATATGTAAATGGTTAAAACACGCAACCCGGGGGTCCAAAATCCCAAATAGGGATCCAATCGACGTGCCGTTTTCTCCGACACGACCAAGTGGGTTAAAGTGACGTGTAAAAATTGACAGAATCCAATTTTGATCCCCGGATTGGGTTGGACATTTAAAGGACGGATCTAAAAACACGGTCAACTATATATAAATGGTTAAAACACGCAACCCGGGGTCTAAAATCCCAAATAGGGATCGGATCGGCGTGCCGTTTTCTCCGACACGACCGGGTGGGTTAAAGTGACGTGTAAAAACTGACGGAATCCAATTTGGATCCCCGGATTGGGTTGGACATTCAAAGGACGGATCTAAAAACACGGTCAACCATATATAAATGGTTAAAACACGCAACCCGGGGGTCCAAAATCCCAAATAGGGATCCAATCGACGTGTCGTTTTCTCCGACACGACCGGGTGGGTTAAAGTGACGTGTAGAAACTGACGGAATCCAATTTGGATCCCCGGATTGGGTTGGACATTCAAAGGACGGATCTAAAAAACACCAAGTATATATAAAGGGTCAAAACACACAACCCGGGGGTCTAAAATCCCAAATAGGGATCGAATCGGCGTGCCGTTTTCTCCGACACGACCAGGTGGGTTAAAGTGACGTGTAGAAACTGACAGAATCCAATTTGGATCCCCGGATTGGGTTGGACATTCAAAGGACGGATCTAAAAACACGGTCAACCATATATAAATGGTTAAAACACGCAACCCGGGGGTCCAAAATCCCAAATAGGGATCCCATCGACGTGTCGTTTTCTCCGACACGACCGGGTGGGTTAAAGTGACGTGTAAAAACTGACGGAATCTAATTTGGATCCCCGGATTGGGTTGGACATTCAAAGGACGGATCTAAAAACACGGTCAACCATATATAAATGGTTAAAACACGCAACCCGGGGGTCCAAAATCCCAAATAGGGATCCAATCGACGTGCCGTTTTCTCCGACACGACCGGGTGGGTTAAAGTGACGTGTAAAAACTGACGGAATCCAATTTGGATCCCCGGATTGGGTTGAACATTCAAAGGACGGATCTAAAAACACGGTCAACCATATATAAATGGTTAAAACACGCAACCCGGGGGTCCAAAATCCCAAATAGGGATCCAATCGACGTGCCGTTTTCTCCGACACGACCGGGTGGGTTAACGTAACGTGTAAAAACTGACAGAATCCAATTTGGATCCCCGGATTTGGTTGGACATTCAAAGGACGGATCTAAAAACACAGTCAACCATATATAAATGGTTAAAACACGCAACCCGGGGGTCTAAAATCCCAAATAGGGATCCAATCGACGTGCCGTTTTCTCCGACACGACCGGGTGGGTTAAAGTGATGTGTAGAAACTGACGGAATCCAATTTGGATCCCCGGATTGGGTTGGACATTCAAAGGACGGATCTAAAAACACGGTCAACCATATATAAATAGTTAAAACACGCAACCCGGGGTACAAAATCTCAAATAGGGATCCAATCGACGTGCCGTTTTCTCCGACACGACCGGGTGGGTTAAAGTGACGTGTAGAAACTGACGGAATCCAATTTGGATCCCCGGATTGGGTTGGGCATTCAAAGGACGGATCTAAAAACACGGCCAAGTATATATAAATGGTTAAAAGACGCAACCCGGGGGTGTAAAATCCCAAATAGGGATCCGATCGACATGTCGTTTTCTCCGACACGACCGGGTGGGTTAAAGTGACGTGTGGGAACTGACGGAATCTAATTTGGATCTCCGGATTGGGTTGGGCATTCAAAGGACGGATCTAAAAACACCCAAGGCGAAAATGATGGATCTAAAAATAGTATTGTATTAAGCTTGAGTAATAATCACATGTTTTAAATTTTATTTTTGAAAATACTGTATGTCTTTTATTTATTATTAATGTTTCTCATTTTAATTTGTTTTAATATAGGATCCAGCTTCAGACGATGACGAGGCAGGGACAGCAGACGATCCAGCAGATCTATGTTGATTTTTGTATTCATTATTCTATATGATTTTATATTTATTGTATTTTATGATTTTATGTTGATTGTTAGTATTTGTTAAATTTATGAATATTGTAGCAGGTTTGACATTGTAGCAATGTTGACAAATTATTTTTATTTGCCTATTTTTTTTTTAAAAAAATGTGTATTTTCCGACGGATTTTCCGACGGATAAGTATCGGTTGGAATGTATAAATTACCGATGGAAAAATACTGTCGGTAATACCTTCGAAAGTACTGACGGATTGGCCGACGGATATGTATCCGTCGGAAAGGATAAATTACCGACGGCTAAACACCGTCGGCAATTCCGTCGAAAAATACTGACGGCCTTACCGTCGGATTATATCTGTCGGAGGTTTCGACCGAATTCCGACGGAATTGCCATCCGTCGGAAATTGCTGACCAAGTATTTCCGACGGAAATTTTCCGACGAGCTTTGGACGGAAAGCGGTCGGAAGGCTCCTTTTCCGACGGATGACCGACAGATTTCCGACGGATTCAGTCCGTCGGAAACATCGCATTTTCTTGTAGTGTCCTCACACAGTACTTATTGACCACATATTGTTGCTCTTGCAGTTTGTCTGTTGCAACCTATCTTGGTCCAAGGAGAAAGCAAACTCATTTGGAGAAATCACAAATCTCCTTCCACCACATGTGAACAATTTCATTTACTAACAATTAACTTCCTCTTCTGAACAGACTTTAGCACCAGTATGTGAATGTGAACAATGATATTTGATGTAATCTTTCATTAACATTATTATTTGCTAAACTTTAATGTGTTTTATATTATTAATTTGTTGTGCATTGTGAATGAGTGGGTGTGAATATGTGTGGATCTAAATGTGGATGTGTTGATCTAAATGTGGATTATGGATCTAAATGTGGATGTGTATGTATGGAACTAAATGTGGATCTGTATGTGTGGAACTAAATGTGGATGTGTATGTGTTGATCCAAATGTGAATGTGTAGATTTAAATGTGGATGTGTATGTGTTGATCCAATTGTTTGTGAATGTGGATCTCTAAATGTAGGTGAATGTAGATCCATTTGAATATATTACTCTTTTTTTTACTGAAACAAAACTGCTTATGGTGTACGTGGCCGTGGGGAAACATACTTGCTTATGGTCTATGTGGCCGTAGGGAAATATAACTGCTTATGGTGTACGTGGCCGTAAAGACACATGCTTATGGTTTACAATGCCGTAGGGATATTCGCAGCCGTCACTAAGTCTATCCTTACAAAAACTATGACTACGGTTAACATCATCGTAGCGAAAAGAGGATATCTTATGGTGTTACTTACGGCTACCAACACCGTCATTATAGTTCTATACTTACGGAGTTTAAAACACCGTAGCCTTAGGCCTTTGTCGTCAGACCTTAGCCAATGAAACCCTATAGTAGGATAACACCGTAAGTGAAGGCTACGCTTACGATTTTCGGTTCTCTACTTGCGGTGTTTGGACGTAAGCCAAGTCTAATTTTCCTGTAGTGAGTAGAAAAAATGACCAGAAAATGAAAGGTGGGAATTTTTTTGACAATGGAAGCTTGTGGCATTTAGAAGGTAAGGATTTTTATTAGTAAGTCTAATGAGGTGAGATTTCCATTGTCAAAGAAAGAAGGATCGGGTGAGGTTGGAGGTGATTAATCAATATTTTTTTATTATTATTGTACGAAAGTGAGAATCCCACACGTAGAAAGGTCAGGTTTTTTATGGTGGGAATATGATTTTTATTAATATATATTTCTATTTTTAGGGAGGGAGATGTAATGGCGGGAATATGATTGTCCTGGTGCAGCCACGTGGCAGAACCAAAACTAAGTTATATTATTATAATACAGATAGTATAGATAAATATATCATTTTTGGAGCAAATTAAATTTTTTGGTCTTTGACCATAAGATCTATTGAGATGATATTTGATTTTGGATTCAACAATCCCTTGCAGGGTCTATTTTGGAAGGATGTTTTTAGATTAATCATGTTTCGGGTGTAAGTCATGAATGGCCTCCCACTAAATTTTAAAAAGGGATTTGATGTGGACTCAAGTTAATTAACTCTTCGGATTTATATATTTTTATTTACAAAAGGATACTTAAACCGTGCTTCGTATGAGTGACCTCTTATTAAGTTTCATGATTAATGCATGGGGGAGGCATATAGATTGGTAGTTATCCATAAGATCGACCAGCCTCTTTATAAATTATCTTTCTAGCCGTGATGAGTGTACGCTTGATAGGGATATATATGACTTGTTCTTTCTCACCCTCACACGCAGTGGTGGATTCAGAATTTTTTTTCAATGGGATCTTAATGGTGCATCTACATAAATTCGGTGGGGTCACCCATAGTAAAAATTTGTGCTCCTAATATAAGTTTTTTTATCCAGTGGGGTCACAGGACCCCACTGGACATAAGGTAGGTCCGCCCCTGCTCACACGTGCCAAGCCTTGAAAATTAAGATTTATATTATGGGTGCGCTGAGTATGTAGGCAGGCAAGGACATGCCTTCTTTCTCACTTTTGCACGTGCCAACCCTTCCTCTCCGCCAAGAAAACATTTGATTTCAAACTTTTGGATTGATGGTGGGTGTAAAAGTCCTCCTCATCCTCAATACTTTAAACTAGTTGCATGTAGGTTTATGTCTTAGATTAAAGGAAGTAAACGCAATCGTTTTGTTATTCTTTGGTTGGGTGACATCACACCATGATGTCTTTATTTTTATTTTTTTTTGAAAAATTAGTTAATTTATGAAAGACTAACCACTGAATCACTCCTTGATTAGGTATGATGACCTTTACATATATTCTAGTTGTCTTAATCACATTCTTATCTCATTTTTATTTTATAAGATATAACTTAAATTATTCAAGCCGGCCATCCGATCATCATAACAAGTTGAGACCTTCTAAAAATGAAAAAGAAAAAGAAAAAGAAAAGAAAGAGGTTGTGGTTTTCCACAATAGCAGGGCAATTCGTACACATAAGAATGAAATTTTATTTTTCGTAATATTGACACATACAAGTTTTTTATTCTGCAAAATTGCCCTCAGAGATATTAATGGTGTACACTTTGAAGTCTAGTAAATAACTAGCCGCATATTTGTGTGTTGCATGGATTTATATAAATTTTATTTAAATAGGATACGAAATCAAAATGAAATTTTCAAATAGAATATGTAGAGTTAATTTCTTAATGAATATATATTTTGAGTCCTAGTTTTAATAGTAAAACATAGTCTATATATAAATATGTTTAAATTATATATTTATGATATTTTAAAATAAATACACATTTTTAATTTTTAGAAATAGAGATAGTCTATGTAATGAATATTTTTTATGTGGAGTGCAGAGGAGAGAGAGATCATGGAGGGAAGAGAGAGAAAGAGAGAGTTAGATTTAAATGAAGAGTTTTATTTATAAAGAGAGATGACAAAGGGAACAGAGAGAAAATAAGAGTTGGGTTTAGATGATGAATTTTATTTGTGCCACGTGACACTCTATATGAGCAAGAAGAAACTTTGCTTCAATAATATATCATTTTTATAGCAAATTAATTTTTTTGGTCTTTGACCATAAGATCTATTGAGATGAGATTTGATTTTGGATTCAACAATATATCGCTTGCAGGGTCTATTTTGTGAAGGATGTTTTTAGATTAATCATGTTTCGGGTGTAAGTCATGAATGACCTCCCACTAAATTTTATCAATGCACGAGGGATTTGATGTGGACTCAACTTATAATTAACCCTTTAGATTTATATATTTTTATTTACAAAAGGATACTTAAACCGTGCTTCGCTTTTAACGGCCGCATGGGTGACCTCTTATTAAGTTTCATGATTAAGGCATGGGGGATGCATATTATAAGTTCGGTGTTATCCATAAGATCGACCAGCCTCTTTATAAATTATCTTTCTAGCCGTGATGACTGATGAGTGCAGGCTTGAGAGGGAATATATGACTTGTTCTTTCTCACCCTCACAAGGGCCAACCCTTGAGAATTAAGATTTATATTATGGGTGTGATGAGTATCTAGGCAGACAAGGATATGCCTTCTTTCTCACTTTCGCACATGCCAACCCTTCCTCTCCGCCATGAAAACATATGATTTCAAACATGGGGGATGCATATTATAATTAAGTTCGTTGTTATCCATAAGATCGACCAACCTCTTTATAGATTATCTTTTTGGCCGTGATGAATGCAGGATTGAGAGGGATACATATGACTCGTTCTTTCTCACTCTCACACGTGCCAATCCTTCCTCCCGGCAGGCAACATATACCATTTAAGATTTTATGATTTTTTACTGGGTGTCAAGTGGTTCTCGTTCTCATATATTGTTGTAAGCTCATTTCACATAGGTACACATTACGGGAAAGGGATTGCAAGCCCATTTGTAATTCTCAGTTGGATGACATCAAATATTGATGGGCACTTGTCTGTTACAATTTTTTTTAATAACATTTTTGTTTTAAAAATATCAAATTTTGGTTATTAATCTTGGTCACCGGATCATGATCGTAAGATGAGAGCGACAAATAGAAGAATGACATTTTTTAGAATTGGAGGGCAATTTTTTAGGAAAAAGACAACATCTTGAGGGAGATTTGAGATTTGAATTCATCTCTTAAACTTCATGAGGTTGGAATATCCTTGTGCTATATTCTCCATCATAGACAAAGAAGATATGAAAAAAGCATCATATTGATTATTGGGTTGGATACGAGCCACTCACACTTCACGAAGAATCATCAGTTTGCTATATTCTCATCAGAAAAATGGTTTTTAGATAATGTTTTCAAAATTATGCACATAACATGATTATTTTTTTGTAAAAGTCTCCATAAATTGTGTGGTGGGGTAAAACTGGCCCGGTCTATTAAGGTCCGCTCACCTAGTCTATTAAGGTAATAGCACGGGATTTACGCCCATCCATCTTCTACGCCCCTCGCGATACTCATGCAAAACGAAGGGCATCGCACATGCAAATGCACAAGCACTCTTAAAAAACGTGCACAACATGTTCAATCTCATTATCAATCTCACAATCAAATAGCAAGAACAACAATTAATTTAGTTGAGAGAGAAATAGCAAATCTAAAGAATAAATGTCAAAAGTGTGTCCTCCAAACCTCATGATCAGGTTCAACACGAAAAGGTTTTAGATCATTGTAAGGTGTAGGAACAAGTTCTTCAACTCGACCGCGACAAAGCACAATGGTTCTTCAAACAATCAACCACCTTTCATTCTCCAAAAGAGTGTTTAAACTGATTAATACTCTAGAAGTCTAGAGCAACCTAGAGATATTCCCATAGTATCAGGATAGTATTTTTCAAAATGGAGTTGAGATCTTTTTAGATGATTCAACTTTGATACACCTAAATGTCTTCCTAATTGTATTCAAATTGTAGATACACTGTGGAGTGTCGACACCTTTCTTGCACATTCACAATGTAAATCTGTTAATTTGAAGACGTTATAATTTTCACCACACACAACCATAAATATGAAATTTTGAGTCATTGAAAAGAGTAAAGTGATCGGTACTCTAAAAGATCCCAAACATGCAATTTTAAATTCAAATAAAAACTCAATTTAATCATCCATCTAAAAATTGACTTGCATACGTACTCAGTCTTTTTTTAAGACTAATCTATTGACTTCATGGGCACTTGAAACTTTGATTAGTCTAATAAAAGTAATATCTATTTTCATCAAAACTTAGAGGGATTATAACACTACTCTCTAACATTTTGGTTTTTTTGAAGGAGGGGGAATGGCTATGTGCTCCTGCATGATTTGAGGAGACCTTGGTAGGTCTCTGCTAACGCCTGTAGCTGGTTCCGCATGACTACCAGTTCACTAACCCATTTACACACAATTCTCATTTGATGGCGGCTATATATAGCAACTGTAGGAAGCCTCCAAACTTTTCTTTATATCATGCAATCTTCCTCATTAGATGTAGCACAAAAATAAGAAATTATGCTGCAGAAACCGCATTCCGTGGTGTTTGGCGTGGCGCCCAACCAACATCTGCGCTTTATGATTGTAGATTTATCTCCTAGTGACAGCTTGCGATCAACATGTTTAATGAAACTTGGATCTGTAATATATGCATATGCCCACATATTCAAACATGGATATATCCACATTTTAAATAAAAAAAAATCACATCCCACAAATAGTCTTCTTACATGCAATAGTTTTTTTTAATAATATGGATGCAAATACAACTGTAGGGGTGATAAATATGTAATATTTAATTTCATCAATAGCTTATATGAAAATTAAACAAGAATACAAGATAGCGTTTATCCCCCCTTACAAAGAGAGAGATCCAAAGTCCTCAACTAGAAACTCCACAATATGAACCCAAGAAATACAACAAAAAAAAACAAATTTTTAGGTACCAAATCTGCTGAAAGCATGGAAGACTCTTTCCTTCAGAACCCAATGAGCAGATCTTGAGAAACCATCATATTCTTGAAGAGATGTTCAAGAGACCCTCCAGCAGCAGCTGTAATTTCACCTTTTTTCTTTGTTTGATGGTGGTTGCTCACTCGCCTAGGAAGCCTCCAAACTTAACTTTATATCCTCACACATGCAGCCTTTCTGACTAGCTAGAGTGCAAACAACTAGCAGGCTCTGTTTTGGAATCAGAATGCCAGTCCGCACTATGTCGTGTCCAACCATGTTAAAACACCACGAGCTATTCTCTGAGTTTCTTAAATTCCATAAACAATAACAACTTAGAACCTGCAATCATCAACTCCTAGATATGCTTGACAACTAAGTAAGACCACCAAACAAATTAATTTTTTAAACATAAAAAAAATACAATGGGAGAAACTCAACAGCCTACATTCATGGACACACAAGAAGAAGGATTCCAGTATGTTTAAAGGAAGAAAATACAAGAAAAAGTCACCCTCATATAGCTCCAACCACCCAATAAACTTATAAACCCAACAGCCTCTTCTTCAAGGACAAACAATCGATAGCTATATTACAAGAAGGATATCTGTAGAAACACAAAAAATAAGAAGAGCATGTGAGATGGGCTCCGTACAATTTAAGAGACTTAACATCAAACAAAGGTGAATACTTACATATCATCAGCTACGAAGCTGGGGAACCCAGGAAAGTAGTAGATACATCTTGAGAACATCATTATTTTCTATGATCAAAGACTCACCCACAGGCTAAAAGAACTTGCAGAAATATGCCAGGGCATATTGGTTTTAGAGCCCCTTATTATTCAGAAGCTTAATTATGAGGGCCATATGGCAGAAACATAAACCCCTCACCATGTGTAAAAATAATGCTCCGGGGTTTTTCAATCAATGTCCTGAAGTCAGTTGAACTCGCATGGGAAAACTGGCCATCCCTTGTTATCCTTTTAATTCGAAATCTGGTGAAATCAAGAATGAGGTGAGAAAAGGTTAAATGGGCAGCTTTGTTTGAGTGATTCATAGCCAATAGAAACTCTTCAGACACTTGGGAAAGGAAGAGGACAGGATGATGCATGCTTACCTTATTCTAAGGAAGTGAAATTTCCAGTACTGGAAACCTAAACTCAATCAACCAGTAAGTAAATGAGGCTTTCCGGCATTCCTGGGTGCCCTTCACACCATGCAAGCAGCAATGGGCAACCAGTGAGAGACATTAGTTTCAGCCTGGGTGGGGGACCTTCAGTTGCAGTGAAATCCAGGTTTGGGCAATTTGTCACTGATAAGTACAATAGAGATGTAAGAGATTTCAAGCCCTGACTGGAAGAAGAGAGAGATCGAAGCTCTTCACAGCCTTCTAAGATCAATTCCTTTAATCCTGAAGGGAGATGGGGCAATGACTTCAGCCTTGGGCAATGCTTGAGGACGAGCTTCCTAAGGAATGGGAAATCACCTTCTTTTGTTCCCACCCACTCTTTCCAGACAGGCATGTCATGGAATTCTAACTTCCGGAGACGTGGGAAAGCAAAGCTAGTGTATTGTGCTTGCCATTCCCGTTCAGACATATGATCATCATAGGGAAACAGACAGTCCAGCACAACACTTTCCAAATTATTTGCCCCCTCCACGTAGAGTTTCTGGAGGAAAGGTAGTCTGCTAAGTGGTGCGAGGTCACATTTTGAGCACTGAAGGAGGGAGACATTGGATAATCTACTATGGAGGACATCAGTGCGTATTTTTTTAGAGGAAAAATCCGCATAGCAACCAGCAAACCCTGAACCTGTGTATCCTCGGATCACTAGTCTCTTGCTTGAAATGCAAAGTGAATAAAGGTTGAAAAGAACTTCCTGCGTGGCGGCATCTGTAACATTGGACCTATCATTAGTACAGCAATCCCATTCTATGTCCAAAGTATGGATTTCAGTGAAGTCCATAGAACAAAATTTCGAGGCCGCACTCGCATCATGCACATTCCGGAACACCAAGTAAAGGTTGCGCTGTCCACCTAGAGCAACCAAAACAACCAAAATCAAGTAAGTACCACAAGGATGATAAAACAGTTATAATTAGACCTGTAATTACTCTTGTACATACCTTCTTCATTTGAACATTGCTGAACTTGTTTTAATCTCTGGAAATGCTGGTGTTGGCTGCATTGCTCTGTCTCATAGGGGTTCCCATAGATGCACAAGACCTGCAGTGTTGATGGCAACTGTTCAGCATCCAACAACTGGAACAGCGGGCATTCCTTAATTGCCAAGTATTCTAAGGTGGTAAGGTTTGTCCAAGGAAGAGAGGTCAAATTTTCATATCCTGTGATAGTAAGTCGGTGGATCATGTGGGAGAACTCTTTCAGCAAAACAGAAGCCACCAGTGGGTGGACATTCATCAATTCCATGTATGATCCCCGAACTACTTTTATGGCCTTTGCTCCACGTATCCCATTGACATTGATTCTCTGTAGAGATGGTAATTGCCATAGCTGAGGAGAAACTGATGTGATCCAGAGGTCAGGGCAATCACTGATTTCGACATCTTTCAAGGCACTTTGGTTGCCCAATGGCAGAGATGCCAAATTTGAACACCTCTTCACAGTGAGTCGGCAGATGTGGGAGCACATGCCCAAACTATACTCTGCCTCCTGTTGGCCAACATTCTCAAGTTGTAGATGCGGTTCATCCTCCGATTGTGGGGCAGGGGAGAGATGAGCTTCAATACGCAACATTCCACCCATGCTCTCTATTTTGATTGTTTTTGCCCGTTGTAAATGTGATAGTTCAACAGAAATAATAGGCATGCCCCAGAGTTTATAGCCGCTAGAGATGGAGATATACATATCCTCAACAGCACCAAGGTTGATTAAAGAGAAAAACTGAAGATTTTCACAAAATTTAATAGAAAGCTTCTTGAGTTTGGGACAATCTCCTTCCCGGGCACCGCACCATGACTTCCAGTTGTACATGTCTTCTAATGTTAATTCCTCCAACTGTGGGAAGCCCCCAGAGAAAAATTCACCACCTATGTACTCCACTGCTTTGGCTTTAGATATGTACAGTGACTTGAGTGATGGGAGCTGTCCAAGTGGTGGGAGAGAAGCCCATCTTTTACATTTATATAGAACAATAGTGCCCAATCTGAAGAAGGATGGATCTCCCAACCAAGATGGATAAGATGGCCTTTTGAAGCCTGATATTTTTAGACTTTCAAGCTTAACACTGGGTTTGAGGCTTTTCAACACCTCATCGTCCATGAACGAAGATGCAGCACGGGGGCTCCATTCTAAACATAAAGATGAGATATTTCTCTTCTTTTTTAGACAAGCCTTCTTTGCGTCATTCACATTGACCAGGTTCTCAAGCCCTTTGATGGCAAACTCTCCTCGGATGTTGTTCATATCTTTCAATTCCCCCAATTTAGCACAGTTGTGTTTTGGACTCACACAAAAACCCGGCATTGTCTGAAGATCTGTTAGCTTCCCTATTCCCACGGGGTATCTAACACAATCCCTGCTCCTCAATATGAGGTGCCTTAGGTTGAACAAATTTGATATGCTGTTTGGCAATTCAGACACTCCCCCAAAATCTAGTGTTTGAAGGTGATACAAACTGCCTACAAATGCAGGAAGTTTCATCAAGAAGATGGACATGCGAAGATAACGCAGATGTTTCAGGTGAGCAATAGACATTGGCAAACGACCATGGCAAACACCACCCAAGTCCAGCACTCTGAGGTGTTTCATTCTGGTGAATGTATCACTTGGAAGATCATGACTAGAGATTGAATTCCAAGCGTCTTTATCAGGTAATAAGAAAGACCTAAAGGACAATTTTGGCTCAGATATATCTTTTATGGATGACTTAATGGTCCCTCTAGAATCACTAGTGGGAAAAATTGAGAGGTGTCGAACATGACTCGGAATGAGACAAGGCTTATCGCTGTCCACAGTATAACATTCATCTCTTGAGACACATCTTGCCAGATCATGCATTAAGTCGTGCATCTGCATTCTTTCGGGATCCCATGGATATTTTTGAAAGAATGACCTCGACAATAGGTTATCGATGTACCGCTGGCCAATGTCTTCCATTAGTTCTCTTCTGTTTGCCTTGATGTAGCCCTGTGCCATCCACATGCAGATGATTTGATTCCTATCAAATACAAAGTCTTTTGCTAACAGAGAACAGTACCTGAAACATCTCTTAAGTGGGGCAGACAAATGCAGATAACTCAACCTTAATATAGGAATAATAGAACCTTCTTGATTAATAGTGGCATTCCAAACTTCGCTCTCCAGGATTTTATTCCACTCCTCAGCATCTTTAGTGCGCAGTAGGCCTCCAAGTGTCTTCGCTGCCAGAGGCACACCTCCACACTTCCTAGCAATTTCTTTCCCAATAGCCACAAGATTCTGATATAAATTTGGATCTCGACCTTCAAAGGCATGCAGCATAAACAGCTTCAAGGTATCTTCACCTGACAGGAAACCCAAACCATAGGTCGAATTCCTGGACACCATTTCTGAAACTTTCCTACTCCGAGTAGTCATGAGAATCTTAGTGTCTGCTGATCTGTTGCGTAAGGGAGCCGTGAGTAGATTCCAGTTGTGTATATCAAGATTCTCTGCTTCCCAAACATCGTCTAGCACAAGTAACAACCTTCCTTTCTCTTTCAATTTCTGCACAAGCTTTTGCTGAAGGGGATCCAGCTCTGACAAACCACTGTCTTCCACATCCAAAGACTGCAACATATCTTTGGTCAGCCGTACTACATCAAAATCTTCAGAGACACAGACCCATGATTTCAGTTGGAAATGCTTGTTCACATGAGCGTCGTTATAGGCAAGCTGGACAAAAGTGGTCTTGCCCAGCCCACCCATGCCCACAATGGCCATCACGGACACATAATCATCCATGTCATCACTACCTCTCAATTCTTCTGCATCAGATGATAACAAGAACTGCTTAATTTTTGCCAACTCTTCATCTCTTCCCAGGATGCGTGGCTCTTCTATGACAGAACTAGTTGTCCGCCTGGCAGATATGATTTCAGCATGCATATGTTCCTTGTGGTAGTCTAGTTTCAGAGCTTGATCAGGCTTCTTGATCTTCATAAATCTTGAAACAACATCTTCCATCCTCTGCTCAACACAACACAGGAAAGCAGAAAGCTCATGCAATGCTATCTCCGACGCTCTCTTCGACGCCCTCTCTGCGATGCTTCCGGCAGTCCGCCCCCCATTCTCCGTTAACCCGAGACGCGATGCCTTGTGAGGGAGATCGTCCAGCACATCCTCGGCGGCGTCGGCGACTGCTTGCAGCTCCCGCAGCCAGTGGCGGACGGGCACCTCTGTTATGTCCATGTCCTCGGCATCGTCGAGGGTGGCTCGCACCCAGGACAACATCCGGATCAGCCACTGGGCTTTCGCATCTACCTTGTTGATGTCGGGGGACGAAGACGATGGCACCCAGGATGCTGCATGCAGCAGAGTGCTGATATGTGCAGCAAATCTTTCCACCGCCTGAGCAACTGTGGATCTGATGGCGTCCTCCATGGTCGTCTCCCCAGAGCAAGGTGGCAGGGATGGATGGCTTCTCCTCCAGCCCTCCGAGAGCACGCTCTGTGGTGTGGTTGACTTCGACCAAACTCAGGTAAAGGGGCCTGCGTCGGAAACGGGTTACTCCCATGCGTCTTTTTGTTTAGCCAAATGTTTTTTACCCTACGGATAAAAAGTTGAGTAATGAGCAAAATATTACTTGGAAGGCCCGCGCCTCTTTTGGTAAAACAGTTTTGTAATATCGTTTAGTAACACCATCATTAAAATTATGTTATATCAATAATTAAAATAAAATAAAAATTAAAAACACCTCATTAATGATGAGATTGTGGTGTACTTATTTTGACTGATATGTTATTTTAATGTGTTACTAAATAATATTACTAAACTATTTTCCCCTCTTTTTTATTGGGTAATGCAGAGAGGCGCATTTCAAAATGTATTTGATGTAATTATATATATATATATATATATAATTATAGAACACACATAAATAGTTATTTTTTATATAAAAATAATTATTTATGTACACTCTTAAACTATTTTATGTGTAATGTTGTGTTATTTATGTGTCCTAAATTATCATTTATATGTATTATGTATCTATTTATATGTATTTTTTAGGTTAAAATATAAAAAATAAAATTAAATACACCATGGAATGCGTCCCTCCATATAGCTCAATGGGGGAGGGGCATGGACCTTCCATATAATGTTTTGCTCCCGCCTTGTCAGGTACATAGTATTATTCTAAAAAAATTGATAGATTATGAGGTCCAAACCTATAAAATAATTAAGACGGTAAAAAAGTTAAAATTTTAATTATTTGATTTGATTTTGATAAAAAATATGACTTGAAAACCTATTTAACCACCTATATTAAATGAAATTTGAATTTGGATATATATATATATATATATTTCGATAAATTATCAAAATCTCATTCAAGAACAACAATTTCCATATTCGATTATCAAATTTTGAATTCGATAATATATTATATGTATTATATAATAAATATTAATTGAATATCTAATTTTCGAATCAGAATCTATTCATTTTTAATACTGTTCAATTTTCGAATTAGAGTTTGAGTAATTTGAAGAAACAAATTCGAATAAAAATTTTGTTATTTCTGTATCTACTTTTGAATCCGATATTTTTTTATAATTTTTATCGGATTTAGATACTGATTCTGATCTATTTACACCCCTAAAAATAACTTTCGGAGAGTGTGAAGGCTAAGTCCGAGATCAACTGTTCTTGAATAGGCAAAAAAAATTCACGAAACAAGTAAAAAGCATTTCTTTTTTATTTATTGAAAAGAACTTCTTAAGTACACATAGCATTACTATGAAAATATACACAAGAAGAGAAATGTTTATTATTCTCTAATAAAGGACAATAAAATTTGATGCGAATTATCTAGTAAATAATTCTATTAGTTGAAGAGAAAGAAGTTAACTAATAGAATTATTTATCAAATAATTCATATTAATTTTATTGTCTCCTTAAAATAATAAAAAATAAGCATTTCTCATTGTGGAAATGGAATTTATTTTAAAATCTTTTAAAATATCTATTTATCATGTTGTCTCATATTCTCATGGATGCATGCGTATTGCGAATCCAAGTCTCGTCAAATGCTACACGAGCAATGGAGACGTGAGATGAATCCACAATTCACACAGCGCGGGCGTGCCAGTCACCGAAGTGACAACCAAATGGTTTGCCTCCGAGAGTCGGAGGGCTTTAAGTCTCTTGTGCGCACCGTTTGACTTCGTCAAACGAAAGTGAGTGGTCGGGTCCTGGACCAAAATCCCGTCGTTGCTTGAGCGCAACGACGTTAATTACATCTCTTTTAGAAAGAGAAAACCCTTGATTAATCGCCAGATTTAGAAAGCCTCATGACCTTAAAACGGGACATCCGATAAAGGGTGCGAAGCATAATTGAACTGAAATATTAGGAAGCAAGACGAACGCCTAATCGAACCCATTAGACCTTTCACTCAAACCGCTACCCAATCTCTTTGCCTATTTACTTATTGATCCCCTTTACCACGAAAAGGTCCAATTCGGCCTTTTAAATCTATTTGAGAAAGACAATTTTGAAAATGGTGGTCTCTTTTACTTTTTTTGAAAATAGACACAATTTGGTCATTTGTTGAAAGTCATTTCAATTTGATTTCTTTTTTTGGTTGCGAAACATGTGATGATCATTTATTTGTTTAGAAAAGTTTGGTTTGGCTCTTTTAACATCATGCTGCAATCTTTTGCTACTTTAAGAAAAGGGCCCACTTTGATCTCTTGCTCTTTTGGAAAACATGGGGGTGACCTTTGATTCGCTTGAAAAAGGTTTGAATTAGTCCTTTATTCTCTTGCAAGATATGGGACGGTCATTGCCACTTGAAGAAGGGGATTTGATTTGACCCTTCAATCTTTTGTAAAACATAAGATGATCTTTGTCATTTAGAGAAGGTTGAACTTGGTCATTTGCTCTTTTGCTTGAAAGGGGTTCAATTTGCCTTTGCGATTCTTTTTATCATTAAATGATTTTAATTTGCTGTTTGAGTCTTTTGAGCATTTGGAACGGAGTTCTATTCGTTCGGCGGAGCTCGATGGCTCAACGCACTTCGCAAACGTCCTCGAATCGGCGCAGCTGACGAGATAAGGCGAATCGGCGCAGCCCGGCTGAAATCATAGACATCATAGAATTGGCTTCCGTTCGCAACGTTGCCAATTCATTAGAAGCTAATGACCTCTTTTAGGAATTTTGCGCCAACTCAACCCTCGCGGGGGAAATTCGGCAGCATTTCCCCTTATCGTGGTGATAGAGGGGAAAGCGCGATGCTCATCCACCACAAGCGGAGATGGCACCAAAAGGGAGAGTGTACGTCGTAAAACGGCGTAACTCCGACGGCCTATGACCTCGATCCCCCAGGCATGCCTACGGAGATTCGGGCAATGCTATGGCCAAACAACCCGCGGGACGATGAATCACATGCGAACCCACCCGTCCGGACACGAACATCATATTGTCCGATCCGAGGATGTGGATGGGTCTCATATTATGTCTTTTGACTGTTTATCAGCCGGTGTCACGTAGAGCAATGGTTTTGCTCACGTGATTTCAGCCAACGTGATGGCCAGGACGTCGAATCGGCGCAGCTCTGCTCTGGTCTTACAAGACTGCCAGAACCAGTGCCAGGCCGAATCGGCGCAGCCAACCAGCTGAGCAAAGGATGGAAAACCGCCTCCCTCCTAGAACGCCCTTGCTCATGGCAGGGTGATCTTGGAGTTTGAGATGGCATTGCAACCCATTGCTAGATGGGCTAAACAAAGGGATTTAGGCATTATTTGCCCAACCCCTTTGATTAGCGAAATGGGGCTTTTGGAAGGCTATTTGGTGTTGGCTTGAAATGCACATCAAAGGGGCTGAAAACCGCAATGGGAGAGGTCCATTGAGAGGGGATGAACCAGGTTTGATGATCTCTTTGAAAGGGTCTTTTGGAGGTGGTGTTTAGACAAGAAAAACATGAGCATTACTTGCTCATTCTCTTGACTATTACCAAAGGGGATGCATTAACTACTATTGGGGGCTCTTGAAGGGCTGTTTTGACAGTAAGAAGCTGGCCTTTGCAAGGCCAAAACGAAGGAGATATGGTCTTTTGAAGAGGGAAACGAGATGGGGACAATGATGCATTACATGAGAGGTAAGGCCTTGCAACCCCATGCCCTCATTTATTGAGGTATGGAGAGGCTAGAGACCCCCCTTTTTGTCCTATTGGGGATGAGGAGGTGCACCATGTAGTAGATGGCCTCTTCCATCCCGGGACCCTTTGTCCATGCAAAAGAAAGAGAACTTTCTTAAAAAAAAACTTGCATAGGAGGGGAAGTGATGAGCATTAAATGCAAAGGGAATAATGTATCACATCACAAGGAATGAGAAGAACATTAAACATAAAAAGTGTTCTCTTGCTTAGGAAAAAGGGGGCCAAGTACAAAAGCTTCAAAGAACAAATGGGGAGAAAACTCCAACGTGACATCTCTTCTCCTCTCCCTACCTTGATGGGACAAGACCATGCAAAGAAAAGAAAAAAACAAAGGGGGAAGAAGAGGGATGCTTCCTCTCTCTCTCTCTCTCTCCCTCTTTCTCTCTTTCTCACCTTCTTCTATTTCTCTTGGCCTTTTTCTTGCTTTTTCTGCAGGGCTCTCACGGGAGGGAGCTTCTTGGAGCCTTGGAGGAGGAAAAACGCAGAGCTCCTCTCCTCTTTTCTGCTGGTTTCTTGCTTGCTTGGAGAGAAGAAACACACCACCAGCCCCCTTCTCCCGTAACCTCTCTGCTTCCCTCTTTCCCAAGCCTTCAAGAAGGGAGAGAGTGGCCCAAAACTGGCCCTGACCAGCCCCTGCGCAGCAAGGTGGCAGACCCCTCCTTTTTCCATTTTTGGCACTCCCTTTTGGGAGGAGTTGCAAATGCTTACTCTCACCTCCCACTTTATGGGATGAGATAAGCCTATTTCACATGGGTTTTTGAGGCCTTTTGACTGGGCCTTTGCTTCTCTCTTTGCTCAGCCCATGAAGGGCTAGAATTGGTGGCGGGAGATAATGGGCCGGTGATGGGGGCCCATTAGCGATTTGGGGTGTCCACAAATGCCCCCCACCCGTGGGTGGTGCGAGAAGGCACGCAGAGCGACATCCGCGGGTGAATTTTGGTCCTTTGACTGTTGACATTAACATCGGCAGGTCTTTGACTTGTTGTCGTGCTGATGATCTAATGATCTGTTTATGATCTCTTGCTCCTATTTAGTTGACATGATTCACGGATGTCGGCTGCACGTTGCTCCGCATGGGCAATTGGGGTGATCTCCCTTCTCTATTTCTCTCTTAGTGATCTTTCAATTTACTGCGATTTGACAAAGTTCGTGCGATCCGGCGCGGGGTCCGCTACTCGCATTGATCCGACGCGGTGTCGATCTGACGCAGGTAGCACGATTCGGCAGAGGCTATTGATCAGCGGATGGCGGCGGTTTGGCACAGCTTATGCCGGTTCGTGCATGGCCTTCGCGAGTCAGCAAGGGCTCGCGAGTTGATTAACAGATCGATGGGGTAATAAAGACCATTGAATTGACGACCTGCTTAAGATCATGTGGCCTGCATGAGTCGGCCAATCATTATGTCAATTGGATTGCGCTGGCCTGTTGTATGAGCCAATGGGGCATGCTGGTTTGCCATATGATTTGGCAGCTCTTTCTAGACCCAGTAAGTGACACTACTGCTTCCTTTCTTTTGAACCCTCCTGCCGGCTGGCCATTCTGAATGTGCAACATTCTGAGCATGCAGTAGCGTTGAGGTCTTAATAGGGAGAAGTTGACAGCTTCCACATTATTGTCACTAATTGTGATAACCAGACTGCCACTTTGGAGATCTTGTAGCCCTCACTAATGCCTCTTTGCTCATAGTTGGATTAACATGCTTTCGTCTTCCTCTTTGACTTTTGTTGTGTCTGGGTATCAACAGATTTCTTTAGCATTCTCCACCCAAAAACTATTAGGGGGTATCATTTGTTGACACATGCTTCTCTGATTGTCAGCCAACTCTGTTAGAAATTTCCTTTGAGAGGCTTGAAATTTGTCAGAAATGACTTCATGCATAATGACATTTCACTTCATAGCATAAGAGATAGAACTCCGACTGGCATGAAGATAAGCTGTGACTCGGCTGGCATGCATATGAAGTGGAGCCTTGGCTGGCACCGACATGAAGATTAGCTTTGACTGTCAAGTACCCCTTCCATCAGGGTTTTCTTTCTAGAGACTTGAAGCTTGATTGTCTTTGGTAGCTGTCTTTGGATCCTTCTTTTTTTATTTTCACATTATCGAATTGAGCGCCCTTTCGGGTTTTCACCCAATCCGACCCCCTCTTGCTTTTGCCTACGCGTCCTTTCGGGCTTTCACGTAGCGGGGTACTCAATTTTGCCCATGGCGCCCTTTCGGGTTTTCGTCATGACCGGGTTTTAGCTCTTTTTACCCTTGTCCAGGGGAAACCTAGACAAGTCCAGCGAGGCACCTCTATTTTAAGCCTCTTTTTTTGTTTTTTGTTTTTATTTATACATATATATATATATTATAAAGAGAGATTCATGAGTGAAATGACTCGACCACTAATCATACCATGATGTTGGTAGATAGTGTGAGGTTATTTGGGTTGATTGCAAAATGGTAACCTAGAAAACCTATGTGCTGGCTTCAACAAGGGTTCTAAAGGTAAACATCTATTGGTTAGCCAAGACAAGAAGTCAAGGCTAAGCTTTATTTGGGATTTTGAAAAGGCAGAGGCTATCTAAACCTAGGGTCCTACTTGGCGAGAGCAAGTATATATAAGGGTGAGGCATAGATGGCAAGAGACAGCTTGTCTAAGTTTTGAGGTTTCATTTTGACCAGAGAGTGCATAGCTGGATTCAGAGAATGTATAGCAAAAAGGAGATTTCATGAAAGAGTAGGGATGGAACTCCCCCTTCTTGCTATTTTGACGGTTTGACTTCATTCATCATTTTTTTTAACACATTACTGACCCAAGCGCCCTTTCGGGTTTTCACCGGAGCCAGCCCCTTCTTGCTTTTGCCTACGCGCCCTTTCGGGTTTTCACGTAGCAGGGTTCCCAATTTTGCCCACGACGCCCTTTCGGGTTTTCATCGTGACCGGGTTTTTCTTGTCCTTTTTACCCCTACTCTGCAGTGAAACCAGAGTAGGTCCGACGGGCATCTCTATTTTTAACCCTTTTGTTCATCATTTTTTTTTATCATGTCATTTTTTCTTATACAGAAATATTGCGGGATATGCCCTGCGAGCATACATTCAATAGTGTACCCTCAGAGTTCTTGGACATGAAAGACTAGAGGGTGTATGTCTTCAAGGCAATGTTGAATTTAGCTCCATGAGTTGTTGAACCCTCTTGATGTTGAGGCATAATGACGCCATCTCGAACCATCGACCATTGTGAAGGTAGCTCCACCATATTGACTAGGGGGATCTTGGGCATGGAATGTTAAAGCTCGACGTTAGACCCCCTGGACCGCCGCAAAAAGGGATGTGATAATATACAATTCCTGCAAAATAGATATGGTTATAAAAACATTGAAAATGACTATTCGATTTTAGCTCTTAGATCCTTCGAGGTCTCACGTGGCAATTGTCCCACGGGCTGAGATTGAACTACAATACTTTTCTTGTAGTTGCAGCTCCTCGGAGATAGATGTTTATACCCTTGGAGACCTCAGATGCGAAACTAATCTCGCGAACTGAGGCTGGACTATGGTATTTATCCCATAGTTGCAGCTCCTTGGGGATGGATTCTTATATCCTTAGAGACCTCAGATCGCGGAAATAATCCCACGAGCTGAGGCTGGGCCACGGTATTTATCCCGTAGTTGCAGCTCCTTGGAGATGAGTTCTTTTTATATCTTTAGAGACCCCAGATGTGGCAACATTTCACGATCTGAGACTGGACTGCAGTATTTATCCCGCAGTTGCAGCTCCTGGTAGATTGATTAAGAATTCGAGTATGGGAGCCCAACACGTGAGCAGAGAGACTCGACTTCTTAAATCAAATGTTCTATTTTCCTTTTGTGTATTTCTTTTGTACTGTTCATTTTTGTGATTAATTTTCTATTTTCTCTCTTTTTTCCTTTTCTTTTTTCTTCTTTTTTTTTTCTTTTTTTTTCTTTTTTTTTTGAACGAAATTTCGTTCCATCCTCTCTTTTTAATCATTTCATTTTTTATTGATCATTTTATTATTTTCTATTTATTTTGTCTCTTTTTTTCTTTTCTTTTTTTTAATGTATGTCTTTTAGAGACCTCAAATGTGGTAAATATCCCACAAAAGAAGCTGGATTACGGTACTTGTCCCGCAGTGTCTATTTATAGGAGGTCAATTTTAATTTATATCTTTGGAGACCCCAGATATGGGAAATATTCCACAACTGAGAATGGACTGCGATATTTGTCTCGCAGTTGCTGCTCCTTTGAGATAAATTTGTCTTTTATCCCTGGAGACCCCAGATGTGGAAAACGTTCCACAAATTGAGGATGGACTACGACATTTATCCCGTAGTTGCTGCTCCTTTGAGATTAATTTAATTTTGAATCCCCGGAGACCCCAGATGTGGGAAATATTCCACAAACTGAGAATGGACTACGGAACTTATCCCGCAGTTGCTGCTCCTTTGAGATTTGTTTAATTTTAAAGTTCTTTTGCTTTAAATATCTTTTTAGTCAGTTTTGAAAACATTGGGCACAGAGACCCGATTTTGAAATCATGAGGGCGTGGAAGCCCGATTTTGAAATTTATGAGGGCCTAAAGGCCTTGATCTTTTATTAAACATGTGGGCGCTAAGGTCCAAATTTGAAAACATGAGGGCGAAAAAGCCCGCTTTTGATATGTGAGGACGTGAAAGTCCGATCTTTTTATTAAATATGTGGCGCTAAGGTCCCAGTTTGAAAACATGATTTTGAGTTTTGAAACATGAATTTTCAAATATGATTGACGCATCATTATTTTGAAAACGTCGATTTTGTAATTTGACCGGCAAATTGTCATTTTTTTTTTAATATGAATTTTGAAATATGATTGGCAAATTGCCAGTTTTGAAATATGTCTTTTGAAATATGATTGGCAAATTGCCACTTTTGAAATATGTCTTTTGAAATATGATTGGAAAATTGCCAGTTTTGAAATATGTCTTTTTGAAATATGATTGACAAATTGCCACTTTTGAAATATGTCTTTTGAAATATGATTGGCAAATTGCCACTTTTGAAATATGTCTTCTGAAATATGATTGGCAGATTGCTAGTTTTGAAATATGTCTTTTTGAAATATGATTGGCAAATTGCCAGTTTTGGAATATGTCTTTTGAAATATGATTGGCTAATTGCCACTTTTGAAATATGTCTTTTGAAACATGATTGGCAAATTGCCAGTTTTGAAATATGTCTTTTTGAAATATGATTGGCAAATTGCCAGTTTTGGAATATGTCTTTTGAAATATGATTGGCAAATTGCCAGTTTTGAAATATGTCTTTTGAAAACATAGTTGACGATACGTCACTTTTCAAATATGAGTTCTTTTGAAGTCATCAATGGCTAGCTTGTCGATTTGAAAACATGACTTTTGAAAATATGATTGGCGATACGCCACTTTTTTAAAATATGAGTTCTTTTGAAGTCATGAATGGCTAGCTTGCCGATTTGAAAACATGACTTTTGAAAACATAATTGGCGATGCGCCACTTTTTTAAAATATGAGTTCTTTTGAAGTCATGAATGGCTAGCTTGCCGATTTGAAAACATGAATTTTGAAAATATGATTGGCGATACGCCACTTTTTAAAATATGAGTTCTTTTGAAGTCATGAATGGCAAGCTTGCCAGTTTTAAAATATGACTTTTGAAAATATGGTGACAATTTGCCAGTTTTTTTTTAGTTGAATAAGGATGAATCCTTCGTCCATTTTATTAGGGATCCGGAAAAAGAATATGCACTCGAAATCCGGTAAGAAAACCCATGTATGCATATGCACATAAGCGGTGAAAGCCCGATGCGATATGATCATGCGGGCTCATATCATCGCCCTACAGAAAATATGCAATTTGTTGAGGTATTATTTGTCTCAGAACCATGGTCCGGCTGCGGTATGGTTGGCCTTTTATATTTTTTTTTGCTGCTCGTCATTGACAATAATACCTCAGGTGGCCCTAAAAGAGCCAATCGAGACCGCCTCGATGATCGAGTCTCATGCTGGGTAGTCGGTGTGACTACCTCAACAGGCTATTGTTTTTTTCTCTTTTTTTTTTTGCTCTTTTTTGGTCATCATTTTTTTTGAATGAGTATTTACATGAATGGACATTACACGTTTGATCTGCGTCTGCCCCCAGAATCACTCAATCTTGACGAGCTGGCTCTTATCTATTTGCTGGCTGAAGATCTTGAAGTTCCCCCGGGGGGCATGAGCTTCATCTGTGCATCGAGCAGCTTGGGCTATTATGCTATTCTGACTTGGATATTACAGGTTGCGTTTGCCCCCTGTGCTGGCTGGCGCATGCTGTCGTATGCTTTTCCTTTTCTATTGCAATGGAGCCCCATGAGGGCGTGGTGGGTCGACCTTGTACTCGCCCACTTGCAATTCTTCTTTTCTTATCAATGCTTCAATTTTGTCTTTGAGGACATAGCAATCCTCTGTAACATGCCCTGGCAGCTGATGATATAAGCAGAACCGGGGATCGTCTTTCTTCTTGATGTCCTCTGTCCTTCTAGGCTTAGGTGGAACGATTTTGTTATGTTGACGTGCCCATTCAAAGAGGGTCTGTGTCTTATCTTTTGGAAAGGAGTATGACTTTTGCATCTTCTCTTGCAATGAACCCCTTTTATTTCGCTTCGTCTGTTTGACAATAGGAGAGCCATCTTCACTCTTTTGTCGTGTAACGGCTTTAAGGTTCACAGTGTGAACATCTGTAGGTGTTGGCCTTTTCCCAAGCAATCTGTTTTCCTGACTTGATGCATTGGCAGGAGGATATTTGGAAAGGAATTGTTCGATCTCGGCCACAACTTTATTTAGCTGGTCGAATGACTTGATCTCAATGCCGATCATCTTTTCTAGGACATGCCTGCTCATGTTTTGCTTGCAAATTTGAACGGCATCCTCTGGATGTAGTGGTCGTCTGCATCTCATGCTGAGATCTCTCCACCTTTTGATGTAGTCCAGAGCTGACTCATCTTCTCGTTGTTTGGTCGCATATAACTCGACCAGTGTGATTTCTCTTTCAGCCACATGGAATCTTTCTAGGAACTTCCTTTGCATATCTGGCCAATCTGTGATGGACCCAGCCGGTAGCATTGAGTACCATTCAAAGGCAATTCCAGTCAGGGAAGATCCGAAGAACTTGAGCAGATACGACTCATCAGTGGCCAGATCTCCCATTACATTGACATAATATGCAACGTGTTCTCTTGGCGATCCATGCCCATTGAACTTTTCAAACTTGGGTGGCTTGCTGATGCCAGCAGGTAATCTCTTTGCAGCATGGCACACAGGGTATGGTACCTGGTACATTTGAAAAGGGGCTTGATCAGACTTGTCCCTTCCAGATAGCTTTGCTTCTATGATCTGTTCCAACACTTGTCTATTCATAATCGGTGTCCGGACCATGTCTGGATGAGGAGGAGCCGACTGCATTTGAGCCATGGTGGCAAACCCTTGAGGTGCTACTTGGCAGGCTATAGGCTGCTCTGGAGCTATTAGGCTTGAGGTGCCCCCAGTAAGGCCTGATGCTGACTGGGGCATTGTTGGTAGTAATAGGGTGTGGGGCAAGTTGATGTCAACCTGTGGTGCCCCCACTATGCCCCCTGCTTCTCTTGGTGTAAGAGTCTGGACATCTCTTTCTTCAATTTGCTTCTTTAGCATTTCAATTTCCTGTTGGTATCTTTGTATCAGCGCTGCCACAGTAGGATCATATGCATAACTGCCAGGGACATCAGATATCACTTCAATTGGAGCTCCTCCCAGAGGGGTAGGTGGAATATTACTGATATTATCAGCTGCTATTATATCGGTAGCCCCTTCTTGGGCCACTGAGACTATTGGGGCTTTGCCCTTAGCTTCTTCCCTCCTGACAGGTGGATTCGGCCCTTCATTGAGCCTTGTCAATTCATCTTGTTCAGGGGGCGTATCCCCATGTTGACCGACCACACCAATCATACAACATGTGTATGTCTGCAAAGCTTTGTCTGTTCTTTTGGCTTCTTTGCATTCTACTTGTCCCTGGGTGGCTGTGTCCTTTCAGACCCGTCCTCTGACATCTTTTGAGGTAGCTGCTGATATAGAGAAATTACATTTACCCCTTTTTGCCGAGCTTCTTGTCGGGCTGGGACTTCATGCGGGCATGGCGGATCCACCTTGTACCCACCTAGTTGCAGCTCTCCTTTGTTGATCAATGATTGGGCCACGTCTTTGAATACATAGCAATCTTCTATGGCATGGCCCACCACTTGATGGTAAGGGCAAAAGTGCGGATCACCCTTCCTCTTGGAGTCCTCTGGCCTTTTAGGACTTGGCAAGACAAGCTTGTTGTGTTCGCGGGCTAGCTCAAAGAGGACCCTTGTTTTGTTCCTTGGGAAGGAATAAGGCTTTTGCAGTTTCTCTTGTAGCAGAATTTGCTTTCTTGGCTTTGACAACTTGGCAGGTGGGGAGCTGGCCACCCCTTTAGCAGTTGTTAAACCCTTGGGCTGTCTTTTCTCCTGGTTTGCCTCATTGGCAGAAGAATACTTGGCGAGGAATGCCTCGATATCAGATGCAACATTGCTCAGTCGGCTGAAGGTTTTGATATCAATTCCGACCGTTCTTTCAAAGATTTCCTCCCGCAGATTGTGCTTGCACATGCGGACAGCATCTTCTTCACGTGGTGGTTGTTTGTACCTTCTAGTAAGGTTCCTCCACCTTTGAATATAATTATGAGCTGATTCATCATGCTCTTGGGCAATGGCAAAGAACTTTTCTATTGGGACTTCCTCCTCAACCACATAGGGGTCTACTTTAGACATCGACCGCCTATTGGTTGGTCTATCTTGGATATGGTGGGGGGATCTGAACATGTATACCTCATCGATGAGGACCCAGGAGACTTTGGCCAGCATGGCACATCAAGAGTTAAGCTTCCCATTGCATCGATGCAATGACGGGGAGAGTATGGAGTCTGGTGAGCATTAGGTAAAGTAGCAGAGTTGTTACCCTTTTCTGCCAGCTCCATCAAGCCACATATTAGTGTTGGATCTGCAAGATCTGGATGGAGATGGGCCGGCTTATTGTTTAGAGTGTTGATGATAGCCACCGGCGGCACCGGGGGCGGCTCTTGGTTTTCAAGTTGCTGCTCAGGAGCATGAGCAGACAATGACTGCTGCTGCACGAGATAGCCTTGCAGCGACTGATATGGCTGCTGCTGCTGTTGGAAGAACCGTGGCTGCAGGAGTTGGTATTGAGTCTGCGGACGTGGCTGCCGAGCCATAGCCAAAGACGTCTGTTGTGGTTGTTCATTTACTGGTCGCACGACAGTGCGCTGAGCTGAGGCCTCGACTGACTCTGAGGTCCCTTTAGGAGTCTCCCCTGAGCCCTCAGCTTCTCGGGGTACATGTCCCTCAGTCTCTTTGCCTTTAATCTGCCTTTTGAGTTCTTCAATTTCGGCCTGGTATTGTTGCAGCAGCTCCAGGATAGCTGGATCTAGGGGTACAGCAAGAGGAATCTCCCGCATTGTGCCCCCAGGAGTCATTTCTGGTGGCGGGGGAATTTCACTGTTGCCCCCACTGCCTTGGGTGGTAATTACATCGGTAGTAATTGTCGTCATTTGGGTTGGGGAGGTGTCAACTCCTCCGTATGCTGCTATTAGAGCTGCCGCAGCTGCTCTTCTTCTTGTAACGGCACCGGGCCTCTCAGCCAATTCCGCTAGCTCTTCATCATCAGTTGGTAGAGCTCCATAATGACTTCCTATGCCAGCCATGTGGCATGCAAATATTTGCCATGAGCCATTACGGCCCCTTTCGACCCTCTGCGATGCTTCATGCGGGAAGGTCAATCTTTTGAAAATAGATACTCTTGACTTAATCTTTTCAGGTCGAGTGTGAACATGCTCACAAGGCACATCATTTTCTCCTGAGCTGCTCTCAGCTTCAGCTTGGGAGGTCCTCATGACACTCGGTGATCTAGTCCACTGCAAAGGGGAGGTTGCGAGGCCAAGAATGTGGTCACGTGGCCTTCGCGTCTTTTCTTGTTGGTGGCACGTGGCCAAGACAACAGGCGTCGAGAGGTTTCCCCGGATGATCGGCACACGAGCAGATCGCCGTAACTCTGCTCTTTTGTCATGGAAGCGGACATAAGCACATGCCCCCCCTTGTTGTACTCTGGCTTTAAAGCCATGAGGCGGCCTCTGATAGCTCGAGACCTCCACATCGGTCACTTCTCTTGGTTTTACCTCTTGCGGTGCAGGTTCCTCTTGTACATGCACTTGCACTTTTCTAGGCCTCCACACTTGCTTGAATTTAATCGGCTTTGGGGGCAGCTTGCCCTCGAAAGTGTTATACATTTCTCTTCTCTCAGCCAAGGTTTGGAATGAGTTCCTCACCAGTACGGTGGGTGTCACTTGTTCTAGTATTGCCTCGGCTCTTTTGGCCTGTAGGTAAATCCTCATGTCACCGATCCGCACGCTTTTTCCTGAATTGGAGACTCGCGCGCGACAAGTGACAATGTTCTCAGCCTCCATTGCTTGTTGAGGATATCCGCTGGTTCTTTTCCCTTTGTTCTTGTTGTGGTCGCCATGCTCCACGTGATGAACGTGGCAACTCAGCTCTTCAGTGGTCTTCTTGACTTTGGCTTCACATTCAGCTTTAGCCTCGACTTTTGTTTCAGCTTTTGGATGCAAGATGTCGACGAACGCGACCTCCAAAAAGTTGGGGAACTCCACGACTGGAGGAAAGCTCCCGAAACGGGTTGGCACAGCGAGGAAGCCGTACCGAGCATGATCTTGAAGCACGAGAGGTCCAAAACGTACTCCCGCCATTAGCCAATTAGTACCTGTTAGTCAATTCAAAATGATAGTCAATATCAATTACATAAGGCCACATGGCTTTCTATTCTGGCGAAGAGATGAAGGGAAGCTTGGTCCCACCGGGCGTGCCACGCTGTGGAAATGGAATTTATTTTAAAATCTTTTAAAATATCTATTTATCATGTTGTCTCATATTCTCATGGATGCATGCGTATTGCGAATCCAAGTCTCGTCAAATGCTACACGAGCAATGGAGACGTGAGATGAATCCACAATTCACACAGCGCGGGCGTGCCAGTCACCGAAGTGACAACCAAATGGTTTGCCTCCGAGAGTCGGAGGGCTTTAAGTCTCTTGTGCGCACCGTTTGACTTCGTCAAACGAAAGTGAGTGGTCGGGTCCTGGACCAAAATCCCGTCGTTGCCTGAGCGCAACGACGTTAATTACATCTCTTTTAGAAAGAGAAAACCCTTGATTAATCGCCAGATTTAGAAAGCCTCATGACCTTAAAACGGGACATCCGATAAAGGGTGCGAAGCATAATTGAACTGAAATATTAGGAAGCAAGACGAACGCCTAATCGAACCCATTAGACCTTTCACTCAAACCGCTACCCAATCTCTTTGCCTATTTACTTATTGATCCCCTTTACCACGAAAAGGTCCAATTCGGCCTTTTAAATCTATTTGAGAAAGACAATTTTGAAAATGGTGGTCTCTTTTACTTTTTTTTGAAAATAGACACAATTTGGTCATTTGTTGAAAGTCATTTCAATTTGATTTCTTTTTTTTGGTTGCGAAACATGTGATGATCATTTATTTGTTTAGAAAAGTTTGGTTTGGCTCTTTTAACATCATGCTGCAATCTTTTGCTACTTTAAGAAAAGGGCCCACTTTGATCTCTTGCTCTTTTGGAAAACATGGGGGTGACCTTTGATTCGCTTGAAAAAGGTTTGAATTAGTCCTTTATTCTCTTGCAAGATATGGGACGGTCATTGCCACTTGAAGAAGGGGATTTGATTTGACCCTTCAATCTTTTGTAAAACATAAGATGATCTTTGTCATTTAGAGAAGGTTGAACTTGGTCATTTGCTCTTTTGCTTGAAAGGGGTTCAATTTGCCTTTGCGATTCTTTTTATCATTAAATGATTTTAATTTGCTGTTTGAGTCTTTTGAGCATTTGGAACGGAGTTCTATTCGTTCGGCGGAGCTCGATGGCTCAACGCACTTCGCAAACGTCCTCGAATCGGCGCAGCTGACGAGATAAGGCGAATCGGCGCAGCCCGGCTGAAATCATAGACATCATAGAATTGGCTTCCGTTCGCAACGTTGCCAATTCAATTAGAAGCTAATGACCTCTTTTAGGAATTTTGCGCCAACTCAACCCTCGCGGGGGAAATTCGGCAGCATTTCCCCTTATCGTGGTGATAGAGGGGAAAGCGCGATGCTCATCCACCACAAGCGGAGATGGCACCAAAAGGGAGAGTGTACGTCGTAAAACGGCGTAACTCCGACGGCCTATGACCTCGATCCCCCAGGCATGCCTACGGAGATTCGGGCAATGCTATGGCCAAACAACCCGCGGGACGATGAATCACATGCGAACCCACCCGTCCGGACACGAACATCATATTGTCCGATCCGAGGATGTGGATGGGTCTCATATTATGTCTTTTGACTGTTTATCAGCCGGTGTCACGTAGAGCAATGGTTTTGCTCACGTGATTTCAGCCAACGTGATGGCCAGGACGTCGAATCGGCGCAGCTCTGCTCTGGTCTTACAAGACTGCCAGAACCAGTGCCAGGCCGAATCGGCGCAGCCAACCAGCTGAGCAAAGGATGGAAAACCGCCTCCCTCCTAGAACGCCCTTGCTCATGGCAGGGGTGATCTTGGAGTTTGAGATGGCATTGCAACCCATTGCTAGATGGGCTAAACAAAGGGATTTAGGCATTATTTGCCCAAACCCTTTGATTAGCGAAATGGGGCTTTTGGAAGGCTATTTGGTGTTGGCTTGAAATGCACATCAAAGGGGCTGAAAACCGCAATGGGAGAGGTCCATTGAGAGGGGATGAACCAGGTTTGATGATCTCTTTGAAAGGGTCTTTTGGAGGTGGTGTTTAGACAAGAAAAACATGAGCATTACTTGCTCATTCTCTTGACTATTACCAAAGGGGATGCATTAACTACTATTGGGGGCTCTTGAAGGGCTGTTTTGACAGTAAGAAGCTGGCCTTTGCAAGGCCAAAACGAAGGAGATATGGTCTTTTGAAGAGGGAAACGAGATGGGGACAATGATGCATTACATGAGAGGTAAGGCCTTGCAACCCCATGCCCTCATTTATTGAGGTATGGAGAGGCTAGAGACCCCCCTTTTTGTCCTATTGGGGATGAGGAGGTGCACCATGTAGTAGATGGCCTCTTCCATCCCGGGACCCTTTGTCCATGCAAAAGAAAGAGAACTTTCTTAAAAAAAAAACTTGCATAGGAGAGGGGAAGTGATGAGCATTAAATGCAAAGGGAATAATGTATCACATCACAAGGAATGAGAAGAAACATTAAACATAAAAAGTGTTCTCTTGCTTAGGAAAAAGGGGGCCAAGTACAAAAGCTTCAAAGAACAAATGGGGAGAAAACTCCAACGTGACATCTCTTCTCCTCTCCCTACCTTGATGGGACAAGACCATGCAAAGAAAAGAAAAAAACAAAGGGGGAAGAAGAGGGATGCTTCCTCTCTCTCTCTCTCTCCCTCTTTCTTTCTCTCTTTCTCACCTTCTTCTATTTCTCTTGGCCTTTTTCTTGCTTTTTCTGCAGGCTCTCACGGGAGGGAGCTTCTTGGAGCCTTGGAGGAGGAAAAACGCAGAGCTCCTCTCCTCTTTTCTGCTGGTTTCTTGCTTGCTTGGAGAGAAGAAACACACCCCAGCCCCCTTCTCCCGTAACCTCTCTGCTTCCCTCTTTCCCAAGCCTTCAAGAAGGGAGAGAGTGGCCCAAAACTGGCCCTGACCAGCCCCTGCGCAGCAAGGTGGCAGACCCCTCCTTTTTCCATTTTTGGCACTCCCTTTTGGGAGGAGTTGCAAATGCTTACTCTCACCTCCCACTTTATGGGATGAGATAAGCCTATTTCACATGGGTTTTTGAGGCCTTTTGACTGGGCCTTTGCTTCTCTCTTTGCTCAGCTCATGAAGGGCTAGAATTGGTGGCGGGAGATAATGGGCCGGTGATGGGGGCCCATTAGCGATTTGGGGTGTCCACACTCATGGAGTGAAATACGTACCGTAGTAGGGAGATTGCAGATAACTAAGCACTAAATAGTAAATATGCAATGTTCGCCATCTCTCTCTGCAAGACCACTTGAAGGGGTAAGAAAGCCGGGCCATAGAAAACTGTCCTTCTATCCAAGGTTCGCAATGGCACTAGTGTATTGTGCCAAGGAGTATGGACATATCAGTGGAGTCCACTATAAAATTATGTTGAACCTATAGATTTGAGGGAGAATTATCGATCAAAAAGTTTTTTTTAAAGACTTATTTTTATGTCCTTAACTTACATATTTATATTTACAGAGATAAATATAAAGTTATATAATTTTCTAAAGAATTTACATAGTTGTCAGAGACCTATATATAAGTTCCAAAAAAAATAAAGATTGATTGATAATTCTCGTTAGATTTTATTTGTAGTTCAGTGGAGCCACTCTATTTAAACAAAAAATTCAACCAAAGTTAATTTAGTAGAAATTTTAAATTCTTTAACAGAATTTTAAAAATTCCGTAGAGACCTGATGAGTCGACACAGTCGATTTGATCTGGCATATTTTATTTTATATTATATATATATATAATAAAATCATCTGAATCAAAATATAATGATACAATATATTTTGATCCATATAATGTCAAGACAAACTCGACATGATCAAGTCACTGGGCACAACAAACCTTGCTCATCCTGATACAATATATCCGTTTCGAAGTTCGGACAAACATATCCTTTCTTCCTTATTTCTAAACATCCTTTTTCAACATTATTTATAGGATAACTATAGCAATGGTCGTTTGCCAACACAACTTAGGAGTGGTATATATATTTGGCACAACATCTATCTACCATAGAAAAGGTATAACTTCGTAATTAGCTAGTATATGAGAGTATATGTGCAAATGAAACCTCCCTCCTGAAATATTGATTCAGCAAATGTAATGTGTAGCTTTGACAACCAAACGGATTAAGTAAACTCAAGTAGATAAAAATCCAATTCCTTGTAAAATAATTAAATATCCTATTAAAAACAGTGTGGTGGAGAGGGGAACTTTTCATACAAACCGGGCATCGATAAATTAAAAATATATACATATTTCTCACTCCAGCAATTTATCTTCCATTGACAGTTTTCGATCAACATGTTCAATGAGATTTGAATCTGCAATATATGTATATGCACAAATATCCAAAGATGGATATATCTACATTTTAAATAAAAAAAATCACATCCCACAAATAGTCTTCTTACATGCAATAGTTTTTTTTAATAATGTGGATGCAAATACAACTGTAGGGGTGATAAATATGTAATATTTAATTTCATCAATAGCTTATATGCAAAATTAAACAAGAATACAAGATAGCGTTTATCCCCACCTTACAAAGAGATAGATCCAAAGTCCTCAACTAGAAACTCCAGTATATGAACACAAGAAATACAACAAAAAAAAACAAATTTCTAGGTACCAAATCTGCTAAAGTATGGAAGATTCTTTCCTTCAGAACCCAATGAGCAGATCTTGAGAAACCATCATATTCTTGAGAAGATGTTCAAGAGACCCTCCCAGCAGCAGCTGGAATTTCACCATGTTTCTTTGTTTGATGGTGGTTGCCAATCACCTAGGAAATCACCAAACTTAACTTTATAGGCTCTGTTTTGGAAGCAGAATGTCAGTCTGCACTATGTCGTGTCCAACCATGCTAGAACACCATGAGCTATTCTCTGAGTTTCTTAAATTCCATTAAAAAAAATAACAGCTTAGAACCTGCAATCATCAACTCCTAGATATGCTTGACAACTAAGTTAGACCACCAAATAAATTAATTTTTAAACATAAAAAATACAATGGGAGAAACTCAACAGCCTACATCCATGGACATACAAGAAGAAGGATTCCAGTGTGTTTAAAGGAAGAAAATACAAGAAAAAGTGACCCTCATATAGCTCCAACCACCCAATAAACCCCACAGCCTCTTCTTCAAGGGCAAACAATCGATAGCTATATTACAAGAAGGATATCTGTAGAAACACAAAAGATAAGAAGAGCATGTGAGATGGGTTCCGTACAATTTAAGAGATTTAACATCAAACAAATGTGAATACGTACATATCATCAGCTACGAAGCTGGAGAACCCAGGAAAGTAGTAGATACATCTTTGAGGACATCATCATTTTCTATGATCAAAGACTCACCCACAGGCTAAAAGAACTTGAAGAAATATGCCAGGGCATATTGGTTTTAGAGCCCCTTATTATTCAGAAGCTTAATTATGAGGGCCATATGGCAGAAACATAACCCCTCACCATGCGTAAGAATAATGCTGCCGGGTTTTTCAATCAATGTCCTGAAGTCAGTTGAACTCGCATGGGAAAACTGGCCATCCCTTGTTATTCTTTTAATTTGAAATCTGGTGAAATCAAGAATGAGGAGAGAAATGGTTAAATGGAAAGCTTTGTTTGAGTGATTCATAGCCAATAGAAACTCTTCAGACACTTGGGAAAGGAAGAGGACAGGATGATGCATGCTTACTTTATTCTAAGGAAGTGAAATTTCTAGTACTGGAAACCTGAACTCCATCAACCAGTAAGTAATTGAGGCTTGCCAGCATTCTTGGGTGCCCTTCACACCATGCAAGCAGCAATGGGCAACCAGTGAGAGACATTAGTTCGAGCCTGGGTGGGGGACCTTCAGTTGCAGTGAAATCCAGGTTTGGGCAATTTGTCACTGATAGCCGCCATAGAGATTTAAGAGATTTCAAGTCTTGACTGGAAGAAGAGAGAGATCGAAGCTCTTGACAGCCTTCTAAGATCAATTCCTTTAATCCTGGAGGGAGATGGGGCAATGCCCTCAGCCTCGGGCAATGCTTGAGGACGAGCTTCCACAGGAATGGGAAATCACCTTCTTTTGTTCCCAGCCACTCTTTCCAGACAGGCATGTCATGGAATTCTAACTTCTGAAGACATGGGAAAGCAATGCTTGTGTGTGTTGCTCGCCTCTCCCTTGCAGACATATGATCATCATAGGGAAACAAACAGTCCAGCACAACACTTTCCAAATTGCTCGCCCCCTCCACGTAGAGTTCCTGGAGGAAAGGTAGTCCGCTAAGTGGTGCTAGGTCACATTTTGAGCACTGAAGGAGGGAGACATTGGATAATCTACTGTGGAGGACATCAGTGCGTAGTTTTTTAGAGGAAAAATCCGCATAGCAACCAGCAAACCCTGAACCTGTGTATCCTCGGATCACTAGTCTCTTGCTTGAAATGCAAAGTGAATAAAGGTTGAAAAGAACTTCCTGCGTGACGGCATCTGTAACATTGGACCTATCATTAGTACAACAATCCCATTCTATGTCCAAAGTATGGATTTTGGTGAAGTCCATAGAACAAAATTTTGAGGCCGCACTCGCATCTTGCACATTTCGGAACACCAAGTAAAGGTTGTGCTGTCCACCTAGAGCAACCAAAACAACCAAAATCAAGCAAGTACCTCAAGGATGATAAAGCAGTTATAATAAGACCTGAAATTACTCTTGTGCATACCTTCTTTGTTTGAACATTGCTGGACTTGTTTTAATCTCTGGAAATGCTGGTGTTGACTGCATTGCTCTGTCTCATAGGGGTTCCCATAGATGCACAAGACCTGCAGTGTTGATGGCAACTGTTCAGCATCCAACAACTGGAACAGCGGGCATTCCCTAATTGCCAAGTATTCCAAGGTGATAAGGTCTGTCCAAGGAAGAGAGGTCAAATTTTCGTATCCAATGATAGTAAGTTGGAGGATCATGCGGGAGAACTCTTTCAGCAAAACAGAAGCCACCAGTGGGTGGACATTCATCAATTCCATGTATGATCCCCGAACTACTTTTATGGCCTTTGCTCCACGTATCCCATTGACATTGATTCTCTGTAGAGATGGTAATTGCCATAGCTGAGGAGACACTGATGTGATCCAGAGTTCAGGGCAATCACTGATTTCGACATCTTTCAAGTCACTTTGGTTGCCCACTGGCAGAGATGCCAAATTTGAACACCTCTTCACAGTGAGTCGGCAGATGTGGAAGCACATGCCCAAAATATACTCTGCCTCCCGTTGGCCAACATGCTCAAGTTGGAGATGCGGTTCATCCTCCGATTGTGGGGCAGGGGAGAGTTGAGCTTCAATACACAACATTTCACTTACGTTCTTTATTTTGATGTTTTTTGCCCATTGTAAATGTGATAGTTCAAGAGAATTACTAGGCATGCACAGGAGTTTCTTTATTTTGATTTTTTTTGCCCGTTGTAAATGTGATAGTTCAAGAGAATTACCAGGCATGCACAGGAGTTTATGGTTGCTAGAGATGGAGATATGCATATCCTCAAGAGCAGCAAGGTTGATTAAAGAGAGAAACTGAAGATTTTCACAACGTTTAATAGAAAGCTTCTTGAGTTTGGGAAAATCTCCTTCCTGGGCACCGCACCATGACTTCCAATTGTGCATGTCTTCTAATGTTAATTCCTCCAGCTGTGGAAATCCCCCAGAGAAAAATTCACTGCCTATGTACTCCACTGCTCTGGCTTTAGATATGTACAGTGACTTGAGTGATGGGAGCTGTCCAAGTGGTGGGAGAGAAGCCCAACTTTTACATTCATGTAGAACAATAGTGCCCAATCTGAAGAAGGACGGATCTCCCAACCAAGATGGGTAAGATGGCCCTTTGAAACCTGATATTTTCAGACTTTCAAGCTTAACACTGGGTTTGAGGCTTTCCAACACCTCATTGTCCATGAACGACGATGCAGCACGGGGGTCCCATTCTAAACACAAAGACGAGATATTTCTCTTCTTTTCTAGACAAGCCTTCTTTGCATCATTCACATTGGCCAGGTTCTCAAGCCCTTTGATGGCAAACTCTCCTCGGATGTTGTTCATATCTTTCAATTCCCCCAATTTAGCACAGTTGTGTTTTGGACTCACCCAAAAACCCAGCACTGTCTGAAGCTCTGTTAGCTTCCCTATTCCCACCGGGTATCTAACACAATCCCTGCTGCTCAATATGAGGTGCCTTAAGTTGAGCAAATTTGATATGCTGTTTGGCAATTCAGACACTTTCCCTAAATCTAGTGTTTGAAGGTGATACAAACTGCCTACAAATTCATGAACTTTCATCAAGAAGACGGAGATGCGAAGGTAACGTAGATGTTTCAGGTGAGCAATAGACATTGGCAAACGACCACGGCAAACACCACCCAAGTCCAGCACTCTGAGGTGTTTCATTCTGGTGAATGTATCACTTGGAAGATCATGACTAGAGATTGAATTCCAAAGGTCTTTATCAGGTAATAAGAAAGACCTAAAGGACAATTTTGGCTCAGATATATCTTTTATGGATGACTTAATGGTCCCTCTAGAATCACTAGTGGGAAAAATTGAGAGGTGTCGAACATGACTCGGAATGAGACAAGGCTTATCGCTGTCCACAGTATAACATTCATCTCTTGAGACACATCTTGCCAGATCATGCATTAAGTCGTGCATCTGCATTCTTTCGGGATCCCATGGATATTTTTGAAAGAATGACCTCGACAATAGGTTATCGATGTACCGCTGGCCAATGTCTTCCATTAGTTCTCTTCTGTTTGCCTTGATGTAACCCTGTGCCATCCACATGCGGATGATTTGATTCTTATCAAATACATAGTCTTTTGCGAATAGAGAACAGTACCTGAAACATCTCTTAAGTGGGGCAGACAAATGCAGATAACTCAACCTTAGTATAGGAATAATAGAACCTTCTTGATTAATATTGGCATTCCAAACCTCGCTCTCCAGGATTTTATTCCACTCCTCATCCTCTTTAGTGTGCAGTAAACCTCCAAGTGTCTTTGCTGCCAGAGGCACACCTCCGCACTTCCTAGCAATTTCTTTTCCAATAGCCACAAGATTCAGATATAAATTTGGATCTCGACCTTCAAAAGCATGCAGCATAAACAGCTCCAAGGTATCTTCATCTGACAGGAAACCCAAACCATAGGCCGAATTCCGGGACAACATTTCTGAAACTTTCCTACTCCGAGTAGTCATGAGAATCTTAGTGTCTGCAGATCTGTTGCTTAAGGGAGCCGTGAGTAGATTCCAGTTGTGTATATCAAGATTCTCTGCTTCCCAAACATCATCTAGCACAAGTAAAAGTCTCTCTTTCCCGTTCAATCTCTCCAGAAGCTTTCGCTGAAGGGGATCCAGCTCTGACAAACCACTGTCTTCCACATCCAAAGACTGCAACATAGCTTTGGTCAGCCGTACTACATCAAAATCTTCAGAAACACAGACCCATGATTTCAGTTGGAAATGCTGGTTCACATGAGCGTCGTTGTAGGCAAGCTGGGCAAGAGTGGTCTTGCCCAGCCCACCCATTCCCACAATGGTAATCGCGGACACATGATCATCCATGTCATCACTTCCTCTCGATTCTTCTGCATCATCAGATGATAACAAGAACTGCTTAATTTTTGCCAACTCTTCATCTCTTCCCAGGATGCGTGGCTCTTCTATGACAGAACTAGTTGTCCGCCTGGCAGATAAGGTTTCAGCATGCATCTGTTCCTTGTGGTAGTCTAGTTTCAGAGCTTGCTCAGGCTTCTTGATCTTCATAAATTTTGAAACAATATCTTCCATCCTCTGCTCAACACAACACAGGAAAGCAGAAAGCTCATGCAATGGGGTGGCAGAGCTGGAGCTGTGTACCTGACGACGAATAGATATCTCCGACGCTCTCTTAGACACCCTCTCTGCGATGCTTCCGGCAGTCCGCCCCCCATTCTCCATTAACCCGAGACGCAATGCCTGGTGAGGAAGCTCGTCCAGCACATCCTCGGCGTCGTCGGCGACTTCCTGCAGCTCCCTGAGCCAGTCACGGACGGGCTCCTCTGTTATGTCCATGTCCTCGGCATCGTCGAGGGTGGCTCGCACCCAGGACAACATCCGGATCAGCCACTGGGCTTTCGCATGTACTGTGTTGATGTCGCAGTTGGTGCGTGTGGTGGAGGACGAAGACGATGGCACCCAGGATGCTGCTGCATGCGGCAGAGTGCCAATGTAGGCAGCAAATCTCTCCACCGCCTGAGCAACCGTGGATCTGATGGCGTCCTCCGTGGTCATCTCCCCAGAGCAAGGTGGCAGGGATGGATGGCTTCTTCTCCTCCAAGAGCGCACACACTGTGGTGACTCCGACCCAACTCGGGGAAAGGGAGAGGAGGCTGCTTCAGAAACGGGTTACTCCAGAGTCCAGAGTCCAGATGGCGGCTTTTTTGTTTTTTAGCGAAGTGCTTTTTATCCAACGAGAAAGGCTTTGTGCACTTTTTCATTGCACTTTTTCATTGCACTTTGGCCTTCTTATTGGCCAATGCATTAGAGGCACATTGTGCCAATCCAATGAAAAGTAAGAAGTGCATGAGAAAGTGCAATGGGAAAGTGCACAAAGCCTTTCTCTTTACCCAACGGATACAAAGTTTGACAGATGGTGAGCCCCAAGTCTATAAAATTGGGCAAATTAATTAAAAAAATTTATTAAATATTTAATTGGGAAAATTAATTAGGGGTCCTTGTCAGAGCCTGGTACTTATTTCCTCGTCCCTGTCAGAATACCGGTTGATGTAAAGTCCCTGCTTTTCTCCAGGTTTAATTTCCAGTCCCTGCTTTTCAGATGTCACCATTTACGGCCCTCCACACACGATTTCCGTCTCCTTGGCCTCCGTCTCTTTTTCCCATTCCCGTCTTACCCTTCCCTCCTTTTTCCATCGCCTGTTCCCCAAACGACGTTGACGCTTCAGTGGCCCGTGAACTCTGACCCATGCGAAGTTACTCTTACATACCCTGCCAAGAACTGATACAGCAACCATTGACAGCACTTACAAACCGTCTTTCGAAGGCCCGTGAACCGTTCTTCACACTATAAAAGGAACCCTGGGTCATTCCTATCCTTCATCACAAGCTTCCCTCGCTCTTCTTCTTCCTATCTTTCTTGCTCGTCTTCTTCATCTTTATTTGCAGATGTCTTCATCTAACCGTGCGCCCCAGAGGGATGGCAAGGCACCTGCCTCACCGGTGCCACCGTCGCCCCCGGCTCCCCCGGCTCTACCTTTCCCGGAGACGTACAGCCCCGACTACTGGAACGGATTTTACGTTGGGTGGACGATGGCTTTACAGAAAGCCTCTCGGCTGTACCACCACAAGGGCCTCACCAACATCCTCCCTGACATTGGCCCTAGGGTAGAACACATATCTTCCTCACCTTCCCCTCGTCCCTCCCCGGCCCGCTCCTATTCCTCCCCTCCCTCGTCCACCGAGTAATCGGGTTAGGGTGTTTAGAATGTCTCCCTCCCCGACCAGTTCCTCCCCTCCCCTCCCATCCCTTCCTACACCTCACCTCCCCTCCCCTCCCTCCCTTCTCTGCAATCCTTCTTATTCCTCCCCTCCCCTCCTATCTCTGTTGTCCTTATTTGTCCCCTCCCCTCCGTTTCATTCCAGTGTCCATGCTATTGGGTTACGAGTTAAGATTGTAACAGTGCTTGTTTATGGAATATAAATATTTTCCTTATATGCATTCTTCTGTGGGCTTGTATGTGCTATCTATGATGCGTGTACTGTAATACTAACAGGTTCCTCCGAAGCGGTCAAGCTGTACTGCTGGAACTGTAACCCCATAGCATGGACACTGTAATGAAAAATGGCACATACTGTAACACGGGAAACAGGTAATGTAATAAATAGTTGTAGCTTTAGTTCTCGAACTGTAACCTCCTATCATGCAAACTATTATGTATACTATAAAAGTATAGGTAAAGACTGTAAGAGGATTCTACACACATTGTAATGAGGTAGGCGTAGCTGGGCGCTCAAGCTGTAAGACAGTACTTCTTCAACTGTAACCTAGTATCATTTATACTGTAACAGGAATAGGTAAAGACTGTAACAGGATTCTACACACACTGTAATGAGGTAGGCGTAGCTGGGCGCTCAAGCTGTAAGACAGTACTTCTTCAACTGTAACCTAGTATCATTTATACTGTAACAGGAATAGGTAAAGACTGTAACAGGATTCTACACACACTGTAATGAGGTAGGCGTAGCTGGGCGCTCAAGCTGTAAGACAGTACTTCTTCAACTGTAACCTAGTATCATTTATACTGTAACAAGAATAGGTAAAGACCATACAACAAGTATCATTACAATGGTTAGGAGTTAGTACGTGAGGCAGTTCTCCTTCAGTTGTAGACGCTATGAACGCCCTTCTCCATTGAAGTACGCTTTGATTAAGTGGAGGGCGATTTTTGCTCGCACAATAGGCATGTCATTCTGACTGAAGGGCAAATCTTGAATGTTCGTACGTGCTAGACATTCCATGTATTTGCAAGTAAAAATTCCGCAGTCGTCTCCCGATCCTTGTTGTGGGCATGGGTCGGGGTAGCATAGCGGCCATGTAGCTGCATCTATCTGCTTGCCCTTCAGGTATCTTATCAGTTCCTCCACCTGCATAAGAGAACGAACAAAAGAGTTCGAGCAACTTAACGTAGATTTCATGTTACTGTTACGTCTGTAACACAAGTGCTCGCGCTCTGTAATGAATGTAAGCATCGTATGGAACACTGGTCACTTACATATTGTGGAATGTCAGCACGATGTTTGTTTCGTAATGAGTCGTACACGTGGAACTCTTTTTCCTTCATGCGGATGACCAGAAGAGCCCAATGGTTCGTTCCAACGTGCATAGGGGAGAAGATGACGTCGAATTCATTTGGGGCGCGGTCCAATCTCTTGAAAGCGTTTTCGAAATGTTGTTCCTTGCTCTTATCGTCTCTGCAAGATTAGACATAACCCTTTAAAGCGGCATGCAGATATCCAAAATTCCAAAAAATGTCCGGGTTCTCTTCACGGGGGCGAAACAAGTAAGCGTTGACGTAGTAGTCAATTACGACCGATTCGCTCTCCCTCGCGAACAATAGCTCCCGGATGTCATGAAACGAGAGGAAATTGTCATATCCTTCCACAAGGCCGTTGAACATTAAATTTCTACAGGTAAGAATTAAGACTGTCATCAGTAATTGGCGAAACTGTAAACATGGTGGACATATACTGTAAACATGGTAGACATATATTGTAAACATGGTAGACATATACTGTAAACATGGTAGATATATAATGTAAACATCTTTGGTCGAAACTGTAAACATGGTAGACATATACTGTAACACGTACTCATTAATGAAGCACTCATTGAAAAATCGTTCAATCAATGACTTTTCGGCCACTCCTAATGCGTCCCGGGCGACGTAATCACGTCTCTCCTCTTTCTTGCCCGTTGGAAGTGTGTCTGTACTCTCTTGAGACTCAACAAGGATCGGTTCGCAAGTGGACACATTCACTTTCGTGGCTTTGTGGTGCCGAAAATCGTCTGGCTGCGATAGAGTAAGTAAAAAAGGAATGTTCTGTAAAACAATTATAATGTAATTGTAACGGACTCGGAACAAACTGTTATGTCTCATGAAGGGTTCTGTAACCGAATGCTCAGCTTATGTAAATTCTGTAAGGGGAAACCATACCGTAAAGATATCTGGTTGTCGTCTTATCCTCGTCCCAGCTGTAACACGTCGGGACAATGATGATGGGGATATCTGACGCCGCTTCCTTTTATTTCCTTCTTCTTCCCCCTCCTTCTGCTTCCTGTCCGCCTCCTTCTTCGTCTGCTCCTCCTCCTCCCTCTTCCTCTCCGCCTCCTTCTTCGTCTGCTCCTCCTCCTCCCGCCTCCTCTCCGCCTCCACCTCCTCCTCCTCTTCATGTCCGCCTCCTTCTTCCTCTGCTCCTCCTCCTCCCGCCTCCTCTCCGCCTCCTTCTTCGTCTGCTCCTCCTCCTCCCTCTTCCTCTCCGCCTCCTTCTTCGTCTGCTCCTCCTCCTCCCGCCTCCTCTCCGCCTCCTCCTCCTCCTCCTTCTTCCTGTCCGCCTCCTTCTTCCTCTGCTCCTCCTCCTCCCGCCTCCTCTCCGCCTCCTTCTTCGTCTGCTCCTCCTCCTCCCGCCTCCTCTCCGCCTCCTCCTCCTCCTCCTTCTTCCTGTCCGCCTCCTTCTTCCTCTGCTCCTCCTCCTCCCGCCTCCTCTCCGCCTCCTTCTTCGTCTGCTCCTCCTCCTCCCGCCTCCTCTCCGCCTCCTTCTTCGTCTGCTCCTCCTCCTCCCGCCTCCTCTCTCCTCCTCCTCCTCCTCCTTCTTCCTGTCCGCCTCCTTCTTCCTCTGCTCCTCCTCCTCCTCTTCCTCTCCGCCTCCTCCTCCTCCGCCTCCGCCTTCTCCTCCTTCTTCCTCTTCCTCTGGTCCTCCTCCTCCTCCTTTCGCCCCCTCTTTTTCCCCTCCTTCAACTCGGGAATGTGCAACTCCTTAAATGACCGCCGCGACCTTGTCTGGACGGATCTCCTTCCTGTAACTGAGAACACGAAAGTCTGTTAATGTCTATGAAAGAGAGCTGTAAACATAGAGAACAATTCTGTAACTTCGTATATGAAAGACTGTAACAGACAAGGAATGAAACTGTAAAGGTAGAGTACAATCGTATTACTAAGTATTGGAATGACTGTAAGAGAGTAGGACTCTAACTGTAAATGAGGAAAGCATCTTCTGTAACTAAGCAAATGAAACAATGTAACGACACAAAACGTTTACCTGGACGTTGGTAACTCTTCTTTGCCACGGCATGTGATCGTACTGAAGCTGTTGGGAGCTCCAATGGCGGTAGGGCTAAAATTGCACATTCTGTCTCTGGGGGGGGATGTTGCCACCGAGGCTGCCGCTGAAATTGTTCCTCCAGTCTATGTAGCCTTCCATCCATTGACTGGAGGATATTGTTCTGCCGGTGTAATTGGTCATTCTGCCGCTTTAACTGGTCATTCTGCCGAAGTAACTGGTCATTCTGCCGCTGTAACTGGATAAGAATGCCATGCAGAGAGTTATCTGATGGAGGGGTTCGGGAAGTGGTTGACGTGGATGCCGTCAATCGTCGCGAAGCTCTAGGTGGCTCCTCATTTTCATTATACTCCAAATACACCTGAATTAACACAGGTACAGGTACATGTATAAGTCATATACGAAGATAACACAGTTCCAGGGGTAAGTGACACTTACATCAGATCGTCGCAACCCCCGTAGTAGGGCGGATAACTCTGGTCCCTTATTCCGGCAATCCCAACGGAAAAATGGGGGATTCCTTTCCGGATGATCTGGTTTCCATTTGTATTGGTGCATCAAAAACCATGCCTACATCATTATGAAATAGATAATGCGTATGAGAAGTGTATCGTAAACGTATGTAACAGATACATATGTCTTCTGTAAATGTATTCTACGCGTACTGTAATAGGTTCATATGTCATCTGTAATAGAGACCGTCTTGAACTGTAACAGAGGACATATGAAAACGTATGTAACATATACATATGTCTTCTGTAAATGTACTCTATGAGTCTTCTGGAATAGACACATTCAGGAACTGTAACAGAGTGTACCGTAACAGTATACTCACACCGAGAGCGGGAACACAACCGGTTAGGAAGATGTTTTTGCAGGAACCAGCTGCTGTTTTGAATGCCATCACCCCCGACATCAGGTACTCGTGGATTGCGGCAGCCCAATTGGCGTTGTTCATGTCATGGAGGTCGTCCAGGTATGGCAGAATGGACAGCGACCCCGACATCCCACTTGTGGGGAAGAAGAAACAGGAACAAAGAAGCGCAACCCAAAGCTTCACCGAAATCTCAACAGCAAGCTGACCCTCCTGTGGAACGTACTCCTTAAGTTTCAAATGGACATTGTGCCTGTCCATCGTTCTTTTGGTTCCAAGGATCCGGCGCAAACTGGCTTTTGTCCCATCCGTGTTCAGGTCGATAGGGGAACCAACATTTGGTATACCCATAACTTTGGCTATGTCTGAAGGGCGAAAAGTCATGCTGCATGAGCCAATCTTAAAACGCTCTCCATCGAAACGTGTCATAAGATCGACAATGAGTGAAATTGGGTAGGTCACCATTTCGCATTTGATATACGCGCGAAATGGTGAATTCCTCATCAACTTCAGATGCGCGCTCCTAAATTGCAAATCGTCCATAACGGAACGGTAGAACAGAAGCGAGCATCGCGTATTATATTCATTCTTTTCTGCAAAGAAAAGATCGCATCTTAAAAATGAAAACATTCATTCGACAAACATCCGTATTAGGGTAAGAAGAAACTACTTTTTCGTACGACTTGGAGTCTGGGTTCTTCCACGAACGCTTCTTGCACCGCATCCGCCGCAATGCTCTGAATGTCAGCGCTCGTAGGAGATCGACGGCTTGCCATCGTTAGAGGGGAGAGACGGATTGCTTCGTCTGGAGATGTATCAGAAGGAAGGGAAACTGTAACAGAGAAGAGGTCTGGTGGAGGAATGGCGGTGTAGGAGAAGGGAAGGAGAAAAGTCATGATATATGAAGTCGGTGTACCCGACGGGTGGACACTGGACTCAAGAGGATGGCGGTGCACTGCAATGATGACCATCGGGCGGCTGAAAATACTCGGTACGACAGACGAGGGGACGTGTATGTAATCACAGCCCTTCGTATACAGCTTTCCCGCCATGTTTGGTAGCCATATACGCACTCCCGCCAATTTGACCCCCAGTCCAAGCCAGTGAGCCACTCATACACGAAACGTCTTCCACGAACCGTTCGTCTTCCTCTGCCACCCAATGGAGCAGCTCCCTGGAAGATGTTCATTTGGAGATCAAAGTTTCGTTCTTTTCATAGGGAGGGACACGGATTTGGCGTCCATTCATAGCAGGGTTTCCCAAAGGTTGGGTGTAGACATGCAGGAGAACATGCTGAAGTATCGTCTTCCCATGGATACCGACGTTGAACAGGTGTTGCTTGACGATGGGGATGTCCAAGCTATGTTTGATCTTCACAAGTGTCAGGGAACATCATTGATAAATCTACAAATTCATCAGGTGGAAACTCGTTGCCTTAGTACGCATGCTAGTCGTCATTCAGATGGAACGCAACCACTTGACAGGTACGTGGTCCATGTATTCTTCACCACCCTTCATGTTATCCCATGCATTCTTAACAAGCCTTCGTCTTAAGAATGTATGTATGTACATTATTTGCAGAAGTACTTCAAACACGCATGGCGGTTCTTTGGTAACCCCAGAACCCCTCCAATTACCAGGAAGCAGTTTCGAGTTGTATGTGCGAGGAGAAGGAGCGGAAGGTGTAGTACCAGTGTTGACGCAATATTCCGTAGGTAGAATACACTCAGTAGGACAAGTCTTCATAAGCAAAGAGCTATTGCAGATGGAACTGACAAATTACGCGATCGCACGAGGATTTAATTGGAAATATTTGAAGAACGACTCTATACGATTAACTGTACGTTGCAATGTCTCTGTTTGCCCATGGCGCCTGCATGCGTCCGTCGTTCGTCAAGGTCCACAATTTCAAATCAAGACTCTCAACAACATACACACCTGTGGATGTGACATTATGAGCGACGGACATCCACGGACATCTAAGAAGTGGGTAGCAAATGCTGTGAAGGGGAAACTAGTTGATAAACCCACCTACAGAGCAAGTGAAATGATGAGTGACATCCGTCGGGAATACGGTATCTGCATCCCTTATCATCAGGTATGCCATGAATTGAATTGTAACACATCATGACGTCTACTGTAATCAATAGATCCTTAACTGTAATTCTCTGACCCTAGCATTGTAACAATTGTCCTCATATACTGTAAGACTATCATTGTCATAACTATAATCATTTCGACGTATACTGTAACAATATCTGCATGCCACTGTAACAACTGTAATCATATACTGTAAGTCTCTGACCCTTGTATTGTAACAACTGTAATCATATACTGTAAGGGTTTGTATTGTAACAACTGTAATGATTTGAGCGTATACTGTAACAACTTAAGAAGGATACTGTAAGGTATGAGGACAAGAACTGTAACACTCTTACAGAACATGTATAATCATTTGAATAGGCATGGTGGGGCAAAGAGGTTGCTGTCGGTTCACTATACGGCGATTTCAGAACAAGCTATCATATGTTGAACTGGTACAGCGAACGTGCATTACAGTCAAACCCGGGATCGATCTTGTCTCTAGAAGTGGACCCGGAGACTCAACGTTTCAAACGGTTTTTCATATGCTTCGAGGCGTCTGCATATGGGTTCGAAGTTGGTTGTCGACCTATGCTCTTTTTGGACGGAACTCATATCAAACAGCATAGAGTGCAAGGGGTTATACTTGCTGCAAGTGCCTTAAACGGTAACAATGAGCTATTCAGTGTAGCCTACTCCATCGCAGATTCGGAAACATATGACAACTGGGTCTGGTTTCTACAAAATTTGAAAAAGGCATTGCTATCAGATAGAAGGATCGCGTTCCTATCAGACAGAGGGAGAGGTCTGAAGGAAGCGATCCCTGACGTATTTCCGAATGATCATCACGGCTACTGTTTCCAGCACATCATGCAGAACTTCAACGACCAATGTGCGGGGAAGTATGCCGCCCCTTTCAAAAAATTACTTAGAAAAATTCTCCAGCGCATTGCCTATGCTGTTACTGAACAAGAGTACCAAGACGCAATGACTGCAATGGAGCTTAATTCTACTGAGGCCAAAGAATGGGTGCTCCGAAATGATGTCGAACACTGGTCCCATGCTCTTTTCCAGGGACAAAGGTTCGGCTCTTTAAATACATAAGCGATATGTTCTATTACATTCTGCCATTTATGTGCTTACAGTTGTAGGGATAATCTATTACAGAACGTGTTAAATAAGGTTACAGTATGTAGTGGACACTTGTTACAGATATTTGATGTTATCCTAATTTCCTTCACATGGCCATACAGGTTTGGTGAATTATACTCTAATTTGGCAGAGTCATTCAACAATTGGATACATGACGCGCGAAGTCTACCAATACTACAGATGGTTGACAAAATTAGAGTGCAAATGATGGAAATGGCTGCAAAGAGGAAAATTGATGCTGCATTGTGGGATACACCATACTGTCCTAAAGTACAAAAAATCATCGAAAAAAACCTTCAAGAAAGGAGAAGCTTAGCAATCCGTCATTCAGATGGAATCAAATTTGAGGTTGTTGAAAGTATGAAGACGTACGCCGTAGACCTCCATCTACAAACATGCTCCTGTGGACACTGGCAACTTGTCAAGATTCCTTGCAAGCATGCATGCGCAGCAATTGGCAGTAACAAGGAGGCCGTTACTCAATATGTTTCGGCATTTTACAGCACAGAAGTGTATAGGGCTGCATATGAAAGAAACATTCAACCTATCCCAACATTTGACATGCCGGATCCGCCTCAACCATCAGAAGTTCTAATCAAGCCACCGACAACAAAAAGGTTGCCAGGAAGACCGAGAAAGAGGAGAATACATTCAAGAGGAGAAGTAGATCATGCATATATTTGTTCACGGTGCAAACAAACAGGTCACAACCGAAGAACTTGTAGCAACCCACCCCACAATCCTGACGGATTTTAAATGTTGTATATTAGTTACAACAGAACGTCGTCCTTATATTCCAATATTACAGTGTATGTAATACATTATTACAGTCTACGCACTACGATGTTACAACTCCACTACTACGCTATTACAGTTTCAGTAATACACTTGCACAGTTCGCGCACTTACAATTACGTTTTGTTGTACAGTGTACGTAACGAAGTGTTACAGTTTAACTCTAATACTCTTACAGTTTAACCTGTGTACCGTATGTTAGATGAAGACATCTCAGAATAAAGAGGAAGAAGACGAGCAAGAAAGATAGGAGGAAGAAGAGCACTGTCTCCTCACGATTTCTGTTACAGTATATGTAATAAGATGTTGCAGTTTAAGCACTAGACTCTTACATTTTCAGCAGTACACTCTTACAGTTCGCGCACTACACTCTTACAGTTCCAGCACTTACGTATTCTGTTATATTATACGTAATAAAATGTTACAGTTTAAGTACTAAGCTGTTACAGTTCGAGCACTACAGTGTTACACCTAAAGAACAGCCCTGTTACAGTTTGAGTACTACTCTCTTACAGTTCAAGCACTACAGTCTAACATACAGTTTTACATTATATGTTATAATCTCTTACAGTCGTTGGTCATGTTGATTATAGTATATATGAGGGGATGTTACAGTGTGTTATTGGTAACATGTTGAGTTTGCATGATACAGAGCACATACATAAGCACAGAGAAGACTGCATCAAACGAAAATGCTTATCATAAAGAAGCCATGTTACAATAACTCTCTACCTCTACTCTACCGACCACTCGGTAGAGTACGGAGGGGAGGAGGCAGAACGGTCAGGGGAGGGATGGGAGGAAGGGGAGGTGCCGGAAAGGTCAGAGGAGGAAGGGCAGGTGCCGGAACGGTCAGGGAGGAAGGGCAGGTGCCGGAACGGTCAGCGGAGGAAGGGGAGGAAGGGATGTGTTCTACCCTAGGGCCGATGTCTGGGAGGATGTTATTGAGGCCCCTGTCGCCGTACTGCCGGGAGGCTTTCTGTAAAGCCATCTTCCAGCCCACGTAAAAACCATCCCAGTAGTCGGCGCTGAAGGTGGACTGTCGCAACGGGGGAGCCGGGGGTGACGGTGGCACCGGTGAGGCAGGTGCCTTGCCATCCCTCTGGGGAGCACGGTTAGATGAAGACATCTGCAAATAAAGATGAAGAAGACGAGCAAGAAAGATAGGAAGAAGAAGAGCGAGGGAAGCTTGTGATGAAGGATAGGAATGACCCTGGGTTCCTTTTATAGTGTGAAGAACGGTCGTCCGAAGGCGGTTTGTAAGTGCTGTCAATGGTTGCTGTATCAGTTCTTGGCAGGGTATGTAAGAGTAACTTCGCATGGGTCAGAGTTCACGGGCCACCGAAGCGTCAGCGTCGTTTGGGGAACAGGCGATGGAAAAAAGGAGGGAAGGGTAAGACGGGAATGGGAAAAAGAGACGGAGGCCAAGGAGACGGAAATCGTGTGTGGAGGGCCGTAAATGGTGACATCTGAAAAGCAGGGACTGGAAATTAAACCTGGAGAAAAGCAGGGACTTTACATCAACCGGTATTCTGACAGGGACAGGAAATAAGTACCAGGCTCTGACAAGGACCCCCAATTAATTTTCCCTATTTAATTTATTTTTTATTATTTGATAGAATTGTAATTTATTATAGTAAGTATTATCTTTTGTTATAGTATATGTTAAACTGTGTTACAGTAAGGACTTTTTCTGTTATCGTCATAGACTCTTAATTGATTTATCCTATAAAATATTTGGGATGGTAAAAAAATCTAAAATTTTAATTATTTTATTTGATTTCTATAAAAATTGTAAGACTCACATAGCTATTCAACTACAGATAGCAAATCAAATTTGAATTTAAATATATTCGATAAATTATCAGAATATTTGATTATGAATTTTCGAATTTGATAATATAAAATATAAAAAATATATAAAAAATATTAACTGAATATTTGATTACCTAATTTTCGGATCAGAATCTGTTCATATTCAATGCTATTCAATTTTGAATACTTGGTAGAAACAAATTCGAATAAGAAAATTGTTATTTTCATATCCAATTTCAAATTCGATACTTTTTATAATTCTTATCGGATTTGGATATCGATTCCCACCTATTTACATCCCTAAAATTAATTTTTGGAGTGTGAAGTCTACATATGAGATCAATTCTACTTGGATAGGCAAAAAAAAACTGGTCGAACAAATAAAAAATATTTCTCTTTTGTTTATTGAGAAGAGCTTTTTAATTACACAGAGAATTACTATAAAAATATATTGAAGAAGAGAAATGTTTATTACTCTCTATGAAAGACAATAAAATTTGTATGTGAATTGTTTAGTAAATAATTCTATTGGTTGATGAGAAAGAAGGTCTTATTAAGTTCTTAAGTAATACAATTATTTATCAAATAATTCACATCAATTTCATTGTCTCCATAAAAAACAATAAATATTTCTCATGGAGAGAAATATTGTAGTAGGGAGATTGCAGATAATTGACCACTAACATGCAAAAGAAAGCAAGCCATTTAATTAATGGAGGCCATCTCTCTATGGAGGAAAGCCGGGCCATAGAAAATTGTCCTTATATGCAAGGTTCGCACGGGTACGGTAGTCGTATCGTACCATGCTAGAGGTTTGACGATTCTCTGACATGATCAATTTAATTGAATTTGTTTTATTTTTATATATTATTTATGATTATTTTATAATAAGATCATCCGAATCGAAACATATTGATATGATATGTTTCGATCCATGTTATATTACAGAAAATTCAGTACGATTGAGTCATCCGACACGACAAATCTTACTTATATCATTTTTCGAGGTTCGAACAAAGATACCCTCTACACTATTTTTAAACATCCTTTTTCAACATTATTTATGAGTTAACTAGAAAATTGGTCAGCAGATTAATAATTTGCCAACACAACTTAGGAGTAGTGTAATTATTTGGCAAAACATCAATATCTACCATGTCTGCAGATATATCTACCATAGAAAAGGTATGACTTCGTAATTAGTATATGAGAGTATATATGCAAATGAAATCTCCATCCTAAAGTATTGATTCAGCAAAGGGCAAGAGGCCTCCACCCGGCACACCTAATAGGGTTTCATCGCACACGAAAATATGTGGTGAGACTTTTTTTTCAGCAAATGTAATGTGTAGCATTGACAACCAAACAAGATTAGGGGGATTAAGTAAACTCATGTAGATAAAAATCCAATTCCTTGTAAAATAATTAATCCTAGTAAAAAAAAAGCAGGGTGGAGAGGGAAAATTTTTCATACAAACCGTGCATCGATAAATTAAATATATATACATATTTCTCACTCCAACAATTTATCTTCTTATACAGAGTTGTTGATTGAGTGATATGTGTTACATACAACCATACATAGGAGCGACAAATATATAATCTTTGCTCTATCCATGCATGGTTGATATGCACCATTGGAAAAGAAGAATATAGACAGAGATTATCTAGTTCGGCCAATTAATGACATACATTCACAACAAGTGTATATGTAACGTCCGGACGCGGAATATCAGAGCAGGATTACAGTTATTAAATAGTACAGAGCGAGAAATAATTAACAAACTATTACACAAGTGGAAATAATATCAAACAACCTCATATTTCAATAATAATCCACTGAATTCCATTACAATCACTAATATCTCATTGACTTTATGAACTAACTATTACATTAACGTATCAGAGCCAGAACTAGGGCCTAGAGTGTCATGCCTCGCCAATTTAGCAGCGGAAAAAATCGGGGAGACATGAACTACGTGTATGGTAACGTAAATTGCACATACAATCACAAATATTAGAGCAACTAAATGAACAATAATTGAAAACAAACTCTTTACTTTATTGATAATTCTTCTAAACTATTACATCAACTAATTCTGAGCCAAAACATAGGGCTCATTAACATCATGACATCTGAAAATGGCAATTAAATAAATATCTAATTATACTCTAAGATACTAATGACACTCCATCGCTATGACTCCTGGTCGCTCATCACTCCAGACCATTCCCATTGGTGTGCGTAGGGTCATCATCTGACTTACCTGAAACACATACAACAATAGCGCAGGGTGAGCGATAACGCTCAGTAGGACTTAATATCTCATGTAAACAAGCTTGCTTTAAATAATTAATGTCTTATAAGGTAGGATAACTAAAGAGAACAATCAAATATAGCCAAGAGAGTAATAGAACATGATGGCAAAAAAAAATGATAAAACTTCCAACAGAGATATTGCAAACTAGAATGATAAAGGATTGGCCATGTAACGAAATAGTGTACATGATTGCACCACAGTGCACTAGCAGAGATAGCACCTCTGGTCGAGCATCTTGTCAACCCAGAGAATGATAGCATAGTGATTGATATATTGATCGTCATAAATTAATCTAGATAGTAAACTGGCACTGGATGCATGCCGTACACATCCTGATCATGTAACCCTTGCAAGAAACTGGCACTCTTCGGGCGCTCCTCCCAGGACTAGATCGGGCCCTATTGCTTTGGCATATAGTATTTGCTTGTTTAATTTAGACAATCAATTGTATGACCAAGTAGAGTACCAAGAAATAGATGAGAGTACTAGACAAGATAGATGTGAGTGTAGAGAGAACATGAATAGATGAGAGAATATAGAGAGTAGATGAGATAGGGGTATTATCGTAAAATCATGTTAAGCATGATAGTAACGTTTGCACGGCACACCATTGTGGGCCGGCAGTCTGGTAGAAGTCACCACCGCCCACTAGCCATGCTGTGTGCACAAGCTAGATAGTCTGGTGTGATCACAAGATAAGGAGAGGACACACTAAGGCCATGGATCGTACTGATCCCTAAGGTGTAACGGGTTTTGAGGTACAACCAGCTCGTCGGCTAAAGACGTACGCTAAAGTCAAGAAGACTTACGGAGGTTTTGACAAGGAGTCCCTGGCCCAGTCGAGAGTATTCCCGATGGAGAGGTAGTCCAAGTCAAGGAAAAGTGTGTAAAATGGATCCGTCGTGCCTCGAGTGTTCGAAGGCCGAGGTAAAACGGTAACGGTAGATGAAACACGCGAGTAAAACGGAAACAAGTATAATTAAATTAAATAGAGAATTTAGTAATTAATTTCACTTAATTACCAGATATATTATTGAGTGAATTAACAAGGTCTCATGGCTTATATTATCGTTTAGTGTGTACAAACGTGGATGAATCAAGAGAACAAGCATGATTGTGCACATAGCTTTTAGTTTAGTTTATTTCATGTAAAAATGTTCATTATCAATTAACAAGTCAAAATTTACCTTGACAGTACTTAATTAAGATTGCACAGGCTTTAATTAGCCATAAAGAGTAAGGGTAAATAAGTAAACTCGAGTTATGGTTGCTATGTTCCTGTCGCGACATAGTGTTCTGTCGTGATCAGGTCGCGACAAGCGTACCGGCACGATCATGTTTAGCTTGCGACGGCCTGGTCCGGCACGATATGGTCATGACACACGAACAGGTCGTGACAAGCTGAACCGGGTAGATGGGTGAACCGGCAGCCAAGTCGCGACGCGTTGGTCTGCCGCGTTCAGAATGCGTCGCACCACGGTGTCGCGACCCTCTGAGATCGTGGCATATCACGCCGTCGCGATCTCAGGAGGTGGCCCGAGCCCTGAAAAGGGGTTTGGTATGATTTTATATTGATTCTCGAGTACCCTATATCAAGCAGGAACCGCTCTGGAAAAATTCGAAACTAGAGGCGTTCAAAAGCTAACACGATGTAGTATTTTATAGAATTTTATCACGATATGAAGTCAAGTATACATGAGGTTAACAAGCAAACATAAAAGGTCGGGTGCACAGGTCTGACGGAGATTCAAAGAATTAATTCTCCCTCGTGGGAGGTCGAAATGGAGCAAGACCAAGGGAGTTTGAAAGCTAATGCAATGTAGTATAAATGAGAATTTTCTCATGGCAAGATAACAAGTACATGCAGAAGATTAGAGAAAACATGAGATTTTGAGTTCATGGTAACAGCAGGGCTTCATGAATTTAATTCGCCCAAATGGGTGAGTAGAATACAACTATAGGGCTTTTGAAGAGATAAATGAAGTCTACCTAGGGTAATTTTTATACGATTTTAGCTTGAGAGATTGTCTACCTTTTTCGTGGAGCAAGAAAACCCTAGTTTTGGTGGCGAAAATCAGAAAATCCTCCTTGTTCTAGCCTCCTCCTCCTTGCTCCTTTGTCTTCGACCCTTCTCCTCGTCTCCTAGAGCTCCAGCCACATTTTGGATTTGGGTAGGGACGAAATTTGGGATATTTTAATGCTTATTAGAGTCCTTCCTATCTAAATCTCCTTCCTCCTATTAAAAATCTGAATTTTCCATATTTCTCTCTCACTTTCTCTCATTTATCCACCTAATAAGGCTGGGGAGAGAGCTAATTTCGTGGGTAGGGGGTTAGGGTAAGTATACGACTCTTTTTTAGGATATATATGTGTTAATTAGCATTTATCTTAACCTCTTTCCATTTATTAATTAATTAAGTACGAAATTAACCTAATTATCTCTCATCCCATGATGGGCTCTCCTCAATTGGGCCCATTCTTTTATGCTTGGGCTATTGGTACATCCCATTGCTAATTTAGCTTGATGGGTTTAATTTAATTCACTAAATTTCTATTTTTCCCATTTTTCTAATTAATTACCTTTATCCTTATTTAAATCTATTTATCATATTTATTCTATTGATTTCTTCTTTTAATTCAGTGTAATATTATTTATTCTAATATCTCTAACCTTTATCCATCCTCCGGACTCTGACTTTTTGCCCAGTAACTTAGATACAGCTTAAATGTAGGACTCAATACACTTATTTTTACTTAATGGTTTATTAACTAATTTATTCATGGGCCAAGATTGTCTGTTGGTCCGATTATCCTAATGGGCTATCAACCCATATTATTTAAAGTCTACCCACACGTTTATTTTTATTTTTAATCTACTTTGGCTCATAAAATATTGGGTTCTTCGACTTACTCCTTAATTATGCTAATAAGTCACATAATTTCTTAAACTTACCCTAAATGATTTTTCTATGTCCAATTTAAATGATGGGTCATTAGATAATATTATTTAAAGTATAATTATTATTTTTACGGAATTTTTATATGAGTTCATACGCATGTGATAATAATATGTAGTTTTTTAACTAGTTGAATTTATTAATAAATAAAATTTTAATTTATCCTATATTTTAAATTGCAGAATTTTCCGGGATACTACACAGAGTACTTTATTCAAAATCAAACTATTACATTATGACTAACTAACTCACTAACTCATAACTATATTTATTGACTACTACTAGATAGCACTGGTTGTTGAGATGGTCACTCCTGAGTCTCCTCATCAGTCCCATCCTCGTGAGTGTGGTCATGATCCGACTCACCTGAAACACATTAAATAAACATGCAGGATGAGCGAATAATGCCCAGTAGGACTTAATATCTCATGAACACAAGCATGCTTTAAATAATTAATGTCTTAAAGGTAGGTTAACTAGAGAGTAAAGTCGAACAGAGCATGTCACGATAACGAGAGAGCAATAGCGACTGGTATAGGAAAAATAGTATAACGAGAATGACAATAGAATGGCCATGTAACAATATATCATGTAAGTTGCACAATGGTGCACTAGTAACGATCACGCTTGCACTTGTAGAGATAGTACTATTGATTGTCATAGATTAATCTAGATAGTAAACTGGCACTGGATGCATTCCGTAACGCATCCTTGATCATTTTAACTCTCATGGGCACTAGCACTTTTCGGACGCTCCTCCCAGAACTTGATCGGGCCCTATTGCGTTGGCATTAGTCATTTCTTTTATCTTAGACAATCACACGAATGGCCAATAGAGTACCAAGAAGAGATAAGAATACTAGACGAGATAGATGAGAGTGCAGAGAGAACGTGAACAGATGAGAGGATATAGATGGTAGACGAGATAGGGACATTTCCGTAAAACAACGTTAACACGCGACAGTAACGATTGCACGGCACCAGGTCGGTACCGGCAGTCTGGTAGAAGTCACAACCGCTAACTTAGCCGTGTCATGAACACGGGTCAGGTGATCCGGTGTGAACCCAAGATAAGAAGGAATACACTAATGCATGGATCGTACTGATCCCTAATGTGTATCGGGTTTTGGGGTACAACCAGCTCGTTGACTAAGGACGTGCGCCAAAGCCAAGGAAACTTACGGAGGTCTTGACAAGGAGTCCTTGGCCCATTCGAGAGTATTCCCGATGGAGAGGTGGTCCAAGTCAAGGGAAAGTGTGTAAAATGGGTCCGTCGTGCCTCGAGCGCTCGAAGGCCGAGGGAAAATGATAATGGTAGATGAAACACACTAGTAAAATGGAAACAAGTATAATTAAATTAAATAGGGAATTTAGTAATTAATTTCACTTAATTACCAGATATATTATTGAGTGAATTAACAAGGTCTCATGGCATATATTAACATTTAGTGTGTGCAAGTGTGGATGAATCAAGAGAACAAGTATGATTGTGCACATAGCTTTTAGTTTAGTTTATTTCATATAAAAATGTTCATTAACAATTAACAAGTCAAAATTCACCATGACAATACTTAATTAAGGTTGCACAAGGTTTAATTAGTCATAAAGAGTAAGGGTAAATGTGTAAAATCAGGTTCTGGTTGCTCTGTTCCTATCGCGACATAGTGTTCTGTCGCGATCAAGTCGCGCCAACGCGTACCAGCGCGATCATGTTCAGGTTGCGACGGCCTAGTCTGGCACGATATGGTCGCGACGCACGGACAGGTCGCGACAAGCTGAACCGGGTAGATGGGTGAACCGGCAGCCAAGTCGCGACGCGTCGGTCCGCCGCGTTCAGAACGCGTCGCACCACGGTGTCGCGACCCTCTGAGATCGCGGTGTATTGCGGCGTCGCGATCTCAGGAGATGGCCCGAGCCCTGAAAAGGGGTTTGCCCTTTTTCCAGAGTGGTTCCTTCTTGATATAAGGTACTTGAAAAATCAATATAAAATCTTACCAAGATCCAAAAATCACGAATCTAGTTTCAAATGAAAGTAGACTCATAGATCTAACAATATGTATGGTTAATTTGAAAATGGACAAGTTTTAGGCATGCTTTGATCTGGTTACTTTTCAGTGACCTAAATATGCGCAGTCAAGGTTCAACGAATTAATTAGCAATAGATACATGATGGAAAAATTCGAAACTAGGGGCGCTCGAAAGCTAACACGATGTAGTATTTATGAGAATTTCCTTATAACATGAGATCGAGTATGCACTAGGTTCACAAGTAAACATGAAGGGTCGGGTGCACAGATCTGACATAGATTCAAAGAATTAATTCTTCCTCATGGAGGTCAAAATAGAGCGAGACTAGAAGTGTTTGAAAGCTAATGCAATGTAGTATATATGAGAATTTTCTCATGGCATGGGAATAAGTACATGTGGGGAATTAGAGAAAACATGAGATTTCAGGTTCGTAGTAACAACAGGGATTCAAGTAATTAATTCGCCCAAATGAATGAGCAAAATACAACGAGACCATAGGCTTTTGAAGAGGTATATGAAATCTACCTAGGGTAATTTTTACACGATTTTAGCTTGAGAGATTGACTACCTTTTGTCTAATCCAAGAAGAACCCTAAGTTGGAGACGATAAAATGATGAAGAAATTCGAACTCCAACCCTTCTCCTCCAAGCTTCTCGCCCGAAATCGCCTCCTCTTCGTCCTCCAAGGTTCCAATGCGTTCTAGGGCTTGATGGGGATGAAAATGGAGTGTTTTGATGGTTAATAGAGTCCTTAATCACCTAAAACTCTTCCCTTCTCATTAAATTTTGAATTTTCAAAATTATCTCCTTCTCTCCTTACATATATCTCCTATTTTTGGGTGGAGGAGAGGCCAATTTCGTGGGTAATGAGTTATGGTAAGGTTAGGACTCTTTTTAGGGATTTATATGACCCATTTAACACTTATCTTAGACTTTTTTCCATTTAATAATTAATTTCATACGAATTTCTATTAATTACTTCTCTTCCCATGATGGGCTTCACCCTATTGGGGCCAATCTATTTAGTTTGGATCATTTGTTTAACTCACTACTAATTTAACTTAATGGGTATGTATTAAATTCCTTTTATTTCACTCAAATTCTATTTATTCTCCTTTTATTCTAATTAAATCTATTTATCTCATTTATTTAAATAAAAATTTTATTTTATTTGGATTTTAAAATCAAGGGTGCTACAGTATACATAAAGTAAAAGAGAAATGTTACGTTCCGAACTATCACAAGGTGGATGAGGTTCGTGCACCTTAGGTGAACTCCACCACAAATACTTGTGCCTACATCCGAGAATTTGATATCCGGGTGTCTGAGTAGCTAACATTTCTTAAAATAACTTTTTAAAAAAGTACAAGAGAAACCATCCTCACATAGCCACAGTGACCCAGCACAATTAGTAAACATCTTCCCCATACCAATCCAAACATAATTATAATACAAGAGGCAAGGTAAATTGATACTATGCCATTTCAATATGATACTGGGTATGCATTGATCGGAGAAATATTCTAGTGCGCTAGACTATGGGTAAAAGTTGGTACAATTTTTTGTTCCTAGAGAGTAAGGTATAAGATCTTCCACTGGACATCCTTTCATATCTAATATCTATGCTCTTAAGACTAAGAGGTTGCTGACTAATGGATGAGAGGCCTTTCTAGCCATTGTGTCATTGGTCGAGTCGGGTGTAGCGTCCATGGTAGATGTTCTTGTTGTTTATGAATTTTCAAGTGTGCTTCCTAATTAGGAGTTTGCCAAATTTATCACCACCGTAAGAGGTGGAGTTTATCATTGAGCTTTTTTTTGGTATTGTTGGCCGAGTGGCTAAGCATTGGGTGCACATATAGAACAATGATAGGAGGTCTTGGATTCAATACCCAGGGCCCTCCTATCCACCCTAGCCTTAGCCTTTAAATATTTGAAAAGCCTTTAAAAAATCTTCCATCAAGCATCGCAGCTCATCCTACTCTAAGGATCGATCCCCAGTCACCTAGTGTCAAAGGGGTAGCCCACCGAGCTACCATGTACACACGAGTTTACCATTGAGCTCTTGCCACATATGATGCTGCAATCTAAAGCACCATAACGTATGACTCATGCAAAGTTGAAGATGCAGTTGCAAGAATTATTAGATAAGAGTTTCATTAGACCTAGTCACTCTTGCTGGGGTTCTCTAGCTAGTGTTGTGCATAACAAAAAAGAATGATAGCTTAAGATTGTACACTAACCATACATAATTGAATCAAGTGATTGTGAAGAACTAGTATATCTTGCTGAAGATTGATGATTTGTTTGATTAGTTGCAGTCAACCAATGTGGTCTCAAAGATTGATTTAAGGTCTAGATATTACCAGTTGCAGATTAATAGAGAGTCAAAATATTAGTAAGTCAATCGTTCAAACTTGGTATTGTCATTATATGAGTTTATAGTGATGTCGGTTGGGGTTGCTAATGCTCCATTAACTTTCATGGATATGATGACCCAGTTGTTTTCCCAGTCTTGGACAAATTTATGGCGGTGATTATAGATGACATTTTGTTATATTCTTCGTGAGAGGAGGAGCGTGTAGTAAATTTATAGATAGTGTAAAAGATCAAAAAAGTTACCAACTTTGTACCAGGGTTTGTCGTGCCGCTATGAAAATCAATCGATCGATTTCTTCTTATCGGTCGACCTATTTGACTTTCAATATATTTTTATTGGTCGACCAATTTCTGTCAACATAACGTCTAGATCTCATAATTTTTGTGGTCTTCAAAGAGAGATGAAATCGGTCAACCGATTTCTTTTTATTGGTCAACCGATTTATGTCAGCGTAACGTTCAGAACCCATGATCTATTTGATCTTTAAAGAGAGACGAAAATCGGTCGACCGAGTTGATATTTTGGTCAATCGATCGACACAGTATAGACCATACCATACCATGCCACGGAGAGTTCAATACAAGCGGTATAACCAACCTTGCTTTGTACTGACTTCTAGAAATGAGAATTTTGGTAGGAGAATATCCATCTTTTGGGGTAAATTATTTCAAGTGGATCGAGTGTCTATGGATGTAGCTAATGTTGCCAAAGGGTGCACAAATATATATATCACGTGTGTCAAAGCACAAGTACTCTTAATGAAAGGAGCACAATCCATACTCAAATTCTCAATTAAATAGCAAAGATAACATGTAGAGTTCAGAGAGAGATAGCAAATCTAAAAGAGTGTTGTAGATGTGTCCTCAAGAAGATTGTGAGCTTCAACATGAGGGAGAGATTCTAAGTTGATTAGTAGTGTAGCATTGGTTCGTGAACTCTGCTTCAACAAATTGCTCAGGACACCTTCATAGCCGTCAGCCTCATTTTTCGGTCTCTTAAAAAGATTATTTAAAAGTCTAGAGCAACTCAAGAACTTCCAGACTTGGCATAACATCTTTAGCAAGATCCAAGGCTTGAGATCTATCTTAAAAATTCTCCAATAATATGTTAAAGCACCTTCCTGATTTACCCACTCCACAGGTGTAACACAGACTTGTTGACAACTTCCTGATAAATCATCAAACTTAGAATCTGTCAACTTCATAACTTTCAATGCAAGCATCCATAGGGCTTGATCTTCGGATCATTGGAAAGAACGAAGTGAATATTTTAAATGATTCCAAATGAGTGCCTCCAAAATCAAACATATATTTTATCTAACTTGTCATCCAAAATGTCTTTTCATGCTCTTTCATACTTAGACAAAAAATTCCAGATTAACCTGTTAACTGATAGAACAACCTGTAGACTTGATTAAACCAGCACACAAGGACTTTGTTATCATCCAAATTTAGACAGATCCCAATAATTTCTCCCTTTTTAATGATCACAAAACCCATAGCATTTAAGCACTAGAATTCAACAAATATCGCCTGATTAAATTGAGCCTAGACAGCAATGGGATTCAACATTCACACATTAATCAAGTGTTGGAATTAGTCAGATATCGCATGATCAAATTAAGCCTGATAATAATGGAATTTAACATATAATAGTCAATAATCATATCTAATCATATACTTGAGGAACCAACATAATTAACATGATTGGAGTCTAGATTATCTTCCCCTTTTTGTCATCACCAAACAGAAATGTAGAAGTAAGTCTAGAAATAAATGGGGCCAAAAAAGAGTTATAGAGATAAGAAAGAGGGAAACCCAAAAGAGAAAGGGCAGTTGCATGGGGTTTTAAAAAAAATGTGGGGGAGATTAGAATTTAAATTTTAAGAGTGAAAGAGACAAGGAAATGGGAGAAAGTTTAAAATTTGGAGTGGTTTGGTGGGATCGCATGGGGGTAGAGGACAGAAAGTGGAAGGGATGTTTAGGAATTTAAAATTCAAAAGTGAAAAAGACAAGGAAAAGGGGAAAAGTTTGAAAAGAGTGGCTTGGTGGGATTGTACGGGGTAGAGGACAAAAGATGGAAAGGAGGGAGGTTTAAGAATTTAAAATTCAAAAGAAAGGAGGTAACAAATAAAAAAAAAGGAGGAGGAAAAAAATGAGAAGAGAGGGTGCGTTTGAAAACTTTTAAAGAAGGAAGGGACTATTAAATAGGGTGATGTCTCGATGGTTGATCAAAGGGTATGAGTCTGCTAGAGAAAATGGTTTATGAACTAGTCTGTAGAACATGCAAGCAGGAGGGGGGATATCAAAAGGTGTCGCAAGATGGTTCAAAAATCAACCTAAGTAACTAAGAGGATTACTAACCAAATTTGAAATTAACTAAAGGAAATTCCTTCTAAGATCGTTGTTGAAGTGGTTGCGGATCCTCCCTCTGCAGCATAGGAATTTACTCCCATGATGTTTGCACAGGCGGTGCGTCAGCCCCCTGCCTCCCAGGTGAAGTCGACTTTTGGAGATAAATCCAACCCTCCTTCGGGCAGTTCGTCTTCAAGATGTCGTATCTCACGCCCTTCTCGAAAAGGGGGTGTTAGAATTTCTTTACCGATCCCTAGAGAATGTTCTCCTAACCCTGTGCGACAAAGAGATGCTATAAATATGCTAGCTCAAATTACATATACAGACTTGCATATGAAGTTTTCTTCTGTTGCTGATCTTGCTAAAGCTGAAAATATTTTCATGCCTGGACTTAGTTTTCATGATGAGGCATCTGAAATGGATTCAAAGGAAGAGGACATAGAGCGTTGTTCACGTCGACCGGACTTACGTCCTCGGGCTGTGCTCCGGCGAACTCATTCTTGAGATAGATCCTCTTTAGAGTTTTAGTCATCTTTTACTTTGGTTTGTTCTACTTTGGGCAATTGTCTCTGATTTTCATAATTTTGTTATTAATAAAATAAATCAGCCTATTTTGGCTTTTTAGATTAAAAAAATGTTATCAATAAAGATATAATAAAGAATTCTTCAACAATAGGGCATATGATCACGAATAAAATAATGGTCTTAGTAGCATTAGAATTTCAAGTGATCTTACAAAACTAATATCAAAACTTATTACTCAAAATATTATTAATGAAGTGAGGTCAAAATTAAAGACAAATAGGAGAAACTCATCTCCTTCATCATTATCAACTAACCTTTTACGATAGAATGATCAAATACCCAAATTTTTGGAGGGATCAAAGAAAAATGTTATTTGCTAACTTTCTATCTCTTGACATGTGGCTCGAGTGACCAGTATTAAAAATAAATTTTCACACATATCACTAATTAGACATATCTACAAAAGCAATCTGACATAGTATTCAAATTACCTTGGATTCAAACATATTAGTGGAATTATACAGCACAGATTTTGGAACCCACATGATTTTAATCTTATGTAATTTTTTATCTAACAACTATTAGAGAGATGACTTTTTTAGCACAAAAGTTACAAATTTTGAAAGGAGGGCTATGCATGGAAGCTTTAACAAAATTGGGTTTATGGTTCTTAAAATTTTCAAAAAAATAACAAATTTTCTCTTTTCTAAAGACACCATCTAATGTTTCTAACACAGAACCAAGATTGTCATTTCTTTTTACAGATTGAGACAAAGTAGATTTCAAAACTTCAATTTCTTGTTTAAGCTTATTTACATAGTTCTCATGCTCAGTAATTTCCTTCTTAAGGCTAAATATATCTCATTTCATGGTTTCATTCTCCAATTTGAATTCATCATTTTATAGTTCAATCACACATATTTGCCATGAAACAAGTTTAGCTCCCCCTTGGAAAAGGAACATTTACTTATCTTGATTTAGCTTCTTGAGATATCCTTCTTGAGAACGATGTACTAATCTTTCTTGTGACAGAGGTTGTTTCTTCTTCATCCAAGCCATCAACTGACTCATCATCAATTAAAGAAATCATCTTTAAGGTAGATTTCAAGGCAACATTCTTCTTTTTCTTGTTTGTTTCCTCCTAAACCCTAAACTTAAAAATCCTAAACCCATAAACTCATCAAGATTAGGAGTAGATAGGTTCTTTGCCTCCTTAATAATAGTAACTTTAGCATCCCACAATGGCAATAGTGAGCGAAGAATTTTATGAACAAAGATCTGAATTTGAGTAGGTTTTGCCTAAAGCCTTGAGCCCATTCACTATATCTCAGAATCATCACTCTCTCACACACACTTGCACGCACGCATGCATGCCAATGAGATCCACAAGGAAGATTCACTTGGGATTTCACAAGGTGTGAAATGGGATATGGGATACCTCTCCTCTTCACGCCCATGAGGTATTTATAGGAGGAGGAGGTGGAGTGAGAAGGGAGAGAGGAGGCCAGGGGGAGAGAGGCGGCAGCCCCTGCCGCGAGAGGCGGCAGGGACTGTGGCTGGGCTGCTGCCGCGCGGCAGCAGCCTGCCTCGCCAGCGCGCCTCGCGCACTGGTGAGGTGCCCACCGGCCAGTGCGCCTCGCGCTCTGGCACGGCTGGGAGACGCCAATGCTTTGCGCGTTGGCGTCGCCCCCTCCACTCGCCGAGGCAGTGGAGGCGGGCCCCCGCGGGGCCCAAATGGGCACTCGCGCCCAACATAGCTGAAGCTCCAAATTTATGATTGTGTGCGGTGAAAGTTATATTGTCCTTAGATTGATAGATTCACACTGTGAATATGTAGCAAAGGTGTTGACACTCCACAATATAGCTATGATCTGAATAAAATTAGGAACTCATTTAGGCATGCTAAAATTGGATTTTTTTTAAAACCCTCCATTTTGAAAAATACTATCATGTTACGATGGAAATTTCTCTAGGTGGCTGCAGAGTATTTAAACACCATTTTGGAGGATGAAAGGTGGTTGACTGTTTGAAGAACCCTTGCACTCTACTATAATCGAGTTCATGAACCTGCTACTATACTCTGCAATGATCTAAAACTTCTCTTTCATGCTGAACTTGAGAATCCTCTTGGAGGACACACTTCCAACATTTAATTCTTTAGATTTATCATTTATCTCTCAACTAAATTTGTTGTTCTTGCCCATCTTAAGAAAGGGTGCCGACATTCTCAAAGGCAGCCTTTGAGATGGGTGGCTTTGAATAGTGTATATATATGAAGAGACTCTCTGCCTTCATAATCAAAGTTATGCTTTATCTATATTAAGAGTATATATATATATATATATATATATATATAAGCATGGATTTTAAATTCCCCACCAAACCACACAAATATATATCTCAGTCACCTTCCATTTGTTGTTCTTGTGGTGATGCATTTACTTCTTCATAACAATAGAGGGGACTTTTATGTGTTGAATCAAGTCAAGTTTCAACAGAGCCGCCCTTGTAGACTGTCTAGGGCATTTCAAAATTTCCAGAACAGTCAACACTGCTAGTCCGATGTTATCCTCCACAAATCTTATTAACTGAATGAGAAAGGTTTATTAAACACTTGCATATTATACTTTAAGTGTAATGTGACTAGGTAAAAATTTATGTGGCACCCATCTCATGAGGAGTGATAAAATAGTCATCCAATTGTTGGTGTCACATGAGTTAATTGTCTAGTCATAGTACACTTGAAGTGCAATATAAAAATACAATAAGTCTTTCTCTAATTGAATACGGGTATGTTGTGGATGGCATCATTTTTCCCTCAGGGAAGAAGCTGTTAGCATGCATTGTGTTTCTACGAGCTAGGTACAAAATGACTCTTCTTGTACTTATTTCCTTTAAATATAGTGAAATCGCAGCTCAAATTAAATCCCAAAGTTCACAGATGAGGTTATTCATTTCTACATCCGTTGTTTATATAATGTTTTGCGTCTGTTTGAAATTTATTAATATAATTAAGGGTAAATTAATTAGAAGTCTCTGACTGTATTAAGGAGGTTATTACTGTAACAAGACTTAATATATACTGTAATAGATAATAGGGAAAATTAATTAGAGGTCCTTGTCAGAGGGTTAGACTTAATTTGTAGTCCCTGTCAGAAGATCAAAAGTCATATAGTCCTTACTTTTTGTGTTAGTTTAATTTCTAGTCCCTGCTTTTTGTTTCTAATCCATACTTTTTGTTTCTCAGCATTTATGAGTCTTGGAAGACGAGTCGTCCTGTAACGTTCCGAACGTTCGGATCGGCTCCGATCGTTGTAGTATGGTTGTGGAGGCCAGTGTATGACCGATGCAGTGTGTGTACGACAGGTTTACCGCAGGTTTTGTGGACCGGAAGTTTGACCCCAAGGAGTTTTCGGATGTTCGGCTGTCAACGCGACAGCCAAGAGAGTCACGTTCTGAAGGCGATAGTATGAGGTGTCGTGTTTATGGAAATCGCCTATTTAGTGAGCATGTGCATGTCTGCCGCGTGTCGCATGCCGGGCGCACAGGTTGACGTCAGAATGTTTAAGGCGACATGCAAGGCCGTCACGTTCAGGTCACGACCATGCAGGGCGTCGCGTTCTTAATTGTACTGCATTTTTAAGAAACCCTGGCAGAACAGAACTCACGAAAGCTCTGCTCGGCCAGGGGGTTTTTGCTGCGGGCATTGAGGGCGATTCGGCTTATTAGAGCTCGGGTGGACGAGTTCCCACTGTGAGGACGCTACGTGGAGCGGAGGGAACGTCGTGTCGTCGTCGTTCTTCAGGTTCTTCGCGAAGGTAGGGAGATTTCCTACCGTTTGATCCGTGGTTTGCTCGCATAATGTAGATAACGAGTTCTATGCTTTCCAAACATTAGATAGCATGTGTAGGAACTCATTGAAGCATGTAAATGGAGTGAAAACCGTAGGTTCTAATGGGTTTTGGGGTGATCCAGAGTGAGGTTCTGGATTAGGGTTTGCCCTGCTGAGGCGACAGGTGTGGGCGTCGTGATCAGGTCGTGTCACCCCGATATGTCGTGTTCATAAGGCGACACATCGACCTATCGCGACAGCAGCCGAATGTTGCAATTCATGAAGATTCAATAGTGTGTGTTTATCCGATTATCGTGGTAACGGTAAGTAGTGATAGTAAGTGGTGCATTGGCACTCACAGTGCTCGGGGAGCATGTGGAGTGCATGGTTTGTGTGGTGTTCACGTGGAGGTTTCACGTGACTTGTGCGGTGTACTCGTGGTTTCCGTGTACGTGGCAGGTAGTTAGACGCCTATCGTGGGTACCTCTTCAGTTGGGAGCCCCAGATTTTGTGTGAGCCAGGCACGTATGTGCTCGGGGCTTGTCCCGGTACTGGGTACCGTCGAGGTCTTGTCGTCTTCCTGGACACCCTCACTCTTGTGCTGAGTAGTACGTCCGGCTGAGGGAAAGACGGCAGTGGGACAGCGACTAGAGAGAGTTTGTTTTGTTGTCGCTTGCAGCACGCTCGTAGTTAGGGGAGACGGACACCAGTAGACATACTGGGCCCTAGCTAGTCCTATTTTCCAGTGCCTCACTTTAGGGAGCTCGGGCCAGAGTCCCTAAAGGTGCCAGGCATGGGCCTGCAGGGTGTGTGACCTGTAGGTTGTGGTGGTTGGTTGGACTCCATAGTTCTTTGTACTTGTTAGTGGAGTGGCAGCTGGACCTTACGTCCGTGGCTGCGAGACTGAGAGGTAGTCCTGTGTGGTTTGTCCGGGTCAGTAGCTGGTGTCGCGAACGAGTCCATGTGGCCCGAGTGTGGCGTTTTCCTAGAGTAGCTCGCACACCTGTTTGGCTTTGCCGTTTATTTATTTTTGTTGGTTTATGTTAGGTGGCAAATGGTAAGTGGTACTTACGGTTTTATATCCTGCTAGATAGTTCTATAATTGTTAGTGTAGCTTTACCGCTTTGCTACCTGTGTTGGTTTGCTCGGTTTCTAGGGAGTTTCCTACTGAGCCAGTGACATGAGAGGCTCACCCCTACCTTCTACCAGGTGAGGGAGATCCGGAGGTTTCGCGCCCGTCGTCTAGTTGAGGGTCAGCACCACCTGCAGTGTAATTTACTTTCCTGTTGTACACCTCGGGGTATGCCCCAGGTACTGTTGTAGTTTGGTTACAGTTGTGCTATGGCTATGTAAATCCATGTAAATATTTGTGAGATTGACAGATGTTGAATATATTTGGTGGTTCCTTTGTGTTTCTACGGACTTGTGGTTTGGTATCCCTTGCGAGGCTTCGGCCCGTTCGCGGGAGGCGGACTCGAGTTAGGCACGTTATTAGGTTAACGGGTCTAAATGACGAGGACCATGACAGTTGGTATCAGAGCATAATCCGTAAGGATATAAAGGAATCGGAAATTGCATAGCCATGTCTTTATTGTAACCCACTGCTGGTGGTGACCCTGGTTTTGTATTGATTTCTTGTGTATTGTGTTGTTGGAATGATGACTGTGCAGGATTAGTAATGGCAGAAAGGAGAGATTGGGGAGGTGGTGGAGAAGGGCCAGGAGAGGACCCTACGCAGAGGATGATGGAAAGAATTTGGGAGAGTTTGACAGAGATCCGGGTAAGACTGGATCAGCAGCCACAGGTGCAGCTAGCGGCAGCAGTACCACCACCACCGGAGGAGGCAGTACCATTAGCTCCAGTTCCACCCCCACTTGGAGTAGAGGTACCTCCTGTAGTACCTATAGTCCTGGCAGTTCCAGTGAGGCCAGCTACTGGGGAGGAGTTTACGGCACTCATAGAGCGGTTCTTGAGGTTGCAGCCCCCTACATACTCAGGTGGTCCCAACCCAGACATAGCGGAGTACTGGGTACATGAGATAGAGAGGGTGTTTGCGACGATGAGGTGTCCCCAGGCGGATAGAGTTGTTCTTGCAACATACCAGTTACGAGGGTTTGCGCAGGAATGGTGGAGGCTGAAGATGCAGACGGTTTTTGCAAGAAGAACGGAGGATACCATTACTTGGCCAGAATTTTTGACGGTATTTAATGATACTTTCTTCCCAGTTCAGATCCAGCAGATGAAGAGAGAGCAGTTCAGGACACTTCAACAAGGGAATTTGTCCGTGTTAGAATACCAGATGAGGTTTATGGCCTTGAGTAGGTACGCCCCATACGTGGTAACTGATAATACCATGATGGTGGAGTATTTTATTTGAGGCCTAAGACCTGAATTGCAAGATGCAGTGATACCATTGATGTGTGGGACTGTGGAGGAAGCGGCGTAGCGAGCGGCAATACTAGAAAGGACAGTGCAGGCTCGGCAGGGGCAGTCGCATTCAGGTGGTTCCAGTTTAGGTAGTTTTCGGCATCCTCAGTCGTCAGGTGGTATTAGTAAGGGGAAGGTGCTTTCCGGAGCGCCATCGTCATCTAGAATAGCGAAGTGGGGAAAGCAGATCAAGAAATTCTTTCAAGGAGGAGGTCGAGGCAGAGGCAAGCAGCAGGGCTTTCATCCGGGTGGTTTTTAGCAGGGTCGTGGCTATAGATCTCCAGTTCCAGAGGAGTCCTAGCAGAGTATAGCAGGGCAGCCTGCAGCATATCAGACTTTCAGGTGTTACAATTGTGGGCAGCCAGGACATTTTAGCGAGGAATTGTCCCTATCCTCGTGAGCAGAGTTATGGCAGAGGGACTCAGCAGCAGTAGCCTTTCCAGCAGCCGGCAGAGAGAGGTAGAGGTGCACCGTTCCAGCGAGGTGGACGGGGTCGAGTAATGGCAGTTACCAGAGCTCAGGTGGAGGCATCCTATCTCATTGAAGGTATATTACCTTTCTTTGATTTTCTTGCTAGAGTATTAATGATCTGGGTGCTTCCCATTCGTTCATTTCCGAAGATTTTCTGGATAGTATGGTACATCCATTAGAAGAGAGGCCCTGTGAGTTGGTTGTAGAGATTCCTTCAGGGGATACTTGTTGACTTCTTGCTTTTTAGAAGAGGTTCCGATAGTGATTCATGGGAATCAGATGCCAGCAAGGTTATATGCTCCGACTTTGCATAATTATGATGTGATTTTGGGAATGGATTGGTTAGAGGCCTATGGGGCACTGGTTGATTGTAGGAAGAAGAGGGTCAGGTTTTGCAGACCTGGTGGTGAGGTCTTTGAATATCAAGGTATGCTTTTTACACTCCCAAATTTATTATTTCTGCCCTTAGAGCTAGAAAGTTAATTAATGTGGGATGTGTAGCGTACCTTGCTTCTGTTAGTTTAGTGGAGTCTAGTAAGTCTATAGATTCTGTGCCAGTGGTTAGAGAATTTGCAGATGTGTTTTCCGAAGAGTTGCCAGGTTTAGCTCCACGCAGAGAGGTGGATTTTACAGTTGAATTGCAACCAGGTAGTTTACCGATTTCCAAAGCACCATATAGAATGGCTCCAGCAGAATTGAAGGAATTAAAGAAACAGCTGCAAGAATTGTTAGAGAAGGGTTTTATCAGGCCTAGTCAGTCACCGTGGGGAGCGCCAATGTTATTTGTTAGAAAGAAAGATGGCAGCTTGAGGATGTGCATTGATTACAGGCAATTAAATAAAGTTACAATTAAGAATAAATATCATCTTCCTAGAATTGATGATTTATTTGATTAACTACAGTCAGCTAAGGTATTTTCTAAAATAGATTTGAGATCAGGGTATCATCAATTGCAGATCAGAGAAGAATATATTGAGAAGACAGCTTTCCGTACCAGACATGGGCATTATGAATTTGTTGTGATGCCATTTAGGTTGACTAATGCACCTGCAGCATTTATGAATTTGATGAATAGAATCTACCATCAGTATTTAGATCAGTTCATAGTGGTTTTTATTGATGATATTCTGGTATATTCAGCGTCTGAGGAAGAGCATGCAGTGCATTTGCGGATTGCTTTGCAGATATTGAGAGATCATCAGTTATTTTCTAAATTCAGTAAATGTGAGTTTTGGCTCAAGGAGATTTAGTTTCTGGGTCATGTAATATCAGGAGAAGGTATTGCAGTAGATCCAGCTAAGGTTGAAGCAGTAATGAAATGGGAAGAGTCGAGGATTGTATCTGAGATTAGAAGTTTCCTAGGTCCTGCAGGTTATTATAGAAGATTTCTCCAAGATTTCTCCAAGATTGCAGCCCCTATGACCAGATTAACCAGAAAAGGTGTTCCGCTTGTGTGGTCCTTAGAGTGCAGGCGCAGTTTTACAGAATTGAAGAAATGGCTGACTTCAACACCAGTTCTGGAAATTCCATCAGGTAATGGCGGATTTGTTCTGTTTACAGATGCATCCAAGAGAGGTTTAGGTGCAGTTCTGATGCAGCATGGTAAGGTAGTTGCTTATGCCTCCAGACAATTGAAGAAACATGAAGAAAATTACCCGACTCATGATCTAGAACTGGAAGCAGTAGTTTTTGCATTGAAGATCTGGCGGCATATTTGTATGGTGAGAAGTTTGAAATTTTTACTGATCACAAGAGTTTAAAGTATATCTTCTCCCAGAAAGATTTGAACTTAAGGCAACACCGATGGATGGAGTATTTGAAAGACTATGATTTCAGCTTAGCATATCATCCAGGCAGAGCTAATGTGGTGGTAGATGCATTAAGTAGAAAGGCAGTTGTGAACCAACTTATGATCAGAGAATGGAAACTTTATGAAGATGTGGTAGAGAATTCTCTTTATGTGCCAAGTAGTCAGCGCAGAGCCATACTAGCAACTAGAGTAATAGAACCCTCTATTTATTGGCATATAGTGGAGGCACAGAGAGCAGATACCAGTCTAGTAGATATTCTCAGAATGGATGAAGTAAGTTTGGAGCATGATAATGTAGTCAGACTCAAGGGACGACTGTATGTTCCAACAGATACAGAGATCAGGCAAAGAGTTCTAGAGGAAGCTCACAGATCAAGATACACCATTCACCCAGGCAGCACAAAGATGTATCAAGACATGAAGATGCAGTTTTGGTGGCCACACATGAAGAGAGAAATTGCAGAATTTATAACCAGATGTGCAGTATGTTAGCAGATAAAAGCAGAGCATCAAAAGCCAAGAGGATTGTTGCAGCCATTACCCATTCCGCAGTGGAAGTGGGATGATATAGCAATGGATTTCATAGTTGGTTTGCCCAGGGCATCAGGTCATAATGCAATATGGGTTTTTGTGGATAGATTGACTAAGGTATGCAGATTATTACCAGTTAGTATGTCATGGACAGTGGATCGGCTAGCCAAGCTTTATGTAGAGAGAATTGTACCCTTGCATGGAATACCAGTCACTATAGTTTTAGATCGAGATCCTCGATTTACCTCGGGTTTTTGGAAGAGCTTACAGAGAGAAATTGGTACGGAATTGAGGTACAGTTCAGCATATCACCCACAGACGGATGGGCAAACAGAAAGAACAATCCAAACTATTGAGGATATGTTGAGAGCTTGCTATCTTGTGTGGGGAGGCATTTGAGAGCGTCATTTGGGTCTAGTTGAATTTGCTTATAATAACAGCTATCATTCAAGTATTGGAATGGCACCTTATGAAGTTTTGTATGGCAGACCGTGCAGATCACCACTGAATTGGCATGAAGTAGGAGAGCGACAGATTTTGGGCCCAGAATTAGTTCGTCAATGTGCAGAAACTGTGCAATTCATTCAAGAGAAATTGAAAACAGCCCAGAGTCGTCAGAAGAGCTATGCAGATGTTAGACGAAGGCCTTTGGAGTTTGAGGTCGGCGAATATGCATTTTTGAAAGTTTCTCCTACTAAAGGTGTATTGAGATTTAGCAAGAAAGGTAAGTTAAGTCCAAGGTATGTTGGACTGTTTCAAATAAAAGAAAAATTGGGTGAAACAGCTTATAGACTAGACTTACCAGCAGATTTCACAGATGCACATGATGTTTTCCATGTTTCAATGTTAAGAAAGTACATCAGAGATCCATCTCAAATTGTCACCTACCAGAGAGATGACTTGAAGCCAGATATGACGATGCCGGAGTATCCAGTGCAAATCATAGGCCATAGAACTCAGAAACTCAAAAACAAGGAAATTGAGCTAGTAAAGATCAGATGGGAGAGCAGACAGGGTGGTGAAGATACTTGGGAATTAGCAGATGAAATGAGAAAAGTGTATCCATACTTGTTTGAGTAAGTTTTATTCTTTTTAGGTGATAGTACCATGCTAGTTCAATTGAAATTTTAATGATTGATTTTTGTTTGAATTTCGAGGATGAAATTTCTTTTTAGGTGATAGTAATGTAACGTTCTGAACGTTCAAATCGGTTCGGATCGTCGTAGTATGGTTGTGGAGGCCAGTGTATGGCCGATGCAGTGTGTGTACGACAGGTTTACCGTAGGTTTTGTGGACCGGAAGTTTGGCCCCAAGGAGTTTTCAGATGTTCAGTTGTCAACGCGACAGCCAAGAGAGTCACGTTCTGAAGGCGACAGTATGAGGTGTCGCGTTTATGAAAACCGCCTGTTTTAGTGAGCGTGTGCATGTTTGCCGCGTGTCACATGCCGGGCCCACAGGTTGACGTCAGCATGCTTAAGGCGACATGCAAGGCCGTCGCATTCAGGTCGCGACCATGCAGGGCATCGCGTTCTTAATTGTACTGCGTTTTTAAGAAACCCTAGCAGAACAGAAACTCACGAAAGCTCTGCTCGGCCAGGGGGTTTTTGCTGTGGGGATTGAGGGCTATCCGGCTTGTTAGAGCTCGGGTGGACGAGTTCCCACCACGAGGATGCTACGTGGAGCGGAGAGAATGTCGTGCCGTCGTCGTTCTTCGCGTTCTTCGCGAAGGTAGGGATATTTCCTACCGTTTGATCCGTGGTTTGCTCGCGTGATGTAGATAACGAGTTCTGTGCTTTCCAAACATTAGATAGCATGTGTAGGAACGCATTGAAGCATGTAAATGGAGTGAAAACCATAGGTTCTAATGGGTTTTGGGGTGATCTGGAGTGAGGTTCCAGATTAGGGTTTGCCCTGCTGAGGCGACAGGTGTGGGCGTCGCGATCAGGTCGCGTCACCCCGATATGTCGCGTTCATAAGGCGACGCATCGACCTGTCGCGACAGCAGCCGAATGTCGCAATTCATGAAGATTCAATAGTGTGTGTTTGTCCGATTATCATGGTAATAGTAAGTAGTGATAGTAAGCGGTGCATTGGCACTCACAGTGCTCGGGGAGCGTGTGGAGTGCATGGTTTGTATGGTGTTCACGTGGCTCACGTGGAGGTTTCACGTGACTTGTGCGGTGTACTCGTGGTTTCCGTGTACGTGGCAGGTAGTTAGACGCCTACGTGGGTACCTCTTCAGTTGGGAGCCCCAGGTTTTGTGTGAGCCAGCACGTGTGTGCTCGGGGCTTGTCCCGGTACTAGGTACCGTCGAGGTCTTGTCGTCTTCCTGGACACCCTCACTCCTGTGCTGAGTAGTACGTCCAGCTGAGGGAAAGACGACAGTGGGACAGCGACTAGAGAGAGTTTGCTTTGTTGTCGCTTTCAGTGCGCTCGTAGTTGGGGGAGACGGACACCAGTAGACGTACTGGGCCCTAGCTAGTCCTGTTTTCCAGTCCTCACTTTAGGGAGCTCGGGCCAGAGTCCCTAAAGGTGCCAGGCATGGGCCTGCAGGGTGTGTGACCTGTAGGTTGTGGTGGTTTGGTTGGACTCCACAGTTCTTTGTACTTGTTAGTGGAGCGGCAGCTGGACCTTACGTCCGTGGCTGCGAGACTGAGAGGTAGTCATGTGTGGTTTGTTCGGGTCAGCAGCTGGTGTCGCGAACCAGTCCACGTGGCCCGAGTGTGGCGTTTTCCTAGAGTAGCTCGCACACCTGTTTAGCTTTGCCGTTTATTTATTTATGTTGGTTTATGTTAGGCGGCAAATGGTAAGTGGTATTTACGGTTTTATATCCTGCTAGATAGTTCTATAATTGTTAGTGTAGCTTTACTGCTTTGCTACCTGTGTTGGTTGCTCGGTTTCTAGGGAGTTTCCTACTGAGCCAGTGACACGAGAGGCTCACCCCTACCTTCTACCAGGTGAGGGAGATCCGGAGGTTTCGCACATGTCGTCCAGTTGAGGTTCAGCACCACCTACAGTGTAATTTACTTCCTGTTGTACACCTCAGGGTATGCCCCAGGTACTGTTGTAGTTTGGTTACAGTTGTGCTATGGCTATGCAAATTCATGTAAATATTTGTGAGATTGACAGATCTTGAATATATTTGGTGGTTCATTTGTGTTTCTATGGACTTGTGGTTTGGTATCCCTTGCGAGGCTTCGGCCGTTCGCGGGAGGCGGACTCGAGTTAGGCACGTTATTAGGTTAACGGGTCTAAATGATGAGGACCGTCACACGTCCTTTTAACATCAACTTTTTCCTATTTTTCCCTTCCTTCTTTTGCTCTTTTCTTAGTTACATTCATTATAGTTGTCTTTGTATCAGTTACAGTAAACTTTTATATCTATTACAGTAAGCCTTTATATCTGTTACAGTAAGCCTTCTATTACAGTAAGTCTTCTTTCCCTATGCACACTTACATTCGTTACAGTTGTCTTTGTATCAGTTACAGTAAGCCTTTATATCTATTACAGTAAGCCTTTGTATCAGTTACAGACTACAGCTGTAAGCTCTTACAAGAGAAAAAGAACTTTATTTATTTGCAAGTGTTAGGATTCAAACCCAGGTTTTCATAACACAACATAAGATACTCTTACCACTAAGCTACAACTACACATGTGTTATAATATGACATATAATATATTTAATTAAGTATTGTAGTAAACATAATTCTCTATTACAACTTATATTAAGACTTGTTACAGTCAATATCATTCCCTGTTACAATATACATTAAGTTCTGTTACAGTAAACATTATAGATGCTATTATAGTAAACATTAAGCTCTATTACAATATACATTAAGCTTTGTTACAATATACATTAACCTTTGTTACATTATATATTAACCTTTGTTACAATATATATTAAGCTCTATTACAACTTATGTTAAGTCTTGTTACAGTAAAGATTAAGCTCTATTACAATATACATTAAGATTTGTTACAATATACATTAATCTTTGTTACAATATATATTAAGCTTTGTTACAACTTACGTTAAGTCTTGTTACAGTAAACATTAAGCTCTATTACAATATACATTAAGCTTTGTTACAATATACATTAAGCTTTGTTACAATATACATTAACATTTGTACAATATACATTAAGCTTTGTTACAACTTATGTTAAGTCTTGTTACAGTAAACATTAAGTTCTATTACAATATACATTAAACTTTGTTACAATATACATTAACCTTTGTTACAATATACATTAACTTTTATTACAACTTATGTTAAGTCTTGTTACAGTAAACATTAAGCTCTATTATAATATACATTAAGCTTTGTTATAATATACATTAACCTTTATTACAATATGCATTAAGCTTTGTTACAACTTATGTTAAGTCTTGTTACAGTAAACATTAAGCTCTATTACAATATACATTAAGCTTTGTTACAATATACATTAAGCTTTGTTACAATATACATTAAGCTTGTTACAACTTATGTTAAGTCTTGTTACAGTAAACATTAAGCTCTATTACAATATACATTAAGCTTTGTTACAATATACATTAACTTTGTTACAATATATATTAAGCTTTGTGTGGAAATTGAAAATTTTCTCAAATTCTTTTAAAAATCTATTTATCATGTTGCTCTTTTTCTCATGGCTGCGCATTCTAAGTTCAAATCTCGTCGAATGCTACTTGAGCAAGGGTGACAAGAAATGACCATACAATTGCAGAGCGCGGGCGTGCCAGTCACCGAGATGACAACAAATGGTTTTCCTCCGAGAGTCGGAGGGCTTTAGGTCTATTGTGCGCACCGTTTGACTTTGTCAAACGAAAATAGGTGTTGGGTCCTGGACCAAAATCCTGTCATTGCCTAAGCGTAACGGCGTTAATTACATCACTCTGGGAGGGAAAACCCTTGATTAATCGTCAGAAATTAGAAAGCCTTGTGGCCTAAACCGGAGACATCCGATGATAGTGTAAAGCGCAACTCAAAACTAGGCCGAAGTGCTAAATAAGCATGACGTCTATTAGAGGTTATTGGATCTTTTACTTAGATGTGATTGGATATTTTACCTATTTACCCATTTGTTGTCTTCATTATCATGAAAGCAGTCTTGATTTGACCCTTGTTCTTTTGAAAACATGAGATGATCTATTTGTTTTTTTTACAACAAAGAAAAAAGCTTCATTTTGGTCTTTTATTCTTTTGAAAACATGCAAGTTACAAAAATAAGCCATTTGCTCCTTTTGTCGTTTGTATCAAAAAAAAATAGTTTCAACTTATTCTTTTGTTTCATTTGAAGCATGTAAAAATGTGAGTTGACCTATCTATTTACTTTTGCTTTTATCGTGAAAAGGTTTTCTAATTTACTCTTTTGCTCTTTTAAAACTTGTGCAACGTGAAATGATTTGATTTGCTCTCTTATCGCTCTTATCATGCAACATTCTTTTAATTGGCTCTCTTATTCTTTTAAAACGTGTGCAACGTGGTTCTATTTGCGATTCGGCACTGTTTGTTTGAGCTTTGGAAGTTTCTTTTGAAAGGACCCTTGCCGATTCGACCCTCACAGGGAAAATTCGGCAGCACCTCCCCTTATTCTGGTTGATAGGGGAGAGCACAGTACACGCCCACCAAAATGGAGACAGTACCAGAAGAAAGGGTGTGTGCCAAATGATGACATAACCCAAATGGCACATGACATCAATCTCCAAGGCAAGCCTTTAAGGAGGTGGATGGCATCATGACCACATAAACACCGGTTGGCGAATAAAGCATGTGTGGGCCCATATGCCCGGGCATTGACATCACGTTGTCTAACCCGAAGTTTAAATGGGCTTCTCATTAGTCCATTATCCATTCCTTGGCTTAAATCACATGAAGCATGGCTTAGCTCACATGGTTCGGCCAAGGGGGGTTTGCTGCCTGTCGAATCGGCAGACCTGTTCAGGCTAGCCGAATCAACAGGGCCACCCACAGAACAGGTGAACTGGCAGCTGAGATCTCTTCCCTGTGGGCAGTTGGCCAGCACTTGTCCAAACTGGGCTCACCCATGGAAAGGGCAATTTTACGCCAGAAATGGGTCTATTGGGTTGTTCTCCATAGGTGCTAAGAATGGGGGCATGAACATTCATTGTTCAACCCTTGGCTAGCAAGGAGACATACCCCAAACATGAAAGCAACTCTTAAATGGGCTGCTAAAACAGTGAAAACCACCCCATTAAGAGAGTCAAAATTGTGAGCTTAATGGGCTATTTGCATAGAATGCTAAGTTTTTGGCATGAACATTGATTGTTCAACCCATTTGCTAGCAAAAGGGGAAATCCCCAAGGGTAAAATGCTCACCAAAGGGGGGCTGTTTTGACAGTGAAAACTTGCACTTTTGGGGGTTTAAAGCGGTGAGAAAACCCTCATTTCTTGGTAGCAAGCAATGGGTAAATGCATGCTTCAAGGAGAGGGGGCGGCCCAAGCAATAAAAGAGGACTATTAAAGGGCTTAAAACAGTGAGGTATCATCTCTCAAATGAGGTGAAAACAGTGAGCAAATGCCATTTTCGTGGGCGAAACCATGAGGAATATGCATGCACAAAGGACTTATACAAGGCTCAATAAGCTTCATACCCCCTCAAACTCCATTTATTGGGGCATAGGGTGTAGGGAAGCTCTCATTTGTGTCTTGGGAAGGAGAGAAAACCAACTATATAGAGGGGTGGTTTCTCACCATCCGTGACCTATCATGGCATAAAAGCAAAAAAAAAGAACTCAAACCTCACACACATAAGGGAGGGAGGAAGAAGCATTAAATGTAAACATGAAAACACTTGCATCAAAGAAGATGAAAGTACACATGGATGAGACATTCACATTGTTAAAGAGAGGGAAAAAGTACAAGAACATTCAAAGAAATAGGGAGAGAAAGAAACCCATCGCCACCTCTCCTTCTCTCTTCTCTCTTTTCCAATCACATGATAATACCTCTCATGGAAAGGACACCCTCTCTTCACTCTTTTCTCTCATCTCTTCACCTTTTTTCCTGGTTTCTGCCTTCCAAGCCTCTTCACGGGTGGGCTTCCTTTTGGGGAGAAGGAGAACAACAGCAGCAACATGTGACCTCTTGGTTGCTTGGAGGAGAAGAGATCCGTCCCCTCTCTTCTTCAAAAGACCCCTCTTCAGCCCCTTACGCAAGGCAGCCCCCAAGGGCCTTTTCCCTTTCCACCCAAGGCTTCTAGAAGACCACCCAAAACAGGCCTCCACCCCTTTTTGCAGGAGACACCTTTTCCCATTTTTGGCAACACCTTTTGGGAGATGTTTCATTTGCTTAGTCTCACCCATTTGCATGGGGTGAGATCGGCTTGGGCTAATGGGCTTCAAACAGCCTTGTAGGTGGATCATTTAAGAATTGGGCCAGCCATGGAGAAAAGACCCAATTGAATTTTTTTGGTGCCCACACTTTGTTACAACTTATGTTAAGTCTTGTTACAGTAAACATTAATCTCTATTACAATATACATTAACCTTTGTTACAATATACGTTAACCTTTGTTACAATATATATTAACCTTTGTTACAATATATTATTAAGTTCTATTGCAACTTATGTTAAGTCTTGTTACAGTAAAGATTAAGCTCTATTACAATATATATTAAGCTTTGTTATAATATACATTAACCTTTGTTACAATATATATTAAGCTTTGTTGCAACTTATGTTAAGTCTTGTTACAGTAAACATTAAGCTCTATTACAATATACATTAAGTTTTGTTATAATATATATTAACCTTTGTTAGAATATACATTAAGCTTTGTTACAACTTATGTTAAGTCTTGTTACAGTAAACATTAAGCTTTGTTACAATATACATTAAACTTTGTTACAATATACATTAACCTCTATTGTAACAAATGTTAATGTAACAAAGCTTAATATATATTGTAACAAATGTTAATATATATTGTAACAAATGTTAATGTATACTGTAACAAAGCTTAATATATATTATAATAGAGCTTAATGTTTACTGTAACAAGACTTAACATAAGTTGTAATAGAGCTTAATATATATTGTAACAAAGGTTAATGTATATTGTAACAAATGTTAATGTATATTATAACAAAGTTTAACGTTTACTGTAACAAGACTTAACATAAGTTGTAACAAAGCTTAATATATATTGTAACAAAACTTAATGTATATTGTAATAGAGCTTAATGTTTATTGTAACAAGACTTAACATAAGTAGTAACACAGCTTAATATATATTGTAACAAAGGTTAATGTATATTGTATCAAAACTTAATGTATATTGTAACAAAGCTTAATGTATATTGTAATAGAGCTTAATGTTTACTGTAACAAGACTTAACATAATAGAGCTTAATATATATTGTAACAAATGTTAATGTATATTGTAACAAATATTAATGTTTATTATAAAAAATTTAATGTATATTGTAATTGAGCTTAATATTTACTGTAACAAGACTTAACATAAGTTGTAATAGAACTTAATGTATATTGTAACAAAAGTTAATATATATTGTAACAAAACTTAATGTATATTATAATAGAGCTTAATGTTTACTATAATAGCATCTATAATGTTTACTGTAATAGAACTTAATGTATATTGTAACAAGGAATGATATTGACTGTAACAATATTTAACATAAGTTGTAATAGAGAATTATGTTTATTACAATACTTAATTAAATATATTATATGTTATATTGTAACACATGTGTAGTTGTAGCTTAGTGGTAAGGGCATCTCATATTGTGTTGTGAAGACTTAGTTTCGAATCCTAACACTTGCAAATAAATAAAGTTTTTTTCTTTTGTAAGTGGGTTATAGTTGTAGTCTGTAACTTATAAAGGCTTACTGTAACAGATACAAAAGTTTACTGTAACTGATACAAAGACAACTGTAATGAATGCAAGTGTTCATAGGGAAAGAAGGCTTACTGTAACAGATATAAAGATTTACTGTAACTGATACAAAGACAACTGTAACGAATGTAAGTATGCATGAGGAAAGAATACTTACTATAATAGATATAAAGGGTTATTGTAACAGATATAAAAACTTACTGTAACTGATACAAAGGCAACTGTAACGAATGTAAGTGTGCATAGGGAAAGAAGGCTCATAGGAAAAGAGCAGAAGAAGGAAGGATAAAATAGGAAAAGCTGATCTTAAAAGGACGGCTCGCCTTTCAAGACTCATTAAATGTTGAGAAACAAAAAATGGAGATTAGAAATTAAACTAACACAAAAAGTAAGGACTTTATGACTTCTGATTTTCTGACAAAGATTATAAATTAAGTCAACACTCTGACAGAGACCCCTAATTAATTCTCCCTAGATAATAACACTTGTGGTAATAAATTATAGCACTATTAAATACTAATAAATAAGTCAAAAATTTAAAATTTGATAAAGACTCTTAATTAATTTATCCAATAATTAATCTATTACAAACGTTCCCTTCCTAGGAATTGAGGCAGGAAGGGAAGGAAGAGAAAGGAAGATATAGGGGGTTTAGGTTGGGAGTCGAAAGAAAGAACATGAGACACAACCAGGTCTGCGGTTGTGACGTTCTCCTGCTCCCGCTATTTTTTTATCCTTGGAGACGAACAAGAAGAACGCCACCAGATCTGCGGTTGCTCAGGCGGTGAAGAGATTTGCTGCCTGCATTGGTAGTACCCTCAAGTTTGCAGCATCACCGGTGCCATCGTCCTCCTCATCGACGCCCACCAACTGCAACATGATCAGCAGGATCCATGGGGGAGCCCGGTGGTTGACCCGGATGTTGGCCTGGGTACAAGCCACCCTCGACGACGCAGAGGACATGGACATAAAAGACGAGTCTATCCGTGACTGGCTGCGGGAGCTGCAGGAAGTCGCCGACGATGCGGAGGATCTGCTGGACGAGATCCCTCCCGAGGCGTTGGATCTCGGATTTGTGGGGGGTGGCGGGTGGAGTGCAGGATGCATCACGGAGCTGCCAAGACAAAGAAAGAGGGCGTCAGAGCTGCGAAGACAAAGAAAGTGGACGTCGGAGATGACTTTTCTTCATGATCGGGTACGCCACTCTTAACGCTGAATCCCCAGCGCATGAATTTTTTTTTCCCTTGTTTACTGTTCTTGGAAGATAAGGCTGTGGATGTAATCTGAAAGTGTCTGCTCTAGTTTTGTGCTGAAAAACGGAGCTAAACACACACAAAAGAACAGGTTGAGGAGGTTATAGCTCGACCAGAGAAGAGGAGCACTCATCATGGAAATATCTAAACAAACTTCCCAAAATTTAGCGTCACTTGTTAACACCTGGGTTGTGTTGAGCAGAGGATGGAAGATATTGTCTCAAGATTTATGGAGATCAAGAAGCCTGAGCAAGCTCTGACACTAGACTGCCGCGGGGAACAAGTCCATGCTGAAAGCATATCTGCCACGCGAACAACTAGTTCTGCCATAGAAGAGCCACGCATCGTGGGAAGAGATAAAGACTTGGCAGAAATTAAGCAGTTCTTGTTATCATCTGATGCAGAAGAATCCAGAGCAAGTGATGACACGGATGACCATGTCCCTGTACTGGCCATCGTCGGTATGGGTGGACTTGGCAAGACCACTCTTGCCCAGCTTGCCTACAGTGACTCTCAAGTGAACCAGCATTTCAAACTCAAATCATGGGTCTGTGTGTCTGAAGATTTTGATGTGATACAGCTGACCAAAGCTATGTTGCAGTCTTTGAATGTGGAAGCCGGTGGTTTGTCAGAGCTGGATCCCCTTCAACAAAAGCTTTTGCAGAAATTGGAAGGGCAAGGAAGGTTGTTACTAGTGCTAGATGATGTTTGGGAAGCAGACAATCTTAATATACACAGCTGGAATCTACTCACAGCACCCTTACGCAACTCATCAGCAGACACTAAGATTATCATGACTACTCGGAGTAGGAGAGTTTCAGAAATGGTGTCCAGAATTTCGACACATGATTTGGGTTTCCTGTCAGATAAAGATGCTTTGGATCTGTTTATGTTGCATGCCTTTGAAGGTCGAGATCCAAATTCATATCTAAATCTTGTGGCTATTGGGAAAGAAATCGCCAGGAAGTGCGGAGGTGTGCCTCTAGCAGCAAAGACACTTGGAGGCCTACTGCGAACTAAAGATGATGAGGACTGGAATAAAATTCTAGAGAGTGAAGTTTGGAACACCACCATTAATCAAGAAGATTCTGTTATTCCTATTTTAAGGTTGAGTTACCGACATTTGCCTGCCCCACTTAAGAGATGTTTCAAATATTGTTCTCTGTTCCCAAAAGATTGGGTGTTCGATAGGAATCAAATCATCTGCATGTGGATGGCACAGGGTTACGTCAAGACAAGCAGAAGAGAACTAATGGAAGACATTGGCCAAAGGTACATCGATAATCTATTGTCCCGGTCATTCTTTCAAACATGTCCATCGAGTTCTAAAAGATTTCTTATGCATGACTTAATGCATGATCTTGCAAGATGTGTCTCAGTATATGAATGTCATAGTATGGCGGGCGGTAAGTCTAGTTTCATCCCGAGTGACATCAGGCACTTGTCAATTATTCCCACCAGTGATTCCCAAGGGACCATTATACCGTCAATAAAAGACATACCTGAGCCAAATTTATTTAGATCTTTCTTATTGCCTGGTATGAGTTTGTATTTATCATTCTTTGAACGTGAGCTTCCAAGTGATTCATACACCAGAATGGAACACCTTAGAGTGCTGGACTTGGGTGGTGTTGGTCCTCGTCGTTTGCCAGAGTCTATTGCTCATCTGAAACATCTACGTTATCTTCGCATCTCCAACCTCGTTGAGGAACTTCCTGAATTTGTAGGCAGTATGCATCACCTTCAAACACTAGATTTAGAGGGACCATATAAATTGCCCAACAGCATGTCAAATTTGCACAACCTAAGGCACATCAAATTGCGCAGTGATGTTACTGAATACCCGGTGGGAATAGGGAAGCTAACAGATCTTCAGACGCTGCCGGGTTTTTATGTGAGTCCAAAGCACAACTGTGCTAAATTGGGGGAATTGAAAGACATGAACGACATCAGAGGAAGGTTTGCCGTCAAAGGGCTTGAGAACCTGGACAGTGTGAATGAAGCAAAGAAGGCTTGTCTGGACAAGAAGAGAAACATCTCGCATTTGCGTTTAGAAAGGGACCACAAAGCTGATTCATCGCCTATTGACGAAGAGGTGTTGGAAAGCCTCAAACCCAGTGTTAAGCTTCAAAGTCTAAAAATTTCGGGCTTCAAAGGGCCATCTTATCCATCTTGGTTAGGAGATCTGTCCTTCTCCAGATTGCACACTATAAAACTAGAGCATTGTGGAAATTGGGCTTCTCTCCCACCACTTGGGCAGCTCCCATCACTCAAGTCTCTTTATATACACAAGGCCGGAGCAGTTAAGTACATAGGCAATGATTTTTTCTCTGGGGGCTTCTCACAGCTGGAGGAATTAACATTAGAAGACATGTACAACTGGAAATCATGGTGTGGCGCTCAGAAAGGAGAATGTCTCAAACTGAAGAAGCTTTCTATCTCAAGATGTGAAAATCTTGAGTCCCTCTCATTAATCAACCTAGGTGCTGTTGAGGTTCTCTCCATCTCTGAGTGCCCTGAACTCCGGTTCCTGCCTGGTGATTCGCTTGAACTATCACATTTACAAAGTGTGCAAACAATCACAATACAGGGCATATATCAAGTCTTGTGTATTGAAGCAGCTCATGTCTCCACTGCTGCACCATTGGAGGACCAATCACGTCTCTATCTAGAGGATGTTGGCCAACAAGAGGCAGAGTATATGTTGGGCATGTGCTCCTCCATCTGCCGACTCACTGTGAGGAAGTGTTCGAATTTGACGTCTCTACCTTTGCGCAACCTAAGCGCTTTGGAATATGTGGAAATCAGTGAGTGCCCTCAGCTGCGGATCACATCAGTTTATCCTCAACTGCAGCAACTACCATCTCTAAAGAAAATATATGTGCACCGGATACATGATGCAGAGATCATAGCAGTACTATTTGAGGAGTCACACCTGGAATTAGAAAATGTCGACCAACTGGTGGCTTCTTTTTTGCTGAAAGAGCTCTCCCACATGATTTGCCTACTTACTATCACCCGATGTGCAAATTTGACGTCTCTTCCTCTGACGGAGCTCACTGCCCTAAAATACTTGGAAATTACTGGATGCAATCAGCTCCAGCTCTCGTCAGGTTCTCTTCAGCTGCCACAATCATCATCTATGCTGGAAATAAAGATCCAATGTAAACAAGGAGCAGAATACGTACGTGCTCTATTCTCCCCTGGGGGCACAGAGGCACTTGAGACATCATGTTTAGAATTGACAAATGTCGACCAACTGGTGGCTTCTTTTTGCTGAAAGAGCTCTCCCACATGATTTGCCGACTTACTATCACTCAATGTGCAAATTTGACGTCTCTTCCTCTGACGGAGCTCACAGCCCTAAAATACTTGGAAATTACTGGATGCAATCAGCTCCAGCTCTCGTCAGGTTCTCTTCAGCTGCCGCAATCATCATCTATGCTGGAAATGAAGATCAAATGTATACGCGGAGCAGAATACGTACGTGTTCTATTCTCCCCTGGGGGCACAGAGGAACTTGAGACATCATGTTTAGAATTGACAAATGTTGACAAATTGGAGGCATTATTTTTGCTGAATGAGTTCTCCCACATGATCCACCGACTTACTGTCACCCGATGTGCAAATTTGACCTCTCTTCCTTGGACAGACCTAACCACCTTGGAATACTTGATGGTTAGTGAATGCTCGATGTTTCAGTTGTTGGATGCCAAACAGTTGCCATCAACACTGCAGGTCTTGTGCATCTATGGGAACCCCTATGAGACAGAGCAATACAGCCGACACCAGCATTTCCGAAGATTAAAACAAGTCCAGCAATGTTCAGACAAAGAAGGTATGTACAAGAGTAATTACTGGTCTTACTGTAACTGCTTTCTCATCTTTGAGGTGCTTGCTTAATCTGGTTATTTTAGTTGCTCTAGGTGGAGAGCGCAACCTTTACTTGGTGTTCCGCAATGTGCATGATGCCAGTGCAGCCTCGGACTTTGTTTCATGGGCTTCATCAAAATCCATACTTTGGACATAGAATGGGATTGTTGCACTAATGATAGATCTAATGTTACAGATAGGGTCACGCAAGAAGTTCTTTTCAACCTTTACTTAAGTTGCATCTCTTGCAAGAAACTAGTGATCCGAGGATACACAGGTTCAGGGTTTGCCAGTTGGTACGCAAATTTTTTCTCTAAAGAACTACGCACTGACTTCTTCCATAGTAGATTATCCTCTGTCTCCCTCCTTCAGTGCTCAAAATGTGAAATCCTTCCACCACTCAGCCGATTGTTCTCCCTCAAGGAGCTCTATGTGGAAGGGGCAAGCAGTCTGGGAAGTTTTATGCAGGATTATAATGATATGTCCGAAGAGGGGTGGCAAGAAACACAAACTCGCATTGCTTTCCCAGAACTCCAGAAGTTAGAATTCCACGACATGCCCGTCTGGAAAGAGTGGTTGGGAACAAGGGAAGGTGACTTCCCACGACTCCGCAAGCTTATTCTGAAGCACTGTCCCAAGTTGAGGGCACTGCCCCATCTCCCTCCGAGTTTAGAGGAATTGGAGCTGGAAGCCTGTGATGAGCTCACATCCCTCTCTGCAACTGACTCTCCCAACCTTTCTGCAACTGACTCTCCCAACCTTACTAAGAGCTTGAGATCTTCTAAACCTTTTAGGTGGCTTTCACTCTCTACAAGTAAAGGAACCTCACTTATACTTCAACATATGTCTCTCACCAATTGTCCACTACTACTTGCATGGTGTGAAGGAAACCCAAGAATCCTGGCAGACATCCCTAACTTATTGATTGATGGAGTTCGAGTTCACACTAGTGGTGGAAATAGCATCAGGTAGTGAATTCTTCTTTCTTTCTTTCTACCTCTCTCTCTCTCTCTCATGCGCTTTTCACTTTCTCCTCCTTCCAATTAAGGAAATCATCTTAATTTCTATCCTCTGCTTTTCACAACCGGTTGAATTCTTAAAGAAGAAGCTCGTTTAACTGTTAATGTTCTCTCTCTCTCTTCATCTACCAGGTCTCAGATCAGAAGGATAAGAAAGAAAGGAAGGGTTCCCCATGCATGATGAGGATTAAACCGGCCTCCAGATCTTTGATATTATTCCTGAAGCATTTATCTACACATGCTGAAGTTATATACATGTTTCTCCAATGCAAGCATCTCGAGGACATGGGGCCCTCTCATCAATAAACAATTCAGGTTTCTTTCCGTTTCCATTATCCATGTCTCTACTCAACGAATGCTTTCCTTCGTAATTAACCTCCTGATACACATCATCATCTTTGGTTCCTTCAAATAAAACTTCTCATAAGCAACTTTACTCCTGATCAATTGCCAGGTCTCAGACCGGAGGAACAAGAAGGGCCCGGCCAAGTGCAAGATAAACATGTGTGAAGTGTACAGTGAATTCAAAGTTCCTGAGGAATGGTCGGTCGACATACTTGTCTCAGTAGACCTTGATGTGCCTTGGTGGAGTGAGAACATTCCACTCCTCTCATAGGGGTAGTGTGCACTCTCCCAACTGCTGCAAGGCTCACTTCAATATTTAAAAAAGACGTCTCCAGATCACTGCAAAGGGAGACAAAACTTCAAGATGCCAACATTTTTTGTGTATGAAGTAGCCATAAAGTTTAGTTTGAGGGGCTTCCAGAGTCAAATGGCTCGGTTTCTCAAGCTAACAGAGGAACTGACCACTAAAAGAACTGCTCATGCGGTTTGTGAAGCTAGTCAATGAGAGATCCACTAAATGTGGGGGTTCTTGTTTTTTGGAGGCTTCCAAGCGGAACCGTAGCATTGATGGGCCATAGGAGTTTCTTGGGGGGAATGTTTGAGAGAGATTTAAGAGAGGTCTTGGGGGGAATGTTTGAGAGAGTTTTGTGAGAGGATTTGTTCCTCCAGATTGTGTGTGAGCTTCTTGTACATTTCTCCACATCTAGTGAAATTTCTCCATCGTTGTTGCCCGTGGACGTAGGAAGACACACTGTCTTTCCGAACCACGTAAAACCTTGTGTTCTTATCTTGTGTGATTGATCTGTCTTCTCGTCGTGCAGGTCAAAGATCATTCGACATCACTCTGTCTATCAGAGTGGTCATTGTCATAACAGCCATCAATAGCTCTCATCCAATGTTATCCTCCACAACCCTATTGATTGTCTGAATACTTATATCCTGTATATGCATGGTGGTGGATAGCATCACTCTGCCCTCTGGAAGAAGTAGTTGACATGTGTATGTGTTCCTCAAAGCTACATAGCCTATGTACAGCATGACGCCTCTTGTACTTGTTTCCTTTAAACATAGTGGAATCACTTCTCAGCTTCTCCGTGGATGTAGGTCTATATAAATGGGCCGAACCATGTAAATCTCTGTCTGTTCACTACCTATACTAACACTACTTGCTTGAACAAGAACAGTGGAGGTGGGGAGTTACAAATCGTCCACATTGGTTTCCTTTCCACCATTATCAACAACAGAGGAGGAGAGTTGCAGGGGTCAACAAGAATGTGGAGTTGATGATGGCATAGGAAGTGCTTATATATAGTCCAAGTTCACTAATTGTTCCTTGGTTTCATTCATGCAATTAGAGACTTTTAGTCTAACTTAATAAAATGACGGCAACATGTGACCTTCACTAAACGTCTAACTTAATAAAATAGCATTCTTATGTGTAAGAATTGACTTCCTATGGAAAACCATTACCTCTTCTTTTTTTGTTTTTTGGAGGCTCTTAACACTTGTTACGAGGATCGGATAGCCGGCTTGAATAATTTAAGTTGGATATTATAAAATAACAATGAGATAAAAATGTGATTAAGTTATAAGTGGCCATCATATATGTTCAAAGACGACATAAACCTACCATAAATCCAAAAGTTTGAATTCATATGTTCTTGGTGGCGAGGAAGGGCTATACTTCAAACTATGAGCCTTTCATCTCTGTCTACCGCAAGTCACTGGAGTACGCCACCCTGTGATTGTTTTGGAGGAGAGACAGAGGCCATCGACCCCTGCCCACCTTGCTCTTCGGCCATTGAGAAGGCCTTCAGATACGCGGCTGCTCAGGCGGTGGAGAGATTTGACGCCTGCATCCTGATGCCTGCAGCATCACCGATGCCATCCTCCTCCTCATCGACGCCCACCAACTGCGACACGATCAGCAGAATACATGGGAAAGCCCGGTGGCTGATTCGGATGTTGGCCTGGGTGCAAGCCACCCTCGACGACACAGAGGACATGGACATAACAGACCAGTCCATCCGCAAGTGGCTGTGGGAGCTGCGGGAAGTCGCCGATGCCGCCGAGGATTTGCTCGACGAGTTCCCTCACGAGGCTTGCGTCTCGGATTTGTGGGTGATGCGGGGTGGACTGCAGGAAGCATCACAGAGCTGCCAAGACAAAGAAAGAGGACATCAGAGCAGCCAAGACAAAGAAAGAGGACGCCGGAGCTGCCAAGACAGAGAAACTGGACGCCGGCCGAGATGGCCATGTTTCTTGATCAGGTACGCCACTGTAGCCCTGCAAGAACACTGACATAAGAACAGGCTGAAGAGATTATAACTCGAGCAGAGAACAGGAGCACTCATAAAGAGGAAAAGTGTATGATTATTTCGCTCTCCCAAAACACGAGGATTCAAGTCTTTGTATAGGCATTTACAAACTAGACGTGCATGGGTAGCCAACTTCTTCCCACTCTCTGATCTAAAACATGGATCACACCCAGAACATGGGATAATCATATCTAGAAATATGAACCACTACCAACTAGAACGTGGGGTGCTACCTTGAATAAAAAAAAACTGAACAAGAAATATCTAAACAAACTTCCCTAAATTTAGCATCACTTCTTAACATCCGTGTTTTGTTGAGCAGAGGATGGAAGATATTGTTTCAAGATTCATGAAGATCAAGAAGCCTGAGCAAGCTCAGAAGCCAGACTACCGCAAAGAACAAATGAATGCTGAAAGCATATCTGCCAGGCAGACAACTAGTTCTGTCATAGGGCAGGCGCACATCGTGGGAAGAGATGAAGAGTTGGCAAAAGTTAAGCAGTTCTTGTCATGGTTTGCCGGATCGGATCGAATCGGTCCGATTCGGTCGAATCGGATCGAATCAGGAGAAACCCGATTCGCCCAATTCCCATCGATCGGACCGATTCTCATCCGATTCCCATGAGAATCAGTCCGATTCTGGCGTATCGTGGTGGATCAAGAAAAACACGATTCGCCCCGATTCCCCGATGCAGCGAACCTTGGTTCTTGTTATCCTCTGATGCAGAAGATGCCCGAGGAAGTGATGACGTGGATGATCATGTCTCTGTGATGGCTATCGTGGGCATGGGTGGACTTGGCAAGACTACTCTTGCTCAGCTTGCTTACAACGATGATCAAGTGAACCAGCATTTCCAGCTCAAATCGTGGGTCTGTGTGTCTGAAGATTTTGATGTGATACGGCTGACCAAAGCCTATGTTGCAGTCTTTGAATGTGGAAGCCAGTGGTTTGTCAGAGCTGGATCCCCTTCAACGAAAGCTTTTGCAGCAATTGAAAGGGCAAGGAAGGTTGTTACTCGTGCTAGATGATGTCTGGAAGCAGACAATCTTAATATACACAGCTGGAATCTACTCACAGTTCCCTTACGCAACTCATCAGTAGACACTAAGATTATCGTGACTACTCGGAGTAGGAAAGTTTCAGAATTGGTGTCCAGAAATTCGACCTATGATTTGGCTTTCCTGTCAGATGAAGATACCTTGGAGCTGTTTATGTTGCATGCCTTTGAAGGTCGAGATCCAAATTCATATCTAAATCTTGTGGCTATTGGGAAAGAAACTGCCAGGAAGTGCAAAGGTGTGCCTCTAGCAGCAAAGACACTTGGAGGCCTACTGCGAACTAAAGATGATGAGGAGTGGAATAAAATTATAGAGAGTGAAGTTTGGAACACCACCATTAATCAAGAAGATTCTATTATTCCTATATTACGGTTGAGTTACCGACATTTGTCTGCCCCACTTAAGAGATGTTTCAGATATTGTTCTCTGTTTCCAAAAGACTGGGTGTTTGATAGGAATCAAATCATCCGCATGTGGATGGCACAGGGTTACGTCAAGACAAGCAGAGGAGAACTAATGGAAGACATTGGCCAGAGGTACATCGATAACTTATTGTCCCGGTCATTCTTTCAAACATGTCCATCGAGTCCTAAAAAATTTCTTATGCACGACTTAATGCATGATCTTGCAAGATGTGTCTCAGCATATGAATGTCATAGTATGGCGGGCAGTAAGTCTAGTTTCATCCCGAGTGACATTAGGCACCTGTCAATTATTCCCACTAGTGATTCCTTGGGGACCATTACACCGACAATAAAAAACATATCTGAGCCAAATTTCTTTAGGTCTTTCTTATTACCTGGTATGAATTTTTATTTATCAGTCTTTGAACGTGAGCTTCCAAGTTATTCATACACCAGAATGGAACACCTTAGAGTGCTGGACTTGGGTGGTGTTGGCCCTCGTCATTTGCCAGAGTCTATTGCTCGCCTGAAACATCTACGTTATCTTCGCATCTCCAACCTCGTTGGGGAACTTCCTGAATTTGTAGGCAGTATGCATCACCTTCAAACACTAGATTTAGATGGACTGTATAAATTGCCCAACAGCATGTCAAATTTGCACAACCTAAGGCACATCAAATTTGTCATGGATGTTATTGAATACCCAGTGGGAATAGGGAAGCTAACAGATCTTCAGACACTGCCGGGTTTCCGTGTGAGTCCAAAACACTACCACGCTAAATTGGGGGAATTGAAAGACATGAACAACATCAGAGGAGAGTTTGCCATCAAAGGGCTTGAGAACCTGGACAGTGTGAATGAAGCAAAGAGGGCTTGTCTGGACAAGAAGAGAAACATCTCGTATTTGCGTTTAGAAAGGGACCACAAAGCTGATTCATTGCCCATTGATGAAGAGGTGTTGGAAAGCCTCAAACCCAGTGTTAAGCTTCGAAGTCTGAAAATTTCGGGCTTCAAAGGGCCATCTTATCCATCTTGGTTGGGAGATCTGTCCTTCTCCAGATTGCACACTATAAAACTAGAGCATTGTGGAAATTTGGCTTCTCTCCCACCACTTGGTCAGCTCCCATCACTCGAGTCACTGTATATATCTGAAGCCGGAGCAGTGGAGTACATAGGAGGAGAACTTTTCTCTGGGGGCTTCCACAGCTGGAGGAATTAACATTAGAAGACATGTACAGCTGGAAATCATGGTGCGGCGCTCAGGAAGGAGGTTGTCCCAAACTCAAGAAGCTTTCTATCTCAAGTTGTAAAAATCTTGAGTCTCTCTTTAATCAACCTAGGTGCTGTTGAGGATATCTCCATCTCTAGATGCCCTAAACTCCGGTTCATGCCTGGTCATTCTCTTGAACTATCACATTTACAACGTGCGCAAACAATCAGAATACAAGGCATATACAAAGTGTGGCGTATTGAAGCTCATTTCTCCCCTACCGCACCATTGGAGGATGAACAACGTCTCTATCTAGAGGATGTTGGCCAACGAGAGGCAGAGTATATGTTGGGCCTGTGCTTCCACATCTGCCGACTCATGGTGAGGAGGTGTTTGAATTTGACGTCTCTGCCTTTGGGCAACCTGATCACTTTGGAATATGTGGAAATCAGTGAATGCCCTGAGCTGCGGATCACATCAGTTTCTCCTCAACTGCAGCAAGTACCATCGCTACAGAAAATACATAATGCAGAGCACATAACAGTACTATTTAGGGAGTCACACCTGCAATTAAAAAATGTCAACCAACTGGTGGCTTCTTTTTTGCTGAAAGAGCTCTCCCACATGATCCGCCGACTTACTATCACCCGATGTGCAAATTTGACCTCTCTTCCTCTGCTGGAGCTCACGGCCCTAAAATACTTGGAAATTAGGGAATGCAATCAGCTCCAGCTCTCGTCAAGTTCTCTTCAGCTACCACAGTCATCATCTATGCGGACAATGAATATCCAATATACACACGAAGCAGCATACATACTTGTTCTATTCTCCCCTGGGGGCACAGAGGCACTTGAGACATCATGTTTAGGATTGACAAATGTTGACAAATTGGAGGCATTATTTTTGCTGAATGAGTTCTCCCACATGATCCACCGACTTACTATCACTCGATGTGCAAATTTGACGTCTCTTCCTCTGACGGAGCTCACTGCCCTGAAATACTTGGAAATTAGTGAATGCAATCAGCTCCAGCTCTCGTCAGGTTCTCTTCAGCTGCCACAATCATCATCTATGCTGGAAATGAAGATCAAATGTATACGCGGAGCAGAATACGTACATGTTCTATTCTCCCCTGAGGGCACAGAGGCCTTTGAGACATCATGTTTAGAATTGACAAATGTTGACCAATTGGAGGCATTATTTTTGCTGAATGAGTTCTCCCACATGATCCACCGACTTACTATCACCCGATGTGCAAATTTGACATCTCTTCCTTGGACAGACCTTACCACCATGGAATGCTTGACGGTTAGTGAATGCTCGATGTTTCAGTTGTTGGATGCCAAACAGCTGCCATCAACACTGCAGATCTTGTGCATCTATGGGAACCCCTATGAGACAGAGCAATGCAGCCGACACCAGCATTTCCAAAGATTAAAACGAGTCCAGCAATGTTCAGACAAAGAAGGTACATACAAGAGTAGTTACTGGTCTTACTGTAACTGCTTTCTCATCTTTGAGGTGCTTGCTTAATCTGGTTATTTTGGTTGCTCTAGGTGGAGAGCGCAACCTTTACTTGGTGTTCCGCAATGTGCATGATGCCAGTGCAGCCTCGAAATTTTGTTCCATGGACTTCACCAAAATCCATACTTTGGACATAGAATGGGATTGTTGCACTAATGATAGCTCCAATGTTATAGATAGAGTCACACAGGAAGTTCTTTTCAACCTTTACTCACTTTGCATCTCTAGCAAGAAACTAGTGATCCGAGGATACATAGGTTCAGGGTTTGCGAGTTGGTACGCAAATTTTTTCTCTAAAAAACTACGCACTGACTTCTTCCGTACTAGATTATCCTCTGTCTCCCTCCTTCAGTGCTCAAAATGTGAAATCCTTCCACCACTCGGCCAAGCGTACTCCCTCAACGAGCTCTATGTGGAAGGGGCAAGTAGTATGGAAAGTTTTATGCAGGATTTTGATGATATGTCTGAAGAGGGGTGGCAAGAAACACAAACTCGCATTGCTTTCCCAGAACTCCAGGAGTTAGAATTCCACGACATGCCCGTCTGGAAAGAGTGGTTGGGAACAAGGGAAGGTGACTTCCCACAACTCCGCAAGCTTATTCTGAAGCACTGTCCCAAGTTGAGGGCACTGCCTCAACTCCCTCCGAGTTTAGAGGAATTGGAGTTGGAAGTCTGTGATGAGCTCACATCTCTCTCTAAACCTTTTAGGCGGCTTTCACTCTATACAAATAAAGGAACCTCACCAATACTTCAACATATGTCTCTCACCAATTGTCCACTACTACTTGCATGGTGTGAAGGGCACCCAAGAATTCTGGAAGACATCCCTAACTTATTGATTGATGGAGTTCGAGTTCACACATACGATGGAATTAGCATCAGGTAGTGAATTCTTCTTTCTTTCTCTCTCTCTCTCTCTCTCTCTCTCTCTCTCTCTCTCTCATGCTCCTTTCACTTTCACCTCCTTCCAACTAAGGAAAGCATCTTTCTATCCTCTGCTTTTCACAACCGGTTGAATTCTTCAAGAAGAAGCTCCTCGTTTAACCGTTAATGTTCTCTCCCTCTTCATCTACCAGGTCTCAGATCAGAAGGATAAGAATGAATGGAAGGGTTCCCCGTGCATGATGAGGATTAAACCTGCCTCCGGATCTTTGATATTATTCCTGAAGCATTTATCTATACATGCTGAAGTTATATTCATGTTTCTCCAATGCAAGCATCTCCAGGACATGGGGCCCTCTCATCAATAAACAACTCAGGTTTCTTTCCATTTCCATTATCCATGTCTCTACTCAACGAATGCCATTCCTTCGTAATTAACCTCCTGATACACATCATCATCTTTGGTTCATTCCTCATGAGCAACTTTACTCCTGATCAATTGCCAGGTCTCAGACCAGAGAACAAGAAGGCTGGGCCCTCTTATGCAAGATAAACATGTGTGAATTATACAGTGAATTCAAAGCTCCTGAGGAAGGGTCGGTCGACATGCATGTCTCAATAGACCTTGATGTGCCTTGGTGGAGTGAGAACATTCCACTCCTCTCATAGGGGTGGTGTGCACTCTCCCAAGTGCTGCAAGGCTCACTTCTATATTTAAAAAAGACATGTCTCCAGATCACTGCAAAAGGAGACAAAACTCCAGATGTCAACATTTTTATGTATGAAGTAGCCATAAAGTTTAGTTTGAGGGGCTTCCAGAGCCAAATGGCTCGGTTTCTCAAGCCAACAGAGGAACCGACCACTAAAAGAACTGCTCTCATGCGGTTTGTGGAGCTAGTCAATGAGAGATCACTAAATGTGGGGGTGTTTTTTGGAGGCTGCCAAGCAGGACTGTAGCATTGATGGGCGATAGGAGTGCGATAGGAGTTCTATGGTTATTTTCTCTCCTACGCATAACCTTCAAGGGGGCTCCAACAAGTCTACATAGACACCTCCTCCCTTGTGTTATGTATCCCACGCTGAAAGCCAAGAGAACTCTTTAGAGAGAGATTCAAGAGAGTCTTGGGGGGAATGTTAGAGAGAGTTTATAGAGGATTTGTTCCTCCAGATTGTGTGAGTTTCTTGTACATTTCTTCACATTTAGTGAAATTTCACTGTCGCCGTTGTCTGTGGACGTAGGAAGACACATTGTCTCTTCGAACCACTAAATCCTTGTATTTTGTCTTGTGTGATTGATCTTTCTTCCCTCTCCTTTCTTCTCATCGTGCGGGTCAAAGATCCTTCGACATCATTCTATCCATCGGAGTGGTCATTGTCATAAGAGCCATCAACTGCTCTCATCCATTGTTTTCTTCACAACCCTATTGATTGTCTGAATACTTATATCCGTATGTGCATGGTGGTGGATAGCATCACTCTGCCCTCTGGAAGAAGTAGTTGGCATGTGTTATGTGTTCCTCAAAGCTACATAGCCTATGTACAGCATGACGCCTCTTGTACTTTTTTTCCTTTAAACATAGTGGAATCGCTTCTCAGCTTCTCCGTGGATGTAGGTCTATATACATGGGCCGAACCCTGTAAATCTGTCTGTTCACTACTTATACTAACACTACTTGCTTGAACAAGAACAGTGGAGTCGGGGAGTTACAAATCGTCCACATTGGTTTCCTTTTCACCATTATCAACAACAGAGGAGGAGAGTTGCAGGGGTCAACAAAGAATGTGGAGTAGATGATGGCATAGGAGGTCGGTGAACTACGGATGAATAGGTGGATATATAGATAAAACACATAAATGGGCAACCGAGTTAACCCATGGGCTTATCAAAATTATTTTCAAGAAAATTTGTTTAATGAAGAATTACTTCTCTCATGAAAATTTAAAGCCAAAATAAATAAAATCTAATGCTAACACACTTCACTAGAAATTAAGTGCGCATATATAGTTCAAGTTCACTAGTTGTACCTTGGTTTCATTCATGCAATTAGAGACTTAGTCTAGCTTAATAAAATGACAGCAACATGTGCCCTTCACTAAACGTCTAATTATCAATTTGATTATCCAGAATCATACTGCAAAGTTAAAAACTTTCAAATTGTTGTGGCATTTAACGGACATGTATAATTGGTTGTCAAATAGGTAAAGGACAAAAACGAACACAGAAAATTAACTTATCAGTGACTCCGTTTAAAGTCAAGTCTCAGCTTAATTAGAACAAATTATAAATAATAAATTTTAAATATAAAAGAAAAGTACACTAAGATTTAAACCCACCACGCCTCACCAAGAAACAGATATATGGTGAAAAACAATTCCGCATGATCCAAGTCTCATTAAAAACAAAATTGCAAGAATTAATGTAGTTACGAATTAAGGTCCACAATGCCCACTGAAACTAGACAAATTAAGTCTGATGGCAGCAGCTAGTACATGTGAATCAGCATTCTTACCAACTAAGGGTCTATTTGTTTGAACGGAAAATCCGCGTTAGAAAATAGTTTTTAAGAAAACTTTATTTTTTATATCATTTGGTATCATTGAAAAATAAAATCTAGAAAATTATATCGCAGAAATCCCAGATTTTGGCATCCGCAGTAAAAACGCGGACGTCATTTTCCAACTACTGCCGCTACAGTTTCTACAGTGACAAGTTTTAGGCATTATTCATGCAAGTTGTCTTTTTATTTTTTTTCCACTCATTAAGTAGTCTTTGTCAAATTTAATTATTTTTATTAGTTAATTTAATTTTTATTTTTTATTAAATATCTGTAGAATACTATTCATTCAAATTGTGTTTTATTTTTTTCTCCTACTTTAAATTGTCTTTGTCAAAGTTACTTATTTTTCATTAGTTATCTATTTTTTATTTTTTAAAAAATATTCAAAATAAAATAAAACAAAAAATTTGATGAATAATGTTAGTACACAAGGAGTATATGACTCTCTCTCATTTGAGTGGATCATAAGATCTCATACCCTCCATACAACTTTATATTTACCTGACAACTAAATAGACAATTACGTTTTTATTTTCACGTAAAAGTTATCCCGTGGAAAACTATTTCTCTATTAAACTGTTTTACATACAACCAAATGGACCCTAAGTTCACCATCTTCTCAACTCTTTTGATCAAAAAATTGAGGAATAAGATGAAGAGAACAACATTAATTTATCATATATTATTTTTCACAATAATCATCGGATAGACACTTTGGAGATGAGGTAATTGCCCACAGATCAACGTGTTCGGTGTTTATGACTCTCATCATCGTGGAAGGCATCCAAGTACATGTCCACAAGTATATGAGTAGGAACTTGATTGTAACACCTCATACAAGAATATGTTAAATTGATTAAATCAGTAGACTACTAACAACTCGAACTAGTAATTTTCAGAGCTCGAGCAGGAAAAGAACTCAGAAGTTAGACATGCTCAGTTAGGATTAGTCCCAAGATGGGTAACTTTCTTGAGAAGTCTACCAACTAGTACGGTTGTTGGGTCAGTTTGTTGGTTGGGTCGTCACATATTGTGATCCGGCACCATAGGTAAATATCTATATCGTCATCGGTGCGAACATATCCCGTCGGTACCATCTCGGGCCTATTCCTCGGTTTATAAATTGTTGTGTCTTTGTCAATTGAATGATTGAACACTTTCCCTTGCTGTCGTTGCATTGACTCATGTTATGTGTTGTGTAAATAAACGAGGATGGTGCAATGAGTATGGCCTCCTTAGAGAAACCTTAGAGAAACCGAGTGGTAGACACGGACAGTTTGTAATAATAATAATAACGGAGAAAATTAATAAAAAAATGGGAAAACATAATGAATAATAAATAAATAACTAAATAACAATAATAATAGTAAACCAAATATCATAATAATAACAAAAGAGAAATAAAAAATAAAAAATTGGCAAATGAGCCTTCGGACTGGGGATGGTCAGGCCCTCCGATTCCCCTTTAAAAAATCTCTCATCGATTCCCTCGTGCCAGTCTTCCGATTGCTGAAGAGGGGGGGGGGGGAGCCATTCGATTCATTTGAAAGCACTCCTCCCTTTGGTGTCCAACCGATTGCCTTTCTTTAATATATATATATATATATATATATATATATATATAATATATATATTATATAATATATAATTTCCCATCCAATCGATGCTCATCTCACCCTTTTTTGCTTATTGCTTCCCCCCAAACAACATTATAAGATTAATTGGATGGATCATTCATAAATGTATTTCCACACTAGGCCAAAGTCGAACAATTAAAAGTAAGAAAACATAGGAAAAAATAGAAACCCAAATCTTCAAATAATGATCAACTCCATAGGTATAATTCCATTTGAAGTCTAATTACTATAGCCCGTTAATTATTCTAACGGTGACCCAAATTAGTTATTATTGTTAAGCCTCTCGCGACTATCAGATGTGGATCTACAGAGGAGAAAGGGGGTAAGTAGAACCAATGTCTATCGGAAGGCCACTGACCAACCCACCTTCGTCGCGGATAGAAGGAAATCACAACCAGCTTAGGAAAGTTCACCTGAAGCCACCATCCTTCACGAAAATGGCAACCATGTGCTCCTCTTCGCAGCGCCGCAACGAGAAGCCTTTCGCTATTGCGTGCCTTCTTCAAAAGGCATTAAAGCCGACGATGCTCACGGGTGATCTGCGGCTGGGGATGGAATTGACATTTAGGAGAAGGAAGATAAGGGGTGTTAACATCAGAGACTGAAAAATATAACCCGCATAAAGTAGGGACTATGCGGTGTAGGAAAAGCTGACAGGGATGGTAAAATTAAGTCCACCTCCCTGTCAGGGACCAGCATTAATTCTCCCAAAATAAAATTACAGGAAATATAGTTACGAAGGTCCACATTAATGCCACTGAAACTAGACAAATTTAGTCTGATGGCAGCAGCTAGCTAGTACATGTGAATCAGCATTCTTAGCCAACTAACTTCACCATCTTCTCAACTCTTTTGATAAAAATTTGAGGAATAAGATGAAGAGAACAACATTAATTTATCATATATTATTCTTCACAATAATCATCGGATAGACACCTTGGAGATGAGGTAATTGCCCACAAATCAACGTGTTCGGTGTATATGACTCTCATCATCGTGGAAGGCATCCAAGTACATGAGTAGGAACTTGATTGGTGGGGGCATTCTGACATGCATCAGAAGAATGTGGGTTCCATTCCCACTAAAAACAAGTTTTCTAAAAGTTTTTGAAAATTTTATTTCTAAAATTTCTTTAGACTTAAGATATGGGTTGGTGGGAGAAACTCTGGATATTGAACTTGGAACCTTTCGTGATGACTTCTTACGAGACCAATGACTTAGCCTCGATCTGAACTGAACAAAAAAAAATGAAAAAAAAAACTTGTTCCACATATCACATGTGGGAAGAACCTGCACAAAGAACAGATTAATTAATTAAAAGATATCTGAAATTCGCGATATGCTAAATTGATGCCTTCATATGGATTCCAGCAGTGGCGGACTCTCTTATAGTTAGTGGGGTCACGTGACCCCACTGACTTGGAAGAGGGTCTTAAAGAGTTCCTTTTTTTTGTTTATGTAAGTCAAATTCTATGTAATTTTATGTAAGGTGACCCCACTGATTTTTAAGGTGACCCCCCTACACTCAAGTGACCCCACTGAATTAAGTTTGAGGATCCGCCACTGGATTCCAGAGTGCTTCCAGAGTCACGAATCAGATATCTGAAATATTTTGGTCCAGGTAGCAGCAGTCAGCGTTAATGCTTGGCGCTGCACGTAGTTGTTCGAATTCAAGGTCCCCTCCCCCCTCTCAATCCATGATATTGTTCTCTTTTCACATAAATTTTTATTGGAAGAAATAGTCTTACAATAAGATCTTTTTAGTTGTTTGTAAAATATATTCATAGAGAATTTTTTTCCAAAAATTAATTTTTACAGAAAAATAAAAAAATATAATTATCTATTTGGTATCCACGTAAATAATTTTTCCTAAAAATATTTTTTGATATTTATTTTTCAGTAAAATATTTATACAAAATATTTTTAATAATAAATAAAATCTAAAAAATAAAAAGTATGTTCTATATGTCGACTACCTGATCACTGATTGTTCCACGTCAACTATCGAGTGTAAGTCGTCGGATGTCGAGAGTTAGAAGTCGGTCGTCGGGCACAGGGTTGCCGATCGATGGACGTCAGGTGCCGAATGCAAGGTTACCGGCCGTCAACCTCCGACCATCGGATTTCAAACATCAGACACTAAGAATTAAAATAGAGATCATAGTCACACTCATAAAAATTCTACATGAAAGGGAAATCTAGAAAATGATTTATGGAGTCTCATCAAAGATGTCAAAATCTATAATTTTAGGTAAAAGATTTTCATGGATAATTTTTCAATGATACCAAATAAATTATTATATGAATTTTTTTTTTGAAAATTTTTTCTAATATAAAATTTTAAGTTGAAACAAACAAACTAAGTATTATTAGTTCTCTTTAAAGTAGGCTGTTGGTTTTGATGAAAGTGGCTTCGGACAACTCACGATCTGGACAGCTAGTTAAGGATCTTTGAGTGAACAACCTAGCCGTTTACTTCCATTATAGGCATGGTTATTATTATTATTATTGGACAATGTATGCATGGTTGAGCTCGACCCCCTCATGTAGATTAATTAATTAAAACAGCAATTATTATGGTATAAGGCAGTGGGACACTTGTTTAGCATGGTCAACTAGAGTTAGTGATCTTTCTCTCTTGTTTGCGCCATCTCCTGCAATCAAATGGATGTTTAACACATAATAGAACTATTGAAGGGGCCGGAAGGGATGCTTCCGATAACCTACAAAGGCAGAGATGATCGGACTTCGATTGTTCAAGGTTAAGAACTCGAGTTACAGAGGGAGGTTGGAAAACGAAAGTGTTGTTGTCCAACTGATGCTAATCTGACTTGCAAAAAGTCAATATCAAGATAGAGTTTTCAAAATCGACCATCCAATAATAAAATCAAAAGTCGACCAATAGTGAGAAGTAATGGGAATTCAGAGAGAGAGAGAGTTAAGAACTAGTGTCGAGATGCGACATGAGCTCTGTTCTTTTTTACATATTTTTAGAGCTCTATTTTTATAGGCTGAGAGGAGGGGAGGATTGTATAGTCACTGCTCCAAGATTCATGGAAAGAGTTGCCAAATATGTTCTTGGGCGTGCGTTAACCCCCCGACAATCATAGACCTCTCAATCTATGTAGTAATCACAGTCTGAGCTTTTCGCTGTGGTTTTCGATGCGAATGGAGTCAATTCTCATGACTTAGATTTTTATCTTCGGAGCCAACTTAAGTTGTTCTAATATATTGAGCCAGAGCAGTTACTAGGTGTTTGCACCCATTTCTCTCATAGAAGCCGCAGTTGGGCCTGCGGCCCAATAAAGAACATAAAACATAGGGCCCGGTTACATGGAGATATGAAAAGCAAAAAAAAGGGGAAAGGGGCCCACTATCCCATGGCAGACCTGGGCCCCAATAGAAAATGACGAAGGTCCCATTGCATGGCCTCCACCTCAACCCTCTGAAAGGGGCCTTTATAAAGGTCCCATCATCCTAATCAAAAGGGGGATCCGGTGGAAGAAGAAAGAGGGTTCTTGCTCAGTATATAACAAGGAGGTTTGAGAGAGGAGAGGGGTCCAGTTTCCCATGTAGGCTTCCCCATCTTCTTCTTTCTTTATGTATTCTTCCTTTTTTATGACTATTAAACATTTCTCTATGTGATCTCGAAATCGGTAGCATCCCTACGCAGTGCTTGCGCAGTGCCACTGTATCATCATCTAATCACCGATCCACCATTTCTTCTCTCCTTTTAGTCACTGTTTCAACTTGATTCAGTGTCCCTGTGCTTCCTATGCAGTTCCATCGTATGGTAGCTGCCCCCACTGTGCCATCTTCAAACCCTCCTATTGTATGGTGTGTATGATCTGGTGGCTATAGTAGCCACCGATCCATGAATATACACTATAAAAGGGGTACATAATGAGTGATTTAATCCAATCAGAAATATTTATGTATGTTTACCCCGTCCTTCGGTCTCGGCATATATCGTTCCCTTCTAGGCATGCCTCAGGTATCAAAGTTGTGTGCCATGGTAGTGATGCCTCCGACATACAGCCCGATGTTGGTACCGTCTACATGGTGGTGGGCGGATACCGTGCAACCCTTCCCAATTTGTAAAATAAGGGAGGTGCTGTCAGATTTTTCCCCTCGCACTTTGAGCCAACGACTTTCTCTTTAATGTGATTCTTGTACTTTGGATCGGTGGGGAAAATGATCCGGTGAGATTTCTAGAGATCAAATTCTACCAGCATGATCCGGTGGCTCTTTGTGTAACGTCGTGTGTTTTTCGGATCCATGCGGATCGTGTGTGTTGCGAATGTGGCGGCCATTGTGGGCCAGTGTGAATCAGTTGTGTAGAATGTGTAACGTGTATGCGTGGTTGGGCAGGTGAAGAGCAGGGTGGGTTCTGAAATGGAACAAGACATGCTGCTGTTCTGTCTGAGTTGGCGGCCAAGGGGTGGCCGTTGACTGTTGGCGTCCAGATTCATGGACGTTTACTGCATGAACTTGGCGGCAGTAGATGTGGACGTTAAGGGGTGGCGGTTGCTATTAGCGGCATGGGGGTTGACGCCAACCTGAGAATGGTGCAGGTTATAGGCTCACCCGAGGGCAGTTCTCTCAGCTCTCACTCATTCCCTCTTGCCCTAGCTTGCTGCCCCCGAGCCTTTGAACCTTCTAACAGGTTCTAAGGAGTAGTTGGACGATCGTAGAACGCGCGGCGTCGCCGAATTACGCGAGGAAACATCGCGGCGTGGTGCAATTCGCGTGGGAGCTCGCGGAGGGCTCGGCGTGAACCGGGGGATTGCGGGAGATTCTAACGCGTTCTGAGGTAGGGGACGAACCCTGGTAACTCCGTAGAAACATTAAAACATGTCATAACCATTGGAATTAACATGATAATGCATGTTTGGATAAAGTTACACCATGCGGGAATAATGGGTGGTTTGTGTAATTTAGCTTGTAAGCATGTTGTAGCGGGTTAAAATGGGTTCCTGTATGTTAAAGGAATCGTTTTTATATGTTTTTCTGTTATTAGAATGGCTTGGAAACCAGCAGAGCCGGATTAGGGTTTCTGCAAGGTTTTATGGCCGGAGAACTTGGCGTCAACATCGATGGCCGCCAAGATCTTCAGCCAGGAGGTTGACGGCCAGGGATCTTGCCGTCTACTCCCTGTGAGCGGCAATCGATGTGGCCGCCTACTGCTATATGAGCAGAAATGACTAAGTACAATAATTATCGATAATGCATGTGTGTTAACACATGAGGTGCACTGAGTGCACTTGGTTTACGTGTTTAGCATACAAGGTATGTTGTTAGTTGTTTACTTCGGTGACTGTGCGTTGTTTACGCGAGTCAGTGGGTTCACGTGTAGTGGACCATAGTTACTTGTGGTTTACTTGAGGTTTCACGTGGTTTGTGTGTGACGTGCACGTGGTTTCGTGTACGTGGCGAGTAGTACGACGCCTACCGTGGTTACCTCTCCAGTTGGGTGCCCCAGGTTCTTTGTGAGCCAGGCTGTTAGCTCAGGGCTCTGTCCCGGTACTTGTGTTGTACCGTCGAGGTCTGTGTCGTCTGACCTGGACACCCTCACTCTTGTGTTGAGTTGCACGTCCGGCTGAGGGAAAGACGACAGTGGGACAGTGACAGTTGTGGTTGTTTTTAGTCACTTGTAGCGCGCTCGTAGTTGGGGGTACGGACACCAGTAGTCGACACTGGTCCCCAGCTAGTCCTTTTCCAGTGCCTCACTCTAGAGAGCCCGGGCCAGGGTCTCCTGAGGTGTCAGACATGGGCCTGTGACCGTGTGGTCTACAGGTTGTGGTGGTTTAGTTGGTCTCCACAGTTGCTTGTCTTTTTACGTGGAGCGGCAGCTGGACCTTTCGTCCGTGGCTGCGAGACTGAGAGGTAGACCTGTGTTAGTTTGTCCGAGTCAGTTTCTGGTGTCGCGAACCAGTTTACGTGACTCGTGTTGGCTGTCTCTACTCTAGCTTGTACACCTGTTTGGGTTTGCCGTTTAATTATTACAGCTGTTTCTCGTAGTCGGCAGACGGTGAGTACCTTTACAGCTTTACTTACCTGCTTAGCTGTTATATAAATGTCGTTGGTATTGTTTACTATTTCGTACCTATGGTTTGTGGTTTGTTCGGCTTTGGGGGAGTTCCCTACTGAGCCAGTGACTAGAGAGGCTCACCCCCTACCCCCACAGGTGAGGGCGAGGAGGACGTTTCTCGACCGTCGTCCAGTTCTGGGCCGCGTCGTAGCGGTGCAGGGTCGGTACCTCCAGCAGAGTAGCTCCAGCAGTGTAGCTTAGTTTGTTGTTTACTTTCTTCTGTTGTACCTCGGGGTATGCCCCAGACTCTTGTACATTCTTCCAGTTTTTAGTGGAAATTTGGCTATGTAAATTGTGGGAAATATATGTGAATATGGTGTGTTCCTTTATGTTTACACGGACTGTGGTTTGGTTTCCCTTGCGAGGCTTCGGCCCGTTCGCGGGAGGCGGACTCAGGACAAGTGCGTTATCGGTTTAACGGGCTTGGCCGAGGCGTTCCGTCACAGTTGGTATCAGAGCAAGGTCCGTGTTAATATAAGGGAACTAGAAAGATACATAGCCTTATTTCGGTCTTTGTACACTGCTGGTAGGGACCCTGGTTTTCGATAATTTGTGATTTTGATTTTTGTCTGGTATTTTGTGTATGTAGAAATTTCTGGAATGGCTGATAGGAGAGATTGGGGTGGTGGAGGAGATGATCCGGAGGAAAGTACCCAGCGGATGATAGAGAGAATTTGGGAAATCCTCACGGATATTCGAGCAAGAATGGACCAGCAGGCACCAGTACCGCCAGTTGTAGTGCCACCTGGGGAAGGAGAGGCAGTACTTGTTGCTCCAGTTCCACCGAGAGTGGAGGTGCCTTTTGTAGCACCTGTGCCACCACCACCACCAGTGCAGTTAGTTGAAGAACCTGTGATGCAGGTGGAGAAATTTCTGAGATTGCAGCCGCCTACCTATTCAGGAGGACCGAATCCAGATACAGCTGAGCATTGGATTCATGAAATCGAGAGGGTTTTCGCGACTATGCGGTGTCCTGCAGCAGATAGAGTTGTATTGGCTGCTTATCAGTTGAGAGGTTTTGCCTTGGAATGGTGGCGATTGAAGATGCAGACCACCTTCGCAGGTAGGAGAGAAGAGGCCATTGCTTGGTCGGAATTTCTTGATGTGTTTAACGACACATTTTTCCCGATTCAAGTGCAGCAGGTGAAAAGGGAGCAATTCTGGACTCTTCAGCAAGGTAACTCTTCGGTTCTAGAGTACCAGATGAGATTTATGGCACTCAGCCGTTATGCACCTTATGTCGTTTCTGACAATAATATGATGGTTGAGTACTTTATTAGAGGCTTGAGAGTGGAATTGCAGGAAGCAATAGTACCTCTGATGTGCAAGACAGTGGAAGAGGCAGCTCAGAGAGCAGCTACTTTGGAGAGATCTATTCGGACTCGTCAGGCAGGCGAGTCAGGTTCAGGTAGTTTTCGACTACCGCAGCAGACAGTAGGTGCGAGCAAGGGCAAGGCACCAGCAGGACCTTCTACATCAGGCTTCGGTAAGTGGGGTCAGAAATTAAAGCAGGCATTCAAAGGAAAAGGAAGAGGATGGGGAGGTCGTTCGCAGTTCCAGCAGGGCCGAGGTAGGCCTGAGGTGGAGGAGTCCCAGCAGAGCACAGCCAGGCAGCCTGTTACTCCACCGGGATATAGATGTTATAATTGTAACCATCCGGGACATTTGATCCGCAATTGTCCCTATGCAAGAGAATATGGGTATGGTAGAGGTGTGCAGCAGCAGCAACAGCCTCAGCAGTTTCAGCAGCCACAGTTAGGTCGTGGCAGAGGAGTACCACAGCAGCGAGGAAGAGGCCGGGTTATGGCTATCACCCGAGCCTAGGCGGAGGCATCAAATATGATAGAAGGTACTTTACCCCTTTATGAATATTCAGCAAGAGTTTTATTTGATTCGGGTGCCTCTCATTCATTTATTTCTGAAGAATTTTTGGATTGCATGACTCATCCATTAGAAGAGAAATCTTGTGAATTGGTAGTGGAAGTTCCTTCAGGTGAGTTTTTGCTCACTTCAAGTTATATAGATGAAGCCCCTGTTGTGATTGAAGGGAACCAGATGCCGGGTCGGTTGTATGCCCTGCGGTTAACTGATTATGATATTATTCTGGGTATGGACTGGCTTGAGATGTATGGAGCAATGCTAGATTGCAGGAAGAAAATGATCAGATTTTGTCACCCTGATGGTGCGGTATTTGAGTATCAAGGTATGTCTTTCTATACCACTAAGTTCTTGATTTCTGCAATGAAAGCTAGAAAATTGATTAATGCTGGATGTGTGGCCTATTTAGCATCAGTGAGTTTGGTAGAGGCTAGTCAGCCAGTTGAAGCAGTTCCCGTGGTTAGGGAATTTGCTGATGTCTTTCCTGAGGATTTGCCTGGTTTAGCTCCACGTAGAGAGGTGGACTTTACCATTGAGTTACTGCCAGGTACCATGCCGATCTCTAAAGCTCCATATCGGATGGCACCAACAGAACTTAAAGAATTGAAAAAGCAATTAGAAGAATTGTTGCAAAAAGGGTTTATCAGACCGAGTCATTCTCCGTGGGGAGCGCCGGTTTTATTTGTGAAAAAGAAAGATGGAAGTTTCCGGATGTGTATTGATTATAGATAGTTAAATGATGCGACCATCAAGAATAAGTACCCATTGCCGAGAATAGATGATTTGTTTGATCAATTGCAATCAGTGAAAGTATTCTCTAAAATAGATTTAAGGTCTGGGTACCATCAGTTGAGAATTAAAGAAGAAGATATAGACAAGACAGCATTCAGAACTAGATATGGTCACTTTGAGTTTGTGGTTATGCCTTTTGGGTTGACTAATGCTCCTGCAGGCTTCATGGATCTGATGAATAGAATATTTCATCCATATTTAGATCAATTTATTGTGGTCTTTATTGATGATATTCTGATTTACTCAGCATCTGAAGAGGAGCATGCAGTTCATTTGAGGTTTACTTTGCAGTTGTTGAGGGATAATCAATTGTTTGCCAAATTCAGTAAGTGTGAATTTTGGCTGAAAGAAATTCAGTTTTTGGGTCATGTTATTTCAGCTAAAGGAGTAGCTGTGGACCCGAGTAAAGTGGAAGCAGTAATGAAATGGGAAGTGCCTAGGTCAATAACTGAGATTAGAAGTTTTCTGGGATTAGCAGGTTATTATAGGCGCTTCATTCAAGACTTTCTAGAATTGCGGCACCTATGACTAAGTTGACCAGAAAAGGGGTGCCTTTTGTGTGGTCCGGTGAATGTCAGAGAAGCTTTGTGGAATTAAAGAAAAGACTTACTTCAGCACCTATATTGACATTACCGTCAGGGAGTGGTGGTTTTGTGCTTTATACTGATGCTTCAAGGAGAGGTCTTGGAGCAGTGCTTATGCAGCATGGTAAAGTAATAGCTTATGCGTCCAGACAATTAAAGCCAGCAGAAGAGAATTACCCCACTCATGATTTAGAATTGGCTGCAGTTGTTTTTGCCTTGAAGATGTGGAGGCATTATCTGTATGGCGAAAGATTTGAAATTTTTACAGATCATAAAAGCTTGAAATATATTTTCTCGCAGAAAGATTTAAATCTTCGCCAGCGCAGATGGATAGAGTATTTGAAAGATTATGATTTCAGTTTGGCTTACCATCCGGGTAAGGCCAATGTTGTAGCTGATGCTTTGAGTAGAAAAACATATATGAATTTGATGATGATTAAAGAGTGGAAGTTGTATGAAGAGGTAGTGGAGAACTCCTTGTATGTGCCTAGCAGTCAGCGTCGAGCAGTGCTAGCTGCTAGTGCAGTAGAGCCATCTTTGTATTGGCAAATAGTTGAAGCTCAGAGAGCAGATGCCAATTTGGCTGAAATTGTGAAAATGGAAGGAGTTACTATTGATGATCATTGTGTGGTTAGACTCAGAGGCAGGTTGTTTGTTCCTGCAGAAAGAGAGGTGAAGCAGCGAGTATTAGAAGAGGCTCATAAATCACGGTACACTATTCATCCGGGTAGTACAAAAATGTACCATGATTTGAGAAAGTATTTTGGTGGCCTCTTATGAAGAAAGAAATAGTAGAATTTGTTTCAAGATGTGCTATCTGTCAACAAATTAAAGCAGAGCATCAGAAACCTGGAGGTTTATTGCAACCATTGCCCATTCCACAGTGGAAGTGGGATGATATTGCTATGGATTTTGTAGCAGGTTTACCAAGACGAGTTCAGGGCATAATGGAATATGGGTATTCGTTGACAGATTGACTAAGGTGTGCAGATTAGTGGCAGTAAGTATGTCTTGGACAGTGGACAAGTTGGCAAATATTTATGTTGAAAGGATTGTTCCACTGCATGGAATTCCGAAGACAATTGTATCTGACAGAGATCCAAGATTTACTTCTGGTTTTTGGAGAAGTTTGCAGAAGGTGATTGGTTCTGAATTAAGGTATAGCTCCGCGTATCATCCCCAGACAGATGGTCAGACGGAAAGGACTATCCAGACAATTGAAGATATGTTGCGAGCTTGTTATTTGGTTTGGGGAGGCAGTTGGGAGCATCATTTGGGTATGGTCGAGTTTGCCTACAATAATAGTTATCATACCAGTCTTGGGATGGCACCTTATGAAGCTTTATATGGAAGGCCATGTAGAACTCCATTGAACTGGCATGAAGTAGGAGAAAGGCAGTTAGTGGGTCCTGAATTGATTCAGCAAACCACTGAAGTAGTAAATCTTATTAAAGAGAAATTACAAGCAGCCCAAAGTAGGCAGAAAAGTTATGCAGATGTCCGGAGAAGACCACTTCAGTTTGAGGTGGGAGATTTTGTTTTCCTGAGAGTTTCTCCAAGTAAGGGAATCATGAGATTTGGCAAGTCTGGAAAGTTGAGTCCAAGGTATGTGGGACCTTTCCAAGTGATTGAAAGAATTGGAGAAACCGCTTATAGGCTGGATTTACCAGCAGATTTTGCTGATGTGCATGATATTTTTCATGTTTCTATGTTAAGAAAATGTATTGAAGATCCAGCTCAAATAATTAGATATCAAGGTGGTGACCTGAGGCCGGACATGACAATGCCAGAATATCCGGTGCAGATCACAGATCAAAAGATGAAGAAGCTAAGAAATAAAGAAATTGAGCTAGTAAAGTGAGATGGGAGAATAGATTGGGAGGTGAGGATACCTGGGAGTTGGCCGCAGAAATGGCTAAAGGGTATCCTTATTTGTTTGAATAAGTTTATGTAATTTTCTTTTTAGATGATACTGCTTGTAAAATTGTATATGTTTAAATCATGTGACTATATGTTGTGTTATGAATTTCGAGTCGAAATTTCTTTTTAGATGATAGTAATGTAACGTCGTGTTTTTCGGATCCATGCGGATCGTGTGTGTTGCGAATGTGGCGGCCATTGTGGGGCCAGTGTGAATCAGTTGTGTAGAATGTGTAACGTGTATGCGTGGTTTGAGCAGGTGAAGAGCAGGGTGGGTTCTGAAATGGAACAAGACATGCTGCTGTTCTGTCTAAGTTGGCGGCCAAGGGGTGGCCGTTGACTGTTGGCGTCCAGATTCATGGACGTTTACTGCATGAACTTGGCGGCAGTAGATGTGGACGTTAAGGGGTGGCGGTTGCTATTAGCGGCATGGGGGTTGACGCCAACCTGAGAATGGTGCAGGTTATAGGCTCACCCGAGGGCAGTTCTCTCAGCTCTCACTCATTCCCTCTTGCCCTAGCTTGCTGCCCCCGAGCCTTTGAAGCTTCTATCAGGTTCTGAGGAGTAGTTGGACGATCGTAGAATGCGCGGCGTCGCCGAATTACGCGAGGAAACGTCGCGGCGTGGTGCAATTCGCGTGGGAGCTCGCGGAGGGCTCGGCGTGAACCGGGGGATTGCGGGAGATTCTAACGCGTTCTGAGGTAGGGGACGAACCCTGGTAACTCCGTAGAAACATTAAAACACGTCATAACCATTGGAATTAACATGATAATGCATGTTTGGATAAAGTTACACCATGCGGGAATAATGGGTGGTTTGTGTAATTTAGCTTGTAAAGCATGTTGTAGCGGGTTAAAATGGGTTCCTGTATGTTAAAGGAATCGTTTTTATATGTTTTTCTGTTATTAGAATGGTTTGGAAACCAGCAGAGCCGGATTAGGGTTTCTGCAAGGTTTTATGGCCGGAGAACTTGGCGTCAACATCGATGGCCGCCAAGATCTTCAGCCAGGAGGTTGACGGCCAGGGATCTTGCCGTCTACTCTCTGTGAGCGGCAATCGATGTGGCCGCCTACTGCTATATGAGCAGAAATGACTAAGTACAATAATTATCGATAATGCATGTGTGTTAACACATGAGGTGCACTGAGTGCACTTGGTTTACGTGTTTAGCATACAAGGTATGCTGTTAGTTGTTTACTTCAGTGACTGTGCGTTGTTTACGCGAGTCAGTGGGTTCACGTGTAGTGGACCGTGGTTACTTGTGGTTTACTTGAGGTTTCACGTGGTTTGTGTGTGACGTGCACGTGCTTTCGTGTACGTGGCGAGTAGTACGACGCCTACCGTGGTTACCTCTCCAGTTGGGTGCCCCAGGTTCTTTGTGAGCCAGGCTGTTAGCTCGGGGCTTTGTCCCGGTACTTGTGTTGTACCGTCGAGGTCTGTGTCGTCTGACCTGGACACCCTCACTCTTGTGTTGAGTTGCACGTCCGGCTGAGGGAAAGACGACAGTGGGACAGTGACAGTTGTGGTTGTTTTTAGTCACTTGTAGCGCGCTCGTAGTTGGGGGTACGGACACCAGTAGTCGACACTGGTCCCCAGCTAGTCCTTTTCCAGTGCCTCACTCTAGAGAGCCCGGGCCAGGGTCTCCTGAGGTGTCAGGCATGGGCCTGTGACCGTGTGGTCTATAGGTTGTGGTGGTTTAGTTGGTCTCCACAGTTGCTTGTCTTTTTACGTGGAGCGGCAGCTGGACCTTTCGTCCGTGGCTGCGAGACTGAGAGGTAGACCTGTGTTAGTTTGTCCGAGTCAGTTTCTGGTGTCGCGAACCAGTTTACGTGACTCGTGTTGGCTGTCTCTACTCTAGCTTGTACACCTGTTTGGGTTTGCCGTTTAATTATTACAGCTGTTTCTCGTAGTCGGCAGACGGTGAGTACCTTTACAGCTTTACTTACCTGCTTAGCTGTTATATAATGTCGTTGGTATTGTTTACTATTCGTACCTATGGTTTGTGGTTTGTTCGGCTTTGGGGGAGTTCCCTACTGAGCCAGTGACTAGAGAGGCTCACCCCCTACCCCCACAGGTGTGGGCGAGGAGGACGTTTCCGACCGTCGTTCAGTTCTGGGCCGCGTCGTAGCGGTGCAGGGTCGGTACCTCCAGCAGAGTAGCTCCAGCAGTGTAGCTTAGTTTGTTGTTTACTTTCTTCTGTTGTACCTCGGGGTATGCCCCAGACTCTTGTACATTCTTCCAGTTTTTAGTGGAAATTTGGCTATGTAAATTGTGGGAAATATATGTGAAATATGGTGTGTTCCTTTATGTTACACGGACTGTGGTTTGGTTTCCCTTGCGAGGCTTCGGCCCGTTCGCGGGAGGCGGACTCGGGACAAGTGCGTTATCGGTTTAACGGGCTTGGCCGAGGCGTTCCGTCACACTTTGGGTTCTTGGCACTTTCATCCTGTGATCCAGTGACCCTTTTCATGCGCCACCGTACCAGCTCATTCAACTGAATCGCGTATCTCGTCAGCTTTCATGGGTGATTTCCGAATATGTTTTGCCAATGTGACCACCTAGTAACTTTTATTGTGATCCGACGCCATAGTCAAATATCTATATCGTCATCGGTGCGAACATTGTCCCGCCGGTACCATCTCGGGCCTATGGATGGATACCTGTACGTGGGCACCACCCCGACATACGGTGGGTAGGGGTGCGTGCCATTAAGTCATCCTCGGTTTATAAAATTGTTGTGTCTTTGTCAATTGAATGGTTTGAACGCTTTCCTTTGTTGTCGTTGCATTGGCTTATGTTATGTGTTTGTGTAAATAAACGAGGATGGTGCAATGAGTATGGTCTTCTCGGCGAAACCGAGTGGTAGACACAGACAGTTCAGTGCATGCTTGGTAAATCACGGACCACTCTCATAACAAAGAGCAATAATAATAATAATAATATAATAATAATAATAATAATAAATGAAAAAGTAAAAATGATAATAATAATAATAACTGAGAAAAATAATAAAAATGGGAAACATAAATGAATAATAAATAACAACAAATAATAATAATAGTAAACCAAAATATCATAATAATAACAAAAAAGATTAAAAAAAATGGCAAATGAGCCTTTCGACTGGGGATGGTCAGGCCCTCCGATTCCCTTTTAAAAAATCTCTCATCGATTCCCTCGTGCCAGTCTCCGATTGCTGAATGAGGGGGGAGCCAATCGATTCACTTGAAAGCCCTCCTCCTTCGGTGTCCAACCGATTCCCTTTCTTTTAAAAAAATATATAATTTCCCATCCAATCGATGTTCATCTAACCCCTTTTAAAAATAATAATAATAATAACACTAGGCCAAAGTCGAACAATTAAAAGTAAAAAAACATAGGAAAAAATAGAAACCCAAATCTTCAAATAATGATCAACTCCATAGGTATAATGCCATTCGAAGTCTAATTACTATAGCCTGTTAATTATTCTAATGGCGACTCAAATTAGCCATTGTTGTCAAGCTCATGAAGAATCATACATGAAAATTAACTGGTCAAGCTTAATTAGAAGAGATAATAATATTTAAATATAAACACAAAAAAGCATGTAAATTTAAACTCAAGAGCCCCAAAAAAACATATAGTTAAATAGTTGCACATGACCTAAATCTTATTAAACAAAACTTCCAGAAATTAAGGAGAGGTCCTCATCATCCACTGAAACAAGACGAAAATATATGATAACACTAGTACATGTCTGAATCGGCATTCTTGCTAGCGAATTTCACCAGTTTCTATTAACCCTTTGGATTATATTTGAGGCATAAGATTAATAAATATAGAAGTGAACAACATCCTATTTATCTATCTATATATAGTCTTGAAATTATCACGACACCAACTTTAGAGATGAGACAATTTATTCTCATATTTGTTTAATGACGATAATTATATATCCATAATCCAGAAACTATTTAGCGGGGGAGACAATCTCGCGCGGAAATTGGACGATGCGTTATCTCCGGCTAAAAATTATATAAAATAGGATAAATTAATTAAGAATTTTTAATAAATTAATTTTTAAAATCTCTAATAGAAGTGTAATTTATTAGAATTGTATTATCTCTAATTACAATATACATTAAATCATGTTATAGTAAGAACCTCTATTATAGTCAGAGATTTTTAATTAATTTATTTTTATATTATATTTAAGTGTAATGTGACTAGATAACAAATTCATGTGATATAGAACAATTGAATTGTCACTTTATCACTCCTCATATAATAAAACAATATGGGTACACGAAAAATAGTAGCTGCTAAATCTTGACCTTAGAGTTCACGAATATCAATCTCTGAATCTACAAAACCACACAGGACGGGGTTTCTTCGTTACCAAAAAAAAAAAACAAATCACATTACATTACACTTAAAATGCAATGCGTAAGTGCAACAAATCTTTCTCTAGAAAATATGCTCCCCGCAACTCTTAAGAACTCTGTTTCTCCCATCTCTGTCTGCCCCCCAATCAGTCTCTGAAGTCGCCACCCTGTGACTGTTTTGAAGGAGAGGAGGAGGCCATCTATCCCTGCCCACCTTGCTTTTGGCCATGGAGGAGGCTATCAGATCCGCGGTTGCTAAGGCGGTGGAGAAATCTGCTGCCGCCCTCATTGGCACCCTGACGCCGGCGGCATCACCGGTGCCATCGTCTCCTCATCGACGCCCACCAGCCGCAACATGATCAGCAGGATACATGTGAAAGCCCGGTGGCTGATCCGGATGTTGGCCTGGGTGGGAGCCACCCTCGACGACGCAGAGGACATGGACATAACAGACGAGTCCATCCGCGCCTGGTTGCGGCAGCTGCAGGAAGTCGCCGACGCCGCCGAGGATTTGCTGGACGAGTTCCCTCGCGAGGTGTTGCGTCTCGGATTTGTGGGGGATGGCGGGTGGACTGCAGGAAGCATTACGGAGCTGCCAAAAGAAAGAAAGATGACGTCGGAGATGGACAGGCTTCGTGATCAGGTACGCCACTCTAGCCCTGCAACCAGGTGTTTTGTTTTGTCTCCTGTTGTTGGAGGATAAGGCTGTGGACATAAGCTTGAAGTGGCTGCTCTGGTATTGTGCTCCAATACAGAGCTAAACATTCACAAAAGAACAGGTTGAGGAGGTTACAGCTCAAGCAGAGAAGAGCAGCACTCATAAAGGGGAGAAGTGTATAATTATCTCAGGTTCTAAGAACACGAGAATTTAAGTCTTTATAAAGGCATTTACAAACCAGAATGTGGGTAGCCAACTTCTTCTCACTTTCTCTGCCACTAAAACATGGATCACACCCAGACCATGGGATAATCATATCTAGAAATATGAACCACTACCAACGAGAACGTGGGGTGCTAGTTTGAATAAAAAAAAACTGAACAAGAAATATCTAAACAAACTTCCCTAAATTTAGCATCACTTCTTAACATCTGTGTTGTGTTGAGCAGAGGATGGAAGATATTGTTTCAAGATTTATGAAGATCAAGAAGCCTGAGCAAGCTTGGAAGCCAGACTACCGCAAAGAACAAATGAATGCTGAAAGCATATCTGCCAGGCGGACAACTAGTTCTGTCATAGAACAGCCGCACATCGTGGGAAGAGATGAAGAGTTGGCAAAAGTTAAGCAGTTCTTGTTATCATCTGATGCCCGAGGAAGTGATGACGTGGATGATCATGTCTCCGTGATGGCCATCGTGGGCATGGGTGGACTTGGCAAGACCACTCTTGCTCAGCTTGCTTACAACGACGATCAAGTGAATCAGCATTTCCAGCTCAAATCGTGGGTCTGTGTGTCTGAAGATTTTGATGTGATACGGCTGACCAAAGCTATGTTGCAGTCTTTGAATGTAGAAGCCAGCAGTTTGTCAGAGCTGGATCCCCTTCAGAAAAATCTTTTGCAGAAATTGGAAGGGCAAGGAAGGTTGTTACTCGTGCTAGATGATGTCTGGGAAGCAGACAATCTTAATGTACACGGATGGAATCTACTCACAGCACCCTTACGCAACAGATCAGCAGGTACTAACATTATCATGACCACTCGGAGTAGGAAAGTTCCAGAAATGGCTCCGAGAACTTCTACCTATGATTTGGCTTTCCTGTCAGATGAAGATACCTTGGAGTTGTTTATGCTGCATGCCTTGAAGGTCGAGATCCAAATTTATATCAGAATCTTGTGGCTGTTGGGGTGAACATCGTCAAGAAGTGCAAGGTGTGCCTCTGGCAGCAAAAACTCTTGGAGGCCTACTGCGCACCACAGAGGATGAGAAGTGGAATGAAATCCTCGAGAGTAAAGTTTGGGATGCCACTATTAATCAAGAAGGTTCTATTACTCCTATCCTAAGGTTGAGTTACCAGCATTTGCCTGCCCCACTTAAGAGATGTTTCAGGTATTGTTCTCTATTCCCAAAAGACTATGTGTTTGATAGGAATCAAATGATCTGCATGTGGATGGCACAGGGTTTCATCAAGGCAAACAGAATAAATTAATGGAAGACATTGGCCAGAGGTACATCGACAGCCTATTGTCCCGGTCGTTCTTTCAAACATGTCCATCGAGTCCTAAAAGATTTCTATGCACGACTTAATGCATGATCTTGCAAGATGTGTCTCTGTAGATGAATGTCATAGTATGGCGGGCGGTAAGTCTTGTCTCATCCCGAGTGACATTAGGCACTTGTCAATTAATCCCACCAGTGATTCCCGTGGGACCATTATACCGTCAATAAAAGACATACCTGATCCAAATTTCTTTAGGTCTTACGTATTACCTGGTATAAATCGTTATGTATCAATCTTTGAACGTGTGCGTCGAAGTGATTCATACACCAGAATGGAAACACCTTAGAGTCCTGGACTTGGGTGGTGCTGGCCCTCGTCGTTTGCCAAAGTCTATTGCTCACCTGAAACATCTACGTTATCTTCGCATCTCCAACCTCATTGAGGAGCTTCCTGAATTTGTAGGCAGTATGCATCACCTTCAAACACTAGATTTAGAGGGACCGTATCAATTGCCCAACAGCATGTCAAATTTGCACAACCTAAGGCACATCAAATTGGGCAGTGATGTTATTGAATACCCAGTGGGAATAGGGAAGCTAACAGATCTTCAGACGCTGCCAGGTTTCCGTGTGAGTCCAAAACACAACCACGCTAAATTGGGGGAATTGAAAGACATGAACAACATCAGAGGAGAGTTTTCCATCGAAGGGCTAGATAACCTGGCCAGTGTGAATGAAGCAAAGAAGGCTTGTCTGGACAAGAAGAGAAACATCTCGTATTTGCGTTTAGACTGGGACCACGAAGCTGATTCATCGCCCATTGACGAAGAGGTGTTGGAAAGTCTCAAACCCAGTGTTAAGCTTCGAAGTCTGAAAATATCGGGCTTCAAAGGGCCATCTTATCCATCTTGGTTGGGAGATTTGTCCTTCTCCAGATTGCACACTATTAAACTAGAGCATTGTGGAAATTGGGCTTCTCTCCCACCACTTGGGAAGCTCCCATCACTCAAGTCACTGTATATATCTGAAGCCGGAGCAGTGGAGTACATAGGAGGTGAATTTTTCTCTGGGGGCTTCCCACAGCTGGAGGAATTAACATTAGAAGACATGTACAACTGGAAATCATGGTGCGGTGCTCGGGAAGGAGATTGTCCCAAACTCAAGAAGCTTTCTATCTCAAGTTGTGAAAATCTTGAGTCCCTCTCATTAATCAACCTGGGTGCTGTTGAGGTTCTCTTCATCTCTGAGTGCCCTGAACTCCGGTTCCTGCCTGGTGATTCGCTTGAACTATCACATTTACAACATGTGCAAAAAATCACAGTACAGGGCATATATCAAGTGGGGTGTATTGAAGCAGCTCATTTCTTCACTGCTGCACCATTGGAGGACCAACCATGTCTCATACTTGACAGTGTTGGGCAGCGAGAGGCAGAGTATATGTTGGGCCTGCGCTCCTCCATCTGCCGACTCACTGTGAGGTGGTGTTGGAATTTGAGGTCTCTGCCTTGGGCAACCTAAGCGCTTTGGAATATGTGGAAATCAGTGAGTGCCCTCAGCTGCGGATCACATCAGTTTATCCTCAACTGCAGCTAGTACCATCTCTAAAGAAAATATGTGTGCACCGATACATGATGCAGAGATCATAGCAGTACTATTTGAGAAGTCACACCTGGAATTAGAAAATGTCGACCAACTGATGGCTTCTTTTTTGCTGAAAGAGCTCTCCCACATGATCCGCCGACTTACTGTCATCCGATGTGCAAATTTGACCTCTCTTCCTCTGATGGAGCTCGCTGCCCTAAAATACTTGGAAATTAGTGAATGCAATCAGCTCCAGCTCTCGTCAGGTTCTCTTCAGCTGCCACAATCATCATCTATGCTGGAAATGAATATCCAATGTATATGCGGAGCAGAATACGTACGTGTTCGATTTCCCCTGGGGGCACAGAGGCCCTTGAGACATCATGTTTAGAATTGACAAATGTTGACAAATTGGAGGCATTATTTTTGCTGAATGAGTTCTCCCACATGATCCACCGACTTGCTATTACCCGATGTGTAAATTTGGCCTCTCTTCCTCTGATGGAGCTCACTGCCCTAAAATACTTGAAAATTAGTGAATGCAATCAGCTCCAGCTCTCGTCAGGTTCTCTTCAGCTACCACAATCATCATCTATGCTGGAAATGAAGATCAAATATACGCGGAGTAGAATACATGCATGTTCTATTCTCCCCTGGGGCACAGAGGCACTTGAGACATCATGTTTAGAATTGACAAATGTTGACAAATTGGAGCATTATTTGTGCTGAATGAGTTCTCCCACATGATCCACCGACTTACTATCAGTCGATGTGCAAATTTGACATCTCTTCCTTGGACAGACCTTACCACCTTGGAATACTTGAGGATTAGTGAATGCCCGATGTTCCAGCTGTTGGATGCCCAACAGTTGCCATCAACACTGCAGGTCTTGTGCATCTATGGGAACTCCTATGAGACAGAGCAATGCAGCCGACACCAGCATTTCCAAAGATTAAAACAAGTACGGCAATGTTCAGAGGGTACGTACAAGAGTAATTACTGGTCTTACTGTAACTGCTTTCTCATCTTTGAGGTGCTTGCTTAATTTGGTTATTTTGGTTGCTCCAGGAGGAGAGCGCAACCTTTACTTGGTGTTCCGCAATGTGCATGATGCCAGTGCAGCCTCGAAATTTGTTCCATGGGCTTCACCAAATCTATACTTTGGACGTAGAATGGGATTGTTGCACTAATGATAGCTCCAATGTTACAGATAGCGTTACACACGAAGTTCTCTTGAACATTAACTCACTTTGCTTCTCTAGCAAGAAACTAGTGATCCGAGGATACACAGGTTCAGCGTTTGCCAGTTGGTACGCAGATTTTTTCTCTAAAAAACTGCACACTGACTTCTTACATAGATTATCCTCTGTCTCCCTCCTTCAGTGCTCAAAATGTGAAATCCTTCCACCACTCAGCCGATTGTTCTTCCTCAAGGAGCTCTATGTGGAAGGGGCAAGCAGTCTGGGAAGTTTTATGCAGGATTATGATGATATGTCTGAAGAGGGGTGGCAAGAACACAGACTCGCATTGCTTTCCAGAACTCCGGAAGTTAGAATTCCACGACATGCCCATCTGGAAAAAGTGGTTGGGAACAAGGGAAGGTGATTTCCCACGACTCCGCAAGCTTATTCTGAAGCACTGTCCCAAGTTGAGGGCACTGCCCCATCTCCCTCCGAGTTTACAGGAATTGGAGCTGGAAGCCTGTCATGTGCTCACATCTCTCTCTATATTTGATTCCGACCATACCATGAGCTTGATATCTGCTAAACCTTTTAGGTGGCTTTCACTCTCTACAAGTAAAGGAACCTCACCGATACTTCAACATATGTCTCTCACCAATTGTCCACTACTACTTGCATGGTGTGAAGGGCACCCAAGAATCTGGCAGACATCCCTAACTTATTGATTGATGGAGTTCGAGTTCACACTAGCAGTGGAAATAGAATAGCAGTGGAAATAGCTCAGGTAGTGATTCTTCTTTCTCTCTCTCTCTCATGCACTTTCACTTTCACCTCCGTCCAATTAGGAAAGCATCTTAATTTCTATCCTCTGCTTTTCCCAACTGGATGAATTCTTCGAGAATAAGCTCCTCGTTTAACCACTTATGCTCTCTACCTCTTGATCTACCAGGTGTCAGATCAAAATGATAAGAGGGAATGGCGGGGTTTCCCATGCATGATGAGGATTAAACCTGCCTCCGGATCTTTGATATTAATCCTGATGCAATGATCTACACATGTTGAAGTTATATATACGTTTCTCTGCTATACAATATGGGACCCTGACCTCCCATCACTAAACTTACAGGTTTTTTTCCCTTTCCATTATCCATGTCTCTACTCAACGAATGCCTGTCTTTTGTAATTAACCTTCTTGATGAAGATCATCATCTTTGGTTCAATCATATAAACACCTCATAAGCAACTTTACTCCTGATGATCTCAGGCTGGAGGAACAAGAAGGAAGGGGGGGGGGGGCTCTTGAGCAAGGTAAACATTTGTGAAGTGTACACTGAATTTCAAACTCCCAAGGAATGGTCGACAATGCATGTCTCAGTGGACCTTGATGTGCTTTGGTGGAGTGAAGAAGTGCTGCAACGTTAACTTCTCTATTTAAAAAGGACATGTCTCAATCAAGCTTTTTTTTTTAACAAGGTCTCAATCAAGCTACATCGCTGCAAAATGAGGCAAATTAATTGCTCCAGGATGTCAACAGTTTTATGTATGAAGTAGCCATACAGTTTAGTTTCTCAGCAAACATGAGGGGCTTCCAGAACCATCAACAGCTCTCATCCGATGTTATCTTCACACCCTATTAATTAATGTCTGAAAACTTATATTCTGCATATGTATGTGGTGGATGACATCACTGTGCCCTCGGAGGACGTTGTTGACATGTGTTGTGTTCCTTGGAGCTATTGTACTTGTTTTCTATTGTCCCCAAACGTCGGTTTTGATAATGACAAAATATTTTTAGCCTTCTTCGAATCTTCGAATAACTTAAATAAGTTGAGCTTACACATCCATAGTTCATCAAATTTTAGTATGATGATTGCTAACTCATATTTGAAGTGTACATATCAAGTGTAAAGGTTTTTTAGCAGATGTAAGATAACAACTTGAATTTTAAAATCATAAATAAATGGAATAAATAGGTAGAAATAATTAGGTAAGGGTTCAAAATCAGATTTTTAAGATAAAAGAGCCACCAACGAAAAATTGTATCATCTGTGAGAAATTGATATGAAACGAGATGAGAACTTATAATTTTAAATTAAACAGGGAGATGTAATAACTAATAACTATTTTTTTTTTATAAAGAATCAGATAAATAGAGAACCCATTGACATAGCACTGACTTCTTCCGTGGCAGATTATCCTCTGTCTCCCTCCTTCAATGCTCAAAATGTGAAATCCTTCCACCACTCGGCCAACTGTGCTCCCTCAAGGAGCTCTATGTGAAAGGGGCAAGTAGTCTGGAAAGTTTTATGCAGGATTATGGTGTGGCCAGAAACACAAACTCACATTGCTTTCCCAAGACTCCAGAAGTTAGAATTCCACGACATGCCAGTCTGGAAAGAGTGGTTGGGAGCAAGGGAAGGTGACTTCCCACGACTCCGCAAGCTAATCTGAAGCACTGTCCCAAGTTGAGGGCACTGCCCCGTCTCCCTCCGAGTTTAGAGGAATTGGAGGTGGAAGCCTGTGATGAGCTCACATCTCTCTCAACATTTGATTCCAACCAGACTCAGAGCTTGAAATTTCTTAAATCTCTTAGAAGGCTTTCGTTGAAGAATTGTCCAAAACTAGATCTCTCTGCAACTGAAGGCAACCCATCCACATGTACACTTCAACATAAGTCTCTCACCGGTTATCCAGCGCCCAAAAATCGTGGAATGCATCCCTAACATATGGGTTGATGGAGTTCGAGTTTCTCCTAAAAGTAGAAAAAAGTCAGAATCTGGTATGGAAGTTCTTTCTTCCTCTCCTTTGCGCCTTTCACTTGACTTCCTTGGAATAAGGCAAGCATGATTTCTATCCCTTTTTTTTTTTTTAGCGTTGCCTAAAAGTTATCAATCTCCATGAATCCTTCAAAGTTCAAACAAGCTCCCCAGTTAACCATTTTTCACCTCCTCCTTGATTTTACAGATGCTGATGTTTATTTCTCCTAAATGAAAATTTTCAACAATATAGGTTGCCTTTTTTCTTTTTTCTTTTTTGACAGAGTACATATAGGTTTTCTAACCAATAGACTTGAGCTCATTAATTTATTCATGTTATAGTTCCTCCACGTCGATAAACTCTGGGAGTGCATCATCGTAGAAGATGATTATATCCTGAAGAACTCTCCACTGCTTCATTCATAGATTCACCAAGTTTGTTGCTGATGACATGTAAGTATTCACATTTTAAAGAGTCTATTTGATGTTTTCTCTACGAATATATATCCCAAGATTAAGTCTCATAAATTGTACATCACCTTCTTACATGCTCTTCTAATTACTTTTGTGTTTCCACAGAAATGAAATGTGGTTGATCCATACCCTTGGACTAACCTATTTAGAAGTTGTTGGAATGTGTGGGATGTATTTTATTTAATTTGTAGTTTTATGTTTCATGTGTGTGCGCATGTGCATATTGCGAATTCAAAACCTCCTGAACATGCTGCTCTTGAGCTATTGATGGGAGATGAATCCACAATCATAGAGCGTAGGCGTACCAGTCATACAAGTGACCATGTGTTCTGCCTCTGAGGGTCAGAGGACTTTAAATCTTATTTGTGCGCCGTTGACTTCGTCAGGGGTATCAAGTCGGGACCAACTACCCACGCTGCTTGAGCGCTATGGTGTTAATTACATCTCCCTTTTAGGGGGAGAAAACTCTGATTAATCTTCAAGAAAAGGAGCCTTATGGCTGAGAACGAAGACATCCGATAAAAAGATTGCAGGAAAATATGAGATTAATTTTATGAGGTGAGTGCGTCATAGGTCATGTTTGGTCTGATTTGAGTTAATTTTAAGATTATTTTGTTGTATCTTTATTTGATTTGGGTTTATTCTACTTGTGTAGAGGTTTTATTCATTTGTTTGAATTTGACTTATTCTTTTTGTTCATGCATTCAATTGAGATTATTGGATTTCATTCGATTTTGAAGTTTGTGACATTTCATTGGAATGCTTTTTTTGTTTTTGATTTATATTTGAAATTGTTGGACCTTATGGAGATATTGGATATGTCTTAGGCTTGACATTTTTGACTGTCTTATAAATTTTTTGATCTAATTTGGTGTTTGTTTAATTTGGGTTGAAATGTCTAACTTTGATTTGGAATTGTTTTATTCATTATTATTTATCATTATTTTTATTTTTATTTGGAGTTGTTTTAGTTTGGTTGTGCATTTTGAATTTGTTTTATTAGAATTACTTTTACCAGATTTGTATCATTTCATTATGTTTTAATTTAAATAACCCTATTTTAAAGAATATTTATCCAAGTATGCCCCAGTCAAAAATATTTACCTAAATATACCCTAGTCAAAATATTTACAAAACTATGCCTCAATTACTTACATAATTTGACTTCAACTTACACTATTAGCCTAGTTACACTATTTGTCCTCAGGTTATACTATTTGTCTCCTATTACACTATTTGCTATCAGGTTATACCATTTCCCCTAGCTTAACTATTTGTCAAGATTAAATGATGTAACTTTGGAGCAAATAGTGTAACTTGGGGGCAAATAGTGTAACCTGAGGACAAATAATGTAACTAAGGCTAACAGAGCAGCAGCTCAATTAGCCACCTGCTATATGCTGATGACTTACTCATTGTAGCCAAGGCAGAAGAACCAGAACTTGTGTATTAGAAGGATTGTAAAGGACTACTGTGCCTGGGCAGGAGAAGTAGTCAATTTGGAGAAATCAGTTCTGAATTTAGGACGACAAACTCCAAAGGAGCAGGCCAGAAACATAGCTAAGATCACAGGCATTAAGAGAAAAAGAAATTTTGGGACTTACCTGGGGGTAAATATCACAATGTTAAACCGGCTGATCAGGACTTAAAGTTGTCAAGAATAGAATGATGAAGAAGCTGGCTAGCTGGAAAGGCCGTCTTCTCTCTATGGCAGCTAGGATCACTCTGGTAAAACATGTTCTTTTTTCTATCCCAATATACTGGGCTACTGTTTCTAACTTCAGGAGATATCAGATGAAAGAGCTTGAAGACATTTGTAGAAGATTCATATGGACAGGAAACCAAGAGAAGAAAGGGCTATATCTAATCAGCTGGGACAAACTGAAAATGCACAGAGCTGAAGGACGATTGGGAATGCCAGATCTATATGCTTTGAACACTGCCTTGATTCTGAAAAGCATTTACATGCTTGGTCAGAATGCTGATAGCCAGTGGTCCAAGCTTGTCAAAGACAAGTATTGCAGGAGAGGATCAATTGACAAGATGCTGTGCCTATGTCTGATCACTGAAGAAGAGTTATGATGGAATTCAAGAAGCATAAGCATTGTTTTGGCTGGATACCTGAAGAGGAGATAGAATCAATATTCTGGAGGATTTGTGGGCTGAGGTCTAAATGAGCTGCCCTGAGAATTTAATTGCAGTGAGATACAAAAAAAAAGACCTGATGGCAAAGTTTTTGGATAATAATGGAGGGTGGGATAAAATGAAGCTAAACAAAGTGTTCCCAGAAACTTTGAACAAACTCATTCTTCAATGCCTACATTAAATGCCTGCAAACCTGACTAAAGAATTTGGATCCTGGATAAGAATGGAAAATTCTCAACAAAAGGTGCTTACAAGTAGGTAGTAAAAGGTGAAACCTCATGTGTTGGTGGTCAACACAGTAGGTGGGAAGTGATTTGGCGCTGGCCAACGCATCAGAGAATCAGGGTATTGCTTTGGAAGATTGCATGGGGTAGATTGCCAACTAAAATGCATTTGAATCACTGTAACATCATGGTGACGAAAACTTGTCATAGATGCTGGGAAGAGGATGAGGATGATTCACATGCACTGATTTCATGTCAAAGAAACTGGAATGTGTGGCAAGATCTAGCAGCTCATTTGGGCTGGATACAAATTCCACAAGATCTATCACAACTGTGGAATTGGGTGGCAGATCTAGAAGACAAAAATCTGTTTGTCAACTATACCAAGGCTGTTGTTGTCTACACATTAGCAGCTATGTGGAGAGAAAGGAATGAGAGCCTTTTCAGAAGTGAGAGGAATGGTTATATAGCAAAAACATAGTCCATTATAAGTGAAGCTGAAACTTTCATCAGAGCTAACTGGGACCTTTGTGGGGTTGGGGGAGTGAGCAATGACTTGCAACTCAAATGGGGTTAAAGTCAAATTGTAATGTTGAACAAACAGGAGATACAGGTGAAATGGGAGAAACCAAATACAAGATGGTGCAAAGGAAATTTCGAGGGGGCATCTAAAAAAATTAATGGTAGGAATGAAGGAGCCGGATTTATAGTAAGATACCACACAGGAGGCTGCAGGAGGGCATGAGCAATATATTTGGAGGGTTGTTCAACACTTAAGCCTGAGGCTATAGCAGCATGCGAGAGTATCAAATCTTTGAATTTGATTAAAGAAGAACAGGGACTTACAAGAGCCTAGATCGGAGGAGATAACAAGCAAATTGTTGACTTAATCAACCATGACAACACTCAAGCTCCACAAGAACTTAAGTACATCATCGAGGAAATAAGGAAGGATTTACAAGGATGGGAAATTGCGAAAGTCAAGCACATAAGGAGACAAGGAAATCAAGCTGCAGATTGACTGGCAACAGAGGCAAAGAAAGCCAAATTCACAATTTACTGGAGTACAGATATTCCATTTGAACTGTGTGCTATTTGCAGGGAAGAGGCGGCAGCATTTTGGGGATGGAAACCACCATAGTTTTTGAATGTTGATAGGTCTTATTTGCTTTTAGGTTTGTTGTATTTAGACTCAAACAACTTGACTTGTTTAGGAATCTGTATTGACTTGTATCTATTTTATTTGATTAAAGAATAGTGAATTTATCTTTTACTTGATTCGAAGCCATTGTTCTAGAATTATTTTACTCAGGTTGAAGTTATTTGAAATTTGGTGGATTTTTTTAAAATTGTCGCATTTTTGTTTGATTTGACTTTTCTTTTGTTTTTTTGCATTATTATTATTATTATTATTGCATTTATTTGTTGTTTGCTTATTCATTTATTTTACTTAATCATTTGTTGTTTATTTCAGGGTTATTATTTTATTGTTATGTAAATATGATAATCATAGGTCAGATTGGTGTGACCCCGTGCACCCTTTGTTGAATTATCATATATATATATATATATGTTTTTGTTGTTGCTATCGTTTTATACTTATGACCATCATGTATTTTATCCTTTTTTAGTGTTTATCTTCTTTATGGTGGATGTGCTATGATTCGTTCATTATTATTGTTAAGATCATGGATTGCAACCATTGCTTATCTCATCTTTTATCGTACATGATATTATTATAATCTTTATCATTACTATTTATTATTTATCTTCTTATTATTACTATTTTATTATACTTCTTTTTTTTTTCGCCCAAGCGCAAAGCCTCTTCCTCTGGACCCCGGTCGGAACAAGCCAAACAGCAACCCATCCCCTCTCTCTTCTTCTCTCTCTTTTCTTTTTTAATTATTGGTTGGGACAAGCCTAACGGCGCCCTCCCACTCTCTTTATTATTATTTTTTTGTTAGTTTTGTTGTTTAGTCTTCTTTCATGCTATATTATAGTAGTTAACATTATTTACCTCATCATTTGTTTATTATCTTATGGTTATGATTATTATCTTTTGTTTATTTATGAGCTTATCATTTCTTATGGTTATTAATGTTATGGTTGGGATTGGTGTTATTTATGTATTTTTTTTTTATCATGGTCATGATTACTACTATTATTATTATTACTTTTTTTATTAATTATTGACCACCCTTGTTATGCCCACGGTTAACATTAGCTACCCACATTATCATCATTTATTCTTTCTTATCTTCATAGTTGATGTTACTCATCGTTTTTTGTATTGTCATTGTTGAAGGATGATTTATGATCTTTGTTTTACTGTTTACTTCATCTTGTTTGGTTTTTGAAATTTATGCATGGTATTATTGTTAATAATTATTTTATTCATTTGGATGCTATTTTATTTATCTATTTGCTTATTTATCATGATCATGTGAGTCCTCAGTCTACTCAGCTATTGTGTTATGTGTTTTGGTGATGAATAAAATAAGTTTTGACGGTGATTAATCATAATTATTTTGATGATGAATACTTGATAAATCATGTTTAAAAACCATGTATTGACTTGACTTGTTGATAATTTACATGATCAAAATGCAACTGTCAACTTACTATTTGTGTGTGTCGACACATACACTTGATGGTGCTGACACAAGCACTGTTTTAAGTAAGCTAGAATGTGAAGTCTACATTGTGGTGTCGACACACTCTATTCACGGTATCGATACATGTGGTGTTTCCAATAAGCTGGTTTGGGTAGAAAATCTGTGGTGTCGACACATACCACAAAGTGTGTCAACACACCTCAAGTGTATATGCTGTTTTGAAATCTTGTGTGTCGACACATTGAAAAAGTGTGTCGACATGTGTTGTTTAAGTTCCATATCGATTGGCCTTCGCTTCATATCAATTGGCTAACGGTTCAATAATCGATTGGCGTATGCTCACATATCGATTGATGACCACTGTATATCGATTGCATCATATTTCACATCAATTGATTCACAACATATGTACCACATCAATTGAAGTATATTGTTGCTTTTATCGTGAACACTTACAAATTTTATGTGTGCAGGACATCAAGTGTCTAGTGTGTGTGAAGAGCGTGTCACCTATAAGCTGCTTGGTGTACATGCATCCTTAGGTACGAGGTTGGGTGCGTGGGCTATAAATAGGCTCTTGTCTCATCTGAAAAGTTAGAAGCCGCCACCAAAAAGAAGAGAAGTGAATGAGAGTAGAAGACGGGAGCCAGAGAGAGAGCAGTAGAGTAGAAAGAGCAGTAGAGAGCAATGGCGTGAAGAAGGGAAAAGACAGAGCCACGGAGGGAGCATTTAAAAGAAGAAGCAGAGATGACTTCCGAAGCAGAAGCAGTGAAGCGCCATCAATTCAAGCTCCCAGTAGGCTTCTTCAATTGAAGAGCATCCAATCAACTTTCTTAAACTCTATTTTCTATTGGATTGTTCATCCAAATCCAGCTTTTGTGTGTGTGTTGATCTGTGCGTGTGTTCTGTGCAGATCAAGGTGTTTGTGTATGTGTGTTGCGATCTGTGCATGTGTTCTGTGCAGATCAATGTGTTTGAGTGTGTGTGTTGCGATCTGTGCAAGTGTTCTGTGCAGATCAGAATGTGTGTGTGTGGTTTGAGCCTTGGTGTTTATGAGCCGTTGTGCTTGTCTATGTGTGGTGTTTTTGGCTAGGATCAGATTTGTACTAGAGGGTTTGGTTACATATAAGCCAGATCTAGTGTGTGTGTGTTTTGAGCCTTCGTGTTCATGTGTGTTGTACTCTGATTTTTTAGTAGTGTGTGCATCACTGTGTGAAGGGTGGATGTAGGAATCACTGGTGTGATTTTGAACCACCTAAAAATCTTTTGTGCACTGTGATTTGCTATTGTAATTGTGATTTCAGTTGCATAGGAATTTAATTACACACTTGATCTAAACTCACACACTTCACTCACATAAGTTCATCTAACAATTGAGATTTTGAGTGAATAGATTTTCAATCTGAGAGTAATTTTTAAATTGCTTGAACTTACGCTGCAGCTTAATTCAGATCTATTCAGCTTATCTATTCCTGAACGTGGCTTTCTTTGTGACCACGTTCAGACGTTGTTTACCTTGTAACCAAGTTCACCACACATTCAAACCCATGACTTCTTGATCACGACATGATGATAACTACTACCATCATTCTCCCTTTTTCTTGATTACTTTGTACTTCAACCATGGGGACATGGTCCAACCCATGTTTTGTTTGTGTAATTCTCATTGTGTGCTCAAAATTTTCTTCAATTTTGTGTTCATGGACTTGATCTTACTTGATCTTAACTCCATGAATTTCTTCTTGGAAGTCATTCTAGTGCTAGTGCTATCCTTGATTTGTACATAATCATGGTCCTTACTTTCTACTTGTTACAATTACTTGAACATAATTCTTTCTTGAACCAAACCTAGCCATTTACTATATGTGATTGTCTAGTGTTTATAAGGGATCTTTGATCCACACCTCATGTCTAGCATTAATGGAGTCCAGTCTAGTCCTGGAAGGAGCGACCGAAAGTACTTGTACCCACAAGAGCTAATTGACTATGGTGTGGCGATATACCAAAATGTGTGCTAGATTGATCTAGACAATTCACTCATACTGGTTACTACTGCTTGATGATTGAACGATTGACATGACTTGACTCCTTACATGTTATTTGACTTACTTTTGATATACTTGACTTAGACTGTGTATTATGATTGTAATTCACTTGCTATAGGTAATCTACAGTTTTGTTCACATTGATACATGAATCCTTACTTGCTACTAGATATGTCTTATTATTGTTTCATTGTTCATGCATGCGGGCCAAAGTGTTACTCTATGAGTCAACTCAACTCTTGAGTCCGAAGGGATCAAGTGCTACATAGAGAGAGTGTAATGACCTGGCCTCCCGGACCCCCACGAGGACCCCAGAGCCCACACTGCCATCCACGTATCCGAAGATCCGGAAGGGTGAGAAGAATAGTCTAGTGAGATAAATATTGAATTCAAATAAATATAATAGTTTGTACAATATACAAGAGTGTACAATATATCTCAAATAAAAGTACATGTATAAGACGAAGGTGTAGTCCTTAGGGACATATCCTGAGAACTTGCAAAACACTACTCTCAACTCACTCTAGTACAAGAACTGCTCACACACTCTCGCTCTCACTGCAGATGGCAACACCAGCCACAACACAAACGCCTCTACAATCGTCCGACACTGGGCTCCCGTGATGACGAGCCCTTAGCTAGAGAGAGTAGGGGGGGTAAGCCTCGTGTATAAGGCCCAGTAGGGATTACCAGTTCCTTACAGTCCAGAGCAGCAAGAATTGTAGAAACAGTAAACTAGCTACACTAAAAAGCAGTAAACTTGGAGACTCCTGCACGAGCAACTACAAAATAGCGGAAACAGAACAACGCCACGACCACCACCAGGGTTGGGCCACACATGAACACCGCAGAACCAGCGGAGTCAAGCACCACATGGAAGCAACCCTTGGTGCACATGCCGAGACATGAGCTCACGGAAACCACATAGCAATCACGTGAGAACAAAGTCTCACCACACGCACGACCAACCCAGACCCCTACGAGGTCGGGAAGCCACATAGCACCACCGAACTTCGGACGACACCATGAGGTCAATGCACCACGTAGACATGCATAGGGAATAGAAACATCGAGAAAGCACATGATTTGGAAACACCCCCCTCCATCCCTCAGTACACCAAATAAGGATGGAAACACATTCGCACCAACCCTCAAGCTGTCGACAAGGTGGGGGCTCAACTTAGAGTGAGAGCTAGAACGCAACACACAAACCACGATACAACGGAAAGCACATGGCACCACGACCAGTGCCGAACCAACAACACCCTCGAAGCTAGACACAGTTAGGCTACAACCGCCGTGCAAGTTAGGCAACGAACGACGATTGGAATACACCAAAAGTAACACGGTCATAACACAGCAACCACGCAATTGTACATGTGGAGAGTATTGCTATTTTAATTTGTAAATTGAGAGGTATCTAGTTCTTGTCTCATATTCTAGTATTGCAAGAGTGTGGGTTTTCTCTCCCTTGTCGTGCTATGGTTTCCACACTGAGATATGACATACGCCTTCTCCTATCCAGCATTGTTGAACTATTAATTTCTCGACCAAATTTTATATTGCTTTTAAAAGTGTTGAAAGAAAAGGTTTAAGAGTGAAAAGGGAAGATACCCTTGTTCAAAATGATTAATTTGGAGACTGATTGAATATTTTAGGCATTGTTAATGCGTGAAATTTTAGTATACCTTCCAAAATGTATTGTCCCCATTTGAAGTTTTGTCTTTTTTCTAGGAAAAGGGTTCTCTTAGGAGAAGAGAAATATATCTTGCTTATAAGTACGTGCTTATTTTCACTACATTCAATATAACCTATTATGCCTCTAATAACCCCCTAGTGAGGATAAAGTGCATGGTGGGTCTTGTTGCGATAAGACAATTGGACAGGTCACTTGGTCCCTGGTCCAGTTACCACATATGGCACCAATATTGATGCGTGAGATTTCAGCACATCTCCTATGAGGTATTGTCATGTTGCCTTTTTCTTGATAAAAAGGCACTCTCTTAGAAGAAGAGGGATGTGTCTTGCTTATAACTTATAAGCACATAGTTAGTTTCACACATCCAATATGAGACTAAACTATGTCTCTACATGCATCTTTATTATATGTAAGATTACAACCAATATTGAATTTAAGAGTATGCTTAGCACCTTGATGCAAGCAAATGAATTTTAAGGAAGATAGCTAATTATGCAGCTTTTATAAGAAGTGGGCATGTTAATGTAATAGACCTTAAATAAATGGTTCTGAGCCATACTTCAAGAACAACTAAATATATAATTTAATTAGTTTGAATAGAGATGCAATGCCCCCATCCTCTGTTCAAGTTGTTAGGAAAAAAAAGAAACTTCTGAGTTGAGACCTAGGTGATACTTTAAATTGAGATGCTTTGCTTCTGGCAGAAGTGCCTGGGGCTACAAGTACTTTGAGATACATGTTAGACGGATCTACAAAATTTATTTAGTGGGGTTATTAATAGTGCACCTATAGATTTATATTTCTAATCCAGTGAGGTCACTAATGATGAAATTTAATTTTTCTAATAGGACTTTTACAATCCACGACTTCACTAGATATACTTTAGATCCGTCCATGCTATGCATGTGTGGGCACCGCTGCTATGTTGCTGCTATGTTGACAACGGACCTCGCCCAAGGAAACTACTCCAATTGCTATTCATTTAACATTGAAACCTTTACAACTCAAGGCACTCAAGATGTCCTTCCAGCTAGGCGAACGATTGTTGAGCATGCTGAAATTGAAAATGTATTCATATCTAGAACAAAATTAGATTCAGAGATATCTGACAAAGAAACCGAAGATGATGATATTGAGTGTTGCTACTAGAGCATGGGCCTTCATCCTCAAGCTATTCTTTGACGTATTTATTCTTGGGATTCATCATCTACAAAAATATAATTAGTTTTGCCTTTTTGTCATGATCTTCTTGATTGGCCTATGCCATCTAGGTTGTATATGACTTTTGCCACCTCTTTTTAACTTCTTTTTATCAATAAAATGGCTGATTCAGACATTTTAATAAAAAACATCCAGCAAAAATCATAAAAAAAACATTAAATGGATATGTTGTCTGCCGAAAGGAAGGGTTGGCACACGTGTGACCGTGAGAAAGAACAAGTCATATCCTTGTCAACCTACACACATCATGGCCAAAAAAATACGGGCCTAATGCTGTGAAGAAAGGCTTGTTGCCACATCGGGTTGGCATCCTAGAAAATATGAACTAAATTGTACGTAGACAGATATGTAATAGAATAAATCAGATCAAACAACTTAATGAAGGGACAATGGTAAATTTTATTCGCAAAAAACTATTCTTTGTTCTATCTGAGCTTTATATCAAAGAATCTGCGATCTCCACAATGCTACTTGAGGCCAAGAGATCTTTACAAATGACTCGACGTCACTGTCCAACATCGTTTTTTCCCCTCTACTCCAGAGTCAAGACTCTCGAGCACACCTGTAGCTTGGAGTACCCCCTCATCGGGCTCACGGGGACTAGGAGTCCCAGGAAGGGTGAACACCCCTCAACAGGATAAGCCTTCAAGTGTCGAGCACCAGGCGAACAAAGAACCTGCGGGACAAGCACAACAACAAAGCACACAGCTTGCTTGTAACCCTCGACAAGTACAAAAAGCACTAGACAAGCACAGACCTGACTCTTGAGACTCTTGAGACTCGCTCACATGACTCAACCAAAACTCGGCAGAACAGAAGGAAGGGACACAATTGCTCAGGTAGCCGGAGGGCAGCACAACGACTGTCACCACCAACGGGGATAGCCAGTGAGTCACCATCACAGCACCACGGCTAGGGTACCGCCCCCAATGAGAACGCGACACAACAAACCACCACGTTCATCACCTGAAGGTTGAACTCTAGGCGAAACTGACCCTAGAGTCCATGCTCGATGCCTGAGCCTAGAACACGGAAACACCACGTCGACAACCAGTGAGGAACACAGACGTTGACATGTTGGCCACACCGACGCCACAGTAACGGTCGGTCGAGATGACACCATAGAAACACTAATGCGTCAGAGGAATAGACTGCGACCTGAACACGTCCTGTCTCCCTATCGCGACATGAATGCATCGAAGGGGTCCACCGTGACACTAACGTGTCCAGCTGGGCAGAGGCCTTTACTGGTAACGCGTCGCCCAAGGCGACATGTTACCAATGTGAAGGCAAACCCCGGGATGCAACATCTCAAAGGGTCGCCCACACACACTAAACATACTATTGAGAGAGGGAAGCATGGGGAAGTTAGAAAACGTGTCTAGAAAACCCGAAAGAGCATCGATCCACTCGGATCGGGGAGGGAACAAGCATCCCTACCTTTGAATGAAGAAACAGACCCGTTGGGGCCCTTCTAGTGTGAATGGTCACCTCCTCCTCGCTCTACGCAAGCCACACAATGTCGGGCCACCTCAATCATGCTCGAAACACACCAAAGAAGGGAGAGGGGGAGATCTCCCTCCATAGGGGAGAAGGAGACAACATAAGGAAGAAGAGTAAGAACGAGCGTTGGCCAAAATCTTAAGCCTTCGGCACCCAAAATGCGTCAAAGGGACCTGCCGCTTCAACAACCTTAACGCATCAAGCTCCTCTGTCGCGAAACCAATGCATCTGTACGGACAACCTCGACAACCAAATATGTCATACTAACACAGTTGCCACACTGACAAGATATCAGATGACTCACAAGAGAAGACTAACGCATCTCGTTAACCGGAAGCGACACGGAACATGAAGTGACTAACACATCACGGGGTAAGTAAAACCAAATAACTTGTCATATGTGCAAAAAGGTTTGCCATTTTAGAAAATATGAACTAAATTTGTAGACAGATATTAATATAATAAATCAGATCAACAACTTAATGAAGGGACAATGGTAAAATTCATTCGCAAAAACTATTCTTTGTTCTGTCTGAGCTTTATATCAGAAGAATCTGCGATCTCCACAATGCTACTTGAGGCATCTTCTTCCTCATCCACCCAACATCCATGACAGCGATCGAGCTGTGCTAATTTCCCATTGTGAGCATCGCCAACTTCGTCGCTAAAGCTGGGAATCCAGACAAATACCAGTCCCTGATATCATCGATGATTCTCTAGGAAGAACTCGGGAAAAAATAAAAAAATAGATTAATTAAAACATTAGTTTATGGTGAACAAGTGGAGTGGGCATCTTCCTTAGCATATAAAAAAGACAAATTAATTAAAAACAATTATTAGATATTTAACTTATTTTTTAATCTTTAATAGATCTTTAATTCATTACAATAAATATTATCTCATAATACAGTATACGTTAAATCCTGTTATAAAAAGGACCACCATCTCCCTCCCTCCCTCCTGCTGCAGTTGTCTAAATATTTTCACATTATTATCATCTTTTTTAGCACTAAGAATGTCAATAATAAATTAAAAATGACCAATAACTAAGTAATTAAGGGAGATAAATAAATTTGTTCGGAAATAACAATATTAAAACATTTAATACTATTTAAATACTCTTCAGCATCTCATCAATAACATTAAATACTTTACATCATTCTCCATTAAATTATTTGTCAACTATAACCCACTATTTGTCTTAATTCTTTAGTACTGAGAGTGATAAATAACTCGTCAAAGATTACACATAATTTTAACATGTAAAAAGTTATTTCTTCTCTCTCTAGTTAGTTATCAACGACTGTTAATATTAAGTGATAATTCAAAACACTAACTAAATAATATATGACTTTTACATTAAGAAAGTGGATCTACACTACAAAAGAGGAGAAAAAAATAGTAGGACCCACACGAAGCCTAATTATATTCTAAGCGATGGTTCCAATATGTCATTTCTACTCGGTTATCCACATGATAAATATTATCAATATTTTGTGTGCCACCTCCTGCAATCATATAGATGTTTAAGATATATATTAATTAAAAACTGGGCCATCTATCATGCATCCGCATCCAAACAGGGAATATATATATATATATATATATCCTTCCTCAGGATGCCAGCTAAACACATGCACGATGCAACGGTCTTAATTGGTTGTCAAATAGCTAACACATGAAAGAGAACATGTATGTAATTCTCTTAACGAAGCTGAGCAGGAAATAATAGCTTCTAAATATAAACAAAAAAAAACTTAAAATTAAACTCAAGATCTCTTGAAGAAACATAAATTGTGAGACATATCTCACTAGAACAAACTTGCAAGAAGTTAAGGACAGGCCCACAACATCCTCCGATCGAACTAGACGAAATATATATGACAATACTAGCACATATCTGTATCGGCATTCTTGGCTAGCGAATTTCTCCAGTTTCTATTAACTCTTTGGATTATATTTGAGGCATGAGATTAATACAAGGGACAACATCCTATCTATCTATCTATACATGTATATATATATATAGTCTTGAAATTATCACGACAGCAACTTTGGAGATGAGACAATTTATTTACATATTTGTTTAATAACGATATTTATATATCCATAATCCAGAAACTATGAGCGGGGAGACCGTGATTGTTTTGGAGGAGAGAGAGAGGCCGTCTATCCCTGCCCACCTTGCTCTTTGGCCATGGAGGAGGATAACAAAACTGCGGTTGCTCAGGCGGTGGAGAGATTTGATGCCAACATTGGCACCCTGATGCCTGCAGCGGCATGGGTGCCGCCGTCGTTCTCGTCGACGCCCACCAACTGCGACATGATCAGCAGGATACATGTGAAAGCCCGGTGGCTGATACGGATGTTGGCCTGGGTGCGAGCCACCCTCGACGACGCACAGGACATGGACATAACAGAGGATTCCATCCGCGACTGGCTGCGGGAGCTGCAGGAAGTCGCCGACGCCGCCGAGGATCTGCTGGACGAGTTCCCCCACGAGACGTTGCATCTCGGATTTGTAGGGGTGGCGGATGGACAGGCGCAGGAAGCTACATAGAGCTGCCAAGGCAACCAAAGAGGACGTCAGCTGAAGTTCGAAGACAGAGAAAGAGGACGTCGGAGATGGATCAGGTACGCCACTCTAGCCCTGCAGGTTTTTTTGTTTCCTGTTGTTGTGGACATCAGCTTAAAGTGGCTGCTCTGGTTTTGCGCTGCAAACAGACGAGGATTTAAGTCTTCATATAGGCATCTACAAACCAGAACGTGGGTAGTTAACTTCTTCCCACTTTCTCTGCCACTAAACATGGATGACACCCAAAAAGATAGGATAATCACATCTATAATTAAATATGAACCACTACTGGCTAGAATGTGGGGTGCTAGTTTGAATAAAAAAAACTGAACAAGAAATATCTAAACAAAAATTCCTAAAATTTAGCATCACTTGTTAACACCTGTATTATGTTGAGCAGAGAATGGAAGATATTGTTTGGAGATTTATGAAGATCAAGAAGCCTGAACAAGCTCTGGAACTAGACTGCCGCAAGGAACAAATGGATGCCGAAAGCATATATGCCAGGCGGACAACTAGTTCTGTCATAGAAGAGCCACACATCGTGGGGAGAGATGAAGAGCTAGCAAAAATTAAGCTGTTCTTGTTATCATCTGATGCGGAGAATCCAGAGGAAGTGATGACATGGATGATCATGTCTCCGTGATGGCCATCGTGGGCATGGGTGGACTTGGCAAGACCACTCTTGCCCAGCTTGCCTACAGCGACGCTCAAGTGAACCAGCATTTCCAGCTCAAATCATGGGTCTGTGTGTCCGAAGATTTTGATGTAATACGGCTGACCAAAGCTATGCTGCAGTCATTGAATGTAGAAGCCAGTGGTTTGTCAGAGCTGGATCCCCTTCATCAAAAGCTTTTGCAGAGATTGAGCGGGAAAGAGAGATTTTTACATGTGCTAGATGATGTTTGGGAAGCAGACAATCTTAATGTACACAGCTGGAATCTACTCACAGCTCCCTTACGCAACCGACCAGCAGACACTAAGATTATCATGACTACTCGGAGTCGGATAGTTTCAGAAATGGCTCCCAGAACTTTGACCCATGATTTGGATTTCCTGTCAGATGAAGATACCTTGGAGCTGTTGATGTTGCATGCCTTTGAAGGTCGAGATCCAAATTTATATCAAAATCTTGTGGCTATAGGGGAAGAAACTGCCACGAAGTGCGGAGGTGTGCCCCTGGCAGCAAAAACACTTGGAGGCCTTCTGCGCACTACAGATGATGAAGAGTGGAATAAAATCCTAGAGAGCGAAGTTTGGAATGCCACTATCAATCAAGAAGAATCTATTATTCCTATACTAAGGTTGAGTTACTGGCATTTGCCTGCCCCACTTAAGAGATGCTTCAAGTACTGTTCTCTGTTTGCAAAAGACACCGTGTTTTATAGGAATCGAATAATCCACATGTGGATGGCACAGGGTTACATCAAAGAAAACAGAAGAGAACTAATGGAAGACATCGGCCAGAGGTACATCAATAACTTATTGTCGAGGTCATTCTTTCAAAAGCATCCATGGGATCCTGAAGGAATGCAGATGCACGACTTAATGCATGATCTTGCAAGATGTGTCTCAGGAGACGAATGTTATAGTATGGAGTGCGATAAGCCATGTATCATCCCAACTCATGTACAGCACTTGTCAATTTTACCCACTGCTCAGCCCCTCTGGTCCATTCAATGGTCAAGAAAATATACACCTGAGCCCAAATCCTTTAGGTCTTTCTTATTATCTGGTGAAAAATTTAAATTAATCTCTGGTCATGAGCTTCCAAGTTATTCATACACCAGAATGCAACACCTTAGAGTGCTGGACTTGAGTGGTGGTCGCCTTGATCGTTTGCCAGAGTCTATTGCTCGCCTGAAACATCTACGTTATCTCCGCATCTCCGGCATTGTTGATGAACTTCCCGATTCTGTGGGCAGTATGTATCACCTTCAAACATTAGATTCAAGGGGAGTGCGTGAATTGCCTAACAGCATGTCAAATTTGCTCAATCTAAGACACCTCATATTGCACAGCAGTGATGCTATTGAATACCCAATGGGAATTGGGAAGCTAACAAATCTTCAGACGGTGACTGGTTTCTATGCAAGTCCAAAATACAACCGTGCTAAATTGGGGGAATTGAAAGATTTGAACAACATCCGAGGAAAGTTTGCCATCAAGGGGCTTCAGAATCTGGCCGATGTGAATGAGGCAAAGAAGGCTTGTCTAGAAAGAAGAGAAACATCTCGTCTTTGAGTTTAGAATGGGGCCGCAAAGCTGATTCATGGCACAGTGACCAAGAAGTGCTGGAAAGCCTCAAACCCAGTGTTAATCTTGCGAGTCTGAAAATAGTGGCCTTCAAAGGGCCATCTTATCCATCTTGGTTGGGAGATGGGTCCTTTTCCAGACTGAGCACTATTAAACTAGAGCATTGTGAAAATTGGACTTATCTCCCACCACTTGGTCAGCTCCCGTCACTCAGGTCACTGAATATATCCCAAGCCAGGGCGGTGGAGTACATAGGTGGTGAATTTTTCTCTGGGGGCTTTCCACAGCTGGAGGAATTAAAACTAAGAGAGTTGTCCAATTGGAAGTCATGGTGCGGAGCCCAGATCAGAGAATGTCCCAAACTCAAGAAGCTTTCTATTACAAGATGTGAAAATCTTGAGTCCCTCTCTTTAATCAACCTAGGTGCTGTTGAGGATATCTCCATCTCTAGCTGCCCTAGCCTCCGGTGCAAGCCTGGTCATTCTCTTGAACTATCACATTTTCCATGTGTGGAAACAATAAAAATACAAGACATATATCAAGTGGGGCTTATTGATGCAGCTCATCTCTCCACTGCTGCACCAGTGGAGGACCAACCACCATGTCTCCAACTTGAGGCTGTTGGCCGACGAGAGGCGGAATATATTTTGGGCATGTACTCCCACATCTGCCGACTCACAGTGAAGAGATGTTCAAATTTGACGTCTCTGCCTTTTGGTTTCTCCCTGTTGATCCGCCGACTTACTATCACTGAATGTGCAAATCTGACATCACTTCCTTGGACAGACCTTATCACCTTGGAATACTTGAGAATTAGCGATTGCCCATTGTTCCGGTTGTTGGACGCCGAACATTTGCCTCCAACATTGCAAGTCTTGTGCATCTACGAGAACCCCCATCACACAGAGCAATGTTCAAACGGAGGAGGTACGTACGGGAGTAATTAGATGGTCCTCTTATGATCTAAATATCTTATTGTGACTGTTTTCACATCCTTGAGGTGCTGGCTTAATTTGTTTGTTTTGGTTGCTCTAGGTGGTGAGCGCAACCTTTACTTGGCGTTCCGTAATGTGCATGATGCAATTGCGGCCTTGAAATTTTGTTCCATGAACGTCACCGAAATCCATAGTTTGGACATAGACTGGGATTGTTTTCCTGAGGATTGGTCCCATGTTACAGATGCCGTTTGTACTAATGATTGGTCTCATTTTACAGATGCCGTTTGTACTAATGTTTGGTCCCATGTTATAGGTGACGTCACGAAGGAAGTTCTTTCCAACTTTTATTCACTTTGCATTTCAAGCAAGAAACTAGTGATCCGAGGATCAGATAATTTTTTCTCTAAGAAACTGTTCAGTGACTTCCTCCATAGTGGATTATCCTCTGTCTCCCTCCTCCAGTGCTCACCATGTGAAATCCTCCCAGCACTTAGACAGCTACCCTTCCTCGAGGAGCTCTGTGTGGGAGGGGCAACCAGTCTGGAAAGTGTTGTGCTGGACAGTTTGTCCTCAGATGATCAGATGTCTGAACAGGAACGGCAAGTTACACACACTAGCATTGCTTTTCCACGTCTCCAGAAGATAGAATTCCATGACATGCCTGTCTGGAAAGAGTGGGTGGGAACAAAGGAAGGTGATTTCCCATTCCTTTGGAAGCTTGTCCTCAAGCGTTGCCCAAGGCTGAGGGCATTACCCCATCTCCCACTAGGATTAAAGGAATTGTACTTAGAAGACTGAAGAGCTTCGATCTCTCTCTTCCTCTTCCAGTCAGGGCTTGAAATCTCTTAAATCTCTATGGCGGTTTTCAGTGACACATTGCCCAAACCTGGATTTCACAGCAACTGAAGGTCCCCCACCCAGGCTTGAACTAATGTCCCTCACCGGTTGCCCATTGCTGCTTGCATGGTTTGAAGGGCACCCAAGAATGCTAGAATGCATCCCTAACATATGGGTCGATGGAGTTCGAGTTTCTCCTAAAAGAAGAAAAGTCAGCATCTAGCATGGATGCTCTTTCTTCCTCTCCATTGTGCATTTCACTTGACTTCCTTCGAATAAGGTAAGCATCTTCATCCCCCCCCTTTTGTTTTTTTTAAGAAATGCTCAATGCAAGAGTATATGATGGGAAATGATCTGCTGTGCCGCATCAGTATACTTGTATTTTTGTTTTATGTGGGTTCATAAAATTTTGGGCTCGTAAAATTTTGATTTAGGTTTATAAATATTTGAGTTGGACTCATAAAATGACATGTTATGACATATTGGTCCATCTTAGATGGACCAAGTTTCCTTTTCAAATGTAAGAGCACTCTTGCAATAAACATTTCTGTTTTTTATCTTTAACATAGCCTGAAGTTATCAATCACTATGAATCCTTCAAAGAAACTCCCCATTTAACTATTTTTCACCTCCTCTTTCATTTTACTAGGTTTCCAATGAAAGATGGCACCGTTTTCCATATGACTAAAGCCTGCTTCAGAAGAAAGGTAATGCTAATGCATTTCAACAAATGGTCATGTTCATGTTTCTCCTATATAAATTATTCAATATTAAAGGTTGCCTTACCAGTATACTTGGCTCATTAATTTATTCATGTTACAGTTCCTCCACCTTCAGGAGTCTTTCATCATAGAAATTAAAATGATTATATCTTGAAGAACTGTCCACTGCTTCGTTCATAGGTTCACCAAGTTTTGTTGCTGATGGTATGCAAGTATTCACATTTTAGAGTATTTGATGTTGTTTCTATGAATAACATCCCAAGTGTTGAGTTTCTCCCATTTTGTTCTTAATGATTACAAAATTAACTTATTTAATTGTCTAACTTGGTTGTGAATCGATGACTGCAGGTTCCCAATTCATTATTTTGAAGAAAATTAAGAACACAGAAAATAGTTTGTGGTGTTTTAAGCACCATGCCAAACACCACAGAATGCAGTTTCTGTAACGGCATTTCTTATTTCTGTGGAGATTGCATAACGAAGGATATAAAGAAAAGTTTGGAGGCTTCCTATGAAAAAGGAGGGGAAATTCAAGTTGCTACTGTTGGACCTCTTGAACAAGGGCAATCTCTTCATGAAGACTTCAAACTCTACTTGTGAGGATCTGAAGGAAGCTTCTTTCATACACCCTCCATCATATTTCCTCTCTAGAAACTTGTTTCGTGCAATCTGCACTTTCATTTTTAAATGTGGTGTTTTAGTTTGTGTTCCTTGGTCGTTTCTTGGAAGGGAGATAAACCTTGTTCTTTGATCTTCTTGTTTGAGGTGAGTTAGCACTTTCGTGTCTAGTGGAATTGTGGCAAGCTAGTGCCCTTATATCCAGCACAGGTGAGAGGTGTCATCGCACATTGATATCGAGGGAGTTGTAGTTGGTAAACTAGCACCTTGGTATCTACTGGTTTAGTGATATCCCAAGAAAGTTTTGGGAAGTGGATGTAGGGGTAGCCTCACATAGAAATTATTGTCGAATCACGTTAAATCTTTTTTTGGACAGGTAAAGGGAGCATAAGCTCCGTTCATTAAGTAAAATTGATCACATAAACTATTACATGGGAGAGGGCTCCCGATCCACACAACAAAGTAAAGAGAACATAAAGAATCACATAAGAGCTCACCTGGAGCTAGATAGATGCGTAACCCCTACAAATAGAGCATACTCTTTCAAACCAAGACACAAGATCAGACACCTTCAAGCAAAGACCCAACAATGTCCAAAAGACGTCGAGGGGCAGGCTATTGCTGGAGGAGTGGGGTTGCATCACCTTCGTGCAGCAAATCGAGGATGATAGCTCGGAAGACGCACCTCTTCTGGGGATGTGCGGAGGATCCCCAAACCACGAGCTAACTGTAAAACTTCGGGACCCCAGATAATGGGGCTCCAGCGACCGAACAGCCGGGACCGCACCCCAAACTCTAGTCAGCAATGCGGGTGAGCCGGCAGCGAAGGATCCTGTAGGAGGATGGAAAGAAGATCTCCGGAGAAGGGGGAGCAGCTAAAGCTGGATAAACCACACCAAGCAAAAGGGGGAGAGCAAAGTCTCCTCGGGCAAAAGGGTACTAGCCCTAAAAGATTAGTGATAGAACTAAAGGGTTAAGGGTGATAGGTTTTGGCAAAGGAGGAGGACGGGGTGTTGAGGACACCTACGGCGAGAGGTGGCGGGGCCGGGTAAGAGACCAGAGGGGGAGGCACTGGGATGGGGGGTTAAAACAGAAGCAAGAAGGGAGATGGGTCAACGAGAAAGTAAAAGGGTTAGAAATCGGAGGGGGAAGGGACGGTGTTGGGCCTGGAAACGCAACAAAGAGGGGATGGGGGGAGCCCCGAAGGAGACTCCCCCCACCCAAGGGGGCCGCCGCGGAGAGCGGCGACGAGACCGCGTCGGAGTGGACTCCGGTGGCAACGGAACCCTCCGGCGATCGCCGGAGGAGAGACCAGAAACTGGTTCTACATAGAGGAGAGGGGTAGGTGGGAGCAGGTGGCTGGTAAATTGTGTGACTCTTTGTAGAGAAATGCTTTGTGCATGTATGGACGTGCAAAAATGCCACGTTGGAATCACCGGAGAGCATTCGATTGGGCCGCGTGTAAAGTGCTCACGTCAGCAGCCCAGCACACATCTCTGCTTGGGCGCGCGTCTTCCCGAGGCCCGCTATCATGAAAACCACCCAGCACAGTGGAAAGTACTCATGCCAGCAGCCCAGCACAGTGAGAGATATATTTAATTAATTTGAAATGTACTTTTTGGATCGGAAATCAAAATTTCACATGGAGTCACGAAGTAGGTTTCTTTCGGTGACAAATAGATTTCTTCTGATAATAAATATGTTGATTCTAGCGACAAATAGATTTCTTCTAGTGATAAATAAGTTGATTTTGGTGACAAATAGCTGATTTCATGTCTTAAGTGATTCACATGGAGTCACGAATTAGAATGACAAATAAATTAATTTCGGTGACAAATAGGTTGATTCAGTGACAAATAGATTGATTCCAGTGACAAATAGAAAGATTTCAGTGACAAATACATTCATTGTAGTGACAAATAAAAAGATTCCAGTGACAAATAGAAAGATTCCACTTTACATATACTTACGAATTGTAGTGACAAATAGATAGATTCCAGTGACAAATAGAAAGATTCCACTTGGCATAGACTTACGAATTGTAGTGACAAATAGAAAGATTTCAGTGACAAATACATTCATTGTAGTGACAAATAGAAAGATTCTAGTGACAAATAGAAAGATTCCACTTTACATAGACTTACGAATTGTAGTGACAAATAGAAAGATTTCAGTGACAAATACATACATTTCAGTGACAAATAGAAAGATTCCAATGACAAATAGAAAGATTTCAATGACAAATACATTCCTTTCAGTGACAAATAGAAAGATTCCAATGACAAAAAAAAAGATTCCAGTGACAAATACATTCCTTTCAGTGACAAATACAAAGATTCCAGTTTACATAGACTTACGAATTGTGGTGACAAATAAGTTCATTCCAGTGACAAATACATTTCTTTCAGTGACAAATACAAAAATTACAGTGACAAATACAAAGATTCCAGTGACAAATAGGTCACTCCTGATGACAAATAGTTGACTTCGTATCTTAAGTGATTCAGTGACAAATATGTTGATTCTAGTGACAAATAGGTCACTCCTGGTGACAAATAAGTTGATTCCTGGTGACAAATAAGTCGATCATCATATTTGTCCTGTAGTGAATTTAATGATGGCAGGCGATTTCATGATGGCGGGCCTCGGGAAGACGCGCGTGCAGGTGATGTGTGCTGGCCTGTTGACGAGAGCTCTTTGTTCTAGACTTCCACGTGGCCCAATAAAATGCTCCCCGGTGATTCCAGCTTGGCTTTTTTGTACGTTCAAACGTGCAGCTAGCATTTCGCCTCTTTGTATGCTTGTCAATATCTGTCATTCCATTGCACCGAAAAAAAGCTTGCTTTGCCATTTAATTTTTCGGAGTTTGATTCTGCCGTAAGTTTTCTTAAAAAAAATTCTATTTCACCCCCCTCTCTTTTTAGATTCATGTTCCAATCTCACCAAAATTAAATCTCTGAAATTGTACATCACCATCCTACATTTTTATTTCACAAAAATCAAGTGTAATTGTGCGTAAGTATATAAATCTTGTAACTACGTAAATATGTAATTACATACTTATGCAGTTCTATATGTAACTCTGTAAGTATATAAGTACATAATTTTTTACACCTTAAGTTTGTAAGTATTTCTTCCTGTAACTGTGTAACAAGGCATGAAGTAGTTATATCATTAAATGTGTAACTGCATAAGTCTATATTTACTGAGTTACATGTATAACTACGTAAGTATGTAATTCCTATAGCTGCGTAAATATATAATTACATATTTATACAATTACACATGTAACTCTGTAACTACATAGAGATTTTATAAATCTGTAACTTTGTAATTAGGGCTTACCTAGTTACAGACTTACATAATTTCAGAAAGACTTATCTAGTTATCAGGGCTTACCTAGTTACCAAAGGTTACCTAGGAGCTTACCTAGTTACAGAGTTACATATGTAATTCCTGTAACTACGTAAGTATGTAATTCCTATAACTACGTAAGTATGTAGTTACAGAGTTACATGTTAAGTGTGTAATTACACATGTACATACTATGTAACTACACATGTAATTCTGTAACTACATACTTTGTAACTATACATGTAATTACAAAGTTACATAGTATGTAACTCATGGACTTCATAACTAGGTAAGTCCTTGATAACTAGGTAATTACAGAATTATAGAAGGACTTACCTACGTAAGTGTGTAATTACACAGGTAACTCTGTAACTAGGTAACCCCTTCTGAAACTATGTAAGTCCCTTCTTTTATAACTATGTAACTCAGGGACCTAAAAATTAGTCCCTCAAAATTAGGGACTGATTGGTAATTCTCCACGTAAGTAAGTAAATACTTATTTCTGTAAATTATTAAGTACTTCCAGAGTTACATGTGTAACTACATAAGTATGTAATTACATACTTACACAGTTACAAGATTTACATACTTACATAATTACACATGTAACTCTGTAAGTATGCAGAGTTACACACTTTTGGGATAACGGAGGTTAACAGTAGAGACTTAAAAATAAATCCCACATAAAGCAGGGATTGGACCATGCAGGAAAAGTTGATAGGGACCTGAAAATAATATCAGATCTCTGCCTGGGACCAACAATTAATTCTCCCTTTACATTATCATGTTATTATCTGAGTTCATGTTATTATCTAAGTGTAGGTGTATATTGAAAATTTAGGTCTCACCGAGTGCTAGTCAAATTATGGGGGTGAGAGATGAATCGGCAATCGATGTGTTAGTTATATATGTGATGAAGTGTTATGTTTCTGAGAGTCAGAGGGCTTTAAATCTCTTTGTACGGAGTCAAACGAGAGGGGGATATCAGGTCTGGACTAAAAACTTACACTTACTAAGTGCAACAACGTTAATTATATCTCAATGAGAGAATTTTTTTTTAATTAATCATCAGAATAAAGAGTCTTATAACCTATAAATAAACATACAAAAGAACACTTTGAAAAATGAAATTGCAAGAGGGAATATATTTTCTTGACAGTGCTTAATTTATTGTGATTATTATCACCTTATTTATCATCATTTATTTTTTCCTTTTTTTATTTGTTTATTCCTTCGTTCACTTACGAAAAGGTTTTGACGTGTTCTCTCACTTTTTTTTTTGATATGATGCTCATAGATTTATTTTATGCAGGTTTTGATGGGTATAACTTTTTTAAAAGGAGGCTCGATAAAATTTGAATGAATAGATTAGTTGAGAGATATATTTTTTAAGAGAATAACTTGGTGCAAACCAAATCTCTGCAAACCACGACATGTTAATATGTAAATCCATTCTCCTATCTTCACGTGAAGCACTTGTGGGCCTGCCCCAAATGTCATGCAAGTGATATTAATGTGAGGGCAAAAAGACAACTTTGCCCTTCTTTCCTGCGCGTGCCGTCTCCCGCTTCTTTCTCTCCATGGCGCCAGTCGTTCTCCCCATGTGCGATCCTCTCTTGAAGAGAGAAAGTGACAGGCTCTAAGGCTCTGCTCCAAAGCGCGCTCCCTCCATCCGACAATGTTTTGGAGAGAAAAAAATGAGAGACGGCGCGCGGGGGAAAAGAAGCGCAAAGTTATCATTTTACCCTCACATTAATATCACTTCCACGACATGTGAGGTAGGCCCACAAGTGCTCCATGTGGAGATAGGAGAATGGATTTGCATGTTGATATGTCGTGATTTGTGCAGACTTAATTTGCATTGAGTCGTTTGCGAAAATCCCTTAATTCTTCTCTTTGGTTTTTTTTCTTTCCTAATCTCCTCCGCCGCCATCTTCTTAAACATGTATGCATGCAAAATGTCTCACACACCCACATGTGTCCCTTCTCAAACACTTGTGCACACACACTTAAACACACCGCACACACACTCACACACACTCACACTAACATGCATGCTCATACTCACACTCACACACGTTCACACTAACATGCGCATTCACATTAATTCGTATAGTACATGTTGATGACGAGACGAGTCATCACTATAGACACACCATTTTGACAATATATCGAGTACATTTCATGTTATACCGCAATGCCTCAAAGTGGCTCTCGTTAATTAACCTCATGAGTGATTTTCCTATTTTTTTAGATTTTTTTTAAGATTTTTAGGAAATTTTTTAGGGGCTTTGAAGGGGTCTATTGTGCATAACTGATTCGCGACGGACACAGTGATCGTGGATAAGGGAGCTTGATCCGCGTCGGGTTAAACCGTCACGAATCACACTTCCTTTTCTAACGCTTACCACGTTTTGAATCGCGTCCGTTTGAGTCGTCGCGTTTAAGAGTTTCCATTTTCGAATTATGGCAAATTCCAAAATTATTTTTGGAAAGATTTTCTTGCTAAATAGAATCGCGTCCATATGGTCCGTCACGTTTCTAACCTTCCATCATATAAAGATCGACTCCCTTCAGAAGATCGATTCTGTTCAAATACACGACCACCAATGACGTCGCGATTCAATACTTCCATTTATTAATTTTGGAAAGAATCAATCGATATTGGAAGTGTTTGAAACACGTTGGCTTATGTCGTCGTGATTCTAAAACTTGCCTTAATCGATGTTTGGAAAGGCTTAATCGGAGCAAGTCGATCTTTGGAAATGCGACGCTTTGGTCACCCCCCCCCCCCCCCCCCCGAGGCTATTGTTTTAGAAATAACCCGAGCACTACGGCGAAGCCCTGCTGCACTAGAGACTCGCATTCCGAAGCTAAGAAGGACCTCCATTTCAAGCCACTCCAAACCTTCATCCATTGGAGCTTGGAGTCTTCATCCCCTCAAGTGCATTGGAGGAGGAGGCTTCTTCCATTTCAGTCATCTCCGACAGCGGGCTCATCTCGCCATTTCTTCATTTCTCCCTACATTCTTCGCTTCATTTCATTTTAGTCCATTCACTCATCACTTCATACAGACACCACATCATTTCATCATTTCCACACCTACTTTTTAGGGGTTTAACACCACCTCCACAAGGTGTGTTCAAGCTCATGTTAATGTGTTTTGTCTCATCTCCTTTGAATTTGGTACTTCACAACATAGTCTAATTTCTTTGTCACGTGTTTTCTTGTTTTCTCTATTTTGCAAGGTAACCATCAAGCTAAAGTCTTCTCTGCCGGCCAGTCAGTTGGAGAAGTAGAAGTCAACCCACAACTCAAACTCCCGCGATCTTTGGGTGAAGGTATGTACTCTCTCCGCCTCTCACTCACTCCTTCGGTACCCTCGCGTACCTGGCGATCACACTCTATCATTGTGCACACACGCACTTCCCCCTTTTCTTCTTCCTTCATACTTCATTTATAAAAATCTCTTCTTTTTTTTAATTATTTCTTTGTGGAGTATTTGAATCGAAAAACACATTCACAATCACGAGGGGGAGGGCAATTATAGTGAGATGATGTAGGCAGTGTGGATAAATGAAGGGTATGTTATGCACTATTTTTGTTATCTATTCGTCATTGTGGTATTAATATTTTCAATTTCAAAAATAAAATAGAGCCAGTCCAAGCATCACAATTTATTACAAAGACAATTCAAGCACATTTTCCTGGCCCTATCTATCGATTTTCTAATTTTTCGATGGATGTTAAGGATTTATTGTATGATATGTTCATGGTATGTATCTTATTTTATCAAACTAAGTCTTTTTCAATGCTTAGTTTAACACACTAATTGTTATGTTGCATATAATTCATTTTTTTGTTAATATGCAGAGGAATCATCGATTCACAGAGCATTCAGATGAGTTACGTGCTAGATCTGCATGGACAACCACTGCAAGAGCAAATTTCAAACATCTTTTGTATAATGTTCGAAGAAATGCAGAAAGAGTATGTGCAAGCACAGATAAAAACCAATGGAAGGAGCATGGGCCTATTTGGATGAGAAAGGAGTATTGGATGGAGCTGTGCCTGATATGGGGAGGGGAGAAATGGAATGAAAATTCTGCCAAAGCAAAGCAAAACAGAGCTGCATATCCTGAGGCAAACGTACACACGAGTGGCTCTGTCTCTTTTACAATGCATAAAGTGCGATTGGTAAGTACACTTCTACATTTGTGAAAATTTTTTAATCTAATAATAAACTGTGATTTATTTGAAAAATAGGAAGCACAGCTCAAGCGGCCACCTCAATTTCAAGAACCTTTTGATCAAACTCATAAGAAGAAATGGACGGATGATTACATTAGTGAGAAAGATCGGGAGGTAGTGGTAAGTGTATACACCAATAGTTTTCATTTAAAAGTAAAATGTAGAATTAAGATTTTTTTTTTTGCAGGAGTCATATAGTAGAGGAATTAATGGATGAGAGGTACGGGGACGACAGTTAGCGTCTAGAGTTGGATCCTGAGATTTGGGTTGCAGCATATGGGGACCCAAGAAAGGCCATGTGTATGGTTTTGGATATGACTTGGGCACGGCCAGGGTGATATCATCATGCTCGAGCTCCGTCTCACATGCGACCTCTCCATTTACCACACCTGCAGCCTCAGGTGGTTCTTTCAGTGCGACCCCGACCATGACTCCGGATCAGTTTAGGGAGATCGTCAACGAGACCGTCTCTTAGAATATCTCAACCATCATCTCTCAAACTGTCTTCTAGACGCTCACACAATTGGGGTTTCTTGGTGATAGAGCACCTCCTGCACAGCAACCTCCGGTGAGTATTTTATTTGATTGATTTTCTATTTCTTAACTCTAAATATCATCTTACAAAATACAAGAACTTGGGTTGAGGAGGGTCAATTTACATTTTCTAAAAAAACTTAGTTTAAAGTCAATAAACACGGGTTTAGGAGGGTCAAAATTAAAAATATAGGTTTGATTAACACAACCGGGAAGGTGAGAGTGACTTGTAGAAACTGACGGCGTCCAACGATCTGGACTGGGCAATCAATGTTTCTTTTTCATAACTAGTTTTGTTTCAAATCTATGAACTTGGGTTTGATGGTCCAAAATTTAAAAGGCATCTCCAATCAGCCTATCGATTGTTCCAACACGACTTGGGAGGTGAAAGTAACCCGTAGAAGCTGATGGAGTTCAATTTGGACTCCAAGTTTGAGCTCGATGCTCAAATTTACATTTTCTAAAAGAACTTAGTTTAAAGTTAATAAACACGGGTTTAGGATGGTCAAAATTAAAAATATATGTCCGATTAATTTGTCAATGATTTCAACACAACTGGGAAGGTGAGAGTGACTTGTAGAAACTTACGGAGTCCAAATTGCACTCCCGATCTGGACTGAGAAATCAATTTTTCATTTTCTTAACTAGTTTTGTTTCAAATCTATGAACTTAAGTTTAAGGGTCCAAAATTTAAAAGACAGGTCCAATCAGCCTATCGATTGTTCCAACACGACTTGGGGGGTGAAAGTAATTGATAGAAACTGACAGAGTTTAAATTAGACTTTAGGTTTGAGCTCAATGCTCAAATTTACATTTTCTAAAAGAACTTAGTTTAAAGTCAATAAACACTGGTTTAAGAGAGTCAAAATTAAAAATATTAGTCTAATTAATTTGTCAATGATTCCAACATGACTGGGAAGGCAAGCGCGACTTATAGAAACTAACGGAGTCCAAATGGGACACCTGATTTGAGCAAAACACTCAAAACTATTCTCCATCAAATTAAGTTAAATGAAAAACATCTTGCTTTCAATTTTCAAGAAAAAAATAGTTTAATTTTTTATTAAGTATTTGATTTTAATTTTTTATAAATGATATATAGGATCATCTGTCGCGAGGCGTTGGGGGAGACGAAAACAAGGATGGCACATATGCAGAGGATTTGTGATTTTCTTATGGGTATATTGTGGTTTGCAATTTCTTGTTAGTTGTGTGGTTGTTGTAATTTTATGATTGATGTATGATGGGTGTACATATTTGTTGTGGTTTATGTGATGAGATATTGTGATTTGTGTAGTAGATGTATTGTGGTTTTATTTTATTGTTATTTTATCAGGTGATTTATTGTCATTTATGTTTAATTAATAAAACAATATTGTCATTTCCGTCGCTATTGTTGGTTGCTACACATATAGCGACCGCAATTACATTGGTCGCTAATCGGTCTCTGAAATAGCGACCGATTTAGCGACCTATAGTGTCGATCGCTGTTAGCGATTGAGATTGCGATTGACTATCGGTCGCTATTTGCGACTGATATAGCGACCAGAATATAGCAACTGATTATTTCGGTCGCTAATCGGTTGCAATTCAGTCGTTGTACTGTATTGCGACGGAGTTGCGACCGAATAACGACCGATATAGTCGGTCGCTATAAGCATTTTTTCTTGTAGTCAACGCACACACACTCACACACGTTCACAATACCATGCATGCTCATACTCACACGTATATTATGCAATATTCCTCTTTCCTCTTCTTTATTTTTTAAACATAACATTTAACATATTAAACGATCAATGCTTGTCCATAATCCATATACATTATTTTATTAATGGTTTTTGTCATATAATTCTTAATTAAATAGTATCTAAAATATTATTTATTATTTTATTACTAATAACTTATTTGATCATGAAGATATATGTTATTAACATTGTTGCTTGGCTAAGGTGTTAACTACAGAGGGCACTAATATTGATGCGTGAAATTTTAGCATATCTCTTAAGAGGTATTGTCTACGTTGTCTTTTTTTTTTTTTAAATCTCTTTGAACAAAGAAAAATGGGTCTTACTCATAAATACATAATTATTTTTATTACATTTATATGAGACTAAATTGTGCCTCTACATACGTCTCTTTTATATATATGTACTAATACAGACAACATTGACTTTAAGGGCATGCTTTGCACCCTGATGCAGGCAAAGCTTTTGAAAGAAGTGGGTATATAAATGCAATAAGCCCCAAAATAAATGGTTCTTAGCCAGACTTCAGGAAAGCCTAAATATTTTTAATTTTAGGTTGAATAGAGATGCCATGCATGCCCCATCCCATATTGTTCGGATTGTCAGGAAAAAAAAAAAATGAAACTCCTGATCGGTGAGACCTAGCTGGGCGATGCTTTAAAATTTGGCCAGCAGCCTTTGACCCCAGCTCATTATCTAAGTTGCTCAATATATAGCTTGTCAAAACAAGAAAACATACCCAAATTCTTGATCTTCTTCATAGTTTGGAACCAAGAGTTGGCATGCTGTGTTGATAAAGGATATGTAATAGTGTGATGTAAACTATAGTTGAAAATAATGATCCCACACATCAAGTGGTGATTAAAATATCTGTAAACGGGCCAAAATTTTCAGAACTTGGGGAGGTTAATTTGTACTCCGGAAAATGATACTTTTTTTTGGTAGGTGAAAAAAAATGATACTTGCACTACAACAAAAGTGGGAAACACTTACGTCGTCAAATCGTAAGTGTAAGTGTCAAAACCGTAAGAACAGACGTATACTTACGAAACTGCCTACGGTTTGATTTCGTAACTACAGCAAGCGTGGGTATAGCCTTACTTACGCTTTCAAATACGTAATAAATACATTCGTTTATAAACCGTAATAATATAAACTTCGCCTACTTTTATAAAGCGTAAGTATACATATGAAAGACCGTAAGAAATATCCCAATAGAAGATGACATACGAAAATTAATCAATACGTTAGAAACCGTAGCTATTGTCTGTAGTTACGTATCTCTGAACCGTAAGAAAACTCCCAGTGCTAATATATATAATTCGTAATTTGATTAAAAATATAACCTACATATTTATATACATCCACACACATAGCACACAACCTGGATATTTACATACACAATCCACACACATAGCACACAACCTGCATATTTACATTACACAACTTACACTGTTTGAAAAGAAACATTCACATAATTACACCGCCAAAACAAGTGCATATAACACTGATTTATATCACATCACAAATGTACAACATAAAATTTAAACATCACATACACATCATTGTTTGTCCTGAGGATAAGACAATCATAATTGTTTTGGTCATAACATAAATCCAATGACCATAATTGTTTCATAGGGTGAGAGTGGATAATGTTCTTAAGGGAGGAGAGCTGTTCTGTTGGCACAATAAAAACTTCAGGTGTTATCTAACTCAACTTGCAAAATAAAAATCATTCAATTAGTATACATATAAACAAGTTCATTTATTTTCCAAAATAATTCTGTAAAATAAAACTTCAGGTGTCATAAACTTACAAAGTCTCTGAACCACACAATGTGACTTCCAACAGCATCTTGGACGGTTTTTCATTCATTATCTTTCACAAGTAGAGGTGCATTGGGTTTGTAAGCAAACAAAATAGCTACCTCATAATACTCCTCGCCCAAACTCTTACCCATAACCATCTTAGATTTATCTAACGACATGATTATGGCATTGGCTAACATCATGTCACATAACTTCACTTTCTTGCCCAACATCAAACTCTGTTATTCAATTCATTTTATAGATCACACATCAAGACACAATTGAGTTTCTAATGAGAATATAGAACATAATGAGATATGAACATATTTACCTCTTTTCCTTTAGGTTCTATTACACTTGCAGATGATTGCACACATCTTTCCATATTGGGAGTACTTTCTACCTGTTTTGACTGTCAAGAAAGAAGAAGACTAGTAAGAAAAAAAAATATTTCACTTGCAAATGTATTATGTAATCTGATCTCATTAAATAATAACCAAAGCTGTTTACAAACACAATTCATCAAGATCACATATGCCCATCTGATGGGTACGACAATTTTAACCACCCCACATAGCATACAAAGCAAGAAATCCCACAGAAAATACTAGATCAACCAAGTACATGAGATCAACAAAAATATTCTTCTATTACCTCCATCCACAATAGATTGGTAGTTTTTTTTTTCATGAGTAAAATCTAAAGATGGCTCAGAGAGAGCACACAGGTCCCACAACAGGGGACTCCATTGAAAATATGCAACATGGGACACCATTGTTCAAGTGCCCCTCTAATTATTTCCTGCAAATGTCCAGTGCCATCATATATCATCAAGTGCCATAACTGTGGCCACTGCAGTGATCTGAATGGATGTCCTCAGTCACGCCAGGACAACTTACCACATAAATGTGGCCACTGCTTCATCCAGACAGACACACCAGGACAACAGGGACATGCCTAGGACAACAGGGGCATGCCCAGGACAACAGGGACATGCCCAGAAAGCCAACTGAACAAGACATATCCAAATCCATCTAAAGTACTTGTTAATCACATTTTACATGGACGAAATGAAAACATTTTAGATTTACCTCACCAACGATAGACTCAACTTTACCCAATCTCTCTGCCAATTCTTTAACCATAGCATTGAGTTGAGCATTTTCTGCTCTTAATTGGGCTTGACATTGGCTTGAAGTACCCCACAAACTTGTTGGTGTCGGGCCTGTGCCCACTCCACGTACTCGGCCAGGCCTTTCTTTCCCAAATACTTGTGAGTAAATATCATCTGCACTTGCAATTGATGAACTTGAGGATGATGATGGTTGTGTGATTTTTACTTCCTGAAGTTTTGTCTACAATAAACACATATATAGTATTAATGAAATAAACACATAGTAGACATAACATAAAATTGGAAAACAAACAACAATGTATGTCATACAATCATAGCAGCAATCTCTTCATTAACAGGTTGCCCACTTTTTTTCACACGGGTCCTTATAAATAGGTCCCCGCGATCAAGTTTCACTCCATTTTTTACAAACTAGAAGACAAATTGTAGAACAGAAAAAAATGAGAATCTATGAAATAAGTGTTAGAAAAAAATGAGAACAGAAAACACAGAGATAAGACTTAGCAATGAAAATACTTAGCAAAAAAATAGGGATTACCTCCTCCTCATTGATGTCTGCAAAGCTCTTTGTCCCAGCACAATGAAAATACTTATGATGACTTTTACTTTTCTTGTTGATGTCACTATACCTCTAAGCAAACACAGACATAAATCTTAGCAAAAAAAATCATGAACATGTCGTCAGCAAAAAAAAAATTTACCTTCTATTAGATAAACATCTTAAGCATTTTACCTTCCAACTATTAGAAGACCATGTTTGAACAACTCTTTTCCATTGTTCCACATTAACTCTTGGATCAGGTTGTATTTGTTGTTCAGTTTGCTTCAAAGTTGGGTTGAAGTATTTGTTTCTCAATTCATATTTCCCAGACCTCCACTTTTGATCCAAGTCCTTCATCACCCACTCTTTCAAATATGCTGGAATATCATATTTTCTCTACAATACATACTCATATAATTAATATATAATAGATTGAACATAGAAAAGAAACATATGTATTCTAGAAATCACCTGGACATACTCCCACACATCATCCTTATAGGTGGCAGACATTGCCCTCCAAGTTGGAGCATCAATTGGCATTTTATCACCAAGACGGGCAATTGTTCCTAAAAATAATTTCAAAGAATGGCCACCCTCTCCAACTGGTTGTCCAAGTTCATTTATCTGGACAACAATTCGTTTACCATTATCTAAACCATGCACAGAACTTAGTTTTGTTGGTCCTCTATGCTTCTTTTTAGAAACTTCCACCACCATCTCTTGCACCTCTATTTTTCTTAACATCAAGTCATCTACAAATTTATCAAACTCTGCTCTACTGAACCAATCACATGTAAGCTGAAAAAATTACACTCTATTAGTATGTTGGATGAAAAATCAAGACATGTAATTTGAAAGAGGAGTATAACTCACAAAAGATGGGTAATCATCCAAGGAAAATGTGAGTGGATCATTCTGTATGAAATGGTAGATGTAGTATAATACAAAAAACCCACACTCAGTGCCATTGGTTTGTTGTGGAACCTATGAAAAAATAAAGACATATAACAAGATAGCAGTCAGCATATTGTAGACGCGCGATTTGGCCCATCTCCCGCAAGGCTCTTTTGGCCCATTAAGTCTCGTTTGACCGTTTGTTGACTTGCCTCGGATGCCATGTAGACAGCAATATCGATGGCCGCCGACTACTGGTTGACGTCATGCCCCATGGATATTTACCCATCTTGACGTCCACATTCCTGGACGTCTGCATGGAGTTGGCGGCAGGATCTCTTGACGTTAATCTCGTTTACCTGGTCTGCGCAACTACCCCGAGAATATAGCCCACTAGCGCCTTTCTCTCGCCCATGCACCGTATAGGACCGTTCCTAACGGGCATATGGGCCACCTTGGCACTCCCTTGACCCAGTAAAAATCCTATGTGGCCTCTACCCATTGCTTGGAGCCTTTAGACTTGGATTGCCATGTGTACAAGTGTGTTTCTTCACACTTGAGCATCCAAGGCCCCTGAACTCCGACCCCACTGTCTATATAACAGTCCCTAGGGTCCTCTAAGCAAGGGGAGGGAGGCTGGACGTCCACATGCTGCCCCTTTAAAGAAGGAGAGAGAAAATTGCACCCAAGCTTCAACAAGTGATCCTCTTCTTCCTCTCATGAGTTAGGACGTCCAGAGAGCTTCTTCCCGAGCTGGAGGAGCCCCACAAGGAGCTGCATCACCTGCAAACGAGATCCTTCACCTCCTTCCCTCTCTCTTCTCTTACTTACTCTTTAGTTCATTTACATGTTGCACACACCTTCCCACTCACTCTAGGCTCGTAGGTCCTCACCCTACACACCTAGAAAGGGGTTTCCCAACAAAAAACGGAGGGAAGAAGGGTGGTCATAGCATTTGGCCACCCCTCTTCTCAAGTCCGCAACGGGTACGGGACTCTCCTTTTGGGTTGTTTTCCCACGTTTTTGAGCTTTTACTACTCTTCATTAGTCTTATAGAGTTTTGTTTTGTGGCAGGAACAACCCGCAGAAGACTACGGAGCTCTTCTCCTTTGGCCGGCCGAAGGAGGAGAAGACGAGGTCTCGTCTCCATCCGCTGCGCGAGGCGACCACTTCAACGCGACCACATCACTCCTTGGGCACAGGTAAGGCCCTGGCGATCACCAACTCCCCTTCATTTCGCTTGTTTTCCTCGTTCTCCTTCTAGTCAACTCAGTCAACCGGAGGGTCAACGTGGTCAACCGGCGACCCCTTCATCGCCAACGAGAGTCCGGCGGCGTCCGCGAGCACCCGAGAGATTCGGGGATGGCGCGGAAACGAACCGTCTACAGCTCTTTTCTGGCGATCACGGTGGGACAGCTTCTACCACTGTGGTCTTACTGCGGCCAGGTAGACGGCAAGAGATCTTGCCGCCTATCCTGGTAAACGTCAACCGTTCCTGCCATTTATTTACTTTTAGCGTCCAGTTCTCTTGTCGTCTATTGTCTGTTAACGTCAGTCGATCATGCCGTTTATCTGTTGATCATGAACTGTGCGTCCACCTGCTTGACGTTTAGTGTCACAGAGGCATGCTTTTCCCTTTTTTTTTTGATTGTTTTGTTGTGATTTTTGTTTCTGTTTGCTTACTGTTTGTTACTAACAGTCGTCAGTCACTGGGGGGTCACTTTTCTCACCTCTTCTAGCCTCCCCTCACATTTTAGGATCACCCTTCCTTGGTTTACAACCTTTTACTCGGGGATTCCCTCTCGGGTAAATCGGGTTGGCTCCAAGGAAAACTCTGTAAGTCCCTAAATTCCGTGGATTCCCTCACGGTACGGGGCAGGAGGACCCTTACCCTCCCTGTCTAGCTCACCTACTCACCGGGATTCAAGTGAGACTTGAGAGAACGGCCTTTGCAAGTCAAGTTAACACATAACTTTAACACTTAAAAATCTTGGGGACGTTGTTTGATAACATTGTTTGGTAGAAATCCATACTTCTGCTAAAAATAGTGAAATTAGTCAACTTTAACCATTTTAAAATCAGTAGGTTGTATGCTAATGGACACTTGGTTGGACCCTGTCAACATGGCTAATAAACCGACATTTGAGTATGATGATAATGTCAATGAGATTGTCAGTATGATAAACACTGATATTCAGCCCGAAGAATCAGTCCAATCATCCTCCCAGGCCGACAATGAGGAAGTCAGCTTGAGGGTCAACCCTACTCACGCCCAAAATGCTCAAGAGGACCCCGAGTTTTCTAAACTCATGTCTCGCTATTCGCCCAATGAAATTATTTCTATGCTTTCCAAGCATACCATCCGGGCAGTGGCATCTCCTTCCACTCCATCCCCATCCCCTTTCAACGCCTCTACATCTAGGCCCACTCCTAGGCCGGTCACCTCACCCCAGGTGCCCGTCTCTACCTTCATTCCTTCCCCTACCCCCGCTCCGTTCCCTACTCCTATTCTCACTCCTCTTACTGTCCATTCACCACCTGTTCAAATCACACCCCCAATTCAATCTAAATCTGTTCTCCGTTCGGAGGTGGAGGGACTCGTGAGGAAGCTTCTTGCTGAATCACTGTCCCTTTCAAAACCTCATTCCCTCCAGAGTTACTGCAAGCTTCCTAATGTATACTTCCCTCCGGGTTTCAAGGCCCCGAAGTACCGCAAGTACGACGGGACCTCTGACCCCCAGTACCATCTTGCCGGATTCACCATGGATTCCCACCGATGGTTATACGATCCGGTTCTTTTAGTGCACCTCTTCCAACAATCGTTAGAAGGGGAAGCTTTGAGGTGGTTCACCTCTTTACCCGCATCGGACCTCGTTAACTTCGACATAGTCTCCGAGCGATTCATCTCCCATTTTTCATATATGGCCACCCAAGTCCCTACACTTCCTGACTTGGTGGCAGAAAAGATGAAGCCGGACGAAGACTTCGTCACATATGCCAATCGGTGGACATCCATGGCGTCTAGGGCAGACATTCCCATTCCGGAGTCCCAAGCCATCACCATGTTGGTCACCAACACCACCCCTGCTCTCCGCTCTATCTTGATGTTGAGTGAGTTACCCTCATTCGCACATCTTTATAACCGAGCTAGGGTGGTCCAGACCCAAATCAAGGATTCCTCTCTGCCCCACTTCTTCGAAGGGAAGCCCAAAGGACGTAAGGCTCCCGCGGCACCTACCACCGAGGGGGTGATCGTCGACGAGTCGATTAATGCCTGCTGTCAGCCGTTGAGGCCTCCTAACCAATCCTCTAATCCTCCTTCCAATCCTCACCAATTTCTGTTACAGCCTTCTATGCCCTATTCAACTGTTCCTCCATCTTCTGGCTATATTCGCCCCGGTCCTAAGAGATCATACTATCCTGCTTTCCCAGAATCCCTTGGGGATATTTTCTTCGCCCTCGTGTCTTACGATGCTATCCAACTTCCACCACAAAAGGAAACTGTGCATCCGAGGGCCGACACCTCAAGGTATTGTCCTTATCATAGGGCCCCCGGTCACGAAATCCACAATTGCTTTACTTTCCGTGACTGGGTGTATGATTTGAATGATCGGGGGAGGATCAGCTGAGACGATGTTAAGATCGCCATTTCAAAATCTGGAAGAGACACGGGAACTGTCCAGAACCCTTTTCCCGGCTACCAAAGCAACAATCCCTCCTCCTCCAAATCCCAAGAAAGGGTCAATATCATAACATATTCAGAACCTCGGGTCCGGAGGAGAGGACAACAATGGGGGGTAGAAGGTTATGAAGAGTGGTACCCGTGCATTTCTACAGACTCCCAGGAACCTCCCACCATCATAGAGAAGAGACATGAGGCCGGAGAACCAGCTAAGTTAGGGGCATTCAGTCATCGTTCAAATCAACCCATCACCCAAATTGCCAAGCTCTCCAATCCAACTGTCAAGCCATTGCCAATTCAGATTATCCTATCACCTATCTTAAAGGCAGCCTTGCAAACCCCCAATCCTCTTCTGCTAGAACTTGAATATCCAAGACCTATAGGATATGAGGCCATTATTCCTTGGCAATTTGCCAAAGCTTTTTTGAGGGTTGTTCTTCCCACTCCACAGGAGACCCAACCAATTCTTCTCAGGCTAGTGTGCCATGTTAGCTTCCTTGTCAAACTTGCACCTAGCTCACTCCCTACAATGCTTGGTCCCCTTCCTCTCACCAAGTCAACTCCCTTAACTGTTCTTCGAGTCCCTCAATCTCATTCATGCTTGAAACTTTCAACAAGGACTCGAAATGACTTGTTTTCCACCCAGTGCCTTGCAATATGCCCATCGCCGAAGATCAGGGGCAACCTTTTCATTTTAGCTGGATCCCTCTACCTCCTTTTTAAACAAGGCACTTTCAGGGGACACGTTGGCTACTTCATTATATGCTTGGGCTTTGGCTTCAGAGGACATGTTGTCTTTTATATGGTCCGTTGTCTTTTCTTGTACCAATTTTATATCGGGCCGTCTTCAAATAATGGAACCTCAATGAGGGGCAATTCCACTCGGGCTTGGGACACACCGTTTCAGCCCCTCACACTCCTTTCTCGAGACCAATCCATACTGCTCAAAAGAATTTTATTTTTGCCTCTATCAAATTCAGTCCCTTTTTTCTATGCTTGAGGGGGACCCCATTTCACTCATTCTTCCGAAGCCTCCCGACTTGGTGGAGTTCACTTCTTTCCAACATTTTCTCTACTACAAGGGGCACACCGTTTTTCCCTGGACTGTGTTGTTCATTGTGTGCTCCCTTATCTTTCCATTATTGTACATTCTCTATCCTTACCTTACTCAATTCACATCTATCTCCATCAAATCCTTTCTTCTTGCCTTCTATCTCACTCCTTGTTTCATCTCTCACCATTACCATCCAAGGTGGTCGTGCGAGAAAGGTAAATATTGGTTTGCAGGTACCTCTTTGAGGGCAATCCTCCGCCTGAGGCCATTCCTCTTCATAAGGCTCGTCTTTGACAATAGCTAGAAGGCCCAGGTGAGATCTCTGCCTAGGGGCATTCCGCTCGGGATGTTCCCACTCATTGTACATACCATTTTTAGAATTGTTCAATTTATTTTACTTTTCTCAATTTTTTTACAAAAAAATAAAAAAAACAAAAAAATTATATATCCAAAATTCCAAAAAAAATTATATAAAAAAGAAAAAAAAGAAAAAATCCAAAAAATGATGTATATATTGTGTACATTTGTTTTTTTCTTAAATATCTTTTAGAACAAAAAAGGAAGTCAATAGACTGGCAACTGTCATGCATCTCAAGTCACTTGTTAAGGAGTAAGAGGCACATGAGTGAACCAAGGACCTTGGTCTAGCAAAGTCATAGAGATTTCTGTCTGGTGTCTCAACCAAGCTTTTGAAGAATGAATCAACATACACACCCCACAACTTAAAAATTTGAGTTGTCACTCCAAGATAGTTATTTGTCTTAGGACATAACAAAGGTTACAATCCTCCTTCTTCTACTCGACTGATCAAGACACTCAGCACCCTTAAACTGTTGAGCTTAACAGTCAAGGCAACTTCCCCTAAGGTGAGACTAAGACACCAGAGCACGTGAAGAGGGCAGTGTCCCCGCAGGCAAAAGAAAGAGCAAAGAAAAGTCAATCAATAGAAAAGAGAAGAAAAAGAGCCTGGTCGTGATCATGCCTGGAGATAAAATCCCCCATCCAATCAAAGTCAAATGTTGCATTGCTTGAGTTTTTCCCTAGCCGATTGCGGTAGGGTAATACGGGTGCTCGGCAAAGTAGGGGTTGCCAGGTTCTGACCCTGGGGTCCACGAAACACCTCACCTTGAGCCCGCTAAGCCACGCATGGCCAGGTTTTCTCACCCAAATAGCACCTTACAAAAGTCTAGGGGCAAGCAAGTCAAAAATTAGATAGTCTGAAATCACCTGAAGGGGCATGTTGTTAAGACCGTCTCGGCTCATCAATTTAATGGTTTTGCTGATCCTCTCGAGAAGTTTATCCCCTTATTTCTTCCTTTTTCCCTTGAGGATTCAAGACTTCTGAGGTGTCTAAAGGACAAATTTCTTTTGAGGATGACAACTCTATTTTCAAAATCACACTACATGTTGGTTTGTTCACAAGAGGCAAGGTTATTGCCGTGAAGAATCTTCGTGTTTCTACTGGACCAAGTTCTCGTTACTTCATCAGCCTCATGCTCTTTCACTGCATAAAGATAGTTGCCAGTTGTTGACCCCAAAATGGCTTCCCAAATGCTATATTTTCGGCCTGATCCGCTGGCCAATAGACGTCCAGATCGGTTGACGTCAGTGTCTGGGTAGCGGCAATATCTGTTGCCGTTAATTGGGAGCTGGCGGCCATCGATGTGGACGTTTACTCCCTGGAAATTTCAAAGTTTTATATTCATATGGCCATTATCCTTTATCTTGTGCTTCAAGTTGTTTTGCAGATATCTAAGCACGGGCTGCGCTTCAAGTTCGGAACGCTCATGCAACCTTGAGCGTTACAGGTATGTCTAACATAGGACCCCACCAGAGGCGAATAACTTGGCGACTGTGAACCCCGAGTTCCCCTTCACCAAAAACCATGAAGGGTTTGCGATCTCTCAGTTATTCGTATGGCCTTTAGAATTTTCCTCTGGTGCTGACTTGCATTTTAGATAGGCAACCCACACCAGCATGCATCTTCACTGCTAACATTCTCTTACTAACACTAAAAAAAAAATGGTGATTTTCCTCGATCATATGATTGCTCCATGGCTCCCCCAGCTCAAGTAGCCTACCGGGTCCACCCTTCATGAATATCCAAATTGATATCGGGTCTTTGTTGCCACCATTCTCCACTTGTCCCACCGTGCATATCACAAATAATCATCCAGTCTTACTGAGTCCATCTGACCCTTCGCCATCCGTAAGCTTAATTCCGAACTTCGGGCTTTCCAAGCATGTGATTCCAGTTAGAATCTTTTGATAATCCTTTGAGAGATCAACCAACTCCTTGTCTCCACGACCCCCTAAATTCGGGACCGACGTCCTGATTAGGTCAGTGAGCCCACGAGCTCCGGTTGTGAGACCCTCCTGATTCAACCGTTATATTACAACTCCTTTGACTCAGACACGCCAGAAACTAGTCAAAGTCCGACACGGCCATGCCAGGGACCCTGCCACTGGGTCGCAGTTGTAGTTACACGGGTAGATCACCCTTTTTCTTACCCCTATTTTGTCTCTCAGACGATACGTCATCTGTTTCTAGCCTGACTCTTTCGTTTGGTTCGCTAGAATTCCTATCCTCGGAGATGGCCCTTCCATTAAATCTCCGCGTCCTTTGTTTACCGAGACACCAACCTTTCAGTCCGCTCTGCTCCCTTGCAAGACCGGATGTCTCGGAGGGGCATTTGTAGATGCGCGATTTGGCCCATCTCCCGCAAGGCTCTTTTGGCCCATTAAGTCTCGTTTGACCGTTTGTTGACTTGCCTCGGATGCCATGTAGACGGCAACATCGATGGCCGCCGACTACTGGTTGACGTCATGCCCCATGGACATTTACCCATCTTGACGTCCACATTCCTAGACGTCTGCATGGAGTTGGCGGCAGGATCTCTTGACGTTAATCTTGTTTACCTGGTCTGTGCAACTACCCCGAGAATATAGCCCACTAGCGCCTTTCTCTCGCCCATGCACCGTATAGGACCGTTCCCAACGGGCATATGGGCCACCTTGGCACTCCCTTGACCCAGTAAAAATCCTATGTGGCCTCTACCCATTGCTTGGAGCCTTTAGACTTGGATTGCCATGTGTACAAGTGTGTTTCTTCACACTTGAGCATCCAAGGCCTCTGAACTCCGACCCCACTATCTATATAACAGTCCCTAGGGTCCTCTAAGCAAGGGGAGGGAGGCTGGACGTCCACATGCTGCCCCTTTGAAGAAGGAGAGAGAAAATTGCACCCAAGCTTCAACAAGTGATCCTCTTCTTCCTCTCATGAGTTAGGACGTCCAGAGAGCTTATTCCCGAGCTGGAGGAGCCCCACAAGGAGCTACATCACTTGCAAACGAGATCCTTCACCTCCTTCCCTCTCTCTTCTCTTACTTACTCTTTAGTTCATTTACATGTTGCACACACCTTCCCACTCACTCTAGGCTCGTAGGTCCTCACCCTACACACCTAGAAATGGGTTTCCCAACCAAAAACGGAGGGAAGAAGGGTGGTCATAGCATTTGGCCACCCCTCTTCTCAAGTCCGCAACGGGTACGGGACTCTCCTTTTGGGTTGTTTTCCCACGTTTTTGAGCTTTTACTACTCTTCATTAGTCTTATAGAGTTTTGTTTTGTGGCAGGAACAACCCGCAGAAGACTACGGAGCTCTTCTCCTTTGGCCGTCCGAAGGAGGAGAAGACGAGGTCTCGTCTCCATCCGCTGCGCGAGGCGACCACTTCAACGCGACCACATCACTCCTTGGGCACAGGTAAGGCCCTGGCGATCACCAACTCCCCTTCATTTCGCTTGTTTTCCTCGTTCTCCTTCTAGTCAACTCAGTCAACCGGAGGGTCAACGTGGTCAACCGGTGACCCCTTCATCGCCAACGAGAGTCCGGCGGCGTCCGCGAGCACCCGAGAGATTCGGGGACGGCGCGGAAACGAACCGTCTACACATATATTAGAGATATCTATAGAATACATCATATTCTATGTCTCTAATCATTTACCGATGGAATTGAAATATCTATGGAATCTATGGAAGACATTGCATCCGCAATCACTGCCTTGTTCTTTGTAGCATATATGTCCTTCAAAAATCTAAAAAAAAAAGAGTCAATATATTAGAGATAGGTCACCAATATATTACCTATGAATCATAGAACTAATGTAGCACCAACCTTTGAATTGGCCGAACAAGTTTTGTTAGGTCAATACTATGGAGGGAATCAAGAAGCATGATGAATGGCAAATCATCTTCTTCCTCATGACATAATATTACAAGGCTCCAATGTCCCCTACATAACAAAAAAATTATAAGGCCTATCTTTTTATAGAAACATATGTAAAACATGCTATTTTTTTAGCAACTTACCACATGCATATCGGCACAAATGAGTACTTCTTTAGAAAAACCTCTTTATCTTTGACCCATGTCAACATCTTTTTCCGTTGAGAAGCATTGGACTTATAATATGGAAACCATAAACAATCCCAACAGTCATAGTTTTTCAAATGCTCAGCTGAAAGAATACTCCATAGATAACTGCAATTCTGTTTATTGTTAGAAATTCTATCAATTACAATGGAAGGCTTCAAGTTATAAAAAAAATTAGAAACTCACTCAATATGTTGTTGGAAGGTATTTGTATCCAATTTTTCACATGCTCCAGTTGCGCCAGTTTCTTGGCATTTTTCAGATGCTCCAGTTGCGCCAGTTTCTTGGCCTTGTCCATCTTCTTTGGAAACCCCATAACATTCTGACAAGTTTTTCTTCTTTGCCTTCAGAATATCTGCACTTGCAATAGGGCCAGAAGGCTTGCTGGTCTTCATTACAGCCTGAGTTTTATCAGACTCACCTTCACTGGGTTCTACATAGTCCACACTTCTTTTTCTCCCCCTGTTACATGGAAACAATATGATACTAAATATTATAGGCACAATTTAATCCACTTTCTCAACATTAACATGAAGACAGAAATAAGACTTACATGTCTCTTTATCAGCAATATCTGAAATTGAGATTAAATTTGAATAATGGTTAAAATCAAGTTAAATAATACTGAAAGCATATTAAAAAAACCATTATAATGGTTAAGATCAAGTTAAATATCATCACTAGAATTGTATTAAAAAAACCAATACAGAATTGTATTCAAAAAAATATCTCTTGCCCATCAATTCCCACTGAAAGCATATAACATCAATATCATCACCAGAATTGTATTCAAAAAACCATTACAAAAACATTTCAAATAAAAATCTCTTGCCCATCAATTCCCACCCTTGCCCATGTAACATGAATATCATCTAAATTATCAATATCAACATCATCACTGCCTAGTATTTTGTTTTCCACATCATTCTCAATGCTCTCCTCATTTTGCAAATCAAAAAATTTTCTTGGCTTTGTCTTCCTGACTACACACCATCCTTGCTCTTTTGGATCATCTATGTACCATACTTGCTCCACTTGAGAGGCTAAAACATATGGCTCAGTTGTACGTAACTTATATTTAAAGTTGACCATTGTGAAGTCTTCTTCTTCTCTCACTCCTCGCTGAATATCCACCCAGTCACATTTGAAGAGTAACACTGTTCTGGTTGCATAATAGTTCAACTCCAGAATTTCATCTAAAATGCCGTAATATGTCACTTGCCCTTGAATAGGAGATTTATCTTTTAAACTTGAAAATTTTGAGGTTTTTACAGACATGACAACTCCACTATTTTGTGTAACTTATGTCGTTCCACATGTTGAGTTTGAAAGCGAAACCCATTTACTAAACAAGAGTCAAACTTCTTCACCATATTTATTGGTCGATCCTTTATCCAACGTATATTTGTATCCAACCCATCTCCACATTGTGCTTGCAAGGTGTCAACCTACATAACATGATGCATCTGGGTTATAATCACGAAAATGAATACACGTGGGTGAAAACCTTTCATAAAATGAGAATGGTCTACATCACTCACTTTAAATTTAAACCATTGCTGAAATTCTAATGTATGACACCTCTCGATCTCCATTTCTGTTGATTGTGGTCTTCCACTCCGTATAAAACCAATGTGCATCTATATAAAACACTTGTTATGAGATACACATATAAAGATGTACAATTAGGAAACATATAATATACAAGTGATCATCTTACTTACTCGATAAAAGGAGCAATTGCCTCACAATTGAACAAGACATATCGATGAGCTTGGTTCAACTCTTCATCACTTAGATAACAATTGGTGCCGGTGCCTAAAGGACGGCCTCCTTCAGAAAATATCTCCCATCCCTTTTCAATAGGAATGTTACCATCATCTTCATTTCTTAAGGGTTGAGTAAGCCATGTCTGAACATCATCATCTAAATACCTAGCAGAAAATGTAAGTGTCTCCTCCGCGATATACCCTTCGGCCATTGAACCTTCTGGGCGTGCCCTATTTCGAACATAGGACTTAAGTCTCACTAAAAACCTAACAAATTAATATTAGACAGAAATCAGATTATTAATAGCAATAAATATTTTATAAATTTAGGCTAGACACATACCTTTCAATGGGGTACATCCACCTATAATGTGCAGGGCCAGCAAGTCTTGCTTCATCAGGTAAGTGGATGAGAAGATGTACCATGATATCAAAGAAACTTGGTAGGAAAATCATCTCCAAGCGACACAAAATGTTTGTAACTTCTTGTCGTAGAGTATATAAATCATTTGAAGATGATGTCTTTGAACATACTTGTGAAAAAAATTTGCAAAGATCAGTAATTACAGACCTCAATTCTTTTTGTACCACTCCCCTCATTGCCACAGGAAGTCATTGTTGGATGAGCACATGACAATCGTGACTCTTCAAGCCCCAAATCTTCTTGCGATCATTGGGGTTCACATGCCTTGATATGTTAGATGCATAACCATCTGGAACTTTCACATTTTTAAACACTTTACAAATGGTTTGTCTCTCAATGTTGCTTAATGTAAACATGGCAGGCGGCAACAACAATCTATTAGAGCTCAAAGTTTGTGGATGAAGTGCAGTCCTTATACCCAAATGTTATAGATCATTACGAGCTTTCAAGCCATCCTTAGTTTTCCCATCAATGTCCAAAAGAGTACCAACAATACTATCAAAAATATTTTTTTCAGCATTACATCAAGATTATGTCGGAGAAGTAACAACTTCCAATATGGCAATTCAAAAAAGATACTTTTTTTCTTCCATGATAAATAGTTGCCAGAATCTTCAACATTACTCATAGATGTGTCTTTCTTATGTTTCCCTTTACCTTTGTTTTAGTTTTAGGAACATTGCCAAAAGTAAAGGTCAGTCCATGTAACTGCTCCAATATATCAATCCCAAACAATGAAATTGGTCTACTTCTCATTTCTTCTTTTCCATCAAACCGTCGTTTTAAAGAACGAAATTTGTGATCCTCTTTCAGCCATCGACGATCATTTGTGTAACAGAACTTCCCACTTGCTTTCAACCATTGTGAACTTGTATCTACATT